>CP136057.1:372376851-373071851 GCA_032464435.1 Aegilops umbellulata
GCAGGCCGACGTCGAGAAAGCTCAAGAGACGGCGAGGGAACAGGCCGCCAAGGACGAGGCCGCTCGACATCAGCACCAGGCCGAGCTGAACTCCCAGGAGGAGGACCTTGCCGCTCGTGAATAGGCGCTCGCCGCCACACTCCGCGGCAAGGATGAGGAGATCGAGAAGCTCATCACGCAACAGACCCAGGAGCTGGAGCAGAAGCACAAGGAGGCGCTCAATGCCCAAGCCCTGGTCCATGCCGGCAAGGTGAAGGAGCTGGAGGTGGAGCGGCAAGGGCTGAGGGAACAGGCCCTGAAGCTGGCGAAGGAGAAGGACACGCTCAACAGCGCCTTGGTGGAGGCGCACGCCTCGGTCCTCGGCAAGGCCGAGCAGCTCTCCAAGGCCAACGACTCCATCAAAGACCTGAAGCTGAAGCTGGAGGGTCTTGAGGGGACACTTTCGGAGGTCACGGCCTAGGAGGAGACCCTGACCAAGGGCCTGGAGGAGGAGAGGCAGCTGCGGAGGAATGACCCCGCCAACCACGAGGATTACGTGAAGGGCGAAAACCTACGGATCAGCCGCATTGCCGATGTCGCCTGCAGGATCGCCACGAAGCTGGCTGCCATGGGGATGCCTAACATGAGGTACGCCACGGAGCCGAACGTGAGTCCCAACACCAAGCTGACCCTATTCTTCGAGGGCGTTCTTGGAGCCCTGGAGCAGTTCCGCTCCAACAGGGTGACCTCTCTGGCCAATGAGGCCCGGAGGCTTTGCCGGGGTGCCCTGACCAAGGTCCTCACCAATGTGGCGTACTGGAACCCCAACATTGACTTCGACGCCACACTGGAGAGCTTGCCGGAGGGGGTGGACCTCGCGGCGCTCGAGGAGCGTATTGAGCCCATCATCAGCCGCGTCGACAGAGTTCAGAGGATAGAGGGCCAGCGCCGGGACTGGGCACCCTGTTCCTCATCGCCGCTGCGAGTTCAAGACCAAGACAATTTTATCTTAAGTTAGAACCGCAGCGATTATTTGATGTAATATAACTCTGCAATACTTTAATATCACGCATGCTATCTTCTCGTTAGAACTTTCTTTGTATGTTTGCACCCTACGCTTGTTGGGATAAGGCCGCCAGCGTGTAAACCCATGCCGTGGTGCTTTGAGGACTGATCCTTAGCACCCTGCTGGAAGGGCGCTTGCTGCCGGGCAAGCCACCTTCCTGCTGCCAGCGCGGTCGCTTGAACTGTCGAGCGGACTCGAAACATGACAAGAGCGTTGCTGGTAGCGGGTAGGCCACCTTGCCGTTCTCAGTGCGACCGCATGAACTATCGAGCGGACTCGAGATAGAGACAAGAGCGTTGCCAATAGCGGAAGGGTCCCATGCGTGCAGGTTTCCCATACAAGGAATGAGATCTTTCAGGGAGGACAGACTTAGATAAATGAAATTAGCCAAGTTTTGTATGACTTAGCTTTTTGGGGCCATGCGGATGGTCGTCGAGCCCGCGGACGGCACCAGAGGGCGGTTGATCGACATCGCCCTCTCCCTTCGAGCCATCCTCATGGAAGAATCACTGGTTGGCTCCAAAACCAGATTTCCACGGCTTGCGCCCCCTACCTGGCGCGCCAAAGATGTCGGGGGAAACAACACCTATGGGATCATTGGAATCCCTTCTACGGTTGGCGGGCGCGGGGCTGTGGAAAGAGCGGGATTGAGAGATCAACGCAGGGGGGGGATTATCCAGGTTCAGGCTGCAAGTGATGCGTAATACCCTACTCCTGCTGGTTTCTGTTTATCTGGTGTTATTGGACTAGCTACATGGCTTGCAGGGTCCAAAGATTCCGAATCCTCTCCTAGTAGGCCGCGAGCCTCCTTTTATAGACAAAGGGGCCACCACAGTGGCACACAGGAGGTGGAAAGCTATACATTGGTCGAGTCTATCCTCTGGCACCGTAGGACAAACGCATTTAATGCGATGCCGACGTGCCCTTCTTGCTTTCTTAGGGACGACAAGGAAGCTCGTCCCAGCTGTCACCGCCTCGCCTGGCTTTGACGCGCGTCCGAACTGACGAGGCGTGTAGTGCCATGCTGGCTGGCTGGCTGAGTTCGTGTGGTGGCGGAGTCTTCACGAAGATCTGCATGCCACCACGCAGGTGCTTGCTGAGTTGGCCTAGAGGCCGCACATCGCCATGCAGGTGCTCACCTAGTTGGTGGGCTGGCAGCTGCATGGGAACGGCGGCGGAATCTTGGCAGATGTGGGCCTGGCTGCGGCCCCGCGGATGTCTCTGGCAAGGGTCTTGCCGCGGCATCGCGGTCGTCCCGGGCAAGGATCTTGCCGGGGGTCTCATGGGTTTCCTTGGCAAGGATCTTGCCGAGGATCGTCATCTTCTAGTTCTTCATCTAGTCTTGTATGCTTCTGGTCTCCACAAACATCCGCATGCCACCACGGAGGCGCCTCTCGAGCCTTGGTTCCAATGTGGTTGATGGTGTTGGAACTCTTGGGCTCAAGGGTGGCGGCTCTGCTGGTGTCGGGCAAGTTGCCCCGGCAAGGCTCTTGCCGAGGCTGTGGAGGACGCCTCGGCACGGACCTTGCTAGGGGAGTTCTCCTCGCCCCTCTGCTCTTTGTGTTCCTGTCATGGCATTGCTCTGGTTGTCTCGTGGTTTTGCTTCCTCTGCCCCACCAAGGGTTGGCCAGGGGCGTGGAGCAGCGACTGCCCGCGCACAAGTAAAGGGGTGCAAAAAGGGCCCCTGCTTTTGTACACCAACAGGGTCATAGAACATAAGGCTTATTGGGCAATTAAAGAACTTAATTATGATTTCAAACCTGCCGGTGAAAAGAGGTTATTTGATATTAGCTCTTTAGATGAATGGATGACACAAGCTTATGAAAATGCCAAGTTGTTTAAAGAAAAAGTTAAAAGATGGCATGACAAAAGAATCCAAAACTAGGAATTTAAATTAGTTGATCAAGTTCTATTGTACAACTTTCGTTTCCTAACTTCTCTGTAAATGGGAAGGTTTATCGTCAAAGAAGTTTATCACTCCGGAGCTATCAACATCAATAATGCCGAGGGCACTAATCCAAGAGTGGTTAATGTGCAAGAGTTAAACATTATATCTCATGTACGCCCATTAATGTTGAAAATAATATTATTTGAACTATGACACTCTAAGAACACATAAGAGAGACCTTTCGTAACACTCCAGAACCCTGAAAATGAATAGGTATGTGATATGGTAAGTAAACCGACTCCCAAAATTCCATAAAAATTCTTTCTGTCCATTTTGGAATATTAGAAAAATACAAAAATAAGAACCAGCCGAGGGGACCCACGAGGAGGTCACAAGGCAACAGGCGCGCTGGGTTGCCTTGTGGGCCCCTCATGTGCCTTACCGACTCCATTTTCTTCTCGTATACTTGTTTTGCAAGATAACTTTTTTATATACACTCCCGTATGTTTTGACCACCGTATCGCAAGTTTCTCCTCTGTTCTTGTTTCGAGCTGTTTTTGTGACATATCTAGATCGCTATGGCGCCGCCAAGTTCATCCAAGGACAAGTTATTCGAGAAGGTCATCAACCCCTATCTTCCAGAGGTGATTAAACATCCTGAGGCCATTGAGATGCATGAGGGGGTGCTTCACATCCGGGACGTTCAAGGACAAAGAAGGAGAAGGCGAGAAGGCTAGGCTTGAAGTAGTGGAGCAGGAGATCTTCAAGTGCCAAGGGATGGTGGAGCACGGACTCAACGCCAACCACTCCATGATCACGAAATACATCCATGAGCACAAGGTGGACAACAAGGATATTGGGGACGTCATCTTCAAGATCAATGACTGAATTGATCATCTTCAAGCCCAAATTTATGACTTGCAAAACCAAAATTTTGAGTATGAAGCCGGGTTTAAAGGTACGAGTTTAGCTGCAAATGTCAAGACTCCGGAAACACGTTCATCCTTTTATGATGGAGACCCTATGCCTTGGAAGACATAGGACAAGCCTACTACTTCATCACCACCATCACCGAAGAAAGAAACTTGAGTACACGGGTATGGGCACCACCCTTGGCTTGTTCCAAGCTTGGGGGAGGTGCCCCGGTATCATATCACCATCACTTTTGCCATCGTTATCAACCTTAGTTCGATCCCTTGTTATTTCGTGACTTAGAATAATAAAATTTTGGTATGCTTTAGTTTCGAGTGCTTGCTTAGTGATATATCTATCTATGTAATCGAGTGTGAGAGTTACATAATAAAGAGTAGTTCGAGTTTTGTTTCTTCACTTTCTTGTTTCAATCTCAGCTATAAAAAGGAATAAAAGATCATATGTTAATCCCATGGGGAGTAATAACTTCACATAGAAAGAGTATGGTTGATAAAAATTTATTGGAAATTAACAAACATAATATTGGTCATTGTCGGGGGAAATATATAAGGGTATGCATTTTCCCCTGACTCGTGCATGGACAAGCCAAGACTAAGTCAGAGATTGAAGGACAAGAGATTTGAAGAACCAACATGCAGTTCAGAGGGACCAAGATCAAGCCAGAGAAGCAATGTATCGGCAAGAGAAGGGCCTCCCTTGCCGGGCAGGCGAGCCCGGCAAGGGGCGAGACCACCACCAGAAGCAGGCAACCAAGACACCCCGACAGGGCCTGCCGGGGCTCGCGGGGGCAGAACCACCCCACCAACCACTCAAGCACGACCCAGGTCGTCGATCGGTGCGGTGTCAAGCCGCAAAGTGATTAAGTGGTAGCCATTCGCCACATGGCAGCCATTTCATATAGAAGAAACCCACAGATGACACCCATCCTGCAACGTGTCAAGAGAACAGGCGCGGAGCTGGCAAGATAGCCCGGCAAGCCTTGCTGGGCAACCAGTGACGTGACACAAAGCGGTGCATTTAATGCACCCTGTTAGCCCGTAGAGTTAGGTATGCTAGCACTGTTTGCTATCATATCAGTGGATAACGTCGGATTTCGGGTTCCGGCAAAACCCTCAAGGTTCAAACACTGGGGTGCGCGCGAAGACCTCTCCCTCATCAATCACGCCCTCACACGCTTCGCGATCTCTAGGCTAGGCAAAACGAACTCACAACACACAAGACACAAGGTTTATATTGGTTCGGGCCACCATTGTGGTGTAATACCCTACTCCAGTTTGGTGGTGGTTGATTGCCTCTTGGGCTAGGGATGAATAGTACAAGGGGAAGAACAGCCTCCTGAGGAGAGGTGTTCTTGTGCTTGGTGAACTTGTGGGTGTGAGGATTCGGTCCCCTCCTACTTTGGTGGCTAGTCCTATTTATAGAGGCCCTGGTCCTCTTCCCAAATATTGAGTGGGAAGGGATTCCACAACGGCCAAGTTTGAAGGGGGATAGCTAGCACAGCTTATCCTCGCAAAAGTAGTCTTCGCCTGCTAAAGGCTCTGGTGGTCACGCCATCTTGGGCTCCACGGTGACCTCCGTTCTGCCGTCCTGCTAGTCTTGGTCTCATTGCACCGATATGGAAACCTTTGCCTGATGCCTCGGAACTCCTCGCCTGCGCTTGCGTCCTTAGCACCAAAGAGGAAACAAGGACACTATGCGCGCTGGTGCTCGCCTGGTGCCCGCCTGGCTTTGGTCGTCATGGCTTACGCCATGAGATCCTCGCGAGGTTTGCCTTGCCTTGATCTCTCTGACCCTCGCGAGCTAGCCTGGTGAGGCCGCTCCTGAGGAGGTCTTGTGTCGTCCGCCTCGTGAGGATTGGCCCCTCGTGAGGGTCTTGAGTGCTTGCTGGTGAAGATGGGTCATACGAGCCTGCTCGCAGAGCTGCGCTGTGGGTCACAGGCAGGCAAGTCTGGGGACCCCCGTTCCCAGAACGCCGACAGTAGCCCCCGGGCCCAAGCCGCGCTTGGACTTGGCTTCGAGGCGAAGCCAAAGGGCAAGTGCGGAGCGCCGCGGGCCCCAACAGCCTGCGGCCCTGGTCGACATGTGGCGGTTGATTGGACATGGGCGTCTCCACTTCCCCATGCTGCCTTGGTACCCGCTTGTCTAGGCAGCCACCGCAGTCTACATGGTTTTCTTCCCCTCGTTGCGGCGCACTCCCTCAGCTCCCGCTTCCTCGAAGCTCACCTCCTTTTCCCAATCTGATCTGAGCGTAGCTCTCCCGTCGCCATAGCGTCGGATCAGACGGAGAAAGGGAAGGAGCCCCTGTCCTCTGCCTAACTACATCCGACTATTGAGCCCATCATTGGCAGGTCTCTGGTGCTCAACCAAGAAGCCGCGGACAAGGTGCGTCCCATGCTTGCCTCCAGCTTCAATGAGTGGGGAGAACGATGGCCTGGCCTGCATCTCGAGCTCGTGTCGACAGGTCGGCCACTGAGGTCCCATTCTTCATCGACGCCCTCTGGGCCGACCGTGTTCCTCCTTTTTCTACCTTCTTCAATGCAGTGCTTGCCCATTATCAGATCCACATGCTGCACCTCGATCCTCAATCCGTGACCCTTCTCGCTGTCTTCGCCTTTGTTTGTGAGGCCATGGTGGGCATTGTTCCTTCCGTGGCATTCCTCCGCCACTTCTTCTCGTTGCACCAGATTGATCCCCGATAGAGCTCGGGATGCCTGAGCTTCCAGGCCGTGGCGGAGACGGCCGGCGCGGGGATTGACTTTGAGCTTCCGCCATCCACGAGCGAGTTTCGGATGCGGTGGGTATTTGTTGATGTCGGGGTGCTCAGCCCCCTGCTCTCTTCTTCGTCGGTGCCCGCCATTCCTAACTCCGGTTGGTGCCACCAGAGGCTCGCCGATCCTCGCCTAGGCCCCGTCTGGCTCAGGCTGAAGAGGCTGAAAGACTGCGGCGTGACTGCACCTATGGTGGTGAAGGAGTTCGTCCGGCACCGATTCGCTCTACTTCAGCGACACTCTCGACCGATGTGGGCCTTGCTCAGCAGCAATGACCATATGAGGCTTCAGGAGTCCGGGCTCCCCCTTGAGGCGCGGCGAACAGTGCTAGAGGTCCTGACGGGTGTCCCGTTGCCCGACGGCATGCCAGGGAAGAGTTGTCTTCTATACCGCTGCTTGAACAAGGTGCAATTTGTGGAGCACATGCCCTCCTTTGATGAGTGGGGGCTGCGTCCAGTCGGCCTTGTGGGGCCTCGTGAGAACCCCATCATCGTGGTTCCTCTCCTTGCCTCCAGCCCGATCTTGCCCCAAGAGTGGATGCTGGGGGGCAAGTATCGTTGGAGGCCGGCGGCGCTGGTGCTGATGTGTCGATGCCGCCTAAGGCTCCCGAGGCATCATTCTCGGGAACCTGTGATCCCCACGCTGGGACGACACTAGTAGGGGCGACGCAGCCCGCGGTTCCTGAGGTCAAAGCCCCTGAGGCATCGGCAGGTCGTCGCGAGGCGGAGCCCGAAGGCTTCCCCCAGCTTGGCGCTCCTGAGGCCTCCTTGGGCGCTTCTCCAGTTGCACCCCGTGATGGTCTCCACGTCCACCGCTTCGGCCGGCTCCATGTGGACTTTGAGGAGCTCCGCAAGAGGAAGGAATCCCCGAGCTGCAGTAGTGGCGCCTTCGGCCGTTGAAGCGGAGGAAGTACATCGCCATTGACAAGTAGGTACCTTATCTCTGCCATTCCTTGTGCGCCACTTCCCTTCCTGACGATGGATTTCCAGGGTCCCTTCTGTCAATGCCGCGGGGCCTCCTGAGGGGCATCCTCCCAAAGCTTTGTCTTCCTTCCAGTTTCGAGCACCCCAAGCCTGCACGTCGTCCCTTGCGCGGGGTCCGCTGGGGGAGCGGGCCCTCCAACGGGGCGCCTTGAGCTCGTGCCTTCGCTGTCTCCCCCTTGTGGCCTTGCCGGGAGCATGGCCAGTGTGCCAAGGGCCCCTCCTCTGATCGTGGACGGCGGCTGGTTGGCCTCGGTCCTGGGATCCTCTTCAAGCGGCGGGTCTCTGAAATGATCGAGAAGAGGTGTCTAGTGGGGGGGGGGAGTGATTAGACACTAAGTACCAAAAGTTGCAGTTTTTAATTTCCTTAAGTTGAAGTGGAGTTTTGGCACAAGTTTAACAAACACAATACATATCAAGCAAGCATGCAAAGAGTATATGAGAAGCGGAAGTAAAGCACACAACTGAAGGAAATATGCCCTAGAGGCAATAATAAAGTTATTATTTATTTCCTTATATCATGATAAATGTTTATTATTCATGCTAGAATTGTATTAACTGGAAACATAATACATGTGTGAATACATAGACAAACAGAGTGTCACTAGTATGCCTCTACTTGACTAGCTCATTAATCAAAGATGGTTATGTTTCCTAGCCATGAACAAAGAGTTGTTATTTGATTAACGAGATCACATCATTAGTTGAATGATCTGATTGACATGACCCATTCCATTAGCATAGCACCCGATCGTTTAATATGTTGCTATTGCTTTTATCCATGACTTATACATGTTCCTTTAACTATGAGATTATGCAACTCCCATTTACCGTAGGAACACTTTGTGTGCTACCAAACGTCACAACGTAACTGGGTGATTATAAAGGTGCTCTACAGGTGTCTCCGAAGGTACATATTGGGTTGGCGTATTTCGAGATTAGGATTTGTCACTCCGATTGTCGGAGAGGTATCTCAGGGCCTTCTCGGTAATGCACATCACATAAAGCCTTGCAAGCATTGCAACCAATGAGTTAGTTGCGAGATGATGTATTACAGAACGAGTAAAGAGACTTGCCGGTAACGAGATTGAACTAGGTATTGGATACCGACGATCGAATCTCGGGCAAGTAACATACCGATGACAAAGGGAACAACGTATGTTGTTATGCGGTCTGACCGATAAAGATCTTCGTAGAATATGTAGGAGCCAATATGGGCATCCAGGTCCCGCTGTTGGTTATTGACCGGAGACGTGTCTCGGTCATGTCTACATTGTTCTCGAACCGTAGGGTCCGCACGCTTAACGTTACGATGACAGTTATTATGAGTTTATGCATTTTGATGTACCGAAGGAGTTCGGAGTCCCGGATGTGATCACGGACGTGACGAGGAGTCTCGAAATGGTCGAGACATAAAGAATGATATATTGGAAGCCTATATTTGGACATCGGATGCATTCCAGGTGAAATCAGGATTTTACCAGAATACCGGGAGGGTTACCGGAACCCCCCGGGAGCATAATGGGCCAACATGGGCCTTGGAGGAGAGGTGATAGGGCTGCCCTAGGGGCTGCGCGCCTCCCCCCTTCCCCTAGTCCTATTAGGACTAGGAGAGGTGGGCGCCCCCTCTCTCTCTCTCCCCCTTGGAGAATCCTAGTCCAACTAGGATTGGGGGGGGGGGGAATCCTACTCCCAGAGGGAGTAGGACTCTCCTGGCGCACCAAAGTTGGCCGGCCAGCCCCTCCCCCTTGGCTCCTTTATATACGGGGGCAGGGGGCACCCCAAAGACACACAAGTTGATCTACGGATCCTTCCTTAGCCGTGTGCGGTGCCCCCTTCCACCAAATTCCACCTCGATCATATCGTTGCAGTGCTTAGGCGAAGCCCTGCGCCGGTAACACATCAAGATCGTCACCACGCCGTCGTGCTGACGGAACTCTTCCTCGACGCTTTGCTGGATCGGAGCCCGGGGATCGTCATCGAGCTGAACGTGTGCCAAGAACTCGGAGGTGCCGGAGTAACGGTGCTGTGATCGGTTGGATCGCGAGGAGAACGTACGACTACTTCCTCTATGTTGTGTCAACGCTTCCGCTTCGGTCTACGAGGGTACGTAGACAACACTCTCCCCTCTCGTTGCTATGCATCACCATGATCTTGCGTGTGCGTAGGAATTTTTTTTGAAATTACTACGTTCCCCAACAGTGGCATCCGAGCCTAGGTTTTTATGGTTTGATGTTATTTGCACGAGTAGAACACAAGTGAGTTGTGGACGATACATGTCATACTGCCTACCAGCATGTCATACTTTGGTTCAGCGGTATTGTTGGACGAGACGATCCGGACCAACCTTACGCGTACGCTTACGCGAGACCGGTTCCCTCGACGTGCTTTGCACATAGATGGCTTGCGGAAGACTGTCTCTCCAACTTTAGTTGAACCGAGTGTGGCTACGCCCGGTCCTTGAGAAGGTTAAAACGGAGTCTATTTGACAAACTATCATTGTGGTTTTGATGCATAGGTAAGATGAGTTCTTGCTTAAAGCCCGTAGCAGCCACGTAAAACTTGCAACAACAAAGTAGAGGACGTCTAACTTGTTTTTGCAGGGCATGTTGTGATGTGATATGGTCAAGACGTGATGCTAAATTTTATTGTATGAGATGATCATGTTTTGTAACCGAGTTATCGGCAACTGGCAGGAGCCATATGGTTGTCGCTTTATTGTATGCAATGCAATCGCGATGTAATGCTTTACTTTATTACTAAGCGGTAGTGATAGTCGTGGAAGCATAAGATTGGCGAGACGACAACGATGCTGCGATGAAGATCAAGGTGTCGAGCCGGTGACGATGGTGATCATGACGGTGCTTCGAAGATGGAGATCACAAGCACAAGATGATGATGGCCATATCATATCACTTATATTGATTGCATGTGATGTTTATCCTTTTATGCATCTTATCTTGCTTTGATTGACGGTAGCATTATAAGATGATCTCTCACTAAATTATCAAGAAGTGTTCTCCCTGAGTATGCACCGTTGCGAAAGTTCTTTGTGCTGAGACACCACGTGATGATCGGGTGTGATAGGCTCTACGTTCAAATACAACGGGTGCAAAACAGTTGCACACGCGGAATACTCAGGTTTAACTTGACGAGCCTAGCATATAACAGATATGGCCTCGGAACACAGAGACCGAAAGGTCGAGCGTGAATCATATAGTAGATATGCTCAACATAGTGATGTTCACCATTGAAACTACTCCATCTCACGTGATGATCGGACATGGTTTAGTTGATTTGGATCACGTGATCACTTAGAGGATTAGAGGGATGTCTATCTAAGTGGGAGTTCTTAAGTAATATGATTAATTGAACCTAAATTTATCATGAACTTAGTACCTGATAGTATCTTGCTTGTCTATGTTGTGTAGATAGATGGCTCGTGCTGTTGTTCCGTTGAATTTTAATGCGTTCCTTGAGAAAGCAAAGTTGAAAGATGATGGTAGCAATTACACGGACTGGGTCCGTAACTTGAGGATTATCCTCATTGCTGCACAGAAGAATTACGTCCTGGAAGCACCGCTAGGTGCCAGGCCTGGTGCAAGAGCTACGCCAGATGTTGTGAACGTCTGGCAAAGCAAAGCTGATGACTACTCTATAGTTCAGTGTGCCATGCTTTACGGCTTAGAACCGGGACTTCAACGACGTTTTGAACACCATGGAGCATATGAGATGTTCCAGGAGTTGAAGTTAATATTTCAAGCAAATGCCCGGATTGAGAGATATGAAGTCTCCAATAAGTTCTATAGCTGTAAAATGGAGGAGAACGGTTCTGTCAGTGAGCATATACTCAGAATGTCTGGGTATAACAATCACTTGATTCAACTGGGAGTTAATCTTCCGGATGATTGCGTCATTGACAGAATTCTCCAATCACTGCCACCAAGCTACAAGAGCTTCGTGATGAACTATAATATGCAAGGGATGACCAAAACTATGCCCGAGCTCTTCGCGATGCTAAAAGTCGCGGAGGTAGAAATCAAAAAGGAGCATCAAGTGTTGATGGTTAACAAAACCACTAGTTTCAAGAAAAAGGGCAAAGGGAAGAAAAAGGGGAACTTCAAAAAGAACAGCAAGCAAGTTGCTACTCAAGAGAAGAAACCCAAGTCTGGACCTAAGCCTGAAACTGAGTGCTTCTATTGCAAGCAGACTGGTCACTGGAAGCGGAACTGCCCCAAGTATTTGGCGGATAAGAAGGATGGCAAGGTTAACAAAGGTATATATGATATACATGTTATTGATGTGTACCTTACTAATTCTCGCAGTAGCACCTGGGTATTTGATACTGGTTCTGTTGCTAATATTTGCAACTCAAAACAGGGGCTACGGATTAAGCGAAGATTGGCTAAGGACGAGGTGACGATGCGCGTGGGAAATGGTTCCAAAGTCGATGTGATCGCGGTCGGCACGCTACCTCTACATCTACCTTCGGGATTAATATTAGATCTAAATAATTGTTACTTAGTACCAGCGTTGAGCATGAACATTATATCTGGATCTTGTTTGATGCGAGACGGTTATTCATTTAAATCAGAGAATAATGGTTGTTCTATTTATATGAGTAATATCTTTTATGGTCATGCGCCATTAAAGAATGGTTTGTTCTTACTTAATCTCGATAGTAGTAATACACATATTCATAAAGTTGAAGCCAAAAGATGCAGAGTTGATAATGATAGTGCAACTTATTTGTGGCACTGCCGTTTAGGTCATATCGGTGTAAAACGCATGAAGAAACTCCATACTGATGGACTTTTGGAGTCACTTGATTATGAATCACTTGGCACTTGCGAACCGTGCCTTATGGGCAAGATGACTAAAACACCGTTCTCCGGTACTATGGAGAGAGCAACAGATTTATTGGAAATCATACATACTGATGTATGTGGTCCAATGAATGTTGAGGCTCGTGGCGGATATCGTTATTTTCTCACCTTCACTGATGATTTAAGCAGATATGGGTATATCTACTTAATGAAACACAAGTCTGAAACATTTGAAAAGTTCAAAGAATTTCAGAGTGAAGTGGAAAATCATCGTAACAAGAAAATAAAGTTTCTACGATCTGATCGTGGAGGAGAATATTTGAGTTACAAGTTTGGTCTACATTTGAAGCAATGCGGAATAGTTTTGCAACTCACGCCACCCGGAACACCACAACGTAATGGTGTGTCCGAACGTCGTAATCGTACTTTACTAGATATGGTGCGATCTATGATGTCTCTTACCGATTTACCGCTATCTTTTTGGGGTTATGCTCTAGAGACGGCCGCATTCACGTTAAATAGGGCACCATCAAAATCCGTTGAGACGACGCCTTATGAACTGTGGTTTGGCAAGAAACCAAAGTTGTCGTTTCTTAAAGTTTGGGGCTGCGATGCTTATGTGAAAAAGCTTCAACCTGATAAGCTCGAACCCAAATCGGAAAAATGTGTCTTCATAGGATACCCAAAGGAGACTATTGGGTATACCTTCTATCACAGATCCGAAGGCAAAATTTTTGTTGCTAAAGTCGGAAACTTTCTAGAGAAGGAGTTTCTCTCGAAAGAAGTGAGTGGGAGGAAAGTGGAACTTGATGAGATAACAGTATCTACTCCCTTATTGAGAAGTAGTACATCACAGAAATCTGTTTCTGTGACACCTACATCAAATAGGGAGGAAGCTAATGATAATGATCATGAAACTTCAGATCAAGTTTCTACTGAACTTCGTAGATCAACCAGAGTAAGATCCGCACCAGAGTGGTACGGTAATCCTATTTTGGAAGTCATGTTACTAGACCATGATGAACCTACGAACTATGAAGAAGCGATGGTGAGCCCAGATTCCGCAAAGTGGCTTGAGGCCATGAAATCTGAGATGGGATCCATGTATGAGAACAAAGTGTGGACTTTGGTTGACTTGCCCGATGATCGGCAAGCAATTGAGAATAAATGGATCTTTAAGAAGAAGACTGACGCTGATGGTAATGTTACTGTCTATAAAGCTCGACTTGTTGCAAAAGGTTTTCGACAAGTTCAAGGGATTGACTACGATGAGACTTTCTCACCCGTAGCGATGCTTAAGTCTATCCGAATCATGTTAGCAGTTGCCGCATTTTATGATTATGAAATTTGGCAAATGGATGTCAAAACTGCATTCCTGAATGGATTTCTGGAAGAAGAGTTGTATATGATGCAACCAGAAGGTTTTGTCGATCCAAAGGGAGCTAACAAAGTGTGCAAGCTCCAACGATCCATTTATGGACTGGTGCAAGCCTCTCGGAGTTGGAATAAACGCTTTGATAGTGTGATCAAAGCATTTGGTTTTATACAGACTTTTGGAGAAGCCTGTATTTACAAGAAAGTGAGTGGGAGCTCTGTAGCATTTCTGATATTATATGTGGATGACATATTGCTGATCGGAAATAATATAGAATTTCTGGATAGCATAAAGGGATACTTGAATAAGAGTTTTTCAATGAAAGACCTCGGTGAAGCTGCTTACATATTGGGCATTAAGATCTATAGAGATAGATCAAGACGCTTAATAGGACTTTCACAAAGCACATACCTTGACAAAGTTTTGAAAAAGTTCAAAATGGATCAGGCAAAGAAAGGGTTCTTGCCTGTGGCACAAGGTGTGAAGTTGAGTAAGACTCAATGCCCGACCACCGCAGAAGATAGAGAGAAAATGAAAAATGTTCCCTATGCTTCAGCCATAGGCTCTATCATGTATGCAATGCTGTGTACCAGACCTGATGTGTGCCTTGCTGTAAGTTTAGCAGGCAGGTACCAAAGTAATCCAGGAGTGGATCACTGGACAGCGGTCAAGAACATCCTTAAGTACTTGAGAAGGACTAAGGATATGTTTCTCATTTATGGAGGTGACAAAGAGCTCGTCGTAAACGGTTACGTCGATGCAAGCTTTGACACTGATCCGGACGATTCTAAATCGCAAACCGGATACGTATTTACATTAAACGGTGGAGCTGTCAGTTGGTGCAGTTCTAAACAAAGCGTCGTGGCGGGATCTACATGTGAAGCTGAGTACATAGCCGCTTCGGAAGCAGCTAATGAAGGAGTCTGGATGAAGGAGTTCATATCCGATCTAGGTGTTGTACCTAGCGTGTCGGGTCCAATGAAAAATCTTTTGTGACAATACTGGTGCAATTGCCTTGGCAAAGGAATCCAGATTTCACAAAAGAACCAAACACATCAAAAGACGCTTCAACTCCATCCGGGATTTGGTCCAGGTGGGAGACATAGAGATATGCAAGATACATACGGATCTAAATGTTGCAGACCCGTTGACTAAGCCTCTTCCACGAGCAAAACATGATCAGCACCAAAACTCCATGGGTGTTAGAATCATTACATTGTAATCTAGATTATTGACTCTAGTGCAAGTGGGAGACTGAAGGAAATATACCCTAGAGGCAATAATAAAGTTATTATTTATTTCCTTATATCATGATAAATGTTTATTATTCATGCTAGAATTGTATTAACTGGAAACATAATACATGTGTGAATACATAGACAAACAGAGTGTCACTAGTATGCCTCTACTTGACTAGCTCATTAATCAAAGATGGTTATGTTTCCTAGCCATGAACAAAGAGTTGTTATTTGATTAACGAGATCACATCATTAGTTGAATGATCTGATTGACATGACCCATTCCATTAGCATAGCACCCGATCGTTTAATATGTTGCTATTGCTTTTATCCATGACTTATACATGTTCCTTTAACTATGAGATTATGCAACTCCCATTTACCGTAGGAACACTTTGTGTGCTACCAAACGTCACAACGTAACTGGGTGATTATAAAGGTGCTCTACAGGTGTCTCCGAAGATACATATTGGGTTGGCGTATTTCGAGATTAGGATTTGTCACTCCGATTGTCGGAGAGGTATCTCAGGGCCTTCTCGGTAATGCACATCACATAAAGCCTTGCAAGCATTGCAACCAATGAGTTAGTTGCGAGATGATGTATTACAGAACGAGTAAAGAGACTTGCCGGTAACGAGATTGAACTAGGTATTGGATACCGACGATCGAATCTCGGGCAAGTAACATACCGATGACAAAGGGAACAACGTATGTTGTTATGCGGTCTGACCGATAAAGATCTTCGTAGAATATGTAGGAGCCAATATGGGCATCCAGGTCCTGCTGTTGGTTATTGACCGGAGACGTGTCTCGGTCATGTCTACATTGTTCTCGAACCGTAGGGTCCGCACGCTTAACGTTACGATGACAGTTATTATGACTTCATGCATTTTGATGTACCGAAGGAGTTCGGAGTCCCGGATGTGATCACAGACGTGACGAGGAGTCTCGAAATGGTCGAGACATAAAGAATGATATATTGGAAGCCTATGTTTGGACATCGGATGCATTCCAGGTGAAATCAGGATTTTACCAGAATACCGGGAGGGTTACCGGAACCCCCCGGGAGCATAATGGGCCAACATGGGCCTTGGAGGAGAGGTGAGAGGGCTGCCCTAGGGGCTGCGCGCCTCCCCCCTTCCCCTAGTCCTATTAGGACTAGGAGAGGTGGGCGCCCCCCCTCTCTCTCTCTCTCCCCCTTGGAGAATCCTAGTCCAACTAGGATTGGGGGGGGGGGGAATCCTACTCCCAGAGGGAGTAGGACTCTCCTGGCGCACCAAAGTTGGCCGGCCAGCCCCTCCCCCTTGGCTCCTTTATATACGGGGGCAGGGGGCACCCCAAAGACACACAAGTTGATCTACGGATCCTTCCTTAGCCGTGTGCGGTGCCCCCTTCCACCAAATTCCACCTCGATCATATCGTTGCAGTGCTTAGGCGAAGCCCTGCGCTGGTAACACATCAAGATCGTCACCACGCCGTCGTGCTGACGGAACTCTTCCTCGACGCTTTGCTGGATCGGAGCCCGGGGATCGTCATCGAGCTGAACGTGTGCCAAGAACTCGGAGGTGCCGGAGTAACGGTGCTGTGATCGGTTGGATCGCGAGGAGAACGTACGACTACTTCCTCTACGTTGTGTCAACGCTTCCGCTTCGGTCTACGAGGGTACGTAGACAACACTCTCCCCTCTCGTTGCTATGCATCACCATGATCTTGCGTGTGCATAGGAATTTTTTTGAAATTACTACGTTCCCCAACAACAACTTGCAAGAATGTAAAGGGAAAGGTTTGGAGAATTCAAACGCAATTGGAGACACGAATGTTTTTGTCGTGGTTCCAATAGGTGGTGCTATCGTACATCCACATTGATGGAGACTTCAACCCATGAAGTGTAATGGTTGCGTGAGTCCACGGAGGGCTCCACCCATGAAGGGTCCACGAAGAAGCAACCTTGTCTATCCCATCATGGCCATCGCCCACGAAGGACTTGCCTCACTAGCGGTAGATCTTCACGAAGTAGGCGATCTCCTTGCCCTTACAAACTCCTTGGTTCAACTCCACAATCTTGTCGGAGGCTCTCAAGTGACACCTAGCCAATCTAGGAGACACCACTCTCCAAGAAGTAACAAATGGTG
The DNA here is from genome assembly GCA_032464435.1 of Aegilops umbellulata. Taxonomy (NCBI): domain Eukaryota; kingdom Viridiplantae; phylum Streptophyta; class Magnoliopsida; order Poales; family Poaceae; genus Aegilops; species Aegilops umbellulata. The sequence goes on from CP136057.1 coordinate 372,394,037, forward strand.
TGTTGATGATGAACTCGTTGCTCTTGTGCTTCAAATGATAGTCTTCCCAATAGTCAACTCTCTCTCACAGGATTTGGATTTGGTGGAAAGAAAATTTGAGTGGAAAGCAACTTGGGGAAGGCTAGAGATCAAGATTCATATGGTGGGAATGGAATATCTTGGCCTCAACACATGAGTAGGTGGTTCTCTCTCAGAAAATGTGTATTGGAAGTGTAGATATGTTCTGATGGCTCTCTCCACGAATGAAGAGTGGGTGGAGGGGTATATATAGTCTTCACACAAAAACTAACCGTTACACACAATTTACCAATCTCGGTGAGACCGAATTGAGAAACTCGGTCGGACCGATTTAGCAAACCTAGTGACCGTTAGGATTTTCGGTGGGACTGAGATGCAACTCAGCAGGACCGATATGGTTAGGGTAAGGGCATAACGTAATCTCGGTGTGAACGATTACACAAACTCGGTGAGACCGATTTTGGTAATAAGCTAACCAGAGAGTTGGTCAGGCAAACTTGGTGAGACCGATTACACAAAATCGGTGGAACCGATTTGGGTAATAAGCTGACCAGAGAGTTTGCATTGTAATCTCGGTAGTACCGATTGCTCAATCTTGGTGAGATTGATATTGGTAATGGACATACACAGAGAGATTACAATTCCATCTCGATGAGATCGAGATCCCAATCGGTGAAACCGATTTGCCTAGGGTTTGTGGCAGTGGCTATGACATCTGAACTCGGTGGCGCCGGATAGAAAGAATCGGTGGGGCCGAGTTTGACTTTTGGTTTAGGTCAAATGTGGATGTGGGAAGATAGTTGAGGGTTTTGGAGCATATCACTAAGCACTATGAAGCGAGAACCTCATCAAGCAACACCTCATCCCTCCTTGATAGTATTGCCTTTTCCTATAGACTCAATGTGATCTTGGATCACTAAAATATAAAATGTAGAGTCTTGATCTTGAAGCTTGAGCTAATCCTTTGTCCTTAGCATCTTGAAGGGGTTCCACATCCTTTAGTCCATGCCACTCCATTTGTTGAACTTGTCTGAAACATACTAGGTAAAAGTGTTAGTCCAACAAGAGATATGTTGTCATTAATTACCAAAATCACCCAGGGAGCACTTGTGCTTTCAATCTCCCCCTTTTTGGTAATTGATGGCAACATACATCAAAGCTTTAGATAAAGATATAGAGAATAGCAAGTAAAGCTTTGGAAGGACATGTAACATGCATATGCTCCCCCTACGTTTATGCAATCATGTGAATATGGAATATAGAAGCATGTGAGAGCATAACCATGACAGAGTAGGCAATGTATTACATGTATCTTGGCTATATGCATCAGAGCAAAGGATGTGAATATGGGAAATGTACCTTCATGCCCATGAGTCCTTCTTGCAAACAGTATGTACATCAACAAGAATTTCTCATACACATGACTATGATGCATATACTTACCTTGTGGTCTTGAGTTGGCTAGGATGGGATGAATCTGTGTAAACAAGGTTAGATAACACAGATGCACCTACTAGCTAGAGCAAACAAAAGAAACCACAAGAGTGCCAAGACTGGGATGACATGTAGAGTGAGTACAGAGTACCACGATAGATATTGACATGTCCCGAAAGAGAAAGATATGCAATGAATTTAAGAATTTTCTTTCCCTTGGATGTCTTGCTCCCCCTAAATCTAGCATGGGATACTGGGAGAAGATAGGGAACAGAAAATCAGAGCTCAATGAAACAGATGAACAGAGCTAATGCAAATAAGCACATGTGAACATGTCTTTCCCCCAAGAAGACATGTGGCATCTCTCCTCTTGAACATCAATCATCTGGGATCCTTGAAGATTACTCTTTCTTGGAGTATTCCCCTTAGAGATCTCTCCCCCTAGATATATGATTAAGCTTTGATGTGATCTCTCTCCCCCCCTTTGACATCAATTTCCAAGAAGGGTCTTCTGGAATTTGTTGTGAATGGGTTCGATCCTCGAATCATAGTACAAAGCATTAAGGTAAATGTGATGCTTGCAGAGGACAAGATTCATTGAGTGGAGCTGGATCAAGAATAAAGCAGGAATAAATGGCAAAATGTTTTTCCTGTTGTGAAATCGGTGTCACCGAGTTGTATGCTTCGGTTGCTCCGAAAATCTTCGTCTAGACCGGAAACATGAGACCGGTGGAACCGAGTTCATCACAGAGAATAACATTTGTTACCTCAGCTCACTAGACAAATAAGATCTCACAAAGATTTGCAATGAATTGGATGCAGAAAATGTAGAACAAAAAGCAAAGAAAAGAAACTAAAAGATCTAGATGAAGTTGAAAGGGCAAACAAATATGCATGAGAAAAATGCAAAATCACAGAAAAGAACACAAGAGAACTTCATCTAGAGTTGGGCGGTGACAAAGTCACCTATGTTAGAGTATATTGACTTAGGATTCAAGTGAGATCACTTGATCATAGGTCATACTCATCTTTTAAGCTCAAAATGGGGTTACCATTTTTCGTTTAAGCTCTTTGATGTGTTCACATCTTGTTGAGTTGCTTTATCCCATGTCTCGGGGTAAAGCTTCTCTAAGATGGAATAACATACCTTGGGTGGTGGAGTTGATCATGATCATGTAGTTGAACTTGTGTGTGTTGCTCAAGGTTGATGTTGCTCATCAAGAGTTGGAGCACCACTTGGAGTTTGAGTTCATCTACCTACATGGGTTAGTTTTTGAAAGGAAGAGCACTTGTGTATCCAAAATGACAATCATGGAAATCAACATAGAGTTTGTCAAAGGATACGTTTGAATGATTGCGTGCTTCCTTGTCTTCATCCACCATTGTGTAGAGACTTGGTGATGTAGAGATTGCTCAAGATGTAAGTGAGTTGCAATCTCATAGAATTAGATTCATCCAAGTACCTACACGGGTTAGATAACATGCAAGGTGCAAATATATCCAAGACATAAGATTATCATCATAAGAGAAATATCAAGGATTAGTAATAGGCTCATGCCTTGCATGTATGAAATGGAGTCCCTACTCAAAGTTTGAAGCATCAATGATGTTCAATTCACCTCTTAACCTGCAAAACACTTTCTCATCAAGTGGTTTAGTGAACATATCCGCTAATTGCTTATCGGTGCGAACATGCTTAAGGTTTATGTCACCCTTAGCAACGTGATCTCGAATGAAATGATGACGAACTTCAATATGCTTAGTTCGAGAGTGTTGCACGGGATTGTGAGCAATCTTGATAGCACTTTCATTGTCACAAAGTAATGGAACATGTTTCACATATATCCCATAGTCTTTAAGAGTTTGGGTCATCCAAAGTAATTGAGCACAACATGAACCAACGGCAATGTATTCCGCTTCGGCGGTGGATAATGATACCGAGTTTTGTTTCTTGGAAGACCAAGACACAAGAGATCAACCAAGGAATTGACAAGTACCCGAAGTGGACTTTCTATCAACCTTGTCACCGGCATAATTCGAGTCGGAGTAGCCAACAAGATCAAAGTAAGCCCTCTTTGGATACCAAATGCCAAAATTTGGTGTATGTATTAAGTATCTCACTATCCTCTTCACGGCCTTAAGATGACATTCCTTAGGAGCAGCTTGATATCGTGCACACATGCACACACTTAGCATGACATCGGGACGTGAAGCACATAGAATAATAATGAACCAATCATAGAGCGATAAACCTTTTGATCAACCGGTTCACCATCTTTGGTCAAATCAAGATGTCCACTAGTAGGCATGGGTGTATGTCGACGTTCTGGGAACGGGGGTCCCCAGACTTGCCTGCCTGCAGCCCGCGGCGTGGCTCAAAGGGGGCCCAGCGCGGCCCGTCTTCATCAACACAAGACTCAAGACTCTCGCGAGGGGCCAAGCCTCGCGGGGCGGAGGACACGGAGCTTCCTCAGGCGCGGCCTCATCAGGCTGGCTCACGAGGAGGTGGAGAGATCAAGGCGGGGTACCTCACGAGGTGCCCATGACGCAAGCCATGACGACCAAGGGCGCCAGGCGGGCGCCGGCCCGCGCAGTGTCCTCCTTTCCTCTTTGGTGCAAAGGGAGCAAGTGCAGACGAAAGCATCAAGAAAAGGCACCCATTTCGGTGCAACAAGACAAAGACCAGTCCAAAGGCAGGGAAGAAGTCATTGGGGAGCCCAAGCTGGTGTCACCACCAGAGCCTTTGGCAGGCGAGGAACAACTTTAGTCAGGATAAGTGTACCAGATGTTCCCCTTCAAAATGGCCAAGTGTTGGCGCCCTTCCCCCTCAATATTCGGGAAGAGGCCCAGGGCCTTTGCCTATAAATAGGACAAGCTACCCCCAGGGTAGAGGCATCTAGAAACCATCCAGAATTCGGAGATCAAATCAAGTAGCATTACACACACACACAGAGAGAAAAGGGCGGCTGAACTCCTCCTAGCAGTTCATCGCCCCAGCCAAGAGCAGACCCTCGCGAGGCTGTTCTTCCCTATATTGTTCATCATCATCAGCCCAAGAGGCAATCCACCACACCACACTGGAGTAGGGTATTATACCACATCGGTGGCCCGAACCAGTATAAACCTTGTGTCTCTTATGTTGTTCTTTCGATAGCTTAGATCTTTGCGAGGCGGAGGGGTGCAAGTAGGTAGAAGGCGTGATCTCCGCGCGCACCCCAGAGTTCGAACCTCAAGGGTCTGCCGGAACCCGAAATCCGACATTTGGCGCGCCAGGTAGGGGTGCGCCAGAATTCGTCTTCCACCGCTCCGTTCTCCTCCGACCATCGCGTCCATGTCTGACGCTCGTCGGGCCCGCGCCGAGCGCCGGGCCGCCCTTGCTTCCCGCGTCGCCCAGACTGCTCCCGTCGGCGGGCGTCCTCGCCGTTCCCCGTCACCCGCCGTCAACGCCGCCACCGGCCCGGCGGGGAACGAGCAGCAAGCATCGTCTCAGCATCCGTTCGTGCGGCAAGACGACCGCACCGCTACTCCTTCGCTCACCCCAGCTAGTTCTTCGTCCTGCGCGCTCCGCGCACCCATGGAGGCTCGAGCTGCGCTCATCGCGGCAAACGAGCTCTTGCGTTACCGTCCCGTTGATGACGTCTATGAAGAATGGCTCGACCGCGTCGCCGAGCTCGTCCGCGCCGCAGGGGGCTCTCCTGCGCCGTCCGTTCCGCTGCACCGCACCCCGCCCCGCGCGGGCGACGAAGCTCCGGGGGCGTCCCAGCCGCCTCCTCATAAAGAAGACGCCATGGCTCCAAGGCGCGCGGCCCCTGGGCGGAACCCGCTCCGTCAGGTGCCGGTGCGGCAAGAGCAGAGCTGCCAAGAAGTCCCTCGCCCGCAAGAAGCTGCCCGAGCGCTCCCTGCTCCGGCACGTCGCGACCACGCTCCTGCTCCCGCACGTCAAGACCCCGTGCTGCTCCCAGCTGCAGCGCATGGGGACCCGCAAGACCAAGCTCTCCGTCGCCTAAGGCCTCCCGTGGCCACAGCAGGCTGCCGTGCCTACACCACTGAGCTGCGTAGCGTCGCGTGGCCCGAAAAGTTCAAGCCAGACCTGCCTCCCCGCTACGACGGCACGGCTGACCCTGCGGAGTTCCTCTAGGTCTATGAGCTGGGCATCGAAGCTGCCAACGGAGACGAGAAGGTCATGGAAAACTGGTTTCCCATGGCGCTCAAGGAAGGGGCCCGCACCTGGCTCCTGAACCTACCTCCCGACACGATCTCCTCCTGGGACCAGATGCGCACCCGCTTCATCGCCAACTTCCAAGGTACTCGCGACCGGCCACCCGCCGTGAGCGACATGCGTCGCATCAAGCAACAACCCGAGGAGACCCTGCAGAAGTACATTCAGCGCTTCAACAACGCGCACCTCAAGATTCCCAAGGTGTCCGAGGAGGCCATCATCTCAGCTTTCTCCGACGACGTGCGCGACGTCAAGATGAAGGAGGAGCTGGCGATGCATGAAGACCTGTGCACTTCCTTGGAGTTGTTCAACTTGGCGACCAAGTGCGCTAGGGCTGAGGAAGGGCATCTCTCCCTCCTCGAGCTGCCTGCCGCTGACCCGGAAGAGAAGAATCCCAAGGCCAAGGACGTGAAATGCAAGGGGGCTGCCGTGCTCGCAGCAGAACCAGACACCAAGCGGGGCAAAGATCAGCCCGAATCCTCCAGGGGCAGTCGGTACTGCGTGTACCACGACCTCCACACCCACAATACCAACGAATGCCAAGAACTCCGAGCCGTGCGAGAAGGAAGGATCGGCCGTCGTCCCGACCGCGCTGACCGGGGCTACGGCCGAGGACGAGGAAGGAACGCAGGACGCTGGGAAGACCGTGGCCCGCGCCAAGGGTGGCGCGATCAACCTCGCGAGGATCACTGGCGAGACCCGCCTCGCGAGGGGGACTGGAGGGATCAGCCTCGCGAAGACCGTCCACAAGGTAATGCAGGCCTCCCTCCGTTGCCGCCTCAGCCAAGGAGAAACGAGGACCGCCATCAGGACGAAGGGGCTGAGGGCTTTCAGGAGCCGCGCGCAATCGCCTGCATCCTGGGCGGAGCTCAAGCCCCAGCCCTCAGCGCATCTTCAAGCAGTTCGCCCGCGAGGTGAATGCAGTCCTCCCCAAGCTCGAAGCAACGCGCCCTCTCAGGTGGTCGGCGTGCGCCATCACGTTTAGCTCAGCGGATCAGCTCAAGTGCGCGGCCACAACCGGAGTCCTCCCAATGCTTTGTTCCCCAATCATCAGCAACGTGGTGGTCACCCGGATCCTCATCGATGGCGGGGCAGGGCTCAACGTCCTGTCCGTGGAAACATTCAACAATCTCCAAGTGCCCTACAACCAGCTTCAGCCAACCAAGCCCTTCTCAGGAGTCACCGACGGCTCCACGGTCCCGATTGGGCAGGTCCGCCTCCCTCTCACCTTCGGGGCACACAACAACTACCGCACCAAGCTCATCGACTTCGACGTCGCTCACATCCTCCTGCCGTACAAGGCCATCCTTGGGTACCCCGCGCTGGCCAAGTTCATGGCCGTAACTCACCATGGCTACAACGTCCTCAAGACGCCAGGAAGTGGCGGATTCATCACTGTGCCCTGTGAAGAGAAGGATGCCGTGTGTTCCCTGGAACGAGCCTTTCAGGCCGCATCACTCGAAGACCCGGATCACGGAAGCAGGAGGCTTCCCGAGACCACCCCCAAGAAGAAGAAGACATCGTCAGGATCAGACCCTCAGGAGGCAAGCCCCTCAGGGCCCGCGCCTGCCCAAGGGGAACCTCCTTCCATCACATAGGAAAGCGCGCCCGGCGCCCTCCTCAAGCAGGGCTCGGGGGCTCTCCCCTGGAGGGCCACCGACCTGACTAAGGTCATGAGGGAGGCGCTTGGGCACCACGTGGAGGCGTGTTTCGAAGCACGTTTCCCTCGAGAAGGAGCAAGGCAAGGAGGGTCAGACCCTCAGGAGTTCGTCAACGAGGCCATTCAAGAACTACAGGAATCAAGAGTCATGAGAGGCTGCCGCCTCCTACCAGCTGTGGCTCCCCATCCAGGCGAGGATGGTGGGCTGCGCGTCTGCATCGACGTACCAGGGTTCAACCAAGTCACCTCTGTGGAGCGCCTTTGGTCCTCGCGAGTGGGGCGCTGCGAAGGTCCACCCCACAGCTATGTTCGCATGCCTTACGGCTTGCCGAACGCGGCTTCCACGTACCGCAGGCGTTCCGCAGCCTTGGCGGAGATGGAGATGATCCGCGAGGAGCCACCCACGCCTCCGGAGGCTCTCGAGGCCCCTGGGCCTGGGGGCTCGTGAGGACCGGCTTCCGTAGCCCACCGAGTCTGCTGCACCAACACTCCTTCGTCCTCGACATCATCAGGTGATATCTTTCAAGTTTCATTTCCAGCTAGGAGCGCCCCCCAGGGCTGCATTATTCCCAGGCCGCGTGGGTCCGTCCCTGTGGCGTGTATCCCCTTTATTTCATGTTGATTAACTTACTTTGTTGGGGGCGCCCCTCGGGCTGCATCATCCCCAAGTCGCTCGGGCCTAACCCAGTGATGACCGCTTTCCCAGCATTTATTTGAATGAACCCACTCCTTCGCGGCTAACGTGTTTGATCTAGTTGCCTGCTCAACTGACGCCAACTGATAGAGCTGCTCACAAAATGGCACGGCGCCTGCGCATGGGTCCGTCCCTGCAGTGCTGACAAACCTGAATGGCTGAGCTCTGGCCGCGGCAGCCCCGCATGGCGCCACCTCGCCAAGCCTTCAGTGCTTCATCACCCCTCAAAAGCAACCAACGGCTGACTGTCAATTGCCATGGCAACCCCTTGTTCTTTCTATGATGAGTCTGCAGGATCTCCTGAAGGAGCTGCGCCAGACAAGGCCCATGCGGCGTCTCCTTCACTCTTGTCCGCGCGAACCGCTTGCACGTTAAAGGGGGGGTGCCTAAGCATCGCAACTCAGGGCTCCTACTGGCTCTCCAGCCCTCACCCTCTAGCCTTGACCACGGCATCGCGACCTGGCATACCAGCGACGGCTGAGACTCGCTCGAGGGCCGGGACCCGAGGACGTAGAGCAGAAAGGGGAGCAAAGGCGAGAGGGGAGGGACACGCGAGGACCTCGCCAAGCAACCTCATGCCTGCCGATGCACGGACCCGGCGACACACCAGGGAGCGGTCCCCGATTCTCGAGATAAGTCACCCCCGGAAGCACCAGCTACTGTGGCACCATCCCCGCACCTAATGCAATGCCGTGTTAGCGACGCCGCTCTCCTTTCTCACCAAACGACGGCTGCTTGAGCACCAAAGGGGACCTCCTGAGCATCGCGACTCAGGGGCTCTTACCGGACCCCGGGTCACTCACCTCCTGGCCTTGACCACGGCATCGCGACCTGGCATACCAGCGACGGCTGAAGCCGCCTTGGGACTGGGACCTGTCGGCGCAGAGCACCAAGCTCTCGTGAGGTTCAAAAGGGAGAACTGAGCTAAGACGGAATGAGCAACTCGCGCAGTTTTACGACAAGGGTTATATTAACAAACAGGATCACAGGCACTTTACAGGCCCCCACGGGGCATGTTTTTTGATTCCTCGCAGGGAACTGATCCGAAAAGAACGCTAACTACATGCACCACTGCAAAAGATGCCATCATCAACAGTGGGCCGTCGGGCACCGGCGCCAACCCCATCCAGATCAGAGCCGGCGACGGCCTGATGAGCCCGCCCTACTCCAAGAGCGGCGCAGGCTCGGGGGATCGTAGCTGTCGTCGCTCGTCTCCGGAGTCGCGAAGAGCTCGCCGGAGTCGCTAGATCCTCCGCCGCCTGAGGAGCCACCAAAGGAGCGGTCGGCGAGCCTGATCTTCGCCGTAGCAGGGTCCCGGCCACCTCTCCCGGGGCAGCACTCCAGCCGGCGCCCGTTCGCATCAAAGACCTTGAAGAACATCACCGAAGCGCCGTCGTATTCCAAGTAGATCGCGAGGGCGCCTCTTGTCCTGCAAACCCGGGAGATTTCTCCCCAGCCTCGAGTCATGAAGACCTCGCCCGGGGCAACGACTGCGACCTCTGCCTCGGTCGCGAGGGTGCTGCAGCCGGCATGCTGTAGCCAAAGCTCCAGGAGTTCTCCATGCGGGATGATGGAGGCGAAGAAGGGAGGAAGGCGAATCCAAGACTGAGGAGGCATGGCGGCGTGGAGCACGAACTCTCGGGAGGAGCCCTCGGTGTGCACCCCAGGGGGGACGACCAACACCTTCGTGACCCGTCGGCGCCGACGGCGGCGCCGCCCGCGGCGATCGGCATCGACTCCTTCAGAGCCCTCGATATGGGCGTACAAGGGGAGCGGGAACCTCGGCGGTGGACGCTCGCACCAGGGCCTCGACACCACCTGATGGGCCTCCTCATCCCGGCCGTGGAAGGCAAGCCGTTTCTTCGGCGGGAGCGGGTCTGGTTCCTCTCAGGGAGCTTTTCCTTCTCTGCCGCGGAAAACCGGTGGATCGGAGCCATCGCAGCAAGACGGAGCAAGGATCAGGAAGAAGGAGAAGCAAGAAGAGATGGACTAGAAGGGCGCGCACCGTTCCATACTTATAGCCGGCGAAGGCCAACCGCCGGCCTCCACGATCACAGGTAATCATGACCCGCTTTGCATGCAGGGACTTGTCTGTCAGATTTCGGGTTCCAGCAGACCCTTAAGGTTCGAACTCTGGGGTGCGCGCGAAGATTATGCCCTCTACCTCTCCGTCTCGCAAATATGTAACTACTGAAAGAGCAACACGAGAGACACAGGGTTTATACTAGTTTGGGCCACCATTGTAGTGTAATACCCTACTCTAGTTTGTGGTGGGTGGATTGCCTCTTGGGGCTGATGATGATGAACAATACAGGGAAGAACAGCCTCACGAGGGTCTGTTCTTGGCTAGGGGGATGAACCGTTAGGGGAGTTCAGTCGCCCTCCTCTCTCTCTCTCTACTGCCCGAGTCTTTCTAGCTGGCTTCCCCGATGATAGATGCCTCTACCCTGGGGGTGGCTAGTCCTATTTATAGGCGAAGGCCCTGGGCCTGTTCCCAAATATTGAGCGGGAAGGGCGCCAACAATTGGCCAATTTGAAGGGGAACATCTGGTACACTTATCCTGACTAAAGTTGGTCCTCGCCTGCCAAAGGCCCTGTGGTGACGCCGTTCTGGGCTCCACGATGACCTCCTTCCCACCGTTGGACTAGTCTTGGTCTCGTTGCACCGAAATGGGTGCCTTTGCTTGATCCTCTCGCCTGCGCTTGCCCCCTTGGCACCAAAGAGGAAAGGGAGACACTGCACAGGCTAGCGCCTGCCTGGCATCTTTGGTCGTCATGGCTTGCGTCATGGGCACCTCGCGAGGTACCCCGCCTTGATCTCTCCGCCTCCTCATGAGCCAGCATGATGAGGCCGTGCCTGAGGAAGTGCTGTGTCGCCCGCCCCGCGAGGCTTGGCCCCTCGCGAGGGTCTTGGGTCTTGTGTTGGTGAAGAAGGGCCGTGCTGGGCCCCCTTCCGAGCCACGCCGCAGGACGCAGGCAGGCAAGTCTGAGGACCCCCGTTCCCAGAACGCTGACAGTAGCCCCCGGGCCCAAGGCGTGCATGGGCTTGGCCGTGCCGAGAAGCGAAAGGGCAAGGGCGAAGCGCCGTGGGCCCTAACAGCCTGCGGCCTTGGGCGCCGCGTGGCGGTTGATTGGACGTGGGCGTCTTCGCTTCCCCACGACGCCTCGGTTACCGCGCAGATTGGACAAGTCCCTGCATGCAGATCGTGTCATGATTACCTGGGATCGTGGAGGTCGACGGTTGGCCTCCGCCGGCTATAAGTATGACATCGCGCGTGCCCTTCCAGTCCATATCTCCTTGCTTTTTCCTTCTCCTCCATGGCTCCATCGAGGCGGCTCTCGGCTGCGGAAAAGGGGAAGGCCCACCAGGTTGAGCCTGCCTCTCCTCCGCCCAAGCGTGGTCGAGGGCGCCCTCGGAAGCATCCCGTAGCCGCCCCGGCAGCGTTTAGTGGTCATGGAGATGGCTCCCAGCATGGTGGCGGGCGAGCTGCTGTGGCCGGGGGACGCGCCTGGGTTGCGCGCTCCCCCAGGCCGCGCTTTCGCGCTGTGCAGGTGCTGCCGGAGTTCGTCGTTTGGGTGGCGGAGCCGGCTAGCGCCCGGCTCCGTCTCCCTTGCTTCCTCCTTGGTGAGCTTCCTGCTGGTGCCCCGGGCGGCCCCTGGCTTCAGGCAGACGGCTGCTGCAGCCGGGCCTCATGGGTTGCGCTGGAGGTCTCCGCCACCGGGAGCTTGGCCTTGACGCGTGGTTGGCAGGCGTTCGCTCGTGCTCGCGGCTTGGAGCATAGGTGCACCCTGCACTTCAGGTTTGACGGTGATGCCACCCTCTATGTGAGGGTGTTTGGGGAAGATGGTCGCCGCGCGGGGTGTTGCCCCGAGGACGACGACCGCGGCCGGGGACCCCGCCCCGACGATGATGGGGGAGACAGCGCCCGCGCGGATGGCGGTGCCCGAGGCTCCCCAAGCTTCACCAACTCTTCTTCCGGCGACTCCTCCAGCGGTGGCCGCAGTCAGCCCCCACGCCGTCGAGCTTGCTTGGGAGGCGACGACTCATCTGCCCGTCTCCGCGCCCCGGTGAAGCGCGAGAGGGAGTCCGCCTGAGCCCCGGAGGCGTCCTGAGTCGCCGCCGCTGGCCGGAGCGAGGCGAGCCGCGCTGGGCTTGTCCTTTCTTTTCCTTTTGTTTCCTGCGTAAAAGAGAACAACTGCATGGAGCCCCGCGGGGGCGTGTTGGGGGTTACTACTGTTAACAATTACCTTGATTTAGTTTTCGCGCTTCTCAGCTGTGTGTCTGCACGTAAATAGTTCCCGGCCCCAGCCATGGGGGGCGACCGACCCAGGCCCTGTGTGTGTGTCGCGGTGCCCGAGGGGCACGGACTGGAGGGGTGCGCCCACAATGGACCCGGGTCGTGAAACCTTAGAACGATTAGAATAGGAACCCTCACGAGGGCGTTTGGCTGCCCTCCCTCGCGAGGCCTTTTGCAAGAGGAATCAAAACGAGGAGCAGAAATCGACGAACCACAAATCAACAACGGCGCTAGTTTCGATAAGACTTCAAATGCGAACAAACAAGCCAACTGCAGAAAGCAAATGAAAAAGCCGCGTCCGGCACCTAATCTAGTCTTTGACATCTTCTCACCAGCGCGGAGCTAAGTGCTGCCACCGGGCGTGGGAGGGAGCCCCAGGGCCTGAGGCCGGCGCTCCTGAGACTCCGGGGCATGTACAACCCCACTCATTATTACGTGAGAGTGTCACGGGCGGCGAGCTTCACAGGCGTTGGCCTTCTTCACAGGCTCCGTGCCTTTCTTCTTAGGAGAAATGAGCTTCACAGGCGCTTTCCCTCTTCACAGGCTCCAGGCCTTTTCCAAAGCACGGCAGCTTCACAGGCGTTCGCCTTCTTCACAGGCTCTGGGCCTTTTCCAAAACACGGCAGCTTCGCAGGCGTTCGCCTTCTTCATAGGCTCTGGGCCTTTTCCAAAAATGGATAGTCTTCACAGGCGTTCGCCTTCTTCACGGGCTCTGGGCCTTTTCCAAAAAGGTATGGTCTTCACAGGCGTTCTCCTTCTTCACAGGCTCTGGGCCTTTTCCATAAAGGGATGGTCTTCACACGCGTTCGCCTTCTTCACAGGCTCTGGGCCTTTTAGGGGTAGAACCTCCGGAGGTGCTGGATGTTCCATGCGTTCTGGATCGGCTCCCCCTCCTGAGTCTCCAAGCGCACGGAGCCTGGCTTGGAAACATGAGCAACCTTGAACGGGCCCTCCCACATGGGAGAGAGCTTGTGCAGCCCCTCCCTGGAGAGGACCCGCCTGAGCACGAGGTTCCTACCTCGAGAGTCCTGGGGCGGATGTTGCGGCAGTGATATCGTCGTAGCGCCTGTTGGTACCTCGCCGCTCGCAACGCGGCTTCTCGGCGGCATTCCTCCCCCAGCACGAGGTCCATCCCCCGCATGGCGTCCTGCCGCGCCTCATCGAACGCTAGGACCCGCGCGGAGCGATGTCTGACCTCGTGAGGGAGGACTGCTTCGGCTCCATAGACCAGGAAGAACGGGGTCTCCCCAGTCGGCTTGGTCGTGGTTGTGCGGATGGAACACAACACGGACTGGAGCTCGTCGTACCAACCTCTGCCATAGGCCTCCAGCTTCTTCTTGAATGTCCTGGTCTTGAGGCCCCTCAGGACCTCCGCGTTGGCTCGTTCGGCCTGGCCATTGCTTCGCGGGTGCGCCACCGAAGCGTAGCATATCTGCGTTCCAAGGTTAGCACAATATGTTTTGAAGAGGTTACTGGTGAACTGCGAACCATTGTCTGTGATGATGCGGTTTGGCACCCCAAACCGGCTCACGATGCCCCTAATGAACTTGACCGCGGAACCCGCGGGGATGGTGCAGACAGCCTCCACTTCTGCCCACTTGGTGAATTTGTCAATGGCGACGTAGAGGTAGCGGTAGCCCCCTGGCGCCCGAGGGAACGGGCCCAGAATGTCCAGCCCCCAGACTGTGAACGGCCACGAAAGGGGTATAGTCTGCAGGCCTCCCGCCGGCTGATGGATTTGTTTGGCGTGAAATTGGCATGATTCACAAGCCTTTACCAGTTCAACAGCGTCGTTGAGTGCGGTGGGCCAATAGAACCCACTGCGGAATGCCTTGCCGACGAGGGTCCGTGATGACGAGTGATGCCCATAGTCCCCGCCGTGTATGTCCTCCAGTAGTTCCTTTCCTTGCTCCCTGGAAATGCAGCGCAGGGATACGTCGTTCGGCCGCTTCCGGTAGAGCTCTCCATCCCTGATGCTGTATGCCGTAGCTTGCCGCACCACATGCTCCGCTTCTTCCTCTTTCTCCGGCAGGGCCCCTTGCGTTAAATAACTCCGGAGTTCCGTGATCCAGCACTCCTCTTGAGGTTCCATAGTCAGGAGCAGGCGTGCCCCTGAGGCAGGGCCGCAGGCCGGGGCTCCTGAGGCAAGTGGCTGGGGGAGTTCCTCCCGAGGCTGAGCAGTATTTGATAATGACGGCTGGGCCGAGGGCTTGAAGAGCCGCTCTTCAAAGACGCCAGGCTCCTGAGGTAACCGCCTGGATGCCCGTCCGGCGATGTCATCGGCTTCCTGATTGGTGCCGCGGGGCACATGCTTCAATTCCAACCCCCAGAACTCCTTTTCCATCCTGCGGACCTCCGCTAGATAGGCCTCCATGTGCTCATCCTTCGGCTCGTACACCTTGTTGGACAAGTTGACAAGGAGCTGTGAATCGCCCTTGACAGTGAGGCGCTTCACCCCCAGAGCTGCTGCGGCCTTCAACCCTGCTATCAGACCCTCATATTCCGCTATGTTGTTGGAGACCTTCTCACCTTGCTGGAAACAGAGCTGTATGGCGTAGTAGAGTTTGTCCTGAGTGGGCGATATCAGCACCGCACCAGCCCCAGCGCCGTGCCTGGAGAACGCCCCATCGAAGTACATGACCCATCCTTCCGGCGCCTCACTCCCTGGGGAGAGGGATCGATCCTCGTTGTCCTTGAGGCCTGGCGCCTCCGTCCATTCCGCCACGAAATCCGCTAACGCTGCTCCTTTGATGAACCGGGTCGTGCTGAACTCGAGTTGAAACGCCTGCAGTTCTATGTTCCACTCGGCGACCCTTCTGGCTGAGTTGGGGCTCCTGGGCACTCTCTCCAAGGGGTATGACGAGACGACCTTGATGGGGTGACCCTGGAAGTAGTGACGCAGCTTGCGCGAGGCCACCAGTAGCGCGAGGAGGAGCTTCTGAGGCATAGGGTACCGTGCCCTCGCGTCCCGTAACACTGTGCTGACAAAGTAGACTGGATGCTCAACCAAGCTGAGAGCATCAGTGTCCGTGGCACCCTCCGGAGGCAAGGGCGCCTCGCGAGGTGACATGACTTCGGGAGGCGGACCGTCCAGGCGAGTGGCCTCTCTTGCTTCTGGTGCACTCTTCGGCGGCTGATCTTCCTCAATCACGGTTACGTCTCCTGTGGGCCTTCCTTGTTTCTGCTTCGTCTTGTCCCGAGCTGCTGATGTGGCTCTGATTTGGCGCTCCTCCCTAACCGCCACCAGGGCTGCGCTGGCAGAGTAGGGTGTGGCAGCGAGGTAGAGTAGCAGGGGCTCTCGAGGGCGCGGAGCCACCATGACTGGGGGACTGGTTAGGTACCTCTTGAGATCTTGAAACGCCTTATCTGCCTCTTCAGTCCATTCGAAAGGCCCCTTCTTCATCATTAGCTGGAAGAAAGGCAGTGCTCGCTCCCCCAGTTTGGAGATGAAGCGCCCTAGCGCGGTCACGCGTCCGGTGAGCTTCTGCATTTCTCTGATGGTTTTCGGCGGGCTCATGTCCTCGACCGCCTTGACCTTCTCCGGGTTAGCCTCGATGCCTCGATGGGACACGAGAAAGCCCAAGAGCTTGCCTGAGGGGACCCCGAACACACACTTCTCTGGGTTGAGCCGCAGGTTCACTGCGTCGAGGCTCGCGAATGTCTCCTCCAGGTCTTGTATCAGGGTCTTGGCCTCCCGAGATTTCACCACAATGTCGTCAACGTAAGCTTCGACATTCTTCCCGAGCTGCGGGCCCAAGGTGATGTGCATCAGCCGCTGAAAGGTCGCCCCTGCATTAGGCAGCCCAAATGGCATGCATGTATAGCAGTACACCCCGCATGGGGTTAAGAAGGCGGTCTCCAAGAAGCAGAGCAGGTCGCACTCCGCGGTGGAATCGACGATCTGGTCGATGCGGGGGAGCGGGAACGGATCTTGCGGGCATGCCTTTTTGAGGTTGGTGAAGTCGACACACATGCGCTCCTTTCCTCCCTTCTTGGGCACAACGACAGGGTTGGCCAACCAATCCGGTTATCGGACCTCGCGAATGACCCCTGCGGCCTCTAACTTGCGGGTTTCTTGGACGATGAAGGCCTGCTTCTCTGTGAACTGCTGCCTGGCTTTCTGCTTCACGGGGTGCACATTTGGGCACACGTTGAGGTGATGCTTGATGACGCTCTGGGGGATCCCTGCCAACTGATCAGGCTCCCAAGCGAATACCTTCTTATTTGCGCGCAGGAACCTGATTAGGGCCTCCTCCTGCTCAAGCTCGAGGTTGGCGCCTATGGTGAAAGTGGCACTGGAGGACCCGTCCTCGTCGACAGGTATCTGCTTGGTTTCTGCCTTGTCCTGGGTGAACAACTGCTTCTTCTTGGCCAGCGCAGCCCCCTTGGGCTCGGGGGTCCCTGTGCCAGCGGGCTGTGCCGATGCCACCGTCTTGAAGGCGAGCTTGAGTACCCGCAGGGTGTCCTCGGTGTCCCCGTGCATGGTGAGGACACCACTGCTTCCGGGCATCTTCATGAGGTTATACGCCGGGTGCGTGGCGGCCATGAACTGGGCCAGCGCTGGGTAACCAAGGATGGCGTTGTAAGGGAGGCCGATGGGGGCGATGTAGAAGTCGACCATCTCCGTGCGTAAGTTGTCGTAGGTGCCGAAGGTTACTGGGAGCGGGATCTGTCCCAAGGAGCTGGATGACCCGCCCCCAACGCCCGAGAAAGACCGACTAGGTTGCAGCCGTTCCAGGGGTACGCAGAGGAGATTTAAGGTCTCGACCGAGAGCACACTGAGGCCCGCGCCGCCGTCGACGAGGGTTCTGGTGACGACTACCTGGCAGATGGTGGGGGTGCACAACATGGGGAGCGCGCCCGAGCCGGCCAAGTTGGCGGGGTGGTCCTCCGAGCTGAAGGTCAGACCGACCTCGTGCGCCACCTGGTCCGAGGGAGCCCCCTGTTGTGCAGAAACGGCGCTGACCCGACGGACAAACGGCTTGACGTGGCGACTTGTGGGCGGCGCCTGCGAGCCGCCCAGGAGGGCCGCGACGACCGGTGGTGTTGATGTAGCGGTGCGGTCACCTCATCGCACAGGCAGATGCTGGGGTAGCGCTTGCTGCTCGTTCCCCGCCGGGCCGGTGGCGGCGTTGACGGCGGGCGACGGGGAGCAACGAGGACGCCCACCGACGGGAGCCGTCTGGGCGACGCGGGAAGCGATGGCGGCCCGGCGCTCGGCGCGGGCCCGACGAGCGTTAGACATGAACGCGACGGTCGGCAGAGAGCGGAGCGGTGGAAGACAAATTCCGGTGCACCCCTACCTAGCGCGCCAAATGTCGGATTTCAGGTTCCGGCAGACCCTTAAGGTTCGAACTCTGGGGTGCGTGCGGAGATTATGCCCTCTACCTCTCCGTCTCGCAAAGATCTAACTACTGAAAGAGCAACACGAGAGACACAGGGTTTATACTAGTTCGGGCCACCATTGTGGTGTAATACCCTACTCTAGTTTGTGGTGGGTGGATTGCCTCTTGGGGCTGATGATGATGAACAATACAGGGAAGAACAGCCTCACGAGGGTCTGTTCTTGGCTAGGGGGATGAACCGTTAGGGGAGTTCAGTCGCACTCCTCTCTCTCTCTCTCTGCTGCCTGAGTCTTTCTAGCTGGCTTCCCCGATGATAGATGCCTCTACCCTGGGGGTGGCTAGTGCTATTTATAGGCGAAGGCCCTGGGCCTCTTCCCAAATATTGAGCGGGAAGGGCGCCAACAATTGGCCAATTTGAAGGGGGACATCTGGTACACTTATCCTGACTAAAGTTGGTCCTCGCCTGCCAAAGGCCCTGTGGTGATGCCGTTCTGGGCTCCACGGTGACCTCCTTCCCACCATTGGACTGGTCTTGGTCTCGTTGCACCGAAATGGGTGCCTTTGCTTGATCCTCTCGCCTGCACTTGCCCCCTTGGCACCAAAGAGGAAAGGGAGACACTGCGCGGGCTGGCGCCCACCTGGCATCCTTGGTCGTCATGGCTTGCGTCATGGGCACCTCGCGAGGTACCCCGCCTTGATCTCTTCGCCTCCTCATGAGCCAGCCTGATGAGGCCGTGCCTGAGGAAGTGCTGTGTCGCCCGCCCCGCGAGGTTTGGCCCCTCGCGAGGGTCTTGGGTCTTGTGTTGATGAAGATGGGCCGTGCTGGGCCCCCTTTCGAGCCACGCCGCAGGCCGTAGGCAGGCAAGTCTGGGGACCCCCGTTCCCAGAACGCCGACATTGTCCAATCCGCGCAGTTGCCGAGGCGTCGTGGGGAAGTGGAGACGCCCACGTCCAGTCAACCGCCACGTGGCGCCCAAGGCCGCAGGCTGTTAGGGCCCGCGGCGCTTCGCCCTTGTCCTTTCGCCTCTCTGCACGGCCAAGTGTAACGCCCTCGATGCGGCTATATATCCTACGTGTCGAAGCACGACTTAGAGGCATAACCTCATTGAAAGCAATGTCGCAAGTGAGGTAATCTTCACACAACCCATGTAATACATAAGGGAAAAAGATACATAGTTGGCTTACAGTCGCCACTTCACAAAATACATAAATAAACATCCATCATCCAGATTACACTCAAGGTCCGACTACGGAACCAAAATGAAAGAAGACTACCCCAAATGCTACACAGATCCCCGATCGTCCCAACTGGGCTCCACTACTGATCATCAGGAAAAGACACATAGTAACGACCACGTTCCTCGTCGAACTCCCACTTGAGCTCGGTTGCGTCATCTGCACTGGCATCGTTTGCACCTGCAACTGTTTTGGTAGAATCTGTGAGTCACGGGGACTCAGCAATCTCACACCCGCGAGATCAAGACTATTTAAGCTTAAAGGTAGGACAGGGTTGTGAGGTGGAGCTGCAGCAAGCGACTAGCATATATGGTGGCTACCATGCAAAAGAGAGCGAGAAGAGAAGCAAAGCACGGACGTGAAGCTAGAAGTGATCAAGAAGTGATCCTAGAGCAACCTACGCTAAACATAACTCCAACACCGTGTTCACTTCCCGGACTCCGCCGAGAAGAGACCATCACGGTTACACACGCGGTTGATGTGTTTTAATTGAGATCAACTTCGGGTTTTCTACAACCGGATATCAACAAATTCCCATCTGCCTCATAACCGCGGGCACGACTTTCGAAAGATAATACCCTGCAGGGGTGTCCCAACTTAGCCCATTATAAGCTCTCACGGTCAACGAAGGATATTCCTTCTACCGGGAAGACCCGATCAGTCTCAGAATCCCGGACTACAAGACATTTCGACAGTAATAAAACAAGTCCAGCAAAGCCGCCCGATTGTGCCGACAAATCCTGATAGGAGCTGCACATATCTCGGTCTCAGGGCACATCCGGATGAGACAGGCTACGAGTAAAACCAGCCAAAGAGTTTCCCCGAGGTGGCCCCGCAGGCGGCTCGGTTCGGACCAACACTCGGAGGAGCACTGGCCCGGGGGGGGGGGGCTAAAATAAAGATGACCCTCGGGCTCGCGAAAACCCAAGGGAAAAGTATGGTGGTAGGTGGTCAAATGGTAAAACCAAAGTTGGGCCTTGCTGGAGGAGTCTTATTCAAAACAAACTGTCAAGGGGGTCCCATAAATCACCCAACCGTGTAAGGAACGCAAAATCAAGGAACATAACACCGGTATGACGGAAACTAGGGTGGCAAGAGTGGAATAAAACACCAGGCATAAGGCCGAGCCTTCCACCCTTTACCAAGTATATAGATGCATTAATTAAATAAGAGATATTGTGATATCCCAACATAATCATGTTCGAACAAGGAACAAACTTCATCTTCACCTGCAGCTTGCAACGCTATAAGAGGGGCTGAGCAAAGCGGTAACATAGCCAATCAAAGGTTTGCTAGGAAAGGATGGTTAGAGGTTTGACATGGCAATATGGGAGGCATGATATAGCAAGTGGTAGGTATCGCAGCATAGGCATAGCAAAAGAGCGAGCATCTAGCAAGCAAAGATAGAAGTGATTTCGAGGGTACGGTCATCTTGCCTGCAAGGTTCTCAGAGTTGTCGAAAGCTTGATCCTCGTAAGCGTTCTCAACAGGTTCCTCGGTCACGTACTCGCCTCCTGGCTCTACCCAAGGCAAGAACACAAGCAAAGGAACAACTATCAACCACGATGCAATGCGCAAGCAACATGATGCAAAACATGGCATGATATGCGAGATGTGGTATGCGATGCATATGCATGCTCCGGGAGGAAAAAAAGATGAACAAGGCATAATCTTGGCAAACCAAGTATGCCACTGGAAAGGTGAGGTGATTTCGGTTGAAATCGATATAAAGATCACCGGAATCGGATGCACGGTTTGCAAATGACAAGCAAAACAAGAATGACAAGATTCTGCCATTAACAGCATGATGCCACTTAGCATGCAACAAGAAATTAAGCTACTGCACCCAAACATGTCAGCAAAGCATATGACAGTGATCTACTCAAGATGCTTGACAAAAGATGAACACTGAGCTACAGCTAAATCACACCATAACAGGTTCAAACAAGCATGGCAAAAGTGCAAAAGATAACAGGTTCACAGACGGTGAAAATACTATCATGCCAGAAATTAACATCAGGATGACATGTTTAGAGCAAGGAAACAACATGCTACAAGACCAGTACATAGCAAAACATAGAATGACATGTATCTACTCAAAGCATAGAACAAAAGTCCCTTACTGACCATGAGCCAAAAAGTACCAGAAAATATAATAGCACCCATGTCAATTAAGCAAGTTTCGCTACAGTTTTCAGACTTAGCAGAAAACTGGACATGTCAAAAACAGATAACAAGTAGGCATGTTTACGAGCTCGATGCACTCACTACAGAGCTTTTCATGATAAACTAAGCATACATCCATCAAGAAGACATGGCGTAGAAGCTAGTAATGGAAAGAATAACATCATAGCATGTAAAGATCAACTACAACAAGCTTGGCAAAATCGAATAACATGTAAACAATCTGCCAGGAAACATTTTATAGCAAAAGTAGAGCTCGATTGACTCAAGCTATGGCACTCCATAATTATAAACAAAGGCATGGATGGATAGTGCAAATCCATATGTTCAAAACACCTTTACTGATCATACTCAAAAGAGGCATAGATCTCTCTGAAACAACATGGACACATGGCATAAAAATAACCGCAGGGAATAACTTAGTGAAATTACTAAGTCTCTGAAATCAGCAACATTATGATCCCTAGTTTTTGCATGCTTGTGCTAGTCACCAAAAAGATCAAAAAAATACATGGCATACACCCCTCTAAAGATGGCATGGCATATTACAAAGCACATGTAGGACTCCAATTCATAGGATGCACACATCAATCATGGCAAAAATCACAAAAGTGCACCTACTGAAACAGATCTGAAACTAACATCACATAGCCCTCTTCTAACAGCATTTCGGGCATCAATATGAGCTCAAATGAAAATGATGTAATGGTATGAAATGATGTAATCATCAATACGAACAATTTGACATATTACACGCACGAAACGGAGCAGTATGCAGCAAGTTATGATGCGATGAACATGCAACAAAATATCTGCAGAGAAAAATGACTTAGGCGATTTTGACCTAGGGTTCGTCGGCGCGGAAGCCGAGGTGGCGGCGGATCTGGCCGGAGAACTCGCCGGGGAGGCGCAGGGAGGCGGCGGCGAGGCGGATCCGACGCCGGCGACGGCGATGCGGGGCGGAGGAGCGAGGCGGCGCGGCGGCGGAGGAGAGGGCGCGCGGCGGCGGGGCGGCGGCGCAACGCGGCGGCGGCGGGGCGGCGGGAGCGCTCGCCGGCGATGGGGCGGGGCGCCGGCGCGCGCGGGCTCCAGCGGGCGGTGCTGGACGCGGGCCTCCCGTGGGGGCGGCGGAGGCGACTCGGGCCGGGCGGGCCTGCTGCGGGCTCGCCGGGCCGCGGCGGTGGGAGGCGGCGCTGGACAGGTGGCAAGCTGCCACTGGCTGCGGGCGGCGGCGCGGACGCGTCCGGCCCGATCCGGACATGTCCGGCGGCGCGAAGAGGAGCGGGGCTAGGGTTAGGGTGGATTTGGACCCGGGATTTCGGAGGGGGAGGTGTATTTATAGGTAGGAGGGGCTAGGAGGCTCCAAATTGAGCACGGTTTTCGGCCACGCGATCGTGATCGAACGACGATGGACATGGGATTGACTTAGATGGGTTATGGGCTGATTTGGAGGGGTTTTGGGCTGCAACACACACGAGGCCTTCACGGTTACCCGGTTAACCGTTGGAGTATCAAACGACCTCCGAATGACCTGAAACTTGACAGGCGGTCTACCGGTGCTATACCAAGGCCGCTTGTCAAACCTCGGTCCATTCCGAGACCGCTTAACACCCGCACATGAAAATAGGTAAAAGGGGACGCCGGGGAACATAGGAGCGCCGGATTGCAAAACGGACAACGGGGAAAATGCTCAGATTCATGAAACGAACACTTATGCGAATGTGATGCACATGATGACATGATAAGAAATGCACGACAAGGACAAAAAGCAAAATGACAGGAAACCCACCCATGGAGGGAATATCATATCACATTGCTGAAAATGGCAAGAGTTGGAGTTACAAATATGGCAAGTTACATCCGGGGTGTTACACCAAGTCCGGGCGCGCCTTGGGCCCGGGGGCTACTGTCGGTGTTCTTTGAACGGGGGTCCCCAGACTTGCGTGCTTGCGGCCCGCGGCGTGGCTCAAAGGGGGCCCAGCGCGGCCCGTCTTCATCAACACAAGACTCAAGACCCTCGCGAGGGGCCAAGCCTCGCGGGGCGGACGACACGGAGCTTCCTCAGGCGCGGCCTCATCAGGCTGGCTCACGAGGAGGCGGAGAGATCAAGGCGGGGTACCTCACGAGGTGCCCATGACACAAGCCATGACGACCAAGGGCGCCAGGCGGGCGCCGGCCTGCGCAGTGTCCTCCTTTCCTCTTTGGTGCAAAGGGAGCAAGCGCTGGCGAGAGCATCAAGCAAAGGCACCCATTTCGGTGCAACGAGACCAAGACCAGTCCAAAGGAAGGGAAGAAGTCATTGTGGAGCCGAAGCTGGCATCACCACCAGATCCTTTGGCATGCGAGGACCAACTTTAGTCAGGATAAGTGTACCAGATGTTCCCCTTCAAAGTGGCCAAGTGTTGGCGCCCTTCCCGCTCAATATGTGGGCAGAGGCCCAGGGCCTTTGCCTATTAATAGGACTAGCCACCCCCAGGGTAGAGGCATCTAGAAACCAACCAGAATCTAGAGATCAGATCAAGTAGCATTACACACACACACACACACACACACAGAGAGAGAGAGAGAGAAGGGCGGCTGAACTCCTCCTAGCAGTTCATCGCCCCAGCCAAGAGCAGACCCTCGCGAGGCTGTTCTTCCCTGTATTGTTCATCATCATCAGCCCAAGAGGCAATCCACCACACCACACTGGAGTAGGGTATTACACCACATCGGTGGCCCGAACCAGCATAAACCTTGTGTCTCTTGTGTTGTTCTTTCGATAGCTTAGATCTTTGCGAGGCGGAGGGGTGCAAGTAGGTAGAAGGCGTGATCTCCGCGGGCACCCCAGAGTTCGAACCTCAAGGGTCTGTCGGAACCCGAAATCCGACAGTGTAGTCGTACCTTTGCATTCTTGCATATTGAATTTCTTGAATAAGTCCTTGGTGTACTTCGTTTGAGAGACAAAAGTACCCTCCTTAGTTTGCTTGATTTGCAAACCAAGAAAGAATTTGAGTTTACTCATCATAGACATCTCAAACTTCTCCGTCATTAGCTTCCCAAACTTTTCACTAAAATGAGGGTTAGTTGATCCAAATATAATATCATCGACATAAATTTGGCATACAAATAGTTCTCCATTAAAATGAGGGTTAGTTCCAATTTCAAAACCTTTTTCAATAAGGAACTTGGTCAAGCATTTATACCATGCTCTAGGAGCTGGTTTAAGACCATAAAGGGCTTTGTGAATTTTGTAGACATGATTAGGTTTCTTAGGATTGACAAAGCCGGGAGGTTGTTTGACATAAACTTCCTCCTCAATTTCACCATTTAGAAAAGCACTTTTAATGCCCATATGGTACAATGTGATATCATGATGATTAACATAAGCAAGTAAGATGCGAATGGGCTCAAGTCTAGCAACGGGAGCATATGTCTCACCATAGTCCATACCTTCGACTTGTGTCTAGCCTTGGGCGACGAGATGTGCCTTGTTGCGAACCACCTGTCCATCTTCATCTTGCTTGTTGCGAAACACCCATTTGGTACCGATGATGTTGTGGTTGTTGTCGGGCTTCTCGACCAATGTCCACACTTCATTTCTCTCAAAGTTGTGTAGCTCTTCATGCATAGCGTTTATCCAGTCCGGATCCTCTAATGCTTCTTCAACCTTCATAGGTTCAATGCTAGAGATGAATGAGTAATGTTCACAAAAGTTAGCCAAACGAGTTTTAGAGCGAGTGATTCTCCCAGTTTGGATATCATTGTAGATATGCTCCATGGGATGATCTTTAGCAATTCTTGCTCGAACTCATGAAAGCTTTTGCTTGGGTCTTTGTCAGGACCCTGATTCCAAGTCACATCGACCCAGACGGTAACACCTCATATCACTTTGCGGCCTCACGCATGGTAATCCCACGGGTGTTGCCTTACCATGGCCCAGGACCGTTTGCGCCTTTTGGATCACGTATATGATAGTGTCGCTAGCCTCCATATGACAGAGAACCCGGGCTGACATGGCTAGTTGTGAACCCAAAGCGGCACTAACCCATGGGGACAGGCATACATGAATCAACTTCGAGCATGTCGGTCAACAGCGTGTGAATCCGGGCTGTAGCACTGGGCTAACAGGACTCCGATAACCCGGGCTGTAGCAGGATAGAAAGGACTCCGGATGTCACCGCGTGACATTTCCCCGAAGGGACAGACACAGGAACGAAGTGAAACACATGCCGGCCAGTCAAATGTCCAGAGCAGTAGTGCTGGGCTAGCAGGACTCCGGTGAACCGGGCTATAGCGGACTAGTATCGCTCAGGAAGCACTAGACTACATTTCCCCATATGAAAGGCTGCCATGGATAAATAACTAGATTGTCGGATCCCACTCATACCAAGCATTTCAATCATACACACAATATGCCCGATATGAGTACATACAACATGGCATCACAACAGAACTCTACAACTCAAAGTACTTTATTTAAGAGGCTCCGAGGATCCATACATAACATATTCATACAGGTAGGGATCACACGACCTGACACTCAAGTCATACAATCATACAAGCACATGCGGAAGCAACTTAGTCTGAGTACAGACACTAGAAAGGAAAAAGGCTTGAGGAAGCCTATTTATCTACAGAGGGGCCTTCCAACGCTTGGACCACCACCTGGGTGGCTAGTCACTCGTCAACGTCGAGGTCTACATAGAGCCCATCGGAGGGGGCAGTGTTGTCGTCTGAAAACATTAATTAAAGCAACATGAGTACGAAGGTACTCAGCAAGTCTTACAACAGAATCCTACTATACATGCACATTCTCAAGAAGGTAGTGGAGTTATTGCAGCAAGCCAGCTTTGACTCATGGCTAAGCTATCCTACGATAGACACAACTTGTAAAGCATTTGTCGCACACGAGTCCACTAATCACCAACACAATACTCCACCGTGGATCCTCTCTCGTCAACCTACGAGAGGGCCATCCGCGGTACTCACACTTATCTTGAGGCTTTTAGGAGTATCCATTTACTTGTCTATGAACTGTATAGGTGACCAAGTAGTCCTTACCGCGGACGCGGCTATTCGAATAGTTTTATACCCTGCAGGGGTGTACTTCTTCACACACGCTCTCACCACTTATCGCCGCTACACGACGTGTACTCGGGAACCTTCAAGCGGAAGCCCAGCGAGGGTGTCGGCCACGACCTGACTAAACACATGAGTCCCTAGTCCAGGTTTATCGCCTATTCGGGTTCCATCCGTAGGGAGTCCGGCCGAGGTTTCCACTAACGGCCCCGAACGATGTGTGCAGGGTTCCCGAGACACCAAACGGGCGAATCGGTACATCGGGCCACGTGCCTACCGCAACACAGCCCACCCCTAAGGTCAGCGCTGCGTGCGGCCCCCAGCATGCTACAAACACCAGAAACTACTTTGCAACTCCCGGACAGAGGACAAGAGTGGTTAATAAGTCGAGAGGGTCAATTAAGGATCCCAATGTGTGGTAGTAGCTGAATCTTAAATCACACACACAGATCTCAGTTCTTAGGGACGGCCTCAATGAAACAACCCACCATGTACTCCTACATGGCCTCTCATCGATTCCTTTACCAAATCATATTCAACACTTTACTCTCATTACCGACACAACCTTTCACTCTAGTTCATCATCCTGATGAGCCAGACCTGACACAACTTTAAGCATAGCAAGCATAGCATGGTAGGAAACACAAATATGGCTCAATCAACTCCTACACATGCTAGTGGGTTTCACCTAGTTACTGTGGCAATGACAGGTCATGCAAAGGAAGTGGGTTCAACTACCGCAACACACAGCAGTTTGAATCGCGTTGTCTTAATGCAATAAACAAGAGCAGAAGCGAGAACACGGGTTTGTATCGGAATGATCAATGGGTTTCTTGCCTGATGTAGTGGTAGTAGGGTACTTCCCTTCAGACGGATATTCAGGGTTATCCTCGGAGGCAGAACCTACCACGAAAGACACACCGAACATAATCAACACATGACGATACGCAACAATATGATGCATGCTATGACATGGCAATATGAATGTCTCTTGGCCTAGTGCAAGCTAGAACAGAAAGGAATGAACTCATTTGAATCAAAGATTCAAATGTTAGTTCATTTAACATAGCCATATTAGTGCATTATCTTATTTTTCTTAAACAGCAAGGTTAACTTGTTTTCTCATGCATGAAACCATTACCAATGGATAGATTGAATTTTACTGATCAAAATTCATATATAAATCTTTGCATTTGGAGTTACAAATTAATTTCTATGAATTTTTGAAGTTTGCAACAATTTCTAGAATTTTCTATATAAAAATAAATCCAGAAATTAGTTATTGCGTCAGCAGTGCGTCAGGGTGACGTCAGTGGTCAAAGGGGACGTCCAGGTCAACCTGACCAGTGGGTCCCGCGTGTCAGCAATTATTTAAACTAACTAAATTTAGTTAAAACTAATCTGAGTTAATTAGCAGAGGAGGGCCCCACTTGTCATAGACTCAGGGGAGTCAACCTGGGCCCACCCAGTCAAAGGTCAAACATGCCGGCGTTTAGCCGCCGGCGAGGCCAGACGCGACGGTGAGAGTGCATTAGCGTTTTCCGGCGACCAAATGAGTGGCGGAGGGCATCTACGCGTAGCTGGGAGCAGGCCGCAACATTTGGTGGCGGTGGTGGAGCTCGGGGTGGCCGGAAACGTCGCCGGCGACGAGCTTGGCGGTCGCCGGAGTCAGGTGAAGATGAACCCGAGGCTACGGGGCATGGCGAGGCACGTGGTGAGGTGCGTTGGACTCCTCGCAATGCGGTGAGTGTGTTGGACACGGTGGTGATGCCCGTGGTTGGCCGGAGACACGTCGGCGACGAGCTCGGCGGTGGCGCGTGCGGTGAAGCTCCATGGGGTCGCTGCGGTGCTCGAGAGCGAGAACGAGAAAGGGGAGGATATAGATGAGCTCACGGCGGTCACAATGGTGCAGACGACGCGGTCGGGGACGAACTGGTGCAGCGGTGACGGCAAAGGGGATCTCCGGCGGTGGCGGAGTCGGGCGAGGTCGGTGCAGAGGCTTTGGGGCAAGAGAGCACTCGGGGCTCGGCTTGCTCGAAGGAGAGGAGGGAGGCGGAGCTCCTGGACACGGTGGCACGGCGCAGGGACGACGGAAAGCACGACTATGGCGGCGGTGTGGCTGCGGTGGCATCGGCCATGGTGCGGGAGAGCGAGGGAGAGGAGCTGGGGAGGAAAGGGCGTGTCTGCGAGCTCGGGGGAGGAGTGTGTGACTGACCCAGGGCGGCATAATGGCGAGGGAAGGAAGCAGGGTGGCGGACAGCTGCGTGGCGCATGCTGGTGCCGGCGTCGAGCACCTGGCTGCCTGCCTGGCCGAGCCAAGCAGCTCGCTGGAGCGGTGGCTGGGCTGGGCCGGCAGGTGGGCTTGCCAGGTGGGCGCCAGGTAAGCCTCTGCTTTGCTTTGTTTTTCTTTTTCTATTTTTCTGTAAGTTTGTGGCTTTATTAAAAATAGCTAGGCACTTCTAAAAATCCTGAAAATAATCAGAGGCTCTGTTTAGAAAATCTCCAACAACCCACACTTATTTTCAGAATTATTTGAGCATTCAAAATATTTACTAGCATTTAAATGCCCAAATGCAATTTACATATGATTTAATTCAATGACCTTCTGTTGACCTAGAAAATTGTGCACCAATTTTGCAAGAGGTTCTAACCCAAGACAAAGAGGGTGAACTTTTAGAAGGGCATTTCACGTTCATTGAAAATATTTTTAGTAAACCTTAGTTGATTTCAGAGGGGTTCTGGGGCTTCTGTCTTCCCCAATTCAAGTTTTTGATGAAAGGTAGACATGATGCAACACTCTAATGCATGACTAGATAGGATGTGACAACTCACCCCCACTCAAAAGAATCTCGTCCCGAGATTTAGGATCCGTCGGGAAGAAGGTGGGGTACTCGAGTCGAAGACGATCCTCCCTTCCCCAAGTAGCTTCTTGCTCGGAATGGTGTGACCATTGAACCTTGAGAAACTAGATATTCTGGCGTCGAGTGGTACACTCGGCTTGATCAAGGATACGAACGGGATATTCTCGATATGTGAGATTATCTTGGAGATCAAGCATTTTGTGGTCCACTCCACGGATAGGATCCGAGAAGCAACGCCTGAGTTGAGAAACGTGGAAGACATCATGAACTCTGGAAAGATACAGAGGTAGCTCCAACTGGTAGGCAACTTCCCCTCGTTTGGCAAGAATGCGAAAGGGTCCAATGTAACGAGGAGCCAATTTGCCTTTGATACCGAATCGTTGGGTTCCCTTCAAAGGAGTAACCCGAAGGTAAGCCTTCTCGCCAACTTCATAAGACATAGACTTATGCTTGCTGTCATATTGGCTCTTTTGACGAGATTGGGCTGTTTTCAATTTCTCACGAATAATGCGAACCTGCCCTTCTGCTTCCTGGATCATATCCGGGCCAAAGAGTTGTCTTTCCCCGGTTTCTGACTAGTTAAGAGGCGTTCGACATTTTCTTCCATAGAGAACTTCGAAAGGAGCTTTGCTCAAGCTAGCTTGATAACTATTGTTATAAGCGAACTCGGCGAATGGAAGGCACTTCTCCCAATTTATACCAAAAGCGATGACAGAAGCTCGAAGCATATCTTCCAGAATTTGATTGACTCGTTCTACTTGACCACTTGATTGAGGATGGAAGGTGGTGCTAAAGGAGAGACGAGTTCCCATAGCATTTTGGAAACTTTCCCAAAATTGAGAGGTGAAGAGACTTCCACGGTCTGAGTTAATCTCCAATGGAACACCATGAAGAGACACTATTCGGGAGATGTACAAATCAGCTAGCTGGCTAGCGGTTATACTCTCACAAACGGGTAGGAAGTGGGCTACTTTGGAAAGACGGTCGACAACAACGAAGATAGCATTATTCCCTCTCTTGGTCCTGGGAAACCCGGTAATGAAATCCATACCGATTTTATCCCATTTCCATTCAGGAATGGCCAAAGGTTGAAGGGTGCCAGCAGGCCGTTGATGCTCTGCTTTAACTCGACGACAGATGTCGCAATTAGCAATGTATTGAGCGATTTCTCTCTTCATTATAGTCCACCAAAACCTCTGGCGTAGGTCTTGATACATTTTAGTACTACTAGGATGAATGGTGAGAGGGGAATCATGAGCTTCCTTAAGGATCAATTGCCGTAGCTGTTGTTTCTTGGGAACCACCAAGCGGTTCTCGAAGAAGACAACACCTCGCTCATCTATGGAGAAACACTTAGCACCTCCGCTAGCAGTGTTCTCCTTGATCCGAGATATTCCTCTATCATACCGCTGAGTGGTCATGATTTGATTCGTAAGGTTGGGTTTCGCCACCAGGGTGGAAAGGAATCCTCAAGGAACAATGTGAAGGTTAAGCTTACGAAATTCCTCGTGGAGAAGTGGTTGACTTTGTTGTAACATTAGGTTGTTACAATAATATTTACGACTTAGTGCATCAGCCATGACATTGGCTGTGCCTGGGGTGTAAGTTATTCCTAAGTCGTAATCCGTAATAAACTCGACCCAACGTCTTTGCCTGAGATTCAATTCCGGTTGGGTGAAGATGTATTTCAGACTTTGGTGATCAGTGTAAATTTCGCAACGATTACCAAGAAGGTAATGTCGCCATGTTTTGATTGCATGGACCACTGCTGCAAGCTCTAGATCATGTGTGGGATAGTTATCCTCATGTGGGCGCAACTGTCGAGAAGCGTAGGCAATCACATGACGATCTTGCATGAGTATGCAACCTAGTCCTTGTCGCGAGGCGTCGCAATAGATAACAAAGTCCTTAGAAAAAATCTGGTGGAACAAGTACGGGAGCAGACGTCGGGCGTCTTTTCAGTTCCTGAAAGCTGAACTCGCACTGTGGGGTCCACTCGAACTTTTTATCTTTCTTGAGGAGTTTGGTTAGAGGCTTAGCAACCTTGGATAAATTCTCGACGAAGCGGCGACAGTAGCTCGCTAAACCAAGGAAACTCTGAACTTGCTTGACCGTTTAGGGTGGAGTCCAGTCAAGGACGGCTTGAACTCGCCCGGGATTGACAGCAATGCCCTTACCAGAGATTACATGGCCCAGATAGGTCACTTCTCACAACCAAAATTCGCACTTAGAGAATTTGGCATAAAGGCGATGCTCTCGAAGTTTCATCAATACTAGCCTTAGATGTTCGGCATGTTCTTCCTCATTTTTGGATTAGATGAGTATATCATCGAGGTATACCATGACGAATTTATCCAAATACTCCATGAAGATCGAGTTCATTAACCGAGAGAAGATGGCTGGAGCATTGGTTAAACCGAAGGACATGACGGTGTACTCGTATTGGCCATACTGAGTAACAAAGGCCGTTTTAGGAATGTCCCCGTTCTTGATTTTGATTCGATGGTAGCCCAACCTCAAATCCATCTTGGAAAAGACTGAGGATCCAGTGAGCTGATCATACAGGTCGTTGATCCTGGGGAGCGGATACTTGTTCTTGGTAGTGACCAAATTGACAGGTCGGTAATCTACAACCATCCGATCCGTTCCATCCTTCTTCTTGACGAAGAGGACGGGGCAAGCCCATGGAGAAGAACTAGGACGGATGAAACCCTTTTGCAAGGACTCATCAAGTTGTTTCTTAAGCTCGGCTAGTTCTAGGGGTGCCATGTTATAAGGTCTTCTAGAGATTGGGAAGGTTCCTGGAACAAGGTCTATCACGAACTCCACACGACAGTTCCTCTGGAAAGACATCGGGGAAGTCACGGACTACCGGAATATCTTCAAGGTCTGGAAGGGGGTTGGCATTTAAGGAGTAAAGCTGACGCTCAGACTCTCGGGTCAAAACATTGACTGTATTGCCCGATGGATGGGTGAGTTGAATAGTTCTAGTGGAGCAATCAATCTTAGCGTAATGGGCTGATATCCAGTCCATACCCAAGATGATGTTTATGTCCGAGGACTTGAGAGCTATTAGTGATGCAAGGAAGACTAATCTGTCGACAAGGATTTCATTCCCATGACTTATTCTAGAGGTTTGCCATCTAGAACCAGGAGTCTGAATTTCCATGGAGGTGGGCATGTCACTAAATGTGGTGTTGTGCAATCAAGCATAGCTCTCAGAAATAAATGAATGAGATGCTCCAGTATCAAAGAGAACAGTTGCCGGATAGCAATTAACAAGGAGCGTCCCAAGAACAACATTGGGATCCTCATGAGTTTCTTCAGCTGAGACGTAGTTGACATGGCCACGAGCAGTGGTGGCTGGCTTGGCGTAGAGCACCTTTCCTGCTGTCTTGCCACCACCAACGGACTTTCCAAGCTGATTGCGGTTGTTCTGGGGACACTCACGGATGTAGTGACCCGTCTCCCCACACTTGAAACAAGTTATCACATTGGGGCGTGGAGCAGCATTAGCAGCGGGGCCGCCATAGGTCTTGGGCGGTGCATACTGCTGGTTGGGGCGAGGCGCCTCAAAGGATGGCCTCGGAGTGAACTTGGGTGGCAGAGCGGTGTTTGGAATCCACACCCGGCGCTTCTGGGATCCAGAGCCGGATGAAGATCCAAAGTCACGGGAGTGCTTGCATGAGGCTTCAAAATCAGTCTGACCTGTCTCAGCACTGATGGCCTTGTTGACTAACTTCTGAAAGGAGGTGCACTCGTGCAGACGAAGATCACGGCGAAGCTCGGGGCTAAGTCCCTTGCGGAACCTTGCCTGCTTCTTGGCGTCGGTGGATACCTCTTCAGGAGCATAACGTGCTAGATTTCCAAACTCATGACTGTATGCATCCACAATCAGTCTACCCTGGGTGAAATTGCTAAACTCTTCCCTCTTACGGTCCATGAGATCTTCCGGGATGTGATGCTCACGGAAAGCCGCACTGAATTCAGCCCAGGTAGTGATTTGGCCGACCGGGCGCATAGCCTCAAAGTTTTCCCACCAAAGGCTAGCAGGGCCTTCGAGGTGATAGGCAGCAAAGGTAACCTTATCAGCTTCGGCTACGTTGGCAGAACGTAGCTTATGGGTGATGCTGCGAAGCCAGTCATCCGCATCAAGAGGCTCGACGGAATGATTAAACTTCGGCGGGTACAAATTGACGAAGTCATTGATTGACACCAGGTCATTCCTCTGCTGGCGTGCAGTATTCTACTCAATCCGCTCTAGCAAGCGATTGGTCTCACGCTTGTTCCGTTCTGCCTCCAGCATAACTTCGGCCAGAGAAGGCGGTTGAGGCAGATTTTCATTCCTACTTGCGCTGGCTTCACCCTGCTCCGGAGCAGCAGGATTGTTGCGGGTGTTGACCATCCTAGGAAAACAAGTCAACGGCTTAGAGAAGGATGGAATTTTTTTGGCAAGGAAGTGCAGAATGTAATGGATAACACGAAATGCAGAGATGTTCATCCGTATGACATGATAATATAGAACTGCCATATATATACCAATGGTCATACACACCATACATAGTTTAGTACAAGCCCAGGCTAAAGTACAACTACGATGAAAGACGTTACATCTCATCGGAGGCATTCCAAGCTCCTATACATTATTTTTTCTACACCTCCGGAATTGATACACACTAAGTCGTATTCCACAGGTCACGCAGGACGGTGGAAATACAACTATTACAATACTAGTGATATTACTACTAACTCAGACAGCTCCGTAGTAGTCCTCATAGAAGTCACCTCCATAGCTTGGAAGCTCAATGTGATCATCCGGGAACAGACGGTCCTGAGGAGCTTGTGGACCATAGGGGCTAGGATGAGGTCTTGGACCGACAAACGGTGGCGTGCGGGGTGGGGTGATGCCTCCCACATCACGCCAATCCACCATGTCTGGCAGAGCAGATCTCACAGGATACAGATCCCTCGTATCCATACATCCAGGTTGCACAGCCAGTGCAAACCGAGTCAAAATGGCCCAATGATCAGCACGGGTGTTGAAAAGCTCCAGTCTCAAGGCCCGATTCTCTCGGTCCTTATCCTCGAGCATCTCGGCAGTGGTGCGAGTTAGTGAGTCCTCCTATGTGGAGTCAGCATAGATAGCCTGGAGATACTCTTGTGCTCCCAGGAGTGAAGCTGGCATATAACGGAAGTCGGTGTTCCGAAGTAGGCCAGTCCTGACTCGCATGATGGTCATCATAGAATAGGCAGCATCCTGCACAGCCATCTCAATAGTGACCCCGAGTCCATAGGAATAGTGGAGGGGCTCGGTAGATCCAGGATAAGAAGGAAATATCCTGACAGTGCAGAAATATTGGCTTTGATTAAAGTCTCGGAATTGCTCTTCGACAGTGTATTCGGGATACCAACGGTAACCCATCTCGATCATTACCCGGACTAACATAGCCGTATGACCGGGCACATTGAGGCATCGGGTCAGGCGAACCACTTGGTTTTGAGCACGAGTGGCCATCTGAAAGCACAACCACAATGCAAGGACATTAGAATTTCTAGGGAAAATCGGACAGCATAACAACTGCAAATGCTGAGGAACAGATTTGAGACATTCACAATAGATTGCAAAACCACTCAACAACAACATATCAAGGTTCTGGTTCAACTGATAACATACTAAAGTGGTAGAAACTGAACTGAGGTTGATAACCAACAATCCTATAAGTTACTACGGATTAGTAACACATGAACCTGATAGAGAGAAGAGAGCCTAGTCCTTAACCCACGTAGAATGAGAAGAGAATGACACATATCAGAGGGCATAAGGTAAAGGAGTAAAAAGAGCCTTACGTCCCTCCCACAGTCAATTCCCCTACATATAACTAAAGCATTTCTAGACTCGACATCGACCAGTTTGGCTTAGCGAACCTACAAGCAGTCCGGCTCTGATGCCAACGCTGTCAGGACCCTGATTCCAAGTCACATCGACCCAGCCGGTAACACCTCATATCACTTTGCGGCCTCACGCACGGTAATCCCACGGGTGTCTCCTTACCATGGCTCGCGACCCTTTGTGCCTTTTGGCTCACGAATATGATAGTGTCGCTAGCATCCATATGACAGAGAACCCGGGCCGACATGGCTAGTCGTGAACCCAAAGCGGCACTAACCCATGGGGACAGTCATACATGAATCAACTTCGAGCATGTCGGTCAACAGCGTGTGAATCCGGGCTATAGCACTGGGCTAACAGGACTCTGGTAATCCGGGCTGTAGCAGGCTAGGCAGGACTCCGGATGTCATCGCGTGACATTTCCCCGAAGGGACAGACACAGGAACGAAGTGAAACACATGCCGGCCAGTCAAATGTCCAGAGCAATAGTGCTGGGCTAGCAGGACTCCGGTGAACCGGGCTATAGCGGACTAGTATCGCTCAGGAAGCACTAGACTACATTTCCCCATATGAAAGGCTGCCAAGGATAAATAACTAGATTGTCGGATCCCACTCATACCAAGCATTTCAATCATACACACAATATGCCCGATATGAGTACATACAACATGGCATCACAACAGAATTCTACAACTCAAAGTACTTTATTTAAGAGGCTCCGAGGAGCCATACATAACATATTCATACAGGTAGGGGTCACACGACCCGACACTCAAGTCATACAATCATACAAGCACATGCGGAAGCAACTTAGTCTGAGTACAGACACTAGAAAGGAAAAAGGCTTGAGGAAGCCTATTTATCTACAGAGGGCCCTTCCAAGGCTTGGACCACCACCTGGGTGGCTAGTCACTCGTAAACGTCGAGGTCTACATAGAACCCATCGGAGGGGGCGGTGTTGTTGTCTAAAAACATTAATTAAAGCAACATGAGTACAGAGGTACTCAGCAAGTCTTACAACAGAATCCTACTATACATGCGCATTCTCAAGAAGGTAGTGGAGTTATTGCAGCAAGCCAGCTTTGACTCATGGCTAAGCTATCCTATGATAGACACAACTTGTAAAGCATTTGTCACACACGAGTCCACTAATCACCAACACAATACTCCACCGTGGATCCTCTCTCGTCAACCTACGAGAGGGCCATCCGCGGTACTCACACTTATCTTGAGGCTTTTAGCAGTATCCATTTACTTGTCTATGAACTATATCGGTGACCAAGTAGTCCTTACTGCGGACGCGGCTATTCGAATAGTTTTATACCCTGCAGGGGTGTACTTCTTCACACACGCTCTCACCACTTATCGCCGCTACATGACGTGTACTCGGCAACCTTCAAGCGGAAGCCTAGCGAGGGTGTCAGCCACGACCTGACTAAACACACGAGTCCCTAGTCCAGGTTTATCGCCTATTCGGGTTCCATCCGCAGGGAGTCCGGCCGAGGTTTCGACTAACGGCCCCGAACGATGTGTGCAGGGTTCCCAAGACACCAAACGGACGAATCGGTACATCGGGCCACGTGCCTACCGCAACACAGCCCACCCCTAAGGTCAGCGCTGCGTGCGGCCCCCAGCATGCTACAAACACCAGAAACTACTTTGCAACTCCCGGACAGAGGACAAGAGTGGTTAATAAGTCGAGAGGGTCAATTAAGGATCCCAATGTGTGGTAGTAGCTAAATCTTAAATCACACACACAGATCTCAGTTCTTAGGGACAGCCTCAATGAAACAACCCACCATGTACTCCTACATGGCCTCTCATCGATTCCTTTACCAAATCATATTCAACACTTCACTCTCATTACCGACACAACCTTTCACTCTAGTTCATCATCCCGATGAGCCAGACCTGACACAACTTTAAGCATAGCAAGCATAGCATGGTAGGAAACACAAATATGGCTCAATCAACTCCTACACATGCTAGTGGGTTTCATCTAGTTACTGTGGCAATGACAGGTCATGCAAAGGAAGTGGGTTCAACTACCGCAACACACAGCAGTTTGAATCGCATTGTCTTAATGCAGTAAACAAGAGCAGAAGCGAGAACACGGGTTTGTATCGGAATGATCAATGGGTTTCTTGCCTGATGTAGTGGTAGTAGGGTACTTCCCTTCAGACGGATATTCAGGGTTATCTTCGGAGGCAGAACCTACCACGAAAGACACACCGAACATAATCAACACATGATGATATGCAACAATATGATGCATGCTATGACATGGCAATATGAATGTGTCTTGGCCTAGTGCAAGCTAGAACAGAAAGGAATGAACTCATTTGAATCAAAGATTCAAATGTTAGTTCATTTAACATAGCCATATTAGTGCATTATCTTATTTTCCTTAAACAACAAGGTTAACTTGTTTTGTCATGCATGAAACCATTACCAATGGATAGACTGAATTTTTTTGATGAAAATACATATATGAATCTTTGCATTTGGAGTTACAGATTAATTTCTATGAATTTTTGAAGTTTGCAACAATTTCTGGAATTTTCTATATAAAAATAAATCCAGAAATTAGTTATTGCGTCAGCAGTGCGTCAGGGTGACGTCAGTGGTCAAAGGGGACGTCCAGGTCAACCTGACCAGTGGGTCCCGCATGTCAGCAGTTATTTAAACTAACTAAATTTAGTTAAAACTAATCTGAGTTAATTAGCAGAGGGGGGCCCCACTTGTCATAGACTCGAGGGAGTCAACCTGGGCCCACCCAGTCAAAGTCAAAGGTCAAACACACCGGCGTTTAGCCGCCGACGAGGCCAGACGCGGCAGTGAGAGTGCATTAGCGCGTTCCGGCGACCAAATGAGCGGCGGAGGGCATTTACGCGTAGCTGGGAGCAGGCCGCAGCGTTTGGTGGTGGTGGTGGAGCTCGGGGTGGCCGAAAACATCGTCGGCGACGAGCTTGGCGGTCGCCGGAGTCGGGTGCAGATGAACCCGAGGCTACGAGGCACGGCGAGGCACGTGGTGAGGTGCGTTGGACTCCTCGCGATGCGGTGAGTGTGTTGGACACGGTGGTGAGGCCTGTGGTTGGCCGGAGACACGTCGGCGACGAGCTCGGCGGTGGCGCGTGCGTTGAAGCTCCATGGGGTCGCTGCGGTGCTTGAGAGCGAGAACGAGAAGGGGGAGGAGATAGCTGAGCTCACGACGGTCACGACGGTGCAGACGACGCGGTCGGGGACGAACTAGTGCGGCAGTGATGGCAAAGGGGATCTCCGGCGGTGGCGGAGTCGGGCGAGGTCGGTGCAGAGGCTTCGGGGAAAGCAAGCGCTCGGGGCTCGGCTAGCTCGAAGGAGAGGTGGGTGGATGAGCTTCTGGACACGGTGGAACAGCGCAGGGACGACGGAGAGCGCGACTACGGCGGCGGTGCGGCTACGGTGGCGTTGGCCATGGTGCGGGAGAGCGAGGGAGAGGAGCTGAGGGAGGAAAGGGCATGTCTGCGAGCTCGGGGGAGGAGTGGGTGACCGACCCAGGGCGGCAGAACGGCGAGGGGAGGAAGCAAGGTGGCGGGCAGCTGTGTGGCGTGCGCTGGTGCCGGTGTCGAGCACCTGGCTGCCTGCCTGGCCAAGCCAAGCAGCTCGCTGGAGCGGTGGCTGGGCTGCGCCGGCAGGTGGGCGCCAGGTAAGCCTCTGCTTTGCTTTGTTTTTCTTTTTCTATTTTTATGTAAGTTTGTGGCTTTATTAAAAATAGCTAGGCACTTCTAAAAATCCTGAAAATAATCAGAGGCTCTGTTTAGAAAATCTCCAACAGCCCACACTTATTTTCAGAATTATTTGAGCATTCAAAATATTTACTAGCATTTAAATGCCCAAATGCAATTTACATATGATTTCATTCAATGACCTTCTGTTGACCTAGAAAATTGTGCACCAATTTTGCCAGAGGTTCTAACCCAAGACAAAGAGGGTGAACTTTTAGAAGGGCATTTCAGGTTCATTGAAAATATTTTTAGTAAACCTTAGTTGATTTCAGAGGGGTTCTGGGGGTTCTGTCTTCCCCAATGCAAGTTTCTGATGAAAGGTAGACATGATGCAACACTCTAATGCATGACTAGCTAGGATGTGACAGTCTTGGTTGAACATCTTCTTCATCTTGTTCTTCTTCTTGGCCTTCTTCATTGTTACCGTTATCGTTCTCTTGTCGTGGTGGAGAAGGGGGTTGTTGACGTTCGTCTTGGTGCACTTCCTTGTTTTCTTCATCTTGGTGTGTCCCACTTGTGGATGCTTCCGTATCAACTCTTGGTTCACCTTGTCGTGAGGTGGAAGCTTCCACTTGGACGGACGAGGGACTCTCCTTCATCTCCGTTGGACGAATCTTGCCAATAGACAAGTCTTGGATTGCTTCCGAGGGATCTTTGTCTCCTACATCAATTGGCAATTGCTCTACTTGTGAGCCGTTAGATTCATCAAACTTCACAACTACCATTTCTTCAACCTTTTGGGTGAAATGGTTGTAGACACGGTATGTGTGAGAGTTTGAGCCATAACCAAGTAGGAAACCTTCATGAGACTTAGGAGTAAATTTAGAACGACGATGCTTATCAAGAATGTAGCACTTTGCGCCGAATACTCGAAAGTTTCCAACTTGGGGTTTGTTACCGGTGAGGAGCTCGTATGCCGTCTTGCCGAGTAGCTTGTGAAGATACAAGCGATTTGTTGCATGACAAGCTTGTAACGCCCCGAGACCGACGCTCCAGACGGCTTCCATGTTTTTCGTTGTTGTTATGTGTTCCGTTTGTTTGTTGCATTCATCACCGCATCATCCGCATTGCATCGGCACTTCGTTGCTGTCATTTTTCAAAACTTGCATTCGTTAGTCGTTGACCGTTCCTAGGCCATTCGGGTTTTCGCTTCCCTCTTGACCGTGACCACCTAACCTCTCTTGCTAGCTTGCAGACCCCTCGTGTGCGTGTCCGAAACTTACCCGAACCCGAACCGGTCTGTCCTTACCGTTGGGTCCGGGTTATCCCCAAACATCTATAAAACATCTCCGTTTTATCTTTTGGACTCCCTAACCCATTTATTCCGGTCCGCCCGATCGCGATCGGAGGATCCAAATCATCCCCTTTCGTATATATATATATAGCCCGTAGTCCATTTGAGACCAAACCCTAAAACCTAGGGATCTGTCCCATCCATTCCGTGTCCGCCGCCGCCACCAACTCACCATCTACCTCGGGATCCCTCCCGATCCCGAATCCACCAACCACAGCGCCGCAGCCTCCTCCCCGCCTTCGTCCGGCCAGCCACGCCGCCGGCGGACCCGCAGATGAGCGTCGTCCCTGCTCCTTTACCTTCCTCCTCTGCTCTTCTCTCTCCCTCACATCCCGATCCGTCTCTCTTCAGGTCGAACAATAAGCCGTCATGGGCGCCCCCTGCCGCGAGGAAACGATGGCCGCCGGCCCTCCTCCAGTCGTCTTCAACCCCAGGCGCCGCCGGAGCTCGCTGCTGCCGTGGGGTGTCCTCCGGCGAGGAATCAGCATCCCACGCCCGGATCCGTCTGCCTTCGCGCCTCCCCGGCCTTGGATCCAGCCGTCCCCGCGTCGCCGTGCCCTGCATCCCGCGGCCAGCCGCGCCAAGTCCAACGCCGCGCCGTTCTGCTCTGTTCCCGGCGGCCTCCAGGACCTCGTCTGCCCCGACGCGTCGCCGAACCCGGCCGCCAGGACCCTCCAGCGCCGGCGCTTCCTTCCTCCTGCTGCTCGATCCCCTGTTTCACGAACGAGGAGACGAGCGCCTCGCTCGCGTTGACCCCGTCCTCGACCGCGCCAGCGTGGCCCGCAAGCACGCCAGAGGCCCAGATTTGCGCCGCTTGGGCCTCCTCTCCAAGGCCTCAACCCGATCTGGGCCGAGCCCAGCTATGTGAGCAGCTCCCTTGCGCCTGAGCCGATCTCAGTTTCGGCCCAGTGTGTTTTTTTTCCAGTTCTGCGAATTTAGCATGATCCAGAGAACTGCAGTTTTACAGAAAAGCCCTTCATGTTCATGCATTAATATCTCACAAACCATGCACCGGATTAAAACAACTTATATATGTAAAGTGCTTAAAATTCTGCCTAGTTTCATAATATGCAACTCTCATCCATGTTAAAAATGTTTAAATTGATGTTTATTTAATTTTGCATAAATAGCATGTTAAAATGATTTATTTTCATAACTAAATAACCATAGCTCGGATTTAAATAAACTTTATATGTAAATGGGGTAGAAAAATGCCTAGTTTAACATGTTGCACTTTATTTTCCTGTTTAACAACATTAAAATATGTTTTAGGGCAGAACATGTACCAAATTCATAATATGCACATGGGGATTTTCCGGAATTGTTGTTTGTTGTTCCGGCCTCATTTAAACTTGCCTAAATAGTTAGTTTACTTATGCTTCACCCCTTGCCATGTTTAAGTACATTTAATATTTTTTTGACAGGTGAGACAGTAGGGGGAAAACCCCTACTGCAATTTCATAAATCTATATAAATGGGGGGTTTACATAGACATATCCTATTTACAACACACCACACTAAGGAGCCAGCCAAGATGTAACTGCTCCAACAACAGGGGAATAGAGTTTTACACAATAGAAGTACAAAAGGTGATGAATGCAGCTCTATGGGCTGCTTTAACTCTATGTTGCAGAAGGGAGAGGTCTTCTTTGAACCTAGCTAGCCAGGACTCAACACTGGGTGCCAGGCCTCTAAAGTGTTGGTTGTTCCTTTCTTTCCAAATGCTCCATGCTGCGGTTAGGAACGTTTCATAGAAGAATTGATTAGGCCATCCTCCCTTGGTGTATTGAATAAGGTCCAGGCGGCAGGAGAATGTTGGCCAAACAATGTTGAGTCTCGCCCAGCAGCTCTGGCTAAAAGGGCAGGAGAAGATCATGTGATCCACTGTCTCTTCAACCAGGAGATTGCATAGCTCGCAATTAAAGTTATCACCAATGTGGTAGTGTCTCCTCTTCAGCATGTTGCGGGTGTTGAGTCGATCATGAAACATGAGCCAACCAAAGACTTTAATTTTCATAGTACATTTCGACTTCCAGAGTTGGCGAAACGCCTGGTGAGAAGTTCCATCCCTGAAGTAATTAGTGTAGTAGTCTTTAGGCTTGTAAAGCGCTGTCCCCCAGGAATAGTACCAGACGTCATGCAGAGATGTCGACGGAGATGTCCACATTGTTTGTTGCTGAATGGCTTGGACCTCACCGAGAGCCTGGGTTGAAAGTGGAAGGTGAAAGGTTGCATGCATATCCATAGGGTTTAGCATGGCAGCAACGGGAAGATCCTCATGGAGAGCAAACGAGAAAGCGCGGGGGTGTGAGGTTTGAAGCACTTCTTCCCTCTAGAGATCTTTCCAAAACAAAGCGGTCGTGCCGTCAACAATTTGAACACAAGAGATCCCTCGACAGATGTGCGTCAGTTTGAGTACATCCTTCCACCAAAATGACCCAACGGGGTCCACCGCATGCGGAATTCTGTCTCTGTATAGATTATCCCAGGTTAATCTGACCCAGGGCACGTCCAGCTTGTTGTAAAACTTGTGAAGAAATTTAAGAAGCAGCGCCTCATTATGAACTCTTAGATTGATCACGCCCAACCCCCCAATTTTCTTTGGCAAGCAGACTAAGTCCCAAGCCGCCAGTGAGTTACATTTGTCACCTTGTTCAGTCTTTTTGGTCCAGAGGCATCTGCGCCTGATTTTGTCCAGGATCTCAATGAGCTTCGGGGGAAATTTGAGAGTACACATGGCAAAGACCAGTGAGGAGGTGACCGAAGCGTTTAACCAAGAGAGCTTGCCACCATACGACATCAATGTAATATTGGGTGTCAATTGTCGCTCTAATCTACAGACCAGGGGCATAAACTCTTGCAGTGTGGGTCTAGTGGTACCCATAGGGAGCCCGAGGTAGGTAAAAGGCATTACCCCCACAGCACATCCAAAGATGCCAGCAAGTTCGGCCATAGTAGCGTCATCCAAATTGATCGGGATCAACGTAGATTTGTGGAAGTTGATCTTGAGGCCAATCGAAGAGGCATAATCACGTAGAATTTGCTTAACCAGAGTGGCTTGGCGCGTACATGCAGGGAGAACAATGAGCGTGTCATCGGCATATTGGAGCACTGGGTAATCAGATTGCCCCACACAAGGGATCGGAAGACTAAGACGGCCTTGATGGAAAGCATCATTAATGGCTGCCTGGAGCAGCTCTGCCGCAAGGACAAAGATCAAAGGTGA
This sequence comes from Aegilops umbellulata, assembly GCA_032464435.1. NCBI lineage: Eukaryota > Viridiplantae > Streptophyta > Magnoliopsida > Poales > Poaceae > Aegilops > Aegilops umbellulata. The sequence continues at coordinate 372,437,221 of CP136057.1, forward strand.
GAGCGGATCACCTTGTCTGACCCCGCACTTGCAGGGGAACTGACGGTCGGGCACACCATTTAAGAGGACTGAAGATCGCCCCGAGAAGAAGAGGCAGTTAATCCAGGATATCCAGCGTTCATTAAAACCCATGTGCCTCATGATGTTAATCATGTGAGCATGTGCCACTGTGTCAAAAGCTTTGGCGAAATCCAGTTTAAGCAGAATGGTCGCCCTCCCAGACGCTTGGCATTGGTGGATGTACTGATAGGCCCAAGCGAGGCAGTCTTGGATGGTTCTCCCCTTGAGGAAACCATATTGATTTTGGTGGACTAGCTGGAGGATGATGCGTTGTAGGCGATTAGCTAGCAGCTTCGTTAATAACTTTAGGCAGTAGTTAAGTAGAGTGATCGGCCTGTAGTCATTGACATTCATAGGTGCATTCACCTTGGGGATCAGCGTGATATGTCCATCATTAATGCTCGTGATGTCTAGGGTTCCATCATAAAACTGAGAACAGAACGAATAGAAATCATGCTTGATGATAGGCCAACAAGCCTTGAGAAATGCACCACTAAAACCATCAGGCCCCGGGGCACGGTCAGGTGCCATTTCATTGACAATTCCATCGATTTCTGCAGTAGTGAAAGGTTCAGTAAGAATATTAAGATTGTTGGCCCGAGGGAGGATGGCAGGCAGGTCGAATTTCATTTCACATTGAGCTGAGGTACCTAATCGGGATTTATAAGTGGAATGCAAAAGTGCTTCTTTCCCGGGGTGGTCCTCAATCACACGATCATCATCAGCCCGGAAAGAGGCAATATTGTTCCTACGATAACGTTCAGTAGCGATCGCTTGGAAGAACTTTGTATTTTCGTCCCCAAATTTAATCGAGCGAATGGTGCAGCGCTTTTTCCAGTAAAGTTTCTGGTATTTGAGCAACCTAAGAAGGTGAGCTTTAAGAATTTTCCTAAAGTTTGCCTCCGGGATTGTGAGAATACGCTTGTTTTCCAGTGCATCAATATCAGCAAGGACCTCATTACAGTTAGCAATTGCAACAGAGAGCCGCGAGATGTTCTTACTCCAAGCCTTGAGCGCATGACGGAGGGCTTTGAATTTATGGGAGAGGGTAGCTGCCGCATTTTTGTTGAGGACTGGTTTGTCCCTAGTTTGTTGCACCACATCCATAAACCCCGGGTGCAAGATCCAATATGACTCAAAGCGAAAAAGCTTACTTCGAGGGATTTTGGTTTCAATGGTGACTACGCAAGGAATATGATCCGAGACAGGTTTACCAAGAGGTTTCACAAAGGTTTTGGGGTAAGATTGGGTCCAGTGTAAGGAGGTGAAGAACCAATCTAATTGTTCCAGCAAGGGATCAGATTGCATGTTGCTCCATGTAAAGGATCGGCTTTGAATCGTAAGCTCAATAAGTTGTTGCTTGCGTATAATATCATTAAAAGTAAGCATGTCATTCAGATTCCCTCTTGGTTTATTGCGATTATCCGGCGCGCGTATATAATTGAAATCCCCTAGAAGTAGCCAGTCATGGTCATTGTGAATGTGTACGTCATAAAGCCAAGAAGTGAACGCCACACGATCATCACCCTCACACGGTCCATAAACATTGGCGAGCGACCAAGCTTGTGAGGATTGAGTACTGACGAAACTGACCACTAACGCAAACACATAAGAGAATATAATTGTGCCCGTAAACAAAGCGCTTTTCCAAACCGTAAGGATACCCCCAGAAGATGCACGAGAGGGTACAAACGCAAAGCGATCAAATTGTTTGGGGAAACAAGTTTTAAGGAACGCAATAGAGACATCAGGCATTTTAGTCTCCTGCAAACAAACTATCGCACAACCACTGGAAATGATGGTGTTGGATAAAGCCAATTGCTTCTTCTCGGAGTTAAGGCCCCTGATGTTCCAAGATAGGACATTCCAGCAACGCAGGGGATCCATGGACGCAAGCTACTCCTGGGAAGAAGTGGCCGGCTGCCCCAGATCCTGAGGGGGAGCCACCGTCAGATGAGAGGCAAGCAGAGTCTCTGCCGTAAGTTCTGCTTCAGGAATAGCACATCTGTTGACACCAATCTCCACCAGAGTGGCAATTGGGGTAGGAGGAGGGACCGCATCATCGGGACCAGAGGTCGTGCTAGAGGAGCCAATTGAGGGCATGAGGCGAGGTCTAACCTTGGAGGGAGCAGCACGTGTGTCCCTGGGAGCATGAGTTTTGAAGCCATCATATTTGTTAGACCGTAAACTGCGCCTGACTTCAGTAGTGAAAATGGGGGCAGCAGCCTTTGCGCGTCTGGTACGTTGTCCAGTAGCCGCTGGGAGAACCACAACAGAGGTAAGAGCCGTTGCAGGTACAACTCCAGTTTCAGACAGTGCAGAAGCAGACAGTTGCACTGAAGGTGGTTCATACATAGTTGTGCTAGTGTCCATAGTGGCATCAGAGTTTTCTTGCAGAGCCACATTGGTCTGTCCCGCCAGATCCTCAGAAATCTCCTCAATGACCACCGAGGAGGCGCTAGGCGTGTTGCGGGGAGCAGATTGAAGCTGACTGAAGTGGAGCCCCATCTCATCCAGAGAGACTCTTACATCAACTACAGCACCAATGTTTCTCAGACCATATCCTTCACTCCATGGGCCAATAGAGGCAATGATCGGGCGCATGGCATTGAAGATGAAGCCATTGAGCTGCTGCCTTGGAATGGGCTCATTGAGAAGAATAGCCAGGAGCTCGTCACCTTGTGCAGACACACCAAACCGCAGACCATGAGTAAGAACCTCTACTGACACAATCAGAGAATCAGAAGCCACAACAGCCGCAGATAGAGGACTGTCCACAGACGGTAAAATGCCAGACAGGGCAGTGTCCAAAGAAGGCAGAACCCCAAGGTCAGGCTGAGAGGAGGTGGAGCTGTCCGATGCAGTGATGGAGTCGTTCCAAGCTTGGAAAGGGTTGTCAGTGATATTATCTTCAGGCACTAAACCATGTTGGACAGTCAACCCTTGGGCAGCAAGCCATGCCTGAAAGTTCATCAGATAAGTGGGCATGGGAGGCAGTTGCACAGGCTGCGGTTCCGGCCATTGGCCCCATCCTCCATTAGCCTGCACATCTTGCATTGGAGCATTGACACCATTGTTATCGGCTCCAGGTGCACCATTCTAAACCAGCCAGTTATGAACTTGCTGCTGGTATAACTGTTCCGTTGTGAGCTCCGGGCCGAACAGAGGGTGAGGATTGCCATCAGGAGGGGGTGGTTCTTCCCCTATTGGCAGCACTTCAGGCAGTAAGCCATTCCAGTCGTTGCTGCGCAGAATGGTGACCTGCACAGTCCAGCAATCGCGGGCTCCTCCAAGCTGCCATACTACAAAGCTTTTAGGGATTAGGCGGAGGCGAAGAACACGTGCCTTGATCAACATAAACCTACGATCCTGCCATGGGTTGTACCAAGAAACCAGGGATCCGTAACCACCGAGAGCTTTGGTGATGTAGTAATCAGTTTGATAATCGTAAGGGAACCCGAAAAACATCAACCATACTTCCGGACCAAATGAGGTAGTGCGGCGATTGAGCGCCTCATTGTGTGGAACAAAGGAAATCAGCAGATCCTCAGACTCTAACTCAATTGGAGTGGCAACAGCAGTATCTCGCAGGAAAAACTCCACGAATCCAAATATTCCAATCCCAAAGGGATGGTCACTAACCTCAGAAGTGAAGAGCTGTAGTTCATGAAGTGCCGCGACGATCTGATTGCGGATGAGGGTCCGGCGATGCAAAGGCACATACTGGCTGGATTCAGCAATCGCCAAAAAGTCATGGTTGAGGGGGGCAATGGGACCAACCACCATGCCGCTCCTAACCACACGGTCCGCCGGGCTAGGCTCGACGGCGAACCCCGGCGGGAGGAAGGGAACCGGATTTAGTGGGTAGTTGGCCATGGATGAAGGAGCAGAGAGGCAGAGTGGCAACAATGGTGATGGGACGGAGCGGGGTGAGGGCTTTTGGGTTTTCAAGGTGGAAGGCGTAGCATGAGGGGGGGTGGGGCGAGCCGGCTGTGTATCTTTGACTACCCACCTCCACTTCTGTTGGAATTTACGCCTCCTGCAAGCGCGAACCACGTGGCCGTAGAAACCACACTCTGAGCAACGGATGGACGGCTTAGATGGTCGAACAGGTAAATCAGCAGAAATGGGAGCTCCAATCAATCCGGTGTGATTGAACGATTTACTGCCAATTGATGGAACTTGCCTAAAACCTTGCAGGGCTCTCTTGGGGCAGTTAATTGCTTTATGATCCGGGCCGGAGCAGTAAATGCAAATGATCCTTGCTTCACAACTAATCCGGGTGTGCCCCCATTGTAAACATTTGGAGCAAAGAGCTGCCCAATTAGCGGCAAGATTTTCGATGACTTGCTGAGAGTAAAGAGCTTGCGCTAAATCCGCTTTGTGTTGCGCCGTGAGCCGGGGGGGCCAAGCCACATGAGAAGGGGCATACTTAAAAGCCGATTTCAAATAACATAGAGGAAGCGGGGCGTAGGGCAAATTCAGCAGACATTTAAATGCACCAATGGGCAAGATTTGCATGACCTGATTGTCCTCACTGTGTGCCTGGGCCAAGTAATGGTGCATTAATGCATTGCGATTAGTGACTTTGGCTGAAATTATGCCTGAATTTTGAACCGGGGCAAAAGAGCCAAATTGGATACGCTAATCCGGAGCCAACGAAGAAGAAGCTTCATGAGCATTTTTGTTTGAAAATTTTCAATGATCCAACTTAATAAGCCCAAAATTGCCAAGAACTTTCGCAGAAGAGTGATCCACATCACCAGTAGGATTAAGCAACCTCAATGGGGTTGTGAGAGCAACGGGTTTCCGAGCACCGATTTCAACCAATTCTGTATCAGCATGCCAATGATTATCAAAAGAATGAGGTTTAGCAAAACGTCCATTGAACAAGTGGAAATGGCAGACGAAATCAGGCCAAACTCGGTCCTTAAGACCATAGACAAAATGTCCCACTTTGTTATTAGCCACCGAAAATCGAAAGGACCGATCATTGATCTTAGCCACCTTGTAACCAGAAGAAATCCCTCCAAGGCAGCATTGCAAAGCAACCCCCACAGTTTCAACATCCAGAGGAAATGAGGCAGATGAAAATGAAACCACCAAAAAGAACTCTTTGGCATCCCGAGAGGGAGAGAAATGCACCGTGGATCCAAATTTCCTTCTCACCTGATCAGCCAGGGCAAGACCCGGGCAAAATCCCAGTGTAGCAAGCTATCCATGGAAGAATTGGGTTAAAATTCGCCATTGTGGGTGGGAAGCAGGCGTGGGAGAGAGGAGAGGAGGAGGAGAGGAGGTGGGAGAGCCATTTTTCTAGCGCCGTTGCCGTTCGGCTGTGTTTTGCTTGGATGTGCTGGTGACTTGTGTTGTTGCCTTGGCCTTAAGTACATTTAATATTGTTGGGTACATAACCGAGAGAGAACTAAATAATTGATGTGGTGTCTCGTCAATATGCAACCCGTTGCATATTGAGCTCCACTTAATTTGTAGTGTTGTTTGTTGCACTTTGCCATGCCATGCATATTTAAACCGGACATGCATCATACTTGATTGTGCATCATGCCATGTTTATGTGGTGGTTGTTTACTATGTTGTTTGTTTGTTTCCGGTTTGCTTCTCTCGTTAGCTTCGGTTTCGTTCCGGAGTTGTGAGGATTCGTTCGACTACGTCCGTTTGTCTTCTTCATGGACTCGTTCTTCTTCCTTGCGGGATCTCAGGCAAGATGACCATACCCTCGAAATCACTTCTATCTTTGCTTGCTAGTTGCTCGCTCTTTTGCTATGGCTATGCTGCGATACCTACCACTTGCTTATCATGCCTCCCATATTGTTAAACCAAGCCTCTAACCCACCTTGTCTTAGCAAACCGTTGTTTGGCTATGTTACCGCTTTGCTCAGCCCCTCTTATAGCGTTGTTAGTGGCAGGTGAAGATGAAGTTTGTTCCTTGTTGGAACATGGAGATGTTGTTCCTTGATTGGAACATGTTTACTTGTTGGGATATCACAATACCTTTTATATTAATAACGCATCTATATACTTGGTAAAGGGTGGAAGGCTCGGCCTTATGCCTGGTGTTTTGTTCCACTCTTGCCGCCCTAGTTTCCGTCATATCGGTATTATGTTCCCGGATTTTGCGTCCCTAACGCGGTTGGGTGATTTATGGGACCCCCTTGACAGTTCGCTTTGAATAAGACTCCTCCAGCAAGGCCCAACCTTGGTTTTACCATTTGCCTCACCTAGCCCTTTTTCCCTTGGGAGTCGCTCTCTCGAGGGTCATCTTTATTTTAGCCCCCCGGGCCAATGCTTGTCTAAGTGTTGGTCCAAACTAGAGCCACTTGCATTGCCACCCCTAGGCAACTTGGGGTATCTTCGGTTGCCGTATGTAGTGTTCATCCAGTGTTGCCCTGAGAACGAGATATGTGCAGCTCCTATCGGGATTGTCGGCGCATCGGGCGGTCTTGCTGGTCTTGTTTTATTACTGTCGAAATGTCTTGTAGCCGGGATTCCGAGACTGATCGGGTCTTCCCGGGGAGAAGGAATATCCTTCGTTGATTGCGAGAGCTTATCATGGGCTAAGTTGGGACACCCCTGCAGGGTTTGAACTTTTGAAAGCCGTGCCCGCGGTTATGTGGCAGATGGGAATTTGTTAATGTCCGGTTGTAGAAAACCCGAAGTTGATCTTAATTAAAATACATCAACCGCGTGTGTAACCGTGATGGTCTCTTCTCGGCGGAGTCCGGGAAGTGAACACGGTGTTGGAGTTATGCTTGACGTAAGTAGTTTCAGGATCACTTGTTGATCATAGTTGTTCGACCGTGCTTTTGCCTTCTCTTCTCGCTCTCATTTGCGTATGTTAGACACCAGATATGCTAGTCTCTTGCTGCAGCTCCACCTCACTACCCTGTCCTACCTTTAAGCTTAAATAATCTTGATCTCGCGGGTGTGAGATTGCTGAGTCCCCGTGACTCACAGATACTTCCGAAACCAATTTGCAGGTGCCGACGAAACTGTCCAGGTGACGCACCCGAGCTCAAGGAGGAGCTCGATGAAGATCTTGTTCATTGTGTTGTTTCATTTCAGTTGATCAGTAGTGGAGCCCAGTTGGGACGATCGGGGATCTGTGTAGCATTTGGGGTAGTGTTCTTTTATTTTGGTTCCATAGTCGGACCTTGATTGTATCTGTATGATGTAATGCTTTACTCATGTTTTGCGTGAAGTGGCGATTGTAAGCCAACTATGTATCTCTTTCCCTTATGTATTACATGGGTTGTGTGAAGATTACCTCACTTGCGACATTGCTTTCAATGCGGTTATGCCTCTAAGTCGTGCTTCGACACGTGGGAGATATAGCCGCATCGAGGGCATTACAAGTTGATCTCGCATTGTGATCTACATTTTGTTCCATTGCATCATTTTCATTTGAGCTCATCTTGATGCCCGAAATGCTGTTAGAAGAGGGCTATGTGATCTTAGTTTCAGATTCTCAGCAGAACATGCACTTTTGTCATTTTTGCCATGATTGATGTGTGCATCCTATGAACTGGAGTCCTACATGTGTTTTGTAATATGCCATGCTATCTTTCCAGGGGTGTATGCCATGTATTTTTGTGATCTATGTGGTGACTAGCACAAGCATGCAAACTAGGGATCATATTGTTGCTGATTTCAGAGACTTAGTAATTTCACGAAGTCATTCCCTGCTGTTATTTTTATGCCATGTGTTCATGTTGTTTCAGAGAGATCTATGCCTCTTTTGAGCATGATCAGTAAGGATGTTTTGAACATATGAATGTGCTCTATCCATCCATGCCTTTGTTTGTAATTATGGAGTGCAATAGCTTGAGTCAATCGAGCTCAACTTTTGCTATAAAATGTTTCCTGGCAGATTGTTTACATGTTATTCGATTTTGCCAAGCTTGTTGTAGTTGATCCTTGCATGCTATGATGTTGTTCTTGCCATTTATAGATTCTATGCCATGTATTCTTGTTGGTTGTATGCTTAGTTTATCATGAAATGCTCTGTAGTGAGTGCATCCAGCTCGTAAACATGCCTACTTGTTATCTGTTTTTGACATGTCCAGTTTTCTGCTAAGTCTGAAAACTGTACCGAAACATGCTTAATTGACATGGTTACTATTATATTTTCTGGTCCTTTTTGGCTCATGGTCAGTAAGGGACTTTTGTTCTATGTTTTTAGTAGATTCATGCCTTGCCTTGTTTTGCTATATTGTGTCCCTGTAGCAGGTTGTTTCCTTGCTCTAAACATGTCATCCTGATGTTAATTTCTGGCATGTTATTTTCACCAAGTCTGTGAACCTGTTATCTTTTGCACTTTTTCCATGCTTGTTTGAACCTGTTATGGTGTGATTTAGCCGTAGTTTAGTGTTCATCTTTTGTTGAGCATCTTGAGTAGATCATTGCCATATGCTTTGCTGATATGTTTGGGTGCAGTAGTTTAATTTCTTGTTGCATGCTAAGTGGCATCATGCTGTTAATGGCAGAATCTTGTCATTCTTGTTTTGCTTGTCATTTGCAAACCGTGCATCCGATTCCGGTGATCTTTATATCGATTTCAACCGAAATCACCTCACCTTTCCAGTGGCATACTTGGTTTGCCAAGATTATGCTTTGTTCATCTTTTTCCTCCCGGAGCACGCATATGCATTGCATACCACATCTCGCATATCATGCCATGTTTTGCATCATGTTGCTTGCGCATTGCATCGTGATTGATGTTTGTCCCCTTTGCTTGTGTTCTTGTTTTGGGTAGAGCCGGGAGACGAGTATGTGACCGAGGAACCTGTTGAGAACGCTTACGAGGACCAAGCTTTCGACAACTCCGAGAACCTTGCAGGCAAGATGACCATACCCTCGAAATCACTTCTATCTTTGCTTGCTAGTTGCTCACTCTTTTGCTATGCTTATGCTGCGATACCTACCACTTGCTATATCATGCCTCCCACCATGCCATGTCAAGCCTCTAACCCACCTTGTCCTAGCAAACCATTGTTTGGCTATGTTACCGCTTTGCTCAGCCCCTCTTATAGCGTTGTTAGTTGCAGGTGAAGATGAAGTTTGTTCCTTGTTGGAACATGGAGATGTTGTTCCTTGATTGGAACATGTTTACTTGTTGGGATATCACAATACCTTTTATATTAATAATGCATCTATATACTTGGTAAAGGGTGGAAGGCTCGGCCTTATGCCTGGTGTTTTGTTCCACTCTTGCCGCCCTAGTTTCCGTCATATCGGTATTATGTTCCCGGATTTTGCGTCCCTAACGTGGATGGGTGATTTATGGGACCCCCTTGACAGTTCGCTTTGAATAAGACTCCTCCAGCAAGGCCCAACATTGGTTTTACCATTTGCCTCACCTATGCCCTTTTTTTCCCTTGGGTTTCCGGAGCCCGAGGGTCATCTTTATTTTAGCCCCCCCGGGACAGTTCTCCTTCGAGTGCTGCTCCAAACCGAGCGATGTCCGGCGCCCCCTGGCAATCAGGGTCTATGCCAACCCGACGTCTGGCTCATCCGGTGTGCCCTGAGAACGAGATATGTGCAGCTCCTATCGGGATTTGTCGGCACATCCGGGCGGCTTTGCTGGTCTTGTTTTATTACTGTCGAAATGTCTTGTAGCCGAGATTCCGAGACTGATCGGGTCTTCCCGGGGAGAAGGAATATCTTGGGCTAAGTTGGGACACCCCTGCAGGGTTTGAAATTTCAAAAGCCGTGCCCACGGTTATGTGGCAGATGGGAATTTGTTAATGTCCGGTTGTAGAAAACCCGAAGTTGATCTTAATTAAAATACATCAACCGCGTGTGTAACCGTGATGGTCTCTTCTCGGCGGAGTCCGGGAAGTGAACACGGTGTTGGAGTTATGCTTGACGTAGGTTGTTCTAGGATCACTTCTTGATCATAGTTGTTCGACCGTGCTTTTGCCCCCTCTTCTCGCTCTCTTTTGCGTATGGTAGCCACTAGAGATGCTAGCCGCTTGCTGTAGCTCCACCTCATTACCCTGTCCTACCTTTAAGCTTAAATAGACTTGATCTCACGGGTGTGAGATTGCTGAGTCCCTGTGACTCACAGATACTTCCAAAACCAGTTTGCAGGTGCCGATGAAACAGTGCAGGTGACGCACCCGAGCTCAAGGAGGAGCTCGATGAAGCTCTTGTTCATTGTGTTGTTTCTTTTTAGTTGATCAGTAGTGGAGCCCAGTTGGGACGATCGGGGATCTGTGTAGCATTTGGGGTAGTCTTCTTTTATTTTGGTTCCGTAGTCGGACCTTGATTGTATCTGTTTGATGTAATGCTTTACTCATGTATTGCGTGAAGTGGCGACTGTAAGCCAACTATGTATCTCTTTCCCTTATCTTTTACATGGGTTGTGTGAAGATTACCTCACTTGCGACATTGCTTTCAATGCGGTTATGCCTCTAAGTCGTTCTTCGACATGTGGGAGATATAGCCGCATCGAGGGCGTTGCTCCAGTTGCCTTCCATTTATCTTAGTTGTTGCCGTGTGTTTATTATGTTTGTTGCATTATCATAATTGTTTTGCATATTTCTTTTCCCTATAATTGTTGCCATGATCATGTTGAGTGCCTTTTCATATTTGCTTCTTGCTTCATGATCATCATTGTTTACATTGCATTGTGCCTCTTGTCATTTTGCATTTCATCATAATCACCATGTGCATTGCATCCTTCATGATGTTGTGTTGCTCTATTCATGTCGTATGTATCAACCCCTTTGCTATCCTTCTCAAACCTAGCCTCGCACCATCACCTTCTTCTTCCTCTTCTTTTACTTCTTTATGCAAGCGAGTTCTTCCCTGCCCCATTAATGTTCATTCTTTTCTTGATGCTAGTGCACCATGCCTTAACCCTCTCTGCCAATTTTCAGCACTTTTGGACTTGATTTGGTTGGATTCAAAATTGCCTCAAGTTTGAATTTAGTTCAAACTTGCGATAATTTTATTTCTCTAAAAAATGCCCAAACCAATTATTTCAAATAGTGCATAGTCCCAGCGTCGTGGGGATATCCTTATATCTCTCTTACACCCCTCTTTTATCCCTGTGATTTTCTGTTTATTTTTTGCCTGAGGAAAATGAAAAGAAAAGATACAATAGCAAGAGCGGCCTATCTGGGCCTCCTTCTACCAGGCTGGCCCAACAGCGGACCCAGGAGCAGACTTTGAGATTGCTGAGTCCCCGTGACTCACAGATACTTCCAAAACCAGTTTGCAGGTGCCGATGAAACCGTGCAGGTGACGCACCCGAGCTCAAGGAGGAGCTCGATGAAGATCTTGTCCTTTGTGTTGTTTCGTTCTAGTTGATTAGTAGTGGAGCCCAGTTGGGGACGATCGGGGATCTGTGTAGCATTTGGGGTAGTCTTCTTTTATTTTGGTTCCGTAGTCGGACCTTGATTGTATCTGTTTGATGTAATGCTTTACTCATGTATTGCATGAAGTGGCGATTGTAAGCCAACTATGTATCTCTTTCCCTTATGTATTACATGGGTTGTGTGAAGATTACCTCACTTGCGACATTGCTTTCAATGCGGTTATGCCTCTAAGTCGTGCTTCGACACGTGGGAGATATAGCCGCATCGAGGGCGTTACAAGTTGGTATCGAGCCTTCCCCGACCTTAGGAGCCCCCACTAATTGATCGTTTTTAGCGGCCGAGTTGTGTCTAGAAAAATGTTTTGAGTCATTTAGGAATTATGTATCGGAGAGTTTAGGAATTCTTTTTACTTCCCAGTCTCCTCATCGCTCTGGTAAGGCATCCTGACATAGAGTTTTGACTCTTCTCTTCTCAAATTTCACTAAAAAAATTTTAGGATCACGCGGGTATCTTAGAATCGTTCCGATGGTTTTGTGATGACAACATTGTCTTGGTGCCTCCTGTCAGCAGGGGTTTAGTGGAAGTGTCCCGGGGAGTTGAGCTCTGAGGTGTTGTCGTCATAATTTTATCGTTGCAGTTCTGGAATACCTGAGTTTAGTACGCCGACATCGAAAATCTCTTTTGTACAGTTGTTGGTGAGATAACCCTGATAGCCTAGTACTGAGGCGAGTGTGGGAGTATTGCCATAACTCGTATAACGGATGCTTTTCGAAGGTTGAGGTAAACGATTTCCGAAGGTTTCTTGGTTATGTGTTGAAGGATGGATATAGCTGGATCTAGGTATTGTTAGTTTGGGTGATATATTTTGTGTCCCCTGTATCCCCAACACCTGATTGCATAACCAGAAAGTTTCGGTAGTTTATAGGTGGGAATTCAAGTAGCTCCTAGAATATCTTTCCGACAGATGCATGATATGGGATTGGGCGAAATCTCTATCATGTATTTGTTCTGGCTTATTCTGCAAGCCAAATCCTTTGTTTTGTTTTATTTGTGGTATTCGAGTTGCTTCGATGTCAAGTGTTGATCCATACCTTCCCTAAACGGTGTTCTCATATTGCTATGTGAATACTAATCCTTCTTGATCATCGAGGTTGTCATGTTAATTCTTTTCCAGCTGGCGTGTTTCTATTAAGTGGATCCGATCATTTCAACATCCGCAAGATCAACTCTAAGTTTTCTCAATAGTGTTTGTTTCATTCGTCCCAAGTTGTCTTTGTTTTCCCGCCCTCCCACCCTCTTTCTTTAAGGACTCAGATTTCTTAACCAAGTATCCATTTTATTGAGTGAAGTTTCTTCATTCTTTTCCTTTAATGTTTATCCGGTGATTTCTCATGGAGACGCTAAGGAAGCTTCAACTTTATCATTGTTCCATTCTAATTTTCTTCTCCGGTGGATTCAATTCAAGTTTTAGGTGTTGATCTTATCCCCTTCCTTGTTTCAAGTGCTTTCTTATGCCGGTGTATCTCCTAATCATTCACCTCTCGTTAATCATTTGTTCTGAAGTGCTGAAGATATCTCTGAAGATTCGTGTTTCCACTCTGCATCAATTCTAGCTATTTCGAGGTCTTACCTTATTCAGCCATTTAATTCAACCGGCGCAATCTATCTTTTAAATCGTTCAACGGTGTTTCTTTTGAGTGGGCCCTAACCCACAGGTCTTTTCCCAGGATCTTACCTGACTCTTCTAATTATTTCTGGAGTTATTCTCAAATTCATTTCAAAGTTTGACGTAAGAATGAGTTATCATCAGTCAAATGTTTTCTCCAAGTTCGCTTTCATATTCTTTTCATCGTGGGTTCAACCTTTCTAATTTTCTTTCCGGAGTTCAAAGTTTTCTCGGTTACATCGTCCTGAAGCTCCATCTAAATCATTGCAAGGATTCACCTTGTGTTTTTCACTTCTCTTTTCTTTCTATCATCCTTTTGTTTACCGGAGTTCTTCATGGAGGCTCTACATGGTGGTTCATCAAGGATTCCATTCATTCTCGTTTTGTTCTTCAAGATTTCTCTCGGAGCTAAGATCCGCCAAGCTATACTCTAAAATAAACATGGTGTTCAACACATGTTTTGTTTTGAAGAGCTCAAATATTCTTCTTCCTACATTCCGAAGTGCAATTCTTTCTATCTTATTTTGAGGTGGTGTTATATCACTCTTGACAACCTCTCGTCGTGGTTCATGATTCACATGTTGTCAAGAATGAGATAATTAAACCCATCGTTTCTTCATTGTAGTTATCTTGGGTTATATTTCACCTAAAGCCTTCCATTGGGAATGTTGCTATTCGTGGTGCTTATCAATGATCCAAGTTTTCTCCTATTCTCTCGGCGAATCAAGTTTTCATCTCTGTGTTGCTCTCAAGCAATCAATTGTTTTCCGTAGTGGCATGTATTCACCTCCAAGCTTTGAGTTGTTTCCATAAGCCCACAACAAGCTTATCCTTACCATTGTTGTTTTTCAAACAACTCCGTTCCATCCTACTTCGTAAGGATGCTCTTTCAAATTCATTTATGGTAGGAGATGTTGGTTTCATTCTTCGTTCTATTCATTCCAAGTATCTAACTATCATGCATTGTTTTCGGAGGCATTGCGATGTTGCTCTTTTCACCCATCATCTCGTTTTGTAAAGATCATGTTCTTTTTCGTGCTTATCCATTTAACCGGAGTGTTATGTTTATCATTCCTCTTTTAACCGGAGTCTCATCCAAGTGCTTTCATTTTGCCAAGTTCAAATTCTATTCCTCCATTTCCAACAGGAGTGTTGTATCATCTCTTCAATATCGTCTCATCTTATCAAGTTTTCCTTCTCTTTTCTATCGGAGTGCTGTCCAAATTATTCTATCATTCTTGTTCCTTGGCTATCACAATATACCGGTGGTTGCATATTCTCTTTGGTTCTTTAAGCTCTTGTTTCATGCCTTTCAACTACAAGGTTCCCGTAATGTTCCTTGTTCCTCTTTGATAACAGAGTGTTTGCAATTTCGTTCACCTCCATTGTATTCTTTCTTTTGCTTTGTTCAACCTCTTCAAGGTTCGTGGTTTCACTCGTTTGTCAAAAGAAGCAACTTAGTTTTACCGCTTCTCTTTCTCTTCCGCTTTCCCTCCGGTGCCATTCTAGATCTCGGGACGAGATCCTCTCGTAGTGGTGGAGTGTTGTGACGCCCCGAGACCGACGCTCCATACGGCTTCCATGTTTTTCGTTGTTGTCATGTGTTCTGTTTGTTTGTTGCATTCATCACCGCATCATCCGCATTGCATCGGCACTTCGTTGTTGTCATTTTTCAAAACTTGCATTCGTTAGTCGTTGACCGTTCCTAGGCCATTCGGGTTTTCGCTTCCCTCTTGACCGTGACCACCTAACCTCTCTTGCCAGCTCGCAGACCCCTCATGTGCGTGTCCGAAACTTACCCGAACCCGAACCGGTCTGTCATTACCGTTGGGTCCGGGTTATCCCCAAACATCTATAAAACATCTCCGTTTTCTCTTTTGGACTCCCTAACCCATTTATTCCGGTCCGCCCGATCGCGATCGGAGGATCCAAATCATCCCCTTTCGTATATATATAGCCCCTAGTCCATTTGAGACCAAACCCTAAAACCTAGGGATCTGTCTCATCCATTCCATGTCCGCCGCCGCCATAAACTCACCATCTACCTCGGGATCCCTCCCGATCCCGAATCCACCAACCACAGCGCCGCAGCCTCCTCCCCGCCTTCGTCCGGCCAGCCACGCCGCCGGCGGACCCGCAGATGAGCGTCGTCCCTGCTCCTTTACCTTCCTCCTCTGCTCTTCTCTCTCCCTCACATCCCGATCCCTCTCTCTTCAGGTCGAACAGGAAGCCGTCATAGGCGCCGCCCCTGCCGCGAGGAAACGATGGCCGCCGGCCCTCCTCCAGTCGTCTTCAACCCCAGGCGCCGCCGGAGCTCGCTGCTGCCATGGGGTGTCCTCCGGCGAGGAATCAGCATCCCACGCCCGGATCCGTCTGCCTTCGTGCCTCCCAGGCCTTGGATCCAGCCGTCCCCACGTCGCTGTGCCCTGCATCCCGCGGCCAGCCGCGCCAAGTCCAACGCCGCGCCGTTCTGCTCTGTTCCCGGCGGCCTCCAGGACCTCGTCTGCCCCGCCGCATCGCCGAACCCGGCCGCCAGGACCCTCCAGCGCCGGCGCTTCCTTCCTCCTGCTGCTCGATCCCCTGTGTCACGAACGAGGAGACGAGCGCCTCGCTCGCGTTGACCCCGTCCTCGACCGCGCCAGCGTGGCCCGCAAGCACGCCAGAGGCCCAGATTTGCGCCGCTTGGGCCTCCTCTCCAAGGCCTCAACCCGATCTGGGCTGAGCCCAGCTATGTGAGCAGCTCCCCCGCGCCTGAGCCGATCTCAGTTTCGGCCCAGTGTGTTTTTTTTTTCCAGTTCTGCGAATTTAGCATTATCCAGAGAACTGCAGTTTTACAGAAAAGCCCTTCATGTTCATGCATTAATATCTCACAAACCATGCATCGGATTAAAACAACTTATATATGTAAAGTGCTTAAAATTCTGCCTAGTTTCATAATATGCAACTCTCATCCATGTTAAAAATGTTTAAATTGATGTTTGTTTAATTTTGCATAAATAGCATGTTAAAATGATTTATTTTCATAACTAAATAACCGTAGCTCGGATTTAAATAAACTTTATATGTAAATGGGGTAGAAAAATGCCTAGTTTGACATGTTGCACTTTATTTTCCTGTTTAAGAATATTAAAATATGTTTTAGGGCAGAACAGTACCAAATTCATAATATGCACATGGGGATTTTCCGGAATTGTTGTTTGTTGTTCCGGCCTCATTTAAACTTGCCTAAATAGTTAGTTTACTTATGCTTCACCCCTTTCCATGTTTAATTACATTTAATATTGTTGGGTACATAATCGAGAGAGAACTAGATAATTGATGTGGTGTCTCATCAATATGCGACCCGTTGCATATTGAGATCCACTTAATTTGTAGTGTTGTTTGTTGCACTTTGCCATGCCATGCATATTTAAACCGGACATGCATCATACCTGATTGTGCATCATGCCATGTGTATGTGGTGGTTGTTTACTATGTTGTTTGTTTGTTTCCGGGTTGCTTCTCTCGTTAGCTTCGGTTTCGTTCCGGAGTTGTGAGGATTCGTTCGACTACGTCCGTTTGTCTTCTTCATGGACTCGTTCTTCTTCCTTGCGGGATCTCAGGCAAGATGACCATACCCTCGAAATCACTTCTATCTTTGCTTGCTAGTTGCTCGCTCTTTTGCTATGGCTATGCTGCGATACCTACCACTTGCTTATCATGCCTCCCATATTGTTAAACCAAGCCTCTAACCCACCTTGTCCTAGCAAACCGTTGTTTGGCTATGTTACCGCTTTCCTCAGCCCCTCTTATAGCGTTGTTAGTTGCAGGTGAAGATGAAGTTTGTTCCTTGTTGGAACATGGAGATGTTGTTCCTTGATTCGAACATGTTTACTTGTTGGGATATCACAATACCTTTTATATTAATTATGCATCTATATACTTGGTAAAGGGTGGAAGGCTCGGCCTTATGCCTGGTGTTTTGTTCCACTCTTGCCGCCCTAGTTTCCGTCATATCGGTATTATGTTCCCGGACTTTGCGTCCCTAACGCGGTTGGGTGATTTATGGGACCCCCTTGACAGTTCGCTTTGAATAAGACTCCTCCAGCAAGGCCCAACCTTGGTTTTACCATTTGCCTCACCTAGCCCTTTTTCCCTTGGGAGTCGCTCTCTCGAGGGTCATCTTTATTTTAGGCCCCCGGGCCAATGCTTGTCTAAGTGTTGGTCTAAACTAGAGCCACTTGCGGTGCCACCCCTAGGCAACTTGGGGTATCTTCGGTTGCCGTATGTAGTGTTCATCCGGTGTTGCCCTGAGAACGAGATATGTGCAGCTCCTATCGGGATTGTCAGCGCATCGAGCGGTCTTGCTGGTCTTGTTTTATTACTGTCGAAATGTCTTGTAGCCGGGATTCCGAGACTGATCGAGTCTTCCCGGGGAGAAGGAATATCCTTCGTTGATCGCGAGAGCTTATCATGGGCTAAGTTGGGACACCCCTGCAGGGTTTGAACTTTCGAAAGCCGTGCCCGCGGTTATGTGGCGGATGGGAATTTGTTAATGTCCGGTTGTAGAAAACCCGAAGTTGATCTTAATTAAAATACATCAACCGCGTGTGTAACCGTGATGGTCTCTTCTCGGCGGAGTCCGGGAAGTGAACACGGTGTTGGAGTTATGCTTGACGTAAGTAGTTTCAGGATCACTTGTTGATCATAGTTGTTCAACCGTGCTTTTGCCTTCTCTTCTCGCCCTCATTTGCGTATGTTAGACACCAGATATGCTAGTCGCTTGCTGCAGCTCTACCTCACTACCTTGTCCTACCTTTAAGCTTAAATAGTCTTGATCTCGCGGGTGTGAGATTGCTGAGTCCCCGTGACTCACAGATACTTCCAAAACCAGTTTGCAGGTGCCGACGAAACTGTCCAGGTGACGCACCCGAGCTCAAGGAGGAGCTCGATGAAGATCTTGTTCATTGTGTTGTTTCATTTCAGTTGATCAGTAGTGGAGCCCAGTTGGGACGATCGGGGATCTGTGTAGCATTTGGGGTAGTCTTCTTTTATTTTGGTTCCGTAGTCGGACCTTGATTGTATCTGTATGATGTAATGCTTTACTCATGTTTTGCGTGAAGTGGCGATTGTAAGCCAACTATGTATTTCTTTCCCTTATGTATTACATGTGAAGATTACCTCACTTGCGACATTGCTTTCAATGCGGTTATGCCTCTAAGTCGTGCTTCGACACGTGGGAGATATAGCCGCATCGAGGGCGTTACAAAGCTGTCTCAATCGCTTCCGCCCAAAAGTGTTTTGGCGTCTTGTACTCATCAAGCATCGTTCTTGCCATCTCGATAAGAGTCCGGTTCTTCCTATCAACGACTCCATTTTGTTGAGGTGTGTACGTAGCCAAGAACTCATGTGAAATCCCTTCCTCGTCAAGAAAGGTATCCACATTTGCGTTCTTGAACTCCGTTCCGTTGTCACTCCGAACCTTCTTGATCTTCACGACAAACTGATTTTGGGCCTTCCTAGCAAAGTTTTTCAAGATCTTTTGGACCTGCGATTTGTCATCAAGAAAGAACACCCACGTAAATCTTGAAAAATCATCAACTATGACTAGATCAAATGAGTTACCACCGAGACTCTTGTAGGCATTTGGACCAAAGAGATGCATGTGAAGTAGCTCGAGTGGTCTTCTTGTGGTCATGATGTTCTTAGCGCGACGACTTCCTCCAACTTGTTTCCCTGCTTGACAAGCACTACAAAGTATATCCTTGTCAAATATGACATCGTTAACGCCAAGGATGTGATTTCCTTTAATGAGTTTGTCAAGGTTTCGCATGCCCAAATGGCCTAGCCTTCTATGCCACAACCAGCCTTTAGAAGATTTAGCAATTAAGCAAGTTCTGGGTTGAGCCTTTTTAGTGAAATCAACAATGCAAAGATCTCCTCTACGTATACCGGTAAATACCATTTTATGATTATCTCTACGAAACACTTGGCAGTCTACTTCAGTGAATAGGACATTGAAACCGAAATCAGCAAGTCTGGATACTGAAAGTAAGTTGTAGCCAAGAGATTCAACGAGCATGACATTTTGTATGGAGCTATCATGAGATGGCCACCTTACCAAGGCCAACCACCTTACCCTTTGAATTATTGCCAAAAGTGACATACTTTCGAGGGCCGTCATTTCCAGCAAGCTCACGGAACATGTCTTTATCTCCGGTCATATGATCAGTACATCCACTATCAAGGACCCATTCCTTTCCTCCAGCCATGTAGCCGCAAAGATTTGCCATAAGACCAAAGTGTCTCATCGCATCATCGAGATCATAGTCACTATCATCATCCTCATCACAGTATCCATGTTCAACATCATTTTGTGATTGATCAATTCCTAGAGAGGGTAATTCATTAGACAAATGATCATCACAATGGTCACCTTTATGAATTCTAATAGCTTCGGATATGATATCACTAATGATCCCAACATTTCCTATGGCGCGCATGAGATTTCTAAGCTGAAATAGACAATCACCAAAGCTAGGATCACTAGAGTTCATCTTACTCAAAGCAATAGACTTATGGAGTATTTCGTCTAAATTTTTCAAGGAATAATCTAGAAATCGTTCCTCAAGAAATTTCCATATAGTATAGGCACAATCAAGAGTAGGCAAACTAGCAATCAAATTTTTGGTCAATCCTCTTACGATAAGATTGATGGTTCTAAGATTGCAAATCATGTCAAGATCCTCTTTTGGTGCGGGATGCAAGGGATCAATATGAGGTGCACAAGGGCTAGCAATGTACTTGTTCAAGTGATATTCATTGAAAATCTCAAGCATTTCATTTTTCCACTCATGAAAATATTCTCCATCAAGAATCGGCACTCTATGTCTAAGACTTCCCAAAGTAGACACATCCATCTTCCTCCAAAGGTGTTTAAACCAAGGCAATGGAGACCAAGCTCTGATACCAATTGAAAGGATCGAGAAGAGGTGTCTAGAGGGGGGGTGATTAGACACTAAGTACCAAAAGTTGCAGTTTTTAATTTCCTTAAGTTGAAGTGGAGTTTTGGCACAAGTTTAACAAACACAATACATATCAAGCAAGCATGCAAAGAGTATATGAGCAGCGGAAAGTAAAGCATGCAACTTGTAGGAATGTAAAGGGAAGGGTCTGTAGAATTCAAACGCAATTGGAGACACATATGTTTTTGTCGTGGTTCCGATAGGTGGTGCTATCGTACATCCACGTTGATGGAGACTTCAACCCACGAAGGGTAACGGTTGCGCGAGTCCACGGAGGGCTCCACCCACGAAGGGTTCACGAAGAAGCAACCTTGTCTATCCCATCATGGCCATCGCCCACGAAGGACTTGCCTCACTAGCGGTAGATCTTCACGAAGTAGGCGATCTTCTTGCCCTTACAAACTCATTGGTTCAACTCCACAATCTTGTCGGAGGCTCCCAAGTGACACCTAGCCAATCAAGGAGACACCACTCTCCAAGTAGTAACAAATGGTGTGTTGATGATGAACTCCTTCCTCTTGTGCTTCAAATGATAGTATCCCCAACACTCAACTCTCTCTCACAGGATTTGGATTTGGTGGAAAGAAGATTTGAGTGGAAAGCAACTTGGGGAAGGCTACAGATCAAGATTCATATGGCGGGAATGGAATATCTTGGCCTCAACACATGAGTAGGTGGTTCTCTCTCAGAAAATGTGTATTGGAAGTGTAGATATGTTCTGATGGCTCTCTCCACGAATGAAGAGTGGGTGGAGGGGTATATATAGTCTCCACACAAAAACTAACCGTTACACACAATTTACCAATCTCGGTGGGACCGAATTGAGAAACTCGGTCGGACCGATTTAGCAAACCTAGTGACCGTCAGGATTTTCGGTGGGACTGAGATGCAACTCGGTAGGACCGATATGGTTAGGGTTAGGTGATGACCCAGAAGTATAGGGGATCTATCGTAGTCCTTTCGATAAGTAAGAGTGTCGAACCCAACAAGGAGCAGAAGGAAATGATAAGTGGTTTTCAGCAAGGTATTCTCTGCAAGTACTGAAATAAGTGGTAACAGATAGTTTTGTGATAATATAAATTGTAACGAGCAACAAGTAACAAAGTTAAATAAAGTGCAGCAAGGTGGCCCAATCCTTTTTGTAGAAAAGGACAAGCCGGAACAAACTCTTGTAATAGGAAAAGCGCTCCCGAGGACACATGGGAATATCGTC
This sequence comes from Aegilops umbellulata, assembly GCA_032464435.1. Taxonomy (NCBI): domain Eukaryota; kingdom Viridiplantae; phylum Streptophyta; class Magnoliopsida; order Poales; family Poaceae; genus Aegilops; species Aegilops umbellulata. The sequence goes on from CP136057.1 coordinate 372,458,503, forward strand.
AAGCTAGTTTTCATCACGTTCATATGATTCGCGTTCGGTACTTTGATAATTTGATATGTGGGTGGACCGGTGCTTGGGTGCTGTTATTACTTGAACAAGTATCCCACTTATGATTAACCTCTATTGCAAGCATCCGCAACTACAACAAAAGTATTAAGGTAAACCTAACCATAGCATGAAACATATGGATCCAAATCATCCCCTTACGAAGCAACGCATAAACTAGAGTTTAAGCTTCTGTCACTCTAGCAACCCATCATCTACTTATTACTTCCCAATGCCTTCCTCTAGGCCCAAATAATGGTGAAGTGTTATATAGTCTACGTTCACATAACACCACTAGAGGCTAGACAAAATACATCTTATCAAAATATCGAACGAATACCAAATTCACATGACTACTAATAGCAAGACTTCTCCCTTGTCCTCAGGAACAAACGTAACTAATCACAAAGCATATTCATGTTCATAATCAGAGGGGTAATAACATGCATATAGGATCTGAACATATGGTCTTCCACCAAATAAACCAACTAGCATCAACTACAAGGAGTAATCAACACTACTAGCAACCTACTAGCACCAATCCCGGACTTTGAGACAAGAATTGGATACAAGAGATGAACTAGGGTTTGGAGATGAGATGGTGCTGGTGAAGATGTTGATGGAGATTGCCCTCTCCCGATGAGAGGAGCGTTGGTGATGACGATGGTGATGATTTCCCCCTCCTGGAGGGAAGTATCCCCGGCAGAACAGCTCTGCCGGCGCTCTAGATTGGTTCCGCCAAGGTTCCGCCTCATGGCTGCGGAGTTTCGTCCCGAAAGGTTGCTTCCTATTTTTTTCTCATCAAAAGACTTCATATAGCAGAAGATGGACGTCAGAGACCCACCAGGTGGCCCACGAGGTAGGGGGGTGCGCCCTAGGAGGGGGGGGTGCGCCCCACACCCTCGTGAGCAGGGTGTGGGCCCCCTGGCCTTCATCTTTGGCGAGGATTATTCTTTATTTATTTTAAGATGTTCCGTGGAGTTTCAGGACTTTTGGAGTTCCGCATAATAGGTCTCTAATATTTGCTCCTTTTCCGGCCCAGAATTCCAACTACCGGCATTCTCCCTCTTCATGTAAACCTTGTAAAATAAGAGAGAATAGCCATAAGTATTGTGACATAATGTGAAATAACAACCCATAATGCAGTAAATATCGATATAAAAGCATGATGCAAAATGGACGTATCAACTCCCCCAAGCTTAGACCTCGCTTGTCCTCAAGCGAAAAGCCGATAACAATAAATATGTCCTCATGTTTAGAGGTAGAGGCATCGATAAAAAAAATACGGACATGAAGGCATCATGATTATTCGCATAACAACAACATATATAGATTTTGTCATATGATTACTTATATTCAAGTGATGATCTTTTCACAATGCAAAAGTATGAATCAGAAACCTTACTGAGCACCAACAAACTATAACCTCAGTCATTGAAACAATTGCAATTTATCATAACATCGGAAAGAGTCTATGTCAGAGCTAAAAAGCAAGTCCACATACTCAACTATCATTTAGTCCTTCATAATTGCTAACACTCACGCAATACTTGTGGTTACGGAGTTTTAATCAGACACAGAGAAAGGCAGGGGCTTATAGTTTTGCCCCACAACCTTTTACCTCAAGGTAATGTCAACAATAATAATTCATGCTCCCCTACATCCAATTATATCATGTTCTTTCCAACGTGTTGGGCTTGCCAAAGGATAAAATGAAAAAGGAAAGGTGAAGATCACCATGACTCTTGCATAAGGTAGAGGATAGTAATAAAAGATAGGCCCTTCGCAGAGGGAAGTAGAGGTTGCCATGCGCTTTTATGGTTGGATGCACAAAATCTCAATGCGAAAGAACGTCACTTTATATTGCCCCTTGTGATATGAACCTTTATTATGCAGTCCGTCGCTTTTATTACTTTCACATCACAAGATCGTATAAAGCTTATTTCTCCCACACCAATCAATCATACATATTTAGAGCAATTTTTATTGCTTTGCACCGATGACAACTTACTTGAAGGATCTTACTCAATCCATAGGTAGATATGGTGGACTCTCATGGCAAAACTGGTTTAAGGGTATTTGGAAGCACAAGTAGTATCTCTACTTGGTGCTGAGAATTTGGCTACCATGAGGGGGAAAGGCAAGCTCAACTTGTTAGAGGATCCATGACAACATACTTTATCTCAGATATAAGAAAACATAACTCATCACGTTGTCTTCCTTGTCCAACATCAACTCTTTAGCATGTCATATTTTAATGAGTGCTCCCAATCATAAAAGATGTCAATGATAATATATCTATATGTGAAACCTCTCTTTCCTTATTACTTCCTATTAATTTCAACGATGACCAAAGCTATGTCTGCCAACTCCCAACAACTTTTAATCATCATACTCTTTCTATGTGAAGCCATTACTCTTAATAAGATCAATATGAACTTTTGTTTCTTTTTATTCTTTTTCTTCTTTTCTTTTATTCACCCAAGATCATGGCAAAATAATCAAGCCCTTGACTCAATACTAATCTTTATTATATATATAGCTCACTGACTCGATTACATAGAGAGATCATAAGGCAAAACTCAAAACTAGATCATGCTATAAAATTTACTCTACTAGATCAAGATACTACTAATAGGATCGAACTAAAGGAAAACGGTAAAGATAGGAGATGTGATTGTGATACGATACCGGGGCACCTCCCCCAAGCTTGGCAGTTGCCAAGGGGAGTGCCCATACCCATGTGATTATGTCTCCTTCTTTGTTGTTGGTGTAATATTCTTGGCGATGATTCCCCTCAGGATGCGGTTCTCCTCCTCGAGCTTATTGACTTGCTGCTTAAGGTCCATTATTTCCTTACGAAGCTTTCCTGTGACGGCTAAAGCTCCTTGCACCCAAGGGTGTTGCATAGCTGCGGGAGAACAAGTGACACTCCTCTTCATATTTTCATAAGAAAGAAATCTAACATTGGAAGGGATAACCGAGTTTGGAATAGCTGAGCTCTGTAGTTCCCCCATCGTGAACCCAGCTCGGAGGTGAGAGGTGACTTCTTGATCCTCCATGGCATCTACCCTCATCAAGTCAGCATCCATCTCTTCCTCCGTTGCTGGCCCAAAGTGGTCAGCGTCGCTCTTTACCCTTGGTTCCGGTGCCGGATTAGATACCCGGCTCTCCCCGACTTACTCCTGAGAAGACATCTTGCTCTAAACTGCGGCGGCAACAACTCGAAACGAAAAAAGAGGATATTTGCGTGATACGGGAATCAAAACCTTCGGGAGAATATATAACGAATTTTTATCGACCAAAATACGTATCGTGCAAGAAAACAGAGTCCGGAAGGCACACGAGGTGCTCACGAGGTAGGGGGGCGCGCCCAGAGGGGTAGGGCGCGGCCACCACCCTCGTGGGGCCCTCGTGTCCTTCCCGGACTGCTACTTATTTTTCTATTTTTCTAAATATTCCAAAACGGATAAATATTGCCGTAAAATTGGTTTGAAGTCGGTTTACTTACCGTACCACATACCTATTCCTTTTCGGAGTCTGAAACAGTCTGGAAAGTGTCCCTTATGTATTCCTCCGGGGTTACGGTTTCAATTATATTGGTTTCAACATTTATGGGATTACCTGAGATATAATGTTTGATTCTTTGACCGTTTACCACCTTCGGATTTGTGCCTTCGAAGTTGTTGATTTTTATGGCACCAGAACGATAGACCTCCTCGATAACATAGGGGCCTTCCCATTTAGAGAGAAGTTTTCCTGCAAAAAATCTTAAACGAGAGTTGTATATCAATACATAAGCACCTACATTAAACTCACGCTTTTGTATCCTTTTATCATGCCATCTTTTAACTTTTTCTTTAAACAACTTGGCATTTTCATATGCTTGGGTTCTCCATTCATCAACTGAGCTAATATCAAATAACCTCTTCTCACCAGCAAGTTTGAAATCATAATTGAGCTCTTTAATAGCCCAATATGCCTTATGTTCTAGTTCGAGAGGTAAGTGACATGCTTTTCCATAAACCATTTTGTATGGAGACATACCCATAGGATTTTTATATGCAGTTCTATAAGCCCATAATGCATCATCAAGTTTCTTGGACCAATTCTTTCTAGACCTATTAACAGTCTTTTGCAAAATTAATTTGAGCTCTCTATTGCTCAATTCTACTTGACCACTAGACTGTGGGTGATAAGGAGATGCAATTCTATGATTAACATAATACTTAGCAAGCATTTTACGGAAAGCACCATGAATAAAATGTGAACCACCATCAGTCATTAAATATCTAGGGACTCCAAACCTCGGAAAAATAACTTCCTTAAGCATTTTAGTAGAGGTGTTATGATCAGCACTACTAGTTGGAATAGCTTCTACCCACTTAGTAACGTAATCAACAGCAGCTAGAATATGTGTATATCCATTAGAGACAGGAAAAGGTCCCATATAATCAAAGCCCCAAACATCAAATGGTTCAATAACAAGTGAATAATTCATAGGCATTTCTTGACGTCTAATAATATTACCAATTCTTTGACGTTCATCACAAGATAGAACAAACTTACGGGCATCTTTGAAGAGAGTAGGCCAATAAAAACCAGATTGCAATACCTTATGTGCAGTTCTATCTCCAGCGTGGTGTCCTCCATACGCTTCGGAGTGACACTTGCGTAGGATCTGTTCCTGTTCATGCTCAGGTACATAACGTCTAATAACACCATCTACTCCTTCTTTATAAAGATGTGGGTCATTCCAAAAGTAATGTCTCAAATCATAGAAGAACTGTTTCTTTTGCTGGTATGTGAAACTGGGTGGTATGAATTTAGCAACTATGTAATTAGCATAATCAGCATACCAAGCAGTACTACGAGAATTACTTATAACATTTAATTGTTCATCAGGAAAACTATCATCAATAGGTAGTGGGTCGTCAAGAACATTTTCTAGCCTAGACAAGTTGTCTGCAACGGGGTTCTCAGCTCCTTTTCTATCAACAACATGCAAATCAAATTCTTGCAGCAAGAGAACCCATCTAATAATTCTAGGTTTAGCATCTTTCTTTTCCATAAGGTATTTAATAGCAGCATGATCAGTGTGAACAGTTACTTTAGAATCAACAATATAAGGTCTGAACTTATCACAAGCAAACACAACTGCTAAAAGTTCTTTGTCAGTAGTAGCATAATTTCTTTGAGCATTGTCTAGAGTCTTACTAGCATAATGAATAACATTTAATTTCTTATTAACTCTTTGCCCTAGAACAGCACCTACAGCATAATCACTAGCATCACACATAATTTCAAAGGGTAAATTCAAATCAGGTGGCTGAACAACAGGTGCAGAGACTAATGCTTTCTTAAGTATTTCAAATGCTTCTACACAATCATCATCAAAGACAAATGGTGCATCTTTTTGTAATAAATTAGTCCGAGGCCGAGAAATTTTTGAGAAGTCCTTAATGAACCTCCTATAAAATCCAGCGTGACCAAGGAAACTTCTTATACCTTTGATGTCCTTGGGACATGGCATATTTTCAATAGCATCAACCTTGGCTTTATCAACTTCAATACCTCTTTCAGAAACTTTATGCCCCAAGACAATACCTTCATTAACCATAAAGTGGCACTTTTCCCAATTCAAGACAAGATTAGTTTCTTCACATCTCTGCAAAACTCGATCAAGATTGCTCAAGCAATCATCAAAAGAGGAACCATAGACGGAAAAGTCGTCCATGAAAACCTCACAAATGTTTTCACAAAAGTCAGAGAATATAGCCATCATGCATCTTTGAAAGGTAGCAGGTGCATTACATAAACCAAAAGGCATACGTCTATAAGCAAAAGTACCAAAAGGGCATGTAAAAGTAGTCTTTGATTGATCTTTAGCCGACACAGGTATTTGAGAGAAACCAGAATAACCATCTAGAAAGCAATAGTGTGTATGTTTGCATAAACTTTCTAGCATTTGATCAATAAAAGGTAAGGGGTAATGATCTTTCTTAATAGCTCTATTTAATTAGCGGAAATCAATTACCATCCTATAACCTGTGATAATTCTTTGTGGAATCAATTCATCTTTATCATTAGGAACAACAGTAATACCTCCCTTCTTAGGGACACAATGGACAGGACTTACCCACTGACTATCAGCAACGGGATGGATTATACCTGCCTCCAGAAGGTTGAGTATTTATTTTCTTACCACTTCTTTCATTTTAGGATTCAGACATCGTTGAGGATCATGAACTAGTTTGGCGTCCGCCTCCAAATTTATTTATGTTGACATAGAGTGGGACTAATGCCCTTAAGATCGTCAAGAGTATATCCAATAGCAACATGGTGCTTCTTCAGAGTTTTCAACAATCTTTCTTCTTCATGCTCTGAAAGGTTAGCACTAATAATAATAGGATATATCTTCTTTTCATCAAGATAAGCATATTTAAGATTATCAGGCAACGGTTTAAGCTCAAACACGGGATCACCCTTGGGTGGAGGAGGATCCCCTAAAATTTCAACATGAAAATTGTGTTGTAGAATAGGTTCTTGTTTAAAGAATACTTCATCTATTTCCCTTCTTTCATTCATGAACATATCATTTTCATGGTATAGCAAATAGTGTTCTAAAGGATCACTAGGAGGTACGATAATAGAAGCAAGACCAATAATTTTATCCTTACTAGGTAATTCTTCCTCACGATGTTGTTTACTAAATTTAGAGAAAATAAACTCATGAACAATATCATCCAATCCAATAGTAACAACATTCTTTTCGCAGTCTATCCTAGCATTAACAATGTTCAAGAAGGGTCTACCAAATATAATGGGACAAAAGCTATCTTGCGGAGAAGTGAGAACAAGAAAATCAGCAGGATATTTAGTTTTCCCACACAAGACTTCAACATCTCTAACAATCCCAATTGGTGAAATAGTATCTCTGTTGGCAAGTTTATTGTGACATCACTACCTTCTAACTCAGCAGGTGCAATTTCATTCTTAATTTCTTCGTATAAAGTATGTGGTATAACACTAGCACTAGCACCCATATCACATAAGCCATGATAACAATGATCTCTTTTAACAGAAATAATAGGCACGCCTACCACAGGCCTATGTTTATCTTTAGCACAAGGTTTAGCAATTCTAGTAGTTTCACCGTTGAACTGAATAACATGCCCATCAATATTATCAGACAAGAGATCTTTAAGAATAGCAATATTAGGTTCTACTTTAACTTGCTCAGGAGGTGTATAAGTTCTAATATTGCTTTTACGAACAACAGTTGAAGCTTTAGCACGATCCTTTATTCTAACAAGGAAAGGTGGTTTCTCAACATAAGAAGTGGGAACAATAGGATCATTATAAGTGACAGTCTTTTCTTCAACTTTAATAGGTGCAGCTACTTTTACTTCTATGGGAGGATGATATTTAAACCACTTATCCTTAGGGAGATCAACATAAGTAGCAAAAGATTCAGAGAAAGAAGCTACTATCTCGGAGTCAAGTCCATATTTAGTGCTAAACTTACGGAAAATATCGGTATCCATAAAAGACTTAACACAATCAAACTTAGGTGTCATACCTGACTCCTTACCTTCGTCGAGGTCCCAATCTTCAGACTTGCATTTAATTCTATCCAATAAGTCCCATTTAAATTCAATAGTCTTCATCATAAAAGAGCCAGCACAAGAAGTATCGAGCATGGTGCGATTGTTTTCAGATAGCCGAGCATACAAATTTTGAATAATTGTTTCCCTTGAAAACCCATGGTTGGGGCATGAATATAACATTGATTTAAGCCTCCCCCAAGCTTGAGCGATGCTTTCTCCTTCGCGAGGCCAAATTTTACATATATAATTGCGATCACGATGAACAAGATGCATAGGGTAATAATTTTGATGAAATTTCAATTTCAATCTTTTATAATTCCATGATCTCGTATCATCACATAGACTATACCATATCAATGCGTCTCCCTTCAAATATAAAGGGAACACCTTCTTCTTAGCAACACCATTGGGTATACCTGCAAGCTTAAATAATCCACAAACTTCATCCACATATATTAAGTTCTCATGAGGATGCTTTGTTCCATCTCCTGTAAAAAGGTTAGCTAGCAGTTTTTCCATCATACCCGAAGGAAATTCAAAAGGAGTTTCATTTTCAATAGGTTCAGTAGGTAGAGGAGCAACTCTACCCCGAACAAGCCCCTCAGAGAATTACTTTCCATAGTAACAAGTGACAGTAAATTTCAGCGCACTATATAAATTTTTCCTTACCAAATTCCACCTACCAAAGGCGCTACACACCCCGGCAATGGTGCCAGAAAAGAGTCTTGATGACCCACAAGTGTAGGGGATCTATCGTAGTCCTTTCGATAAGTAAGAGTGTCGAACCCAACGAGGAGCAGAAGGAAATGATAAGTGGTTTTCAGCAAGGTATTCTCTGCAAGTACTGAAATAAGTGGTAACAGATAGTTTTGTGATAAGATAAATTGTAACGAGCAACAAGTAACAAAGGTAAATAAAGTGCAGCAAGGTGGCCCAATCCTTTTTGTAGAAAAGGAGAAGTTAGAACAAACTCTATAATAGGAAAAGCGCTCCCGAGGACACATGGGAATATCGTCAAGCTAGTTTTCATCACGTTCATATGATTCGCATTTGGTACTTTGATAATTTGATATGTGGGTGGACCGGTGCTTGGGTGCTGTTCTTACTTGAACAAGTATCCCACTTATGATTAACCTCTATTGCAAGCATCGTCAACTACAACAAAAGTATTAAGGTAAACCTAACCATAGCATGAAACATATGGATCCAAATCAGCCCCTTACGAAGCAACGCATAAACTAGGGTTTAAGCTTCTGTCACTCTAGCAACCCATCATCTACTTATTACTTCCCAATGCCTTCCTCTAGGCCCAAATAAGGGTGAAGTGTTATGTAGTCGACGTTCACATAACACCACTAGAGGCTAGACAAAATACATCTTATCAAAATATCGAACGAATACCAAATTTACATGACTACTAATAGCAAGACTTCTCCCCTGTCCTCAGGAACAAACGTAACTACTCACAAAGCATATTCATGTTCATAATCAGAGGGGTAATAATTTGCATATAGGATCTGAAAATATGATCTTCCACCAAATAAACCAACTAGCATCAACTACAAGGAGTAATCAACACTACTAGCAACCTACTAGCACCAATCTCAGACTTTGAGACAAGAATTGGATACAAGAGATGAACTAGGGTTTGGAGATGAGATGGTGCTGGTGAAGATGTTGATGGAGATTGCCCTCTCCCGATGAGAGGAGCGTTGGTGATGACGATGGTGATGATTTCCCCCTCCCGGAGGGAAGTATCCCCGGCAGAACAGCTCTACCGGAGCTCTAGATTGGTTCCGCCTCGTGGCGGGGAGTTTCGTCCCAAAAGGTTGCTTCCTATTTTTTCTCATCAAAAGACTTCATATAGCAGAAGATGGACGTTAGAGACCCACCAGGGGGCCCACGAGGTAGGGGGGCGTGCCCTAGGAGGGGGGCGCGCCCCCACCCTCGTGAGCAGGGTGTGGGCCCCCTGGCCTTCATCTTTGGCGAGGATATTTATTTATTTATTTTAAGATGTTCCGTGGAGTTTCAGGACTTTTGGAGTTGCGCGGAATAGGTCTCTAATATTTGCTCCTTTCCCAGCCCAGAATTCCAGCTGCCGGCATTCTCCCTCTTCATGTAAACCTTGAAAATAAGAGAGAATAGCCATAAGTATTGTGACATAACGTGAAATAACAGCCCATAATGCAGTAAATATCGATATAAAAGCATGATGCAAAATGGACGTGTCATTAGGGCATAACGTAATCTCGGTGTGACCGGTTACACAAACTTGGTGAGACCGATTTTGGTAATAAGCTAACCAGAGAGTTGGTCAGGAAAACTCGGTGAGACCGATTACACAAAATCGGTGGAACCGATTTTGGTAATAAGCTGACCAGAGAGTTTGCATTGTAATCTCGGTAGTACCGATTGCTCAATCTCGGTGAGACCGATATTGGTAATGGACATACACAGAGAGATTACAATCCCATCTCGGTGAGACCGAGATCCCTATCGGTGAAACCGACTTGCCTAGGGTTTGTGGCAGTGGCTATGACATCTGAACTCGGTGACGCCGGATAGAAAGAATCGGTGGGGCCGAGTTTGACTTTTGGTTTAGGTCAAATGTGGATGTGGGAAGATAGTTGAGGGTTTTGGAGCATATCACTAAGCACTATGAAGCAAGAACCTCATCAAGCAACACCTCATCCCTCCTTGATAGTATTGGCTTTTCCTATAGACTCAATGTGATCTTGGATCACTAAATTATAAAATGTAGAGTCTTGATCTTGAAGCTTGAGCTAATCCTTTGTCCTTAGCATCTTGAAGGGGTTCCACATCCTTTAGTCCATGCCACTCCATTTGTTGAACTTGTCTGAAACATACTAGGTAAAAGTGTTAGTCCAACAAGAGATATGTTGTCATTAATTACCAAAATCACCCAGGGAGCACTTGTGCTTTCAGTCTCCACTTATCCGGGCTCTTCGCGAGGCTTGACCAGCAGCTGGGCCGGCGCCAACCCCCAGCCCCCTGCTGGAAGGGGCCGAGCCGCTTCAGGCCCTGTCCGTGTTCCCCGTGGTGGAAGACGGAGTCGGCAGCGTGCTCAGATCAGCGCGCGAGTGGAGTGTCGTCCGCCACGAGCTCTTCCGGGATGCGATGGGGGCGATGAACCGGCTCGGCGAAGAACTCGCGGATGTTGACGCGCGCATTGCGGTCGAGGGACTTCGGTTGTTGGAGGAGCAGCACAAACTGAAGATGACCATTATCCTTGGGCGCCACCAATGTGAGCTTGACAATGCGAAGACCGAGGCTGCCCTCGCGACCTTGCGCGAGGCCTGCTCCCGAGCCTTGGAAGAAGCTCGGGAAGCTGACCGCCGCTGCGAGATCGCAAAGAAGCGCTCGTGGGAGCTCCAAGCCTGGAGCGCCTCCTTGGAGAGGCAAGTGGAGGCGCACAGTGCCGACCTGGCGTCGATGAGAGGAACACCCATCAAAGAGGAAGAGGTCCGAAAACGCGAGGAAGCATTGGCGCTGGAAGCCGTGGAGCGCAGCCTTGAGCTCGAGCGGCTGGAGACGAGGGAGCGTCAAGTTTCCCAAGCGGAAGATGTCGTTGGCACGCGCGAGGCCAGGGCGGAGGAGGAGGTCGACCGCCGGGTGGCCGAGGCTCGCGCGGATATTGAGGGTAAGCACGACCTGAAGTTGAAGTTCGTAGAAGCTGAGGTTGCTGGTAGGACTGCTGCCCTCAGGTCTAGGTTAGTAGAGGTGGAGCGGTGCGAGAAGGCCGCCGCGATTGCCCTGGCCTTGGCGCAGGCATAGCTGGCCTCTGCCCGCGCCGAGCTGCTTCCTCTTTAGCAGCGGGTCGGCGACGTTGAGTCCGTTGCATGGAAGAACAAGGAGGAGGTGCTCCAGCGGCGGACACTAGAGAGCGTGCAAGCCCCCATGCTTGAGGGCCTCAGGAACAGGGCCAACGCGGCACTAGGCCACATCTGCAATGAGAACGCCCCTCATCCCCGCACGACCGACTACGCCAGCCATCTCCGCCTCTTCACCGACATGGTGACGCGCCTGGAGAATCATTACGAGAGGGCTTGCCAGCTTGTTGAAGAGAGGAGCCGCGGTCTGCTGAGGCGCGCGTTCTCCCGCGTCTTCAGCCATCTCCAAAACACCTACCCCAACTTTGATTTTGACGCCGCCATTGCTCCCGTTCCGGAGGCCATCCGGGATGACCTGGCGCGGTGGGTGGAGCACAATGTGGATGCGCTAGTCAGGGCCTTCGTTTCCGAGGACGACGCGGTGGTGGTCGCGGCGGATGAAGGCGACATGGTTGACGATGGTGACGGCGGCGCCGGTGAAGGTGATGGTGAGGCTAGCAATAATGACAGCGACGCCAGTGAGGCGCCTGAGGGCGACCCAGGGGATGCAGCGAGCGATTTGTCCGACTAATCCCGTCTTCCCCTGCTGTTTATCCTGCACACAAAAGCTCGGGTGCGGCCCCAGAGGTTGTAAGAGCATTTTGGGAGGGGCAGCCCCTCATGTAAACAGATTACTGCCCCTATTTTTGAGCCAAGCTAAACATGTGCCTTCGTGTGCTCACGAGTCCCGTGGCGAGTTTGTTGTTGTAATTTACCTTGACCTGGGCAGGTTCCGAGCTGACTCATAAGGTTGTGAGTTCCTGAGAAGCTCTTGAGGCACCTGTCGATCCGCCCGAGAGGGCTTCTCAAGGAGCAAGCGCTAGTCGTGATAGGGCATGCGCTGGCGCGTGCGTGCCATGCCCAGCCCCGCTTGCGAGGTGCTCGCAAGGGGAAAGCAATAGGCGCAAACTCCGAATTAAGGCAAGAACCATATAGCAAGAAATCGAGAAAAGGCACCCCCCGCACGCATCAATGAAAATTCAACTTTCAACTTAAATCCAAATCCAGAAGGTAGGGTTACAGAAAAGAGATCCAAAGCAAATGGCCGCGTCCGGCGCCTAGTATAGTCTTCTTGTCTTCGAGTCTTCTCACCAGCGCGGAGCTAAGTGCTGCCACTAGGACGTGGGAGGGAGCCCCCGAGGCCCAAGGGCGGCACTCCTGAGGCTCCGAGGCGTGTACAACCCCACTCATTAGTACGTGAGAGTGTTACGAGCGGAGACCTTCACAGGCGTGAGCCTTACTTCATATCGCCAGTCGAGGGCCCCGCCTTGCGCCAGCCTCTACCACCGTTGGGACGACTGGAAACTAGGACGACACCAAATGGGGCAGAGGGGACGCCAGCGGCGCCCTCGGCGACCATGGGTCCTCTGCGGGGGGAAGGCGCGTCGGCGCCTCCCCGGCAGAGGGCCTACCTCCAGGCGACGCCTTGCTCTGTGCGACGCGGGGAGGGGCCTCGCTCCTGGCTCCTCCCGCACAACCCCCAGTGAGTCTCTCCTGGTGAGACGGATATCGCCGTGCCAGGACTACCGCATGGCGCTGTGACCTGGTTCACTTGCGACTCATGGTTAGCGTAAGCTTTCCCCTAAGACATTAGTGGTACCCTGTAGCTGTTGTGGACGGTGTGGTTGGTGGGGCTCTCCGGCGGCTCCTGGAAGGCCTCAGCTCCTAACGCCTCCTCCTCCCAACCTGGTCCAAGGAACGAGTCGGGGTCGTCCTCCGGCGTGTACTCATGGTCCATCATGCGGGGCACGTAGGCCTCCGAGGCCGTTGCCCCGAAGACCTCGCCGAAGTGCCCCACGCTCCATGTCGCCCTATCCATCACGCCGTCCTGAGAATGGTAGGGTAGTGCTCCGCTGGGGCCGTGTGTAGCAACGCTCGTGCCTGCACCCATCCGGGGTGGTGCGGGTGCGATGGGGCGCCCTCCATCATGGATTGCGTTGATGTCGACGAGGCCCTCGGGCGCACTCGGGAGCAAGCGGGCATGGCGAGGCCCGCCGTGGGATCCGGCTGCTGCTTGAGGTGTGAGCTGGTAGTAGAAGGGTGGCGCTCCCGTGGCCGCTGCGTCCAGTAGCTCGGTGACGTGTTCCAGCAGCGCATCCCGGACACTCTCCATCAGTCGGCACCGCAGCAGCTCCCGCGCCACCGTGAGTGCAGCCGGCATGTTTGCCTGCTCCTGCCGGGTGTGTGGCGCCGTCGCCACGGCGTGGCTCGTGGACCTTGCAGCAGTTCGCGCCTGTCGTGGAGTAAGGGTGGACGGCGCCTGGCCACACCGCCCGCGCCCAACAAAGTTAGGTGGCTCTCATGCCGCCTGGAGTGCGGGGTTGAGGTTTGCCTGGGCAGGCGGCACCGTCCGGGCTGGCCAGGCTGCCCAACGGGCGGCGTTGGTCCTGGGTCACCGGACATCGGAACAGCGGAGTGTTGGTGGATCAACTGGCGGGGAAGAGGCTCCGACGCACCCCTATCTGGTGCGCCAAATGTCATATTTCGGGTTCCGGCAAAACCCTCAAGGTTCGAACACCGGGGTGCACGCGAAGATCTCTCCCTCACCAATCACGCCCTCACACGCTTTGCGATCTCTAGGCTAGGCAAAATGAACTCACAACACATAAGACACAAGGTTTATACTGGTTCGGGCCACCGTTGTGGTGTAATACCCTACTCCAGTGTGGTGGTGGTGGATTGCCTCTTGTGCTAGGGATGAACAGTACAGGGGGAAGAACAGCCTCCTGAGGAGAGGTGTTCTTGTGCTTGGTGAACTTGTGGGTGTGAGGATTCGATCCCCTCCTACTGTGGTGGCTAGTCCTATTTATAGAGGCCCTGGTCCTCTTCCCAAATATTGAGCGGGAAGGGATCCCACAACGGCCAAGTTTGAAGGGGGACAGCTAGTACAACTTATCCTGACAAAAGTAGTCTTCGCCTGCTAAAGGCTCTGGTGGTGACGCCATCTTGGGATCCACGGTGACCTCCGTCCTACCGTCTTGCTGGTCTTGGTCTCGTTGCACCGATATGGAAACCTTTGCCTGATGCCTCGGAACTCCTCGCCTGCGCTTGCGTCCTTAGCACCAAAGGGGAAACAAGGACACTATGCGCGCTGCCGCCCGCCTGGAGCCCCGCTAGCTTTGGTCATCATGGCTTACGTTATGAGATCCTCGCGAGGTTTGCCTTGCCTTGATCTCTCCGCCCCTCGCAAGCCAGCCTGGTGAGGTCGCTCCTGAGGAGGTCTTGCATTGTCCGCCTCGCGAGGCTTGGCCCCTCGCGAGGGTCTTGAGTGCTTGCTGGTGAAGATGGGCCGTACAGGCCTGCTCGCAGAGCCACGCCACGGGCCGCAAGCAGGCAAGTCTGGGGACCCCCGTTCCCAGAACGCTGACAGATAATGACTACTTTGCCATTGTGGTGACCCCTTCATCTATAAAAGGAGGCACATGGCACTCATAGGAAGGGTTGGAAAGTTGACGAACCCACACCCCATACGCGCGTAGTCGCTGCTGCCCTGCGGCGATCCCTGCCGGGCAAGTGGACTGCGTTGCACCATCCACATTCCACCATCAATCCACCAAAGCAGGAGTAGGATTTTACGCCTCGCGGTGGCCTGAACCTGGGTAATTGCTTGTGTGCTCTCTATCGTGCTACCCTGCGCTGTTCTGCTCTTTGTGCAACGCGACGTCCCCTGCCGAACCAGCAAGGGGCCTCCTGGTCCCATAGGTGGCCGTGGATATCACGCGATATCTTTGGCGCGCCAGGTAGGGGGCTCGCTTGTGCGAACCTCAAAGCGCGTGCAGCGCATCATCTTCATCACCATCTTCATCTTAGACAACACCATCAGCTGTGGCGCCCTTGGAGACATGGAAGCAAAGCGCGGGGGGGGGGGGCTCCCCCACTCCGTCCTATCACTCTCCGAGCTTCGCCGTAGCGACGATTACGGCCAAGACCACCGCTGACAGCGGTAGATTTATCCCGGCGGCTCGTATGGCGTTCTCGCCATTCGCGTACCATCCGGGGCAAAGGGCACAAGACATGTGGGTGCGAGTTCCCTCCGTCCTGTCCCTCCCCCTTGTCAGCAGTCGAGCTTCTTTAGCCTCGGTGTCGGTGACGTCGATGATTACCACACGACGCTCGGTTCAGTATTCCCCCCGCCGTGGGTGATCCTGAGCAAAGCGCTGGTATGAGTCTGTCGATTGATACCCCGGCAGGAATGCTTCGGCAAGGCTGCCAGCATTGGCACGGCCCATGCGACGGCAGCCGCTGCACTGACTCGAGGGGGGAGGAGAGCAAAATGGAAGGAGGACCAGAGAAGCCCGACACCATGCTCCAATGCCCGCCAGCTGCGTGAAATGCATGTCGGTCCTTGCCGGGAATGAAGAAACCACCTGATTGCCTTTTACTCCTCCAGGTTCCATGGACGCGTCGAACGCGCGCGGCCCATCAGAAGAAAAAGAAGCTCAAAACGAAAGCTAAGTTCACGTTATCACTTCTTGTTGACGCATTTTAGATTTTTGCAGTCGTTTATCCCTTAACTCTAGTAAGTGTTTGTATCGAGAAATCCCTCATGCGATGGAACCTTGGCTAGTTTTTTTTATCGCACCATCGTCCTGTCCAGAGTCACGCTCGCAGGTCGAGAGGCTGCATCAAGAGCTACTTAGGAAAAACCTGCCGAGAAACATCCACGCCAAGATGACTGTTAAGGGCCGGACCCTTACGGCAATCACGACAATATGATATCGGCAGGCATCCAGAACATGGATAGGAATTGATCATACAAACAAGAACACATAGAGTTCAAAGGGATAAACATGCATTTAAAGATACAACTAGAAGTATCAGTCTCGCACAAACACCAGAGATAAAATGACTAAACACAAAATATATGTCATGTTTCATACAGGGGCCCGGTACTTGATCATGCGGGGAGTGGCCTTCACCTCAGCGGAAATGACATCAGCACCCGTTGGCAGCTTCTTGAAGCTGTCGTCAAGGTCGAGCTCTTGGTGGCGGCAGGCGATGTTGCTCAAGACCATGAAGCGGGCATTGCGAGCGAGCCTCGGCGACTCGGTCGCGAAGCGCTCGGCCCTTCCCTCTTCATGCACCTTAAGCTTGTCGATCAACTCATTGAAGAAGAGCCCCGACTTGACACTCGGGACCTCCTGCTCGCTGGCTGAGTAGACTGGGTCGTTGTCGGCGTTCTGGGAACGGGGGTACCCAGACTTGCCTGCCTGCAGCCTGCGGCGTGGATCAAGTGGGGGCCCAGCGCGGCCCATCTTCATCAACACAAGCTCAAGACCCTCGCGAGGGGCCAAGCCTCGTGGGGCGGACGACAGGAAGCCTCCTCAGGAGCGGCCTCATCAGGCAGGCTCGCGAGGAGGCGGAGAGATCAATGCAAGGGTACCTCGCGAGGATCCAGTGATGCAAGCCATGACGATCAAGGCCAGGCGGGCGCCAGGCGGGCGCCGATCAGTGCAGAGTCCTTGTTTCCCCTTTAGTGCAAAGGAGGCAAGCACAGGCCAAGGCATCAGGCAAAGGTTACCATTCCAGTGCAACGAGACCAAGACCAGGCGGACGGCCGGACGGAGGTCACCGTGGAGCCCAAGACGGCATCACCACCAGACCTTTTGGCAGCCGAAGACCACCTTTGGTCAGGATAGCTTGTACTAGATGTTCCCCTTCAAAATGGCCAATTGTTGGCGCCCTTCCCGCTCAATTATTTCGGGGAGAGGCCCAAGGCCTCTATAAATAGAGCTAGCCACCACAGAGTAGAGGTATCTGGAGACCAAGTAGAACTCACCGCACCAACTCAAGAACACCTCTCGCGAGGCTATGCTTCCTCTGTACTGTTCATCATCTGCCCCCAAGGCAATCCACCACACCACACACTGGAGTAGGGTATTACACCACAACTGTGGCCTGAACCAGTATAAATCTCGTGTCCCTTGTGTTGTTCATCGTTTTCATCTTAGTTCACACGAGGGGATCGGACGTGGAACGGTAGGGGAGATATCTTCGCGTGCACCCTAGTGTTCGAACCTCAAGGGTCTACCGGAACCCGAAATCCGACATTTGGCGCTCCAGGTAGGGGTGCGCCAGAATCCCTTCTTCCGTTGTTCGCGTGTGATCTTCCGTCGTGTCCATGGCTGGCGCTCATGGGGCTCGCGCCGAGCGTTGGGCTGCTCTCGCCACCCGCATCGCCCAGACAGCGCCTGTCAGCGGTCCCCCTCATCGTTCCCCGTCGCCCGCCGCCAACGCCACCACCGGCCCGGCGGGGAACGAGCAGCAGACTTCGTCCCAGCATCCTTCGGTGCGGTGGGATGGCCGCACTGCCACTCCGTCGCTGACCCCAGCTGACTCGTCGTCCCACACCCGTCGCGCCCCCATGGATGCGCGCGCCTCGCTGCTCTTGGCGAAGGAGCTTCTTCGTTACCGCCCCGTCGACGACCTCTACGAGGATTGGCTCGCCCACATCACCGAGCTCGTCAGCGCCGCAAGGGGCTCCCCCTTGCGGTCCCCCTCCCTACCACGCCCTCTGTTCCGCGCAGGAGGCGATGACCCGGAGGTGCCTCCGCCATCTCCTCCCCAAGAAGGCACCTTGGCTGCAAGGCGCGCAGCCCCAGGGCAAGACCCACTACGTCCAACGCCTGCACAGCAAGAAAGGAGCTGCCAAGAGATCCCGCGTCCCCGAGAAGGTGCTCGCGCGCTCCCGGTGCCGGCGCGCCAAGATCGCGTCCCAGCGCTTCCACAACAAGACCCCGCGCTGCTCCCAGCGGCGGCGCGTGGTGACCTGCAAGAGCAAGATCGGCACCAGCCGAGGGCGCCGGTGGCCATGGCGGGCTGCCTCGCCTTCACCCTCGAGCTACGCGGCGTCACATGGCCGAGCAAGTTCAAGCCCGACCTCCCTCCTCGCTGCGATGGCACGGCGGACCCCGCGAGTTCCTGTAGCTCTACGAGCTAGGCATCGTAGCCGCCAACGGGGACGAAAAGGTCACGGCGAATTGGTTCCCCATGGCGCTCAAGGACGGAGCCCGCACCTGGCTCCTGAACCTGGCTCCCGGCACGATCTCCTCCTGGAGCGAGATGCGCACCCGCTTCATCGCCAACTTCCAGGGCACTCGCGACCGGCCCCCGGCCGTCAGCGACCTACGCCGCATCAAGCAGTAGCCAGGGGAAACCCTGCAGAAGTACATCCAACGCTTCAACTATGCTCGCCTCAAGATCCCCAAGGTGACCGAGGAAGCCATCATCTCAGCTTTCTCCGACGGTGTGCGTGACATTAAGATGAAGGAGGACCTAGCCATCGATGAAGACCTGTGCACATCCCTGGAGCTGTTCAACTTGGCGACCAAGTGCGCCATGGCTGAGGAAGGGCGCCTTTCCCTTCTTCAGCTTCCGGCAGCCGACCCCGAAGAGAAGAAGCTCAAAGCCAAAGACGTGAAGCGCAAGGGGGCTGCTGTGCTAGCAGCAGAGCCGGACACCAAGCAAGGCAGGGATCAACCCGAGTCATCCAAGGGCGGACGCTACTGCATGTACCACGACCTCCACACCCACAACACCAACGAATGTGAGGAGTTCAGAGCTGTGCGAGACGGGTGGATCGACCGACGCCCTGAACGCAACGACAGGGGCTATGGCCGAGGAGGAGGAAGAGGTGGAGGACGATGGGAAGACCGTGGCCCGCGCCAGGGATGGCGTGACCGCCCTCGCGAGGACCGCTGGCAGGACCAGCCTCACGAGGGAGGCTGGAGGGAACAGCCTCGCGAAGACCGCCCGCACGGCAACACAGGCCTCCTGCCTCTGCCGCCACCGCCAAGAAGGAATGAAGACCAACATCAATACGATGGGATTGGGGGCTTCCAGGAGCCGCGCGCAATTGCCTGCATCTTGGGTGGCGCTCAGGCTCCAGCCTCACAGCGCATCTTTAAGCAGTTTGCTCGCGAGGTGAACGCAGTTCTTCCCAAGCCTGAGGCCACGCGCCCTCTCAGGTGGTCTGCGTGCGCTATCACGTTCAGCTCAGCGGATCAGCTCAAGTGCGCGGCAAAGGCTGGAGTCCTCCCGATGCTCTGCTCCCCAGTCATCAGCAATGTGCAGGTCATCAGGACCCTCATCGATGGCAGTGCTGGACTCAACGTCCTGTCCGTCGAGACGTTCGACAATCTCCAAGTGTCGTACGATCAGCTTCAGCCAACCAAGCCTTTCTCAGGAGTCACCAATGGTTCTACTGTTCCGATTGGGTAGGTGCGCCTTCCAGTCACCTTCGGACAGTGCAACAACTACCGCACCGAGCTCATCGACTTCGACGTCGCTCACATTCGCCTACCGTACAACGCCATCCTCGGGTACCCGGCCTTAGCCAAGTTCATGGCAGTAACTCATCATGGTTACAATGTCCTCAAGATGCCTGGAAGTGGTGGAGTCATCACCGTGCCCTGTGAAGAAAGAGACGTGGTGTGTTCACTAGAGCGTGCGTTCCAAGCCGCAGCAGTCGAGGACCCAGATCATAGGGGCGGGAGACCTCTCGAAGCGACCCTCAAGAAGAAGAAGACCTCACCAGGCTCAAGCCACAAGGGGGCTGGCGCCTCCCGAGGTGTTGCATCGAGCTCCGCGCTCGATCAGGGAGCGCCACCCTCTCACGCATAGGAAAGCGCGCCCAGCGCCCTCCTCGGGCAAGACTCGGGGGCTCCTCCTTGGAGAGCCACCGACCTTGCCAAGGGCGCGAGGGAGGCGCTCGGGCGTCACTTGGATGGGCGCTTTTCCCTCAGGAAGGTACGAGGCAAGGAAGACCAAACCCTCAAGAGTTCATCACAAGAAACACTCAAGCACATGCCAAGGCATCAGGCAAAGGTTACCATTCTAGTGCAACGAGACCAAGACTAGCCGGACGGCCGGACGGAGGTCACCGTGGAGCCCAAGACGGCATCACCACCAGTGCTTTTGGCAGCCGAAGACCACCTTTAGTCAGGATTGCTTGTACTAGATGTTCCCCTTCAAAATGGCCAATTGTTGGCGCCCTTCCCGCTCAATTATTTCGGGGAGAGGCCCAAGGCCCTCTATAAATAGAGCTAGCCACCACAGAGTAGAGGTATCTGGAGACCAAGTAGAACTCACCGCACCAGCTCAAGAACACCTCTCGCGAGGTTGTTCTTCCTCTGTACTGTTCATCATCTGCCCCCAAGGCCTTGCTGAACCAGTATAAATCTCGTGTCCCTTGTGTTGTTCATCGTTTTCATCTTAGTTCGCACCAGGGGATCGGACGTGGAACGGTAGGGGAGAGATCTCCGCGCGCACCCCAGTGTTCGAACCTCAAGGGTCTGCCAGAACCCGAAATCCGACAGTCGTCCATGCCCATCGCCGCAGCTTGGGAGCCAATACGTTCTGCAATATCAATCAGGCACTTGATCTAGAGGTTGCTCATCTCGACCCGATTCTTCAGCCTGTCCTCTGCATCTTACCAGAGACGCTTGGCAGTTTGAAACTCCTTGGACAGCAACTGCTGCTGGGATTCAAGGTATTCCGCCGATTGCTCCAACAAGCCAATCTTCTACTTCATGTCAGTAATGCTGCCGTTGGCGGTCTCAAGGCTCTGGGTCTTGGAAGAAAGCTGCGACTACATGTCAACCATGCGAGCTCTGTCTGCCGCGCTTCCTCCTTGAGTGCCTCCACCTTCTTGGCGCTCTCGGCAAGGTCTTCGTTCACTTTGGCCACCTGCCAGTCAAGTTCAGCCTTGGCGGAAGACACGGCATCCATATCAACAATAAGCTTCGTCAGCTGGGCAGCATGGTCAGTGGCGAGGGTGTCCAGAGCAACCCTGTGCTTGTCCTCCAACTCCTTGGTGCATTGCTGCACCAGGGCCTCCAAACTTTCATCTTTGGCATGGAGGATGGCTTCAAGATTCTCTTCCCGAAGGGAGATCTCTCGCTCCCTAGAGTCTAGAGATGCCTTACGGTCTGCCAAGCGTGCCTTCCGAGCCCTGACATCCTCCCTCATCATCTGAAGGGTCTCTTGTTGCCTCATGAGTGCCCTGAACTGCTTGTCATGCCATTCACGCGGCTCCAGGCACTTGTCCTTCAGCCTCTGATCCACCTTGTCGGTGGATTCGCGTCGTTCCTTAAGCTCCTGCCACTTCTGACGGTGTCGGGCCTGCAGTTCCTTCATGCCCACCACCATGGACTCTATGATGGACAAGTCCATAGTGATGGCAGCTGAGTCATCGGCCTCCCTGCTTCCTAGAGGCAGCGGTACCAGAAGGTGCTAAAGCTTGTCATCAAGCTCTGCGTCCGTCAAGGATGGGCCAGGGGCTCCGATATCAGGCAACGACAACACCATTGCTAGCATGCTCAAGCGAGGTGGCAGAGTCTCGGCAACGGTCCCGGTGGTGGGAAGCGGACCCATGGTCTGGAGTGGAATCTTCATCTCGACGACCACTTCCACTACAGGGGCGTCCTCCGAAGAATGCTCCATCACCGCTAGGGAGCCCCTGATATCCCCAGCAGCAAGATCCTGACCCTCGGCAGCTGCGAGCCTCACTGCTTTGTCCGCGGCAGACCTCCCTATGTCAGCCACCACCTCCAGCAAATCTCGTTCTTCAGTTTGGGGGGCTGCATGTGGGAGGGCCAAGGAACAGTGAAGAAACAGAAATCTCAAACGAATGAAGAAACCGATGGAGGCAACCAGAGTATAAAGGAAAAGAAGGATTAAGCCAGGTACCTGGGGAAGTCTGCCGGGCAGGAGTCTCCATTTCCTTGGCAGCAGTTGTTGTCGGGTCACGGGCTACATCCTCTGATGGGGTGGGCTCGGTAGCCTTCTGCGCGGTCTCTACTACGGAGGATTCCATGACAATCTCTTCGGCTTGAGCGAAAGAGGAGGCATGCCCCTTAGGGAGGGGCTCGCCCTGCGTCGTCTCGCCATCTCCTCCGTGTTGGGGGGGGGGGGAAGGGCTACCTTCATCATCTCCGGCGGGCGGGGCCAAGTCTCTGCTCCCAGTCCGGGGGCCGGGCTGAGGGCTCGGCATGGGGTCTTCTGCGTCCTTCCCTGCCGAAGCGAACCCTCAGAGCCGTCCAGCGACCCGAGGCGCCAGAGCCTCTTCCGGGAACGGTGAATGAGGGTCTTCGTGTCCTCCTCCACTTCCCTGCCGGCAGCGACAAAAATGAGAGGTTAGTCAGCCAAAGCATTCAAATCTGCCTAAGAAGATGCTTGCCACCAAGGGAAACCCTCCTTACTCTTCCGCGATAAGCATGGAGTTCAAGTTGAACTCCGTGGGAGGGGGAGACTCCCGTCTTCTCTTCAGAGGCGGGAGGGTGGTGCTCCCCGGCAGCTTTGGCGCCTGCCGTGACGCCGGGTGCTCCGAGGAAGATGAGCCCTACAAAGAGCTCGAGTCGGAGCGGGGGTTGGACTCCACCTCCACGGCCACCAGCCGTTTGGTGGAAGGAGCCTTGGCCTGAGCAAGGCGAGGGGATTGGCGACAAGCCACCTCAGCCTTAGTAGACTTGGTGGAGACCTTCTTCACCCTCTTGGAGGCCGGTGCTGGGTTGTAGGTCGTTGTTCCTCGGGCTGCGGCACACCTGCGGGTGCACTGGTGAGGGTCCGGTGCTGGAGCTTGCGGTCCAGCTGCAAGCCACTCATCTTCAGGAACTGCCGCCGCGTCCCCTCCCTCTCCTCCTTCTTCCCCTCCTGGAGCTCCTTTAATTGCTGTTGTGGCTAGGGCATCCAACCCGGCAAAATTATCCCCGGCAAGCTCTTCCCCGGTAGCGTCTTCTGTGGCTTGCGCCTTGCTGCCATCCTGGGAAGAGCTCCCGTCCCTAGCCTTCCCTTTGCCTTTCCTAGCCTTCGTGGCCTTCTCCATCTCCGCATGGCGGGTCACCTTGTCCTCCTCTACCCTCTTTAGAATATACGCCAGGTCCACAGCGAAGGTGCGCTTGTACATCTCACCCTTAGTCCTGGTGGCCCTTTCCACCAGGGCACTTGACCACTGACGCTCTTCGTCAAAGGAGGGGAGCCACCAGGTGGTTGATACTCCCTCAGCGTTGCAGTCCGGCATCCACTTCAATATCTGATCCCGGGCAGAGTTGATGTTCAAGGGAATGACGGTTGACGGGAGTTTGAACAACTTGAAGCGGCCAAACAGCTGGTCACACAACCAGCCATGGCCATAAACCTACAAGTTGTTGGCCAGCCCCGGCAGCAACCTCATCTTGTCTGTCGTGTCTCCATACAACCATGCATGCATATCCCTTTCCTGTAGCAGGGAGATGTGGCAGAGAAGGAAATCTGCCCCCACATGCTCAATACTTAACCCGGCAGCCGCCAGACGGGCGATCCTATTAATTGGCGGGCGTAGCCTGTCCTCAGTGAGTGCTTTCAAGCTCCAGTCCTTGCTACGCTCGACGCACTCCTGTCGTGCTTCGCAGAACTGGGGGCTTCCTTGTCCTGTTTCCAGCACCAGTCCCCTCTCCATTCATCCCACCTCTCGCGTTGGTACCCCGAGATATAATCCTAGTTAATCCTCTTCGACCGGGGCATCCAACTGATGATTCTGGAGCGGTTGACTCTGCTCTCAACGCTCGGAACAAAGTAATGCCGGAACAGATCCACATTGGGCATCACTCCGACGAAGTTCTCGCACAAATGCGCAAAGATGGCCATAATTGCCATCACATTGGGCGTGAAATCAAGGAGATGGAACCCATAGAAGTTCATAATCGCCTCGAAGAACCCGGAGAAAGGGGGACAGAGGCCGCAGATGAAGTAAGCAGCAAAGAACCGATAAGAATTGGGGGGATCCACTTCACCTTCCTCGTATACTATGGGCGCCCCATGCCCTTTCTCAACAGGCTGCGCCCACAAATACCCGTACTTCGCATGAAGGACGGAGCTGCTCAAGGTGGATGGGATGAAGACGATGTCCTCACTCCACTTCTTGTTAAGCTCCACTGACCTCTTATTTCCTTCGGCATCAGCCTCCTTCACCGCGGCCATCGGCTTTCTCTTCTCCGCGGGTTTCTTCCCCATTGTTGGAGCGACGCAGAGAGGGGAGGGATTCGTTGGGAAGGGTGGTGGCGGAAGGAGGAGCGAGATGAGGAACTGGTGCTTGGCTTGTGGAGGAAGAAGATGGAGGAGCGGGGCGAGAGACAGGTAAATCATACCGCTCTATTTTTTCCTACTCTTCAGGGGGAAGAGCGGGGCAGAGGCGCGATGCTTCAGAAAGGTACCATTTTACCATACCTGCAACAGTGGCACGACCCCGCTATGAGCAGTAATTGCGCAAAGTGGACGTTGGATTGACTGATCGTCGTGACGGAACGGCACGCACAGCCCTCTCTTGCCATGTGTCTGCGCACTATTTGGGGCCTAACCCAACGTGCCACGCGACACGTATGGCTCAGGCCCGGGGGCTTATGTCGGGGAAAATATACAGGGGTATGCATTTTCCCCTGACTCGTGCACGGATAGGCCAAGACTAAGTCAGAGATTGAAGGGCAATGTGGGGACCCCGACTCATAAGTCGTGATCACCGAATGCACGTGTACAGTGATCCCAGAGATCAATGCTCACTGAACACACAGAAGCTGGATAACAAGAGTCTTGCATCCATACGTACTGTCTTACACAAATTATGACCATTATGGTCAAGTCTTACATAGATAAAGCCTCAAGGGCTGAATACCAAATAAACTTAAGCAGCGGAAATCTTCGTAGATAAGTAGAACCCATGCCATCTTCCTTAACCCTACAGGCATTCTGACTGGGAAAGCGTCATAGTTTGCATGTTCGTCTCCAAAGAATTCTTCTTCGAACTCCTGTTCTTCCATGCCTGGCCAATTAAATAACCAGTGGCAAGCCAATGAGTACTTTGAATGTACTCGCAAGCAACCCATATTTTGGATCAAAGTAACAATGCATGGTGTAACAACAAGTAGGCAACATAGCATCAAGCTAGTTGGAATGACTTATCACCTTGTAAAATATGCATCAATGAACCCTAGTAACCATGAGAACAAGTTACAGATATCAACATAATAGGATCAATGCTAGCTCATTCCACATTTCAAGTCATTTGCCTTGACTCAAATGGTTCCCAGTCATACACACATGTACCAAGTTTGTAAAATTTCTGGACATAGTTTAAGTAGCACCACCCAACTGTCCATGACCGTGGACGCGGCTATTCGAATAGTTTGACATTTTGGAGAGGTTGCGCACTTTACCCACAAGACCAGGGAAGATTTCGTGTCATCCACAATCCCGCAGTACCTCAAGTACTCGGGATAAGCACCCGATCATTATCTTTCCCTAGAAGACACGAACATAGGGTCCACTTATTGGTACACGGCCCTCGTGTATAAGCAAAGATCGTGGGACTCTGCCCTTTTCATATTATCACGCAAACATGAAGGGACCAACGGTGTGTCCAGTGCCCTGTGAAAACAGTCATGGCCGCCTATCCGAGCACGTCCCCATCCCAAGATTGACCTCATGTCACCCCCCGTCACTAGTAATGCGAGCACCATGCTAGTATCAGCCTAGGTAATGAATAACGCCCCGTCCCATAAGGGGTAGAGTGGTTGCACATGTTTGGTTGGGACGGTAATCACACCTAAATCTAATTCATCATTTTTACTCTCACACAAAATGCTTATTCGGGTACACCACTTCTTCCTCAAGTGGTGACCTTAGTTCAACATCACCCATGGGCATTAGGGGCACCCGACGGGGTTTTCGAAAGAATGCAACCACGAGGTGCTCATGGCATACATGCAATATTTATGCATCAATGTTCAATCCTTTGACATAGTTCCTCCATGCACAAGATAGAGCTACGAACATGCAAGTACCAACGGGCATGCATCAATGCAATGATTATATCAAGCTCATAATCAACAACGTCATCATGCATACGGAAAATTTATCGATGAAAAAGAGAGGTGAATCATGGTAAAAGGGTTGCTTGCCTATTTTAACAAAGTCTTCGAGGTCCCTAAATGTCTCTGGCCCAACTCCAAGTATTTTGTCTACTTCGTCAACTGACGTCGGAAACAACACAATAAGCAACACAACAGGGCAAACATAAAAGTGCTCTAAAAATATGATTTAGACTTATCTAGGACACCACTAGTCATATGAAAAATGACCAAAGTGGTTTCATTGGGATTGGATCCATGGATATTTTGGAACATTTCAATATGAGGGATTCAAGGGCTTTATGGATTTGCAAGAAGTATACAAAAATATTATTTTAAAAATTGAGTGAAGGCACCCATTTAACAAGGAATGATTTTGGAAGCAGCTAGGAGTTTATTTCACTTGACTTGGAGTTCAAATGATTTTCTATGAATTTGCAAAGTTGGCAATATATGGAGAAATGGACCAATATTTCAAGGGGCACTGAAAGTATTTGGAAAAATGTTCAAAAACTAAGTTATGAACATATAAGTATCAAGGAATTTCAGTCATGGCATTTGGATCAAAATTGGCCTCTTTGTGATTTTCTAAAGTTTATTACAAAAATGAAAAAAATGTGATTCCATAAATATTTGTGAAGGAAAGGGTTCTGGAAAAATGTGTAAATAGCACCATGTGATAGATCATGAATTTAGGAACTACTAGAATTTTGAATTGTCAAATTTGGACACGAAATGACTTAGCTATGGATTTTTAGTAGCTCACTGGAAAAGAAAAAGAAAAATAGGGCATTACCCTTATCCTGTGCACAGGCCGACAGATAGGCAGCGGGCCGGCCCAGCTACACAGCCACGCACAGGCTGTCGACGCAGGAGGCGTATTCACTAGAATACGCCTTCCCTGAGCGAAAGCGGCACCGGGCAGAGCCCGTGTCCACTTAAACGAGGCGGAGCTCTCCCATCAGTGGCTCAGCCACATTGGCCGGCCGACAGGTGGAGCCCGCTGGTAGGTTCGTCCTCCACATCCCGCGCGGGCGCGACGGGAGACAGAGGAGGTGCTCGACGCCGGCTGCCGGTGCTATAGGGCGTCTTCGACGATGTTGTTCCTACCGGCGTTCTCAGGGGACCCAGCCGCGTCCAACTGTGGGTGGCATGGTCGCCCAGGGGCACCGGGTTGAGCAGGGTGCTGGCAGCAGCGGATGAGGCCGGCGGTGATGGTGGGCACGACACTACGGCCACCAGGAGGAGTAACCAGAGTGCGGGGGAGCTCTAGGGGGTCGGTGGAGGTGCATTGAGATGCATAGTTGGAGGGGAAGGGGCTCGGGCGTCGCGAATTTAGCCCGTGCTAGCGGCGGTTCTCCGGCCATGGAGGGCTATGGAGGGCGCGGGGAAAGGAGTGAGCCGATCGGGGTGACGCACAGGAGGGAGAGAGAGCGATCGGAGGCCAAAGAGGGCTCGGGGTGGCCTTTAAGGGAAGGGGGCGAGGTGCACCGTGAGCTCGTGCGCCGGCGAGGCTGTTGCCATTGCTGCAAGCCACGGGGGCTCGTATGGGCATGTCTGG
This sequence comes from Aegilops umbellulata, assembly GCA_032464435.1. NCBI lineage: Eukaryota > Viridiplantae > Streptophyta > Magnoliopsida > Poales > Poaceae > Aegilops > Aegilops umbellulata. The sequence goes on from CP136057.1 coordinate 372,486,488, forward strand.
GGCGTTCATGGAGGAGGTCCACGTCTAGATGAAGGGAGAGAAGGAGCAGGGGAGGGCCAGAGCATCGCGCGTGTGAGCTCAGCCATTGGAGCTCTCGGGCGGCCGGCGCGTGTGCAAAAGGAAGCAGCAGAAGGGAGAAGGAGGAGGGGGACCAGGTCGTGGTATGTCGCGGACGTCGAGGAGCATCGTCGGGCGTGAGGGGGAGGGCCGAGGTGGTCGGAGGCATCAGGAAGAGGGTCGCTATAGTGCAAGAGCGCACTGTAGCGCACTCTGGAGCATGCAAATGGCTGACATGGCCATTTTGTTGACAATGTGGGCTTAGCCAGGGGTGTCTGGTAGTGCTAGGGAGTAGTAAACAAGTCTGAGGTGGCCTTGGATGCCCTGGTGAACCAGTGGGAGGGAGGTGGGGTTGAGAGAGAGAGAAATGTGTTGTCTAGAGAAAGAAAGAGGTGGTTTTACCCCCCCCCCCAATAATTGATCTGTGATGCTGCCATTGTTACTGGAGGTAGAAGAGGGTCAGGAGTAGCTGTGGTAAAAACATGAGCCCATTTGGATTAGTGGAAGAGGTCAAAGTAGTTGTTTTAGAAAAAGGGCAGAAAGTGTTTGTTGCTGGTTAGGGCAAGAAAATGTATTCCATTTGGCATGAGACTCCACAGGGTTAAATGGCACATCTAATTAGGGCGTTCCACCAATTTTGAGCTCATTTTGGCAAAGTTGCCAATGCAACTTCTGTAAACCCTAGAAATCAACAGAAATGCATTTACCAAGATCTAGTCATGCAAAACCATTCCCCTTGATGCACCACTTGGTGTAGTGTCATCATTTGGGGTTTTGAGTATGTCCACAAAGTTTGGGGTCATTTGGAATAAGTTGGCAATGTAAAGTTGTTCAAATTTGAATCTGAAACAAAGATGTTTTGGGGCACTTTTATGATCCAAAACAATTTGTATTGAGATGAAACTTTGCAAGGTCATCATATTATGCATATGTGACTTTCTAGAATTTTCCTGGAATTTTTAGAGAATATTTCCTTTGTAAATATTTCAAAAGCTTGAAATATCCAGAAAGGGTTTTTGAGGGATTTCTCCAATATTTTGAACATGACCATGTGTTGAAACTCTTATATATGGAAAACATATGTCCTATGAGTTTCCCTAAATTTTCGCAAATATTTTTGAAACATTTAAATAATTTTAACCTATTAAAGACCATTCTGGCCTAAAGAAAAAGCCTTTAAATAAAATAGGAAATAACTTTTAAAATTATAATTTTGTGGGTTATGGGAGTCCTATACCTAATAGGTTTCAAATATAGTTTTTGAAAGATTTTTCATGCCGTAAATTAAGTACTTGTAGTTCAAGTCTCAATTCGGGTTTTTTTGGAAAAACCTAATTTAGAAATACTTTTTGGCCAAATTATTTTTGTCATAAAATACTATTCTGTCCTATACACATGGCATGATCATTGGGCAAAGTTTTGGACCAAGGAGAAGGAGTATAAAAGTTGGAGGATTTATTTGATTTTTAGAGGACTTGCAAACAGCAAACAAAAATCCAATGAAGCAAGGTTCAAAACACTCAAAAGTTTTTGTCAAACCACATTTTGTCATGATTTATTAGCTTAAGTGTTGTGGCATGAAAATTAGGGTGTGACAAACAAGAGATTTGAAGAACTAACATGAAGTTTAGAGGGACCAAGATCAAGCCAGAGGAGCAATTATCGGCAAGAGAAGGGCTTCCCTTGCCGGGCAAGCGAGCCTGGCAAGGGGCGAGGCCACCACCAGAAGCAGGCAACCAAGACACCCCGACAGGGCCTGTCGTGGCTCGCGAGGGTAGAACCACCCCACCAACCACTCAAGCACAACCCACGTTGTCGATCAGTGCAGTGTCAAGCCGCAAAGTGATTAAGTGGCAGCCATTCGCCACATGGCAGCCATTTCATACAGAAGAAACCCATAGATGACACCCGTCCCGCGACGTGTCAAGAGAACAAGCGCGGAGCTGGCAAGATTGCCCGATCAGCCTTGCCAGGTAACCAGTGACATGACACTAAGTGGTGCATTACCCTGTCAGCCCGTAGAGTTAGGTATGATAGCACTGTTTGCTATCATATCAGTGGATAATGACTACTTTACCATTGTGGTGACCCCTTGATCTATAAAAGGAGGCCCATGGCACTTGTAGGAAGGGTTGGAAAGTTGACGAACCCACGCCCCCATACGCGCGTAGTCACTGCTACCCTATGGCGATTCTTGTCAGGCAAGTGTACTGCGTTGCACCATCCACATTCCACCATCAATCCACCAAAGCAGGAGTAGGGTTTTACGCCTCACGGTGGCCCGAACCTGAGTAAATTGCTTGTGTGCACTCTGCCGTGCTATCATGCGCTGGGCTTCTCTTTGTGCAACGCGACGTCCCCCTGCCCAACCAGCAAGGGGCCTCCTGGTCCCATAGGTGGCCGTTGATATCCCGCGACAGTCATGGATGCATGAAAGATTATTAAAGGGAAAGGAGATTCACATATAAATATACTATCTTCGACATCTTTTATGATTGTGAGCCCTCATCAAATATTTTCTGCATGTTCAAATAGTTGATGTTGGACAAGGAAGACATCGTAATGAGTTATGTTTGTCTAAATTCACATAGAAGTTACATTGTCATGGATCCTCTGACATGTGGTGCTTGTTTAGAATCTTTTGCTAGCCAAAAACTTCGTACCAAGTGGAGATACTACTTGTACATCCATAACCCCTTAAACCCAATTTCTTGTCATGAGAGTCCACTATATCTACCTATGGATTGAATAAGATCACTCAAGTAAGTTGTCATGGGTGCATAAAGCAATAAAAATTGCTCGTAAATATGTATGATATTTTATTGGAAGGGAAAATAAGATTTGTATGTGTCGACATTGTGGGAACGGGAGTCCCTAGACTTGCCTGCCTGCGGCCCACGGTGTGGCGCTGCTAGCGGCGCCGTACGACTCATCTTCACCAACAAGCATTCAAGACCCTCGCGAGGGGCCAAGCCTCACGAGGCGGGCAACACATGACCTCCTCGGGAGCGGCCTCACCAGGCTGGCTCGCGAGGGGTGGAGAGATCAAGGCAAGGCAAACCTCGCGAGGTTCTCGTGACGTGAGCCATGACGACCAAGGCCAGGCGGGCGCCAGCGCGCACAACGTCCTTGTTTACCCTTTGATGCTAAGGGGGCTAGCGCAGGTGAGGAGTACTGAGGCATCAAGCAAAGGTTTCCTTATCGATGCAATGACACCAAGACCAGCAGGATGACAGGACGGAGGTCACCGTGGAGCCCAAGGCATCGTCACCACCAGAGCCTTTTGCAGGCGAAGACCACCTTTAGTCAGGATAAGATGTACTAGTTGTCCCCTTTCAAATTGGCCGTTGTGGGATCCCTTCCCGCTCAATATTTGGGAAGAGGACTAGGGCCTCTATAAATAGGACTAGCCACCATAGTAGAGGACGGACCTCAAGCCATTCAGATCATCCTCACCCACACAAGCACAAGAACACCTCAACCTTAGGAGTCTGTTCTTCCCTTGTAACTGTTCATCCTCAGCCCAAGAGGCAATCCACCACCACCACACTGAAGTAGTGTATTGCAGCACAACGGTGGCCCGAACCAGTATAAATCTTGTGTCTCTTGTGTTGAGAGTTCATCAAGCCTAGCTTTTAGATCACGGAGTGTGTGAGGGCGTGATCAGTGAGGGGGAGATCTTCGTGCGTACCCCAGTGTTCGAACCTTGAGGGTTTTACCGGAACCCGTGATCCAACATTTTGCATGCCAGGTAGGGGTGCGCCGGAGTTTTCCTTCCGGTGATCTGCATCCCATCGCTTTGTCGCATCCATGGCGGATGCTCGCCGAGCTCGCGCTAAGCGCAGGGCTGCCCTTGCCGCCCGCGTCGCTCAGACGGCCCCCATCGAAGGGCCACCTCGTCGTTCTCCGTCGCCTGCCGCCAACACCGCCACCGGCCCGGCGGGGAATGAGCAGCAAGCCTCCTCGCTGCACCCTCGGTGCGGTGGGACGGCCGCACCGCCACTCCATCGCTGACCCCGGCATGCTCGTCATCCCACGCCCGTCGCACTCCCACGGCCGCGTAGGCCGCGCTGTGCATGGTGCGCGAACTCCTGCGCTACCACCCCATTGACGACCTCTATGAAGACTGGCTGGACCGCATCTCCGAGCTTTTCAGCGCCATAGGGGGCTCCCCTGCGCCGTCCCTCTCGCTGCCTCGTCCACCGCCAGCTACAGGCGACGTAGCTCACGGAGCACCTCCACCACCTCTGCACCATGATGGCGCCCTGGCGCCAAGCCGCACGGCTCCACGGCACGACCCACCACGTCCGGCGCCCGTGCGCGAAGAAGGAAGCTGCCAAGAAGTCCCTCGCCCGTAAGAGAATGCTCCATCGCTCCCCGCACCACCACGTCAAGATCGCTTGCTGCGGCAGGGCCCCGCGCCGCTTGCCGTGGCGGTGCGCGGGCGCCAAGACCAAGCTCCACCTCCAAGATGGGCCCCGGTGACCACGGCCGGTTGCCGCGCCTTCACCCCCGAGCTACGTAGCGTCGCCTGGCCGGGCAACTTCAAGCCGGATCTGCCTCCTAGTTACGAGAGCACCCCCGACCCCACGGAGTTCTTGCAGCTCTACGAGCTGAGCATCGAGGCGGCCAACGGCAACGAAAAAGTCATGGCGAACTGGTTCCCCATGGCGCTCAAAGACGGCGTTCGTTCGTGGCTCTTGAACCTGCCTCCAGGCTCGATCTCCTCCTGGGACGAGATGCGAGACCGCTTCGTCACCAACTTCCAAGGCACTCGCGACCGCCCCCCGGCCGCGGGTCATCTGCGCCACGTCAAGCGACAACCAGGAGAGACCCTCCAGAAGTACATCCAGCGCTTCCACAACGTTCGTCTCAATATTCCCAAGGTGATGGACGAGGCCATCATCTCGGCGTTCTCCGATGGCGTCCGCGACGTCAAGATGAAGGAGGAGCTCGCCATCCACGAGGAGCTGTGCACATCCCTGGAGTTGTTCAACCTGGCGACCAAGTGCGCAAGGGATAAGGAAGGGCACCTTTCCCTTCTCGAGCTCCCAGCTGCCGACCTGGAGGAGAAGAAAGCCAAGGTCAAGGACGTGAAGCGCAATGGAGCAGCCATACTCGGGGCAGAGCCAGACTTGAAGCCCGGCAGGGACCAGCCTGAGTCATCCAAGAGCAGCTGACCGTTCTGCACCTTCCACAACGTGCATAGTCACAACTCCAACGATTGTCAGGAGCTCAGGGCCATTCGCGATGGATACTTCGGTCGACGCCCCGAGCGCAACGACCGGGGCTACGGCCGAGGAGGAGGACGTGGTGGTGGACGCTGGGACGACCATGGCCCTCGTCAGGAATGGCGTGACCGGCCTCATGAGGACCGCTGGCAAGATCAGCCTCGTGAGGGCGCCTGGAGGGATCAGCCTCATGAGGATCGCCCATAGGGAAACGCTGGGCTTCCTCCGCTACCGCCACCACCAAGAAGGAACGACGACCACCATCAAGACGAGGGGGCTGGGGGCTTCCAGGAGCCACGTGCTATCGCCTGCATCTTGGGCGGAGCTCAAGCCCCAGCCTCGCAGCGCATCTTCAAGCAGTTTGCTTGTGAAGTGAATGCACTCCTCCCCAAGCTCGAGGCCACGCGCCCGCTCAGGTGGTCCAAGTGCCCCATCACTTTCAGTTCGACAGATCAGCTCAAGTGCGCGGCTACCGCTGGCGCTCCCCCAATGCTTTGTTCACCCGTCATCAGCAACGTACAAGTCACCAAGACCCTCATCGACGGCGGCGCAGGACTCAACATCTTGTCCGTCGACACGTTCGACAACCTTCAAGTGCCCTACGATCAGCTTCAGCCTACCAACCCTTTCTCAGGAGTGACTAACGGCTCCACCACCCCGATAGGGCAGGTCCGCCTCCCAGTCACCTTCGGACAGCGCAACAACTACCGCACCGAGCTCATCGACTTTGATGTCACCCACATTCGCCTGCCATACAACGCCACCCTCGGGTATCCAACCCTGGCCAAGTTCATGGCAGTGACCCATCACGGCTACAACGTCCTCAAGATGCCAGGAAGTGGCGAAATCATCACGGTCCCATGTGAAGAAAGAGATGCGGTGTGCTCCCTTAAGCGTGCCTTCCAAGCCGTAGCAATCGAAGACCCAGACAGCAAGAGTGAACACCCTCCTGAGGCCATCCCCAAGAAGAAGCAGCTACTCCGCGCAGGGCCTCGGGGGAGCGGCGCCTCAAGAGGTTCCATGTTAGGATCGGCGCCCGCGCCTGGGACGTCACCCTCTCTCACAAAGGAAGGCGCGCTCGGCGCCCTCCTCGGGCAGGGCTCGGGGGCTCTCTTCTGGAGGGCCTCAGACCTTGTCAACCTCACGAGGGAGGCGCTCGGGCACCACTTGGAGGCGTGCTTCACGGCACGTTTCCCTCAGGAGGACATAGGGAGAGGAGGGCCCACCGCTCAGGAGTTCATCACCAAGACCACTCAAGAACTGCAAGATGCAAGGGCCATGCGTGGCGGTCGCCGCCCACCTGGCGCAGCTCCCCATCCAGGGCTCAATAGGGTCGCGTCTCCGGAGCCCTTCTGGCCTTCGCGTGTGGGGCGTTGCGAGGGCCCACCGCACAGCTACGTTCACATGCCATTCGGCCTGCCAAGCATGGCGTCCGCCTTCCAGCGCAACCTACGGAGCATCCTGGTGGCTCAGGAGGCCAGGTGCCACGCTGTCCTGATGGAGATGCAGACGGTCCTCAAGGAACCGCCTGGACTCCCAGAGCCTCCTGAGGCTCAGGGACCCGGAGGCTCGTGAGGACCAACTCCATCGCCAAGCATCTTCAGCTAGTCCAACATCCCTTCTGCAACAGAACCAGGTGACATTTTCCAAGCTTATTTAGCTGGGAGTGCCCCCAGGGCTACATCATTCCCAGGCCGCGTGGGTCCGTCCCTGCGGCATGTATCCCTTTCCTATGTCTTTAGCTTTCCTTGCTGGGGGCGCCCCTCGGGCTGCATCATCCCCAAGCCGCTTGGGTCCGACCCAGCGGCATGTATCGTTCGTGCATTTACCTAAGCTAGTTTGCTCTCCATGCTTAATATATCTATGACTATCACCTGCTTGACTCTCACCCGCCACGGGGGCTACTCACGCTGGCACGACACTTGTGCTCAGGTCCGCCCTGCAACGTTGACAAACCTGGGCGGTTGAGCTCTGGCTCGCGGCATGTCCCGCGCACGTCACCTCACCAGGCCCTCAGTGCCTTCCTCTCCTCGCGGAGCAACCGGTGGCAGACCGGCAACCATAATGGCAAGCTGTGTTTCTCATTGTGCTGGCTTGCAGGAATCTCCTGAGGATGATGGCAAGCGGCACCGCGAGCACCCTCTTCTCCCATGCAATCCTCTTGCGCATTAAAAGCGGGGCTCCTGAGCATTGCGACTCAGGAGCTCTTACTGTCTCTCCAGCCCTCACCCCCTGGCCTTGACCATGGCACGCGACCTGGCATACCAGCGGCGGCTGGGCTCGCTCGAGGGCCGGGACCTGAGGACGTAGAGCACAAAGGAGAGCATGGAGAAGAGGGGGAGGCTCGTATGGGCCTGGCCTAGCTATGCTACGGACACCTACCCACGAATCTGGCGCATCACGAGGAATCGACTCCGGACTGTCAAGATAAGTCTCGCGGCCGGGTTGGCTAAACCGCTAAGGCCTAGGAACCACACTAGTCGTGGCCCTGCTGCGGCAATGTCACCCCCCTTTCTTACCTCTTGACGGCTGCTTGAGCGATAAAGGGGACCTCCTGGGCATCGCGACTCAGGAGCTCTTACTGTCTCTCCAGCCCTCACCCCCTGGCCTTGACCATGGCACACGACCTGGCATACCAGCGGCGGCTGAGCTCGCTTGAGGGCCGGGACTTGAGGACGTAGAGCACAAAGGAGAGCATGGAGAAGAGGGGGAGGCTCGTATGGGCCTGGCCTAGCTATGCTACGGACACCTACACACAAATCTGGCGTGTCACGAGGAATCGACTCTGGGCTGTCAAGATAAGTCTCGCGCCCGCGTTGGCTAAACCGCTAAGGCCTAGGAACCACACTAGTTGCGGCCGTGCTGCAGCAATGTCACCCCCCTTTCTTACCTCTCGACGGTTGCTTGAGCGCTAAAGGGGACCTCTTGAGCATCATGCCACAGGAACTCTTACTGGACCTCGGGCTGCTCACCTCCTGGCCTTGACCACGGCACGCGACCTGGCATACCAGCGACGGCTGCAGCCTGCCTGGGGACCGGGACCTGTCAGCGTAGAGCACCAAGTCGTCGCGAGGTTGGAAAGGGGAGACCAAGCTGAAGCAGGACTCACGCCCGCGCAGGTTCATAATAAGGATAATATTGACAAAAAACATTATAGACCCTTTCACGCCCCCACGGGGTACTTCTTGATTCCTCACAGGGAATAAAAGATAAGAACTTCGGGGAATCCTATCTACACGTGCGGCTGCGACCGACACCATCATCAACAGTGGGCCACGGGAGGCCGGCGCCAACCCCATCCAGATTAGCGACGGCGGCAGATGGATGTCGCAGCTTTACTCCAGGCACGGCGAGAGCTCAGGGGCACGTAGCTGTCGTCGCTCGTCTCCGGTGTCTCGTAGATCTCAGGAGAAGTACCAGACTCCCACGGGCCACCGTTGCTGCTGGAGGAGCCACTAGCGGGGCCTGCATTGTCCTGGCGCTCCCCACCATAGCAACACTCCAAGCGGTGGCCCTCCGCGTCGAAGACCTTGAAGGACAACGTGGAGGCGCCGTCGTACTCGAAGTGGATCGCGAGGGCGCCCTCAGCACGGCAAACCTGCGTGACCTCACCCCAGCCATGGGTCATGAAGATCTTGTCGGAGGAGACTACTTCAACCTCCGCTCCGGTCACCGAGGCATTGCAGTCAGCATGCTGCAGCCAGAGCGCGAGGGATCCCCTCGGTGGCATCACGTCAGAGAAGAACCGCGGGAAGCAAATCCAGGAGCGCGGAGGCATCGCCGCTCACATCACCAGTTCGCGCAAGGAGTCCGCGTCATGGACTCCTGGGGCGACGGAGCACGTCACCGCGGCTCGGCTGCCACGACCACGGCAAGGGCGACGACGCTCGCCACTTCTTCCACCTAAGTCCTCGGCTTGGGCGTACAAGGGCAACGAGTATCCAGGAGGTGGCTGCTCTGTCGGCGTTCTGGGAACGGGGGTCCCCAGACGTGCCTGCCTGCGGCCTGCGGCGTGGCTCAAAGGGGGGCCTAGCACGGCCCATCTTCATCAACCCAGACCCAAGACCCTCGCGAGGGGCCAAGCCTTGCGGGGCGGACTACACGGAGCTTCCTCAAGCACGGCCTCATCAGGCTGGCTCGCGAGGAGGCGGAGAGATCAAGGCGGGGTACCTCACGAGGTGCCCGTGACGCAAGCCATGACGACCAAGGGCGTCAGGCGGGCGCCAGCCCGCGCAGTGTCCTCCTTTCCTATTTGGTGCAAAGGGAGCAAGCGCAGGCGAGAGCATCAAGCAAAGGCACCCGTTTCGGTGCAATGAGACCAAGACCAGTCCAACGGCAGGGAGGAAGTCATTGTGGAGCCCAAGCCAGCGTCACCACCAGAGCCTTTGGCAGGCGAGGACCAACTTTAGTCAGGATAAGTGTACCAGATGTTCCCCTTCAAAATGGCCAATTGTTGGCGCCCTTCCCGCTCAATATTTGGGGAGAGGCCCAGGGCCTTTGCCTATAAATAGGACTAGCCACCCCCAGGGTAGAGGCAGATTGGAATCGCAATCAGAGAGGAGCTAGAACAGAGAGAGAGAGAGAGAGAGAGAGAGAGAGAGAGAGAGAGAGAGAAGGGTGACTAAACTCCTCCTAGCAGTTCATCGCCCTGGCCAAGGATAGACCCTCGCGAGGCTGTTCTTCCTTGTATTGCTTATCATCATCAGCCCAAGAGGCAATCCACCACACCACACTAGAGTAGGTTTTCACACCACATCGGTGGCCCGAACCAGTATAAACCCTGTGTCTCTTGTGCTGTTCTTTCCATAGCTTTGATCTTTGCGAGGCAGAGGGGTGCAGGTAGGTAGAAGGCGTAATCTCCGCGCGCAACCCAGAGTTCAAACCTCAAGGGTCTGCCGGAACCCGAAATCCAACATTTGGCGCGCCAGGTAGGGGTGTACCGGAGTTTTCCCTTCCGCCACCACCATGACCTGCCTCGCGATGAGTCGCGCGTCGCCCGCTACGGCCGCCGGCGCCAGCACGGGGGCCAGGGGGCTCCGAGCCCTGGCCCCAGCCCTGCAACAGGTACGGTGGCCGGACAAGTTCAAGCCAACGACGCCGCCGCGCTACAATGGTGTGACTGATCCGCTGGCCATCCTCGAAGTTGGAGGTGACGACAAGGTCATGGCCAACTGGCTTCCCATGGCCCTCACCAGCGCTTCGCGCGCATGGCTGCTCCACCTGTCGGTAGCCTCCGTGGCCTCTTGGGAAGAGCTCCGCGACCTCTTCCTCGCCCAGCACGCTACACCAACACCCCCGGTCGTCGCGGCCCTCCTGGGTGGCTCGCAAGCGCTGCCTACAAGTCACCACGTCAAGACGTTCATCCACCGGGTCAGCGCCGCTTCCACGCGGCAGGGGGCTCCCCCGGACTGGGCGGCGCCCAAGGCTGGCCTGACCTTCAGCTCGGAGGACCACCCCTCCAACTCGGCCAGCTCAGGTGCGCTCCCCATGTTGTGCACCCCCGCCATCTGCCAGGTAGCCGTCACTAGAACTCTCATCGATGGCGGCGCGGGCCTCAGCGTGCTCTCGGTTGAGGCCTCCAACCTCCTCTGCATTCCCCTGGAACGGCTGCAACCCAGCCGGCCCTTCTCAGGCGTTGGGGGCGGGTCATCCAGCTCCTTGGGACAAATCCGGCTCCCAGTAACCTTCGGCACCTACGACAACTTCCGCACGGAGCTGGTCGACTTCGACATCGCCCCCATCGGCCTCCCCTACAACGCCATCCTCGGCTATCCAGTGCTGGCCCAGTTCATGGCCGCGACGCACCCGGCGTACAACCTTATGAAGATGCCCAGGAGCAGCGGCGTACTCACCGTGCACGGGGACACCGGAGACGCGCTGCGAGTGCTCAAGCTCGCCTTCAAGACGGCGGCGTCGGCACAGCCCGCTGCCCCGGAGACCCCCGAGCCCAAGGGGGTTGCACCCGCCAAGAAGAAACAGCTGTTCACCCAAGACAAGGCAGAAACCAAGCAGATACCCATCGATGAGGACGGGTCCACCAACGCCACTTTCACCATAGGCGCCAACCTCGAGCCCGAGCAGGAGGAGGCCCTGGTCAAGTTCCTGCGCGCGAACAAGAAGGTATTCGCTTGGGAGCCAGACAAGTTGGCGGGGATCCCTAGGAGCGTAATCAAGCATCACCTTAACGTGTGCCCCAACGTGCGCCCTGTGAAGCAGAAGGCAAGGCGGCAGTCCACAGAAAAGCAGGCCTTCATCGTCCAATAGACCCGCAAAGTAGAAGCCGCTGGGGTCATTCGCGAGGTCCGATACCCGGATTGGTTGGCCAACCCTGTCGTTGTGCCAAAGAAGGGAGGGAAGGAACGCATGTTTGTCGACTTCACCAACCTCAACAAGGCATGCCCGCAAGATCCGTTCCCGCTCCCCCGCATCGACTAAATCGTCGATTCCACCGCAGAATGTGACCTGCTATGCTTCCTGGATGCCTTCTCTGGGTATCACCAGATCAAGATGGCGGTAGAAGACGTCGAGAAGACAGCCTTCCTAACCCTGTGTGGGGTGTACTGCTACACATGCATGCCATTTGGGCTGCGTAACGCAGGGGCGACCTTTCAGCGGCTGATGCACATCACCTTGGGCCCGTAGCTCGAGAAGAATGTTGAGGCTTACGTCGATGACATTGTGGTGAAGTCTCGGGAGGCCAAGACCCTGATACAAGACCTAGAGGAAACCTTCGCGAGCCTCAACGCAGTGAACCTGCGGCTCAACCCAGAGAAGTGTGTGTTCGGAGTCCCCTCAGGCATGCTCTTGGGTTTCCTCGTGTCCCATCGAGGCATCGAGGCTGACCCGGAAAAGGTCAAGGCGGTCGAGGACATGAGCCCACCAAAGACCCTCAGAGAAATGCAGAAGCTCACTGGGCGCGTGACCGCGCTAGGGCGCTTCATCTTCAAGTTGGGGGAGCGAGCGCTGCCCTTCTTCCAGCTAATGAAGAAAAAGGGGACCTTTGAATGGACTGAAGAGGCCGACAAGGCATTCCAAGATCTCAAGAGATACCTGACCAGCCCTCCGGTCATGGTGGCTCCGCGCCCTCAAGAGCCCCTGGTGCTTTACCTCGCCGCCACTCCTTACTCCGCCAGCGCAGCCCTAGTGGCGGTTAGGGAGGAGCGTCGAATCAAAACCACAGCAGCAGCCCGGCACAAGGCAAAACAGGAACAAGGAAGGCTCACAGAAACCGCCACCACGGCTGAGGAGGATCAATCGCTGCAGAGGAGTGCACCGGAGGCGGAAGAGGCCCCTCTCCCAGATGGCCAGCCTCCGGAGGCCTCATCGCCTCAGGAGGGGCCATGGCCTCCGGGGGGCACCACCAGCACTGACGCACCCAACCTCGTTGAGCACCAAGTGTACTTCGTCAGCACGGTGTTGCGAGACGCGAGGGCACGGTACCCCATGCCTCAGAAGCTCCTCCTTGCGCTACTGGTGGCCTCGCGCAAGCTACGACACTATTTTCAGGGTCACCCCATCAAGGTCGTCTCGTCGTACCCCCTGGAGAGAGTGCTCAGAAGCCCTAACTCAGCCGGAAGGGTCGCTGAGTGGAACATAGAACTGCAAGCGTTTCAGCTCGAATTCAGCACGACCAGAGTCATCAAGGGAGCAGCATTAGCAGATTTTGTGGCAGAATGGACGGAGGCACCAGGCCTCAAGGCCGACAAGGATCGATCCCTCTCCCCGGGAAGCGAGGCGCCAGAAGGCTGGGTCATGTACTTCGATGGGGCGTTCTCCAGGCATGGCGCTGGGGCTGGAGCGGTGCTGATATCGCCCACTCAGGATAAGCTCTACTGCGCTGTACAACTCTGTTTACAGCAAGGTGAAAAGGTCTCCAACAACATAGCAGAGTATGAAGGTTTAATAGCGGGCTTGAAGGCCGCAACTGCCCTGGGGGTGAAACGCCTCACCATCAAGGGCGATTCGCAACTCCTTGTCAATTTCTCCAACAAGGTGTACGAGCTGAAAGATGAGCACATGGAAGCCTACCTTGCGGAGGTCCGCATGATGGATAAGCAATTCTGGGGGTTGGAGTTGCAGCATGTGCCCCGTGGCACCAATCAGGAGGCCGACGACATCGCCAGATGGGCGTCCAGGCGATTACCTCAGGAGCCTGGCATCTTCGAGGAGCGGCTTTTCAAGCCCTCAGCCCTGCTGTCATTGTCAAATACGGCTCAGCCTCGGGAGGAGCTCCCCCAGCCACCTACCTCGGGAGCCCCGGTCTGTGGCCCGGCCTTAGGAGCAAGCCTGCTCCTGACGATGGAGCCTCAGGAGGGGTGCTGGATCACGGAGCTCTGGAGTTACTTAACACAACGGACCCTGCTGGAGAAGGAGGAGGAAGCGGAGCGTGTGGCACGGCAGGCCACGGCATACTGCATCAAAGATGGAGAGCTCTACCGGAAATGACCAAACGATGAATCCCTGCGCTGCATCTCCAGGGAGCAAGGAAAGGAACTGCTGGAAGATATACATGGAGGAGACAGTGGACATCATTCATCATCACGGACCCTCATCGGCAAGGCGTTCTGCAGTGGGTTTTATTGGTCCACTGCACTCAACGACGTTGTCGAACTGGTGAAGGCTTGTGAGGCCTGCCAATTTCACACCAAGCAGATCCATCAGCCGGCAGGAGGCCTGCAGACTATACCCCTTTCGTGGCCGTTTGCAGTCTGGGAGCTAGACATCCTGGGCCCGTTTCCTCGGGCGCAAGGGGGCTACCCCTACCTCTACGTCGCCGTGGACAAGTTCATCAAGTGGGCTGAAGTAGAGGCCGTCCGCACCATGCCCGCGGGTTCCACGGTCAAGTTCATCAGGGGCATCGTGAGCCGGTTCGGGGTGCCGAACCGCATCATCACAGACAACGGTTCACAGTTCACCAGTAACCTCTTCACATACTGTACTAACCTTGGAACGCAGATATGCTACACTTCGGTGGCGCACCCCCGAAGCAACGTCCAGGCCGAACGACCAATGCAGAGGTCCTGAGGGGCCTCAAGACTAGGACGTTCAAGAAGAAGCTAGAGGCCTGCGGCAGAGGTTGGTACAATGAGCTTCAGTCCGTGTTGTGGTCCATCCACACAACCGCGACCAAGCCGACTGGAGAGACCCCGTTCTTCCTGGTCTACGGAGCCGAAGCGGTCCTCCCTCACGAGGTCAGACGTCGCTCCGCACGGGTCCAGGCGTTCGACGAGGCGCAGCAGGACGCCATGCGGGGGATGGACCTCGTGCGGGGGGAGGAACGTCGTCGAGAAGCCGCGCTGCGAGCGGCGAGGTACCAACAAGAACTGCGACGGTATCACTGCCGCAAGATCCGCCCCAGAACTCTCGAGGTAGGAGATCTCGTGCTCAGGCGGGTTCTCTCCAGGGAGGGACTGCACAAGCTCTCTCCCATGTGGGAGGGCCGTTCAAGGTTGTTCATGTTTCCAGGCCTGGCTCCGCGCACTTGGAGACTCAGGAGGGGGAGCCGGTCCAGAACGCATGGAACATCCAACACCACCGGAGGTTCTACCCCTAAAAAGGCCCAGAGCCCGTGAAGAAGGCGAATGCCTGTGAAGATTATCCTTTTTGGGAAAGGCCCAGAGCCTGTGAAGAAGGCGAATGCATGTGAAGATTATCCTTTTTGGAAAAGGCCCAGAGCCTGTGAAGAAGGCGAATGCCTGTGAAGCTGTCGCATTTTGGAAAAGGCCCGGAGCCTGTGAAGAAGGCGAATGCCTGTGAAGCTGTCGCGTTTTGGGAAAGGCCCAGAGCCTATGAAGTAGGCGAATGCCTGTGAAGCTGTCGCGTTTTGGAAAAGGCCCGGAGCCTGTGAAGAGGGCAAATGCCCGTGAAGCTCGCTTCTCCCAAGAAAGGCCCGGAGCCTGTGAAGAAGGCCAACGCCTGTGAAGCTCGCCGCCCATGACACTCTCATGTAATAATGAGTTGGGGCTGTACACACCCTGGAGTCTCAGGAGTGCCGGCCTCAGGCCCTGGGCACCCTCCCATGCCCAGTGGCAGCACTTAGCTCCGCGCTGGTGAGAAGACGTCGAAGACTAGATTAGGTGCCGGACGCGGCTTTTTCATTTGCTTTTCACAGTTGGCTTGTTCATTTTCATTCGAAGTTTTGTTGAAGTTGCTGCCGTCTTTGACTTGTGGTTCTTCGACTTTTCGCTATTCTGCCTCGATTTCTCTTATGCAAGGCCTCGCGAGGGGGGCAGCCGAGCGTCCTCGTGAGTGTTTTTGTCCTAGCCGTTCAAAGGTTTCGCGACCTGGGTCCATTACAGGAGCACCCTCCAGTCCGTGCCCCACGGGCACCGCGACACGAACACAGGGCCCGGGTCAGTCGCCCCCCACGGCTGGGGCCGGGAACTATCTACACACGCGCACGTAGCCGGAAGGCATGATAACGGAAGCAAAGCGATGATTAACAGCAATAACCCAAACACGCCCCCGCGGGGCTCCACGCTACTGTCTTTTTACGCAGGACAAAGGAAAAGAAAGAGCAAATCAGGCGCAGCTCGCCTCACACCGGCCTGCAGGGAAGACTCGAGCTGCCTCCAGGGCTCAGGTAGACTCCCTCTCGCGCTTCACCAAGGCGCGACGGCGGGCAGGCGCACTACCACCGTCCAAGCAGGTGCGACGGCATGGAGGCCGACCGCGGCCACCGCTAGAAGAGTCGCCGCCTGAAGAAGAACCGGTGAAGCATGGGGAACCCTGAGCGCCGCCAATCCAGCGAGCACCGCCCTCTCCATCATCGCCGGGGCTGGGTCCCCGGCTGCGGTCGTCGTCCTCAGGGCAGCACCCTGCGCGGCGACCATCTTCCCCAAACACCCTCACATAGAGGGTGGCATCGCCGTCAAACTTGAAGTGCAGGGTGCACCGACGGCTCAGGCCACGCGCGCGGGCAAACGTCTGCCAACCGCGGGTCAAGGCCAGGCTCCCGGCTGCGGAGACCTCCAGTGAAGCCCATGAGGCCCGGGTGCAGCAGCCATCTGCCTGAAGCCAGAGGCCGCCCGGGGCGCCGGCCGGGAGCTCGCCGAGGAGGAAGCAAGGAAGTTGAAGCTGGGTGCTAGTCGGCTCCGCCGACCACACAACGAACTCCGGCAGCACCTCTGCAGCGCGAAAGCGCGGCCTAGGGGAACGCACGATCAAAGCGCGCCCCCTGGCCGCAGCAGTCCGCCCATCACCGTGTTGGAAATCATCTCCACGGCCGCGGGGAGCTGCCGTGGTGGCCACAGGATGTTTGCAAGGGCGCCCTCGACCGCGCTTGGGCAGGGGAGAGGCAGGCTCAACCTGGCGAGCCTTCCCCTTCTCTGCGGCTGAGAACCTCCTCGATGGAGCCATCGCAGCAAGACGGAGCAAGGACCGGGAAGAAGGAGAAGCAAGAAGAGATGGACTGGAAGGGCGCGTGTCGTTCCGTAATTATAGCCGGCGAAGGACAACCGTCGAGCTCCGCGATCGCAGGTAATCATGACCCGCTTTGCATGCAGGGACTTGTCCAATCCGTGCAGTCGCCGAGGCATCATGGGGAAGTGGAGACACCCACGTCCAATCAACCGCCACGCGGCGCCCAAGGCCGCAGGCTGTTAGGGCCCGTGGCGCTTCGCCCTTGCCCTTTCGCCTCTCTGCACGGCCAAGTCCGGGCGCGCCTTGGGCCCGGGGGCTACTATCGGCGTTCTAGGAACGGGGGTCCCCAGACTTGCCTGCTTGCGGCCTGCGGCGTGGCTCAAAGGGGGGCCCAGCACGGCCCATCTTCATCAACATAGACCCAAGACCCTCGCGAGGGGCCAAGCCTCGCGGGGCGGACTACACGGAGCTTCCTCAAGCACGGCCTCATCAGGCTGGCTCACGAGGAGGTGGAGAGATCAAGGCGGGGTACCTCACGAGGTGCCCGTGATGCAAGCCATGACGACCAAGGGCTCCAGGCGGGCGCCAGCCCGCGAAGTGTCCTCCTTTCCTCTTTGGTGCAAACGGAGCAAGCGCAGGCGAGAGCATCAAGCAAAGGCACCCGTTTCGGTGCAACGAGACCAAGACCAGTCCAACGGCAGGGAGGAAGTCATTGTGGAGCCCAAGCCAGCGTCACCACCAGAGCCTTTGGCAGGCGAGGACCAACTTTAGTCAGGATAAGTGTACCAGATGTTCCCCTTCAAAATGGCCAATTGTTGGCGCCCTTCCCGCTCAATATTTGGGGAGAGGCCCATGGCCTTTGCCTATAAATAGGACTAGCCAACCCCAGGGTAGAGGCAGATTGGAATCGCAATCAGAGAGGAGCTAGAACACAGAGAGAGAGAGAGAGAGAGAGAGAGAGAGAGAAGGGTGACTGAACTCCTCCTAGCAGTTCATTGCCCCGGCCAAGGACAGACCCTCGAGAGGCTGTTCTTCCTTGTATTGCTCATCATCATCAGCCCAAGAGGCAATCCACCGCACCACACTAGAGTAGGGTTTTACACCACATCGGTGGCCCGAACCAGTATAAACCCTGTGTCTTTTGTGCTGTTCTTTCCATAGCTTAGATCTTTGCGAGGCAGAGGGGTGCAGGTAGGTAGAAGGCGTAATCTCCGCGCGCACCCCAGAGTTCGAACCTCAAGGGTCTGCCGGAACCCGAAATCCGACACGCTCGCACCACGGCCTCGTCACCTCCTCCCTCAAGACCATGTTGCAGCGATGCACCGGCCTCTTCTTCGGCGGAAGCGGCCCGAGCTCGTCGCGGGGAGCCTTTCCTTTCTCCACGGCGGAAAACCTTCGAATCGGCGCCATTGGTATCGAAGCTGGGTATGGAGCAAGGGAGAAGAAGCAAGTGGAGTAGGAAGAGATGGGCAATAGGGGCTCCGCCCCCCCCCCCACCGCATTTATAGCCTGAAGGAGGCAAACCGTCGTCCTCCACGATTGCAAGTAATGATTGTTTTTCTGTGCGTGCAGCAGGGACTCGTCAAGTCGGGCAGTTGCCGAGGCAGCATGGGGAAGAGGAGACGCCCACGTCCAATCAACCGCCACGCTTCGACCAAGGCCGCAGGCTGTTGGTGCCCGCGGCGCTCCACACTTGCCCTTTGGCTTTGCCTCGAAGCCAAGTCCGAGCTCGCCTTGGGCTCGGGGGCTACTGTCGGCGTTCTAGGAACGGGGGTCCCTAGACTTGCCTGCCTGCAGCCCACAACGTGGCGCTGCTGGCAGGCCCGTATGGCCCATCTTCACCAACAAGCATTCAAGACCCTCGCGAGGGGCCGATCCTCGCGAGGTGGGCGACACAAGACCTCCTCGAGAGCGGCCTCACCAGGCTGGCTCGCGAGGGGCGGAGAGATCAAGGCAAGGCAAACCTCGCGAGGTTCTCGTGACATGAGCCATGACGACCAAGGCCAGGCAGGCGCCAGCGCGCACAGTGTCCTTGTTTCCCCTATGGTGCTAAGGGGGCAAGCGCAGGCGAGGAGTACCGAGGCATCAAGCAAAGGTTTCCTTATCGGTGCAACGAGACCAAGACCAGCAGGACGGCAGGACGGAGGTCACCGTGGAGCCCAAGGCGGCGTCACCACCAGAGCCTTTTGCAGGCGAAGACCACCTTTAGTCAGGATAAGCTGTACTAGTTGTCCCCTTTCAAATTGGCCGTTGTGGGATCCCTTCCCGCTCAATATTTGGGAAGAGGACCAGGGCCTCTATAAATAGGACTAGCTACCATAGTAGAGGCTGGATCTCAAGCCATTCAGATCATCCTCACCCACACAAGCACAAGAACACCTCAACCTCAGGAGGCTGTTCTTCCCTTGTAACTGTTCATCCTCAGCCCAAGAGGCAATCCACCACCACCACACTGGAGTAGGGTATTACACCACAACGGTGGCCCAAACTAGTATAAATCTTGTGTCTCTTGTGTTGCGAGTTCATCGAGCCTAGCTTTTAGATCGCGGAGTGTGTGAGGGCATGATCAGTGAGGGGAGATCTTCGTGCGCACCCCAGTGTTTGAACCATGAGGGTTTTGCCGGAACCCGTGATCCGATAGTACGAACTTGTGATGGTGAAGAAATAAAAGCGACGGACTGCATAATAAAGGTCGCTATCACAAGGGGTAATATAAAGGGACATTCCTTTCCATTAAGAGCTTGCACATCCAAAAAATAAAAAGCTCATGACAACCTTTTCTTCCCTCTACGAAGGGCCTACCTTTTACTTTTTTGTGTTACCTTTTATGCAAGAGCCAATAGTGATTATCCCTATTCCTTTCTTATTTATCCCTCAAGTGGCAAGCATCATGTGGTGGGGAAAGATCCAGGCATAAATATCCAGTTGGATGTTGGTGATCATGAGTTATTATTGTTGATATTATCCTTGAGGTAAAGGAGTTGGGAGGCGAAAACAATAAGCCCCCATCTTCCTATGTGTCTGACGGAAATGTTTGTTCCCAAAATTATGCATTGAGTGTTAGCAATCATAGAAGACTATATGATGGTTGAGTATGTGGACTTTCTAAAACAAAAGCTTTTACATACACTCTTCTTCGAAATATGATGAATTGCGATTGTTCCGATGACTAAGAACATAGTTTGTTTGTTTTCAAGAAAGTTTATATTTCGTACTTCAAGGTTGTGAATGAATTGTTACTTGTTTATGAGAAGTTATATGATAAATATTTGTTGCTATGTTAATGATCATGATGCTACCATGTCCGTATTTTGTTTTTATCGACAACTCTCTCTCTAAACATGTGGTCATGAGTATTGAGTTCGGCTTTCGCTTGAGGACAAGCAAGGTCTAAGCATGGGGGAGTTGATACGTCCATTTCGCATCATGTTTTACTACTGTTATATATTTTTTGGGTCATTATTCCACTTTATGATGCAATTCTAATGCCTTTTATCTCTTAATTTGCAAGATTTACATGGGGATGGAGATTACCGACAGCTGGAATTTTGGACCCAAAAGAGCTACAACAGAGATACCTATTCTACAGAGCTCCAAATGACCTGAAACTTTATGGATATTTTTATTGAATATATAAAAATACCGGAGCAAAGAAACACCATATGAAGGGTTTGTGCCCTGATGCCTTGTGGGGCCTGATGCCTTGTGGGGCCCACAGCTGGCCTCCGGTGCCCATCTTCAACTATATGAAGGGTTTTGAAAAGGAAAAAAAGAGAATACTTTTGGGATGAAGCACCGCAGTCTCGAGGCGGAACCTGGGTAGGAGCACTTTTGCTCTCCAGCGGAGCAATTCCGCTGGGGACACTTCCCTCCGGGGGGGGGGGGGGAATCGGAGCCACAAGATCACCAATGATCCTCTCATCGTTGGAGGACTAATCTTCATCAACATCTTTGTCGGGGGTTGGATGCGACATATGCCAAAGGATGGCTTATCATGGTGGGGGCGAGAAAAACGTCGCCGGTGCCTGGAAGCGGGATGAGGCGTAGACATGGACGCCGGCGAATCTTACCCAGCTTCAGGGCTCTCCGAGGAGATAACACCCCTACTGCTGCTCTGCGGGGTCTCCGCATGATCACTATGGCAATAAGTGTACAAAGTTGCTCCTTGAGCTGTTTCCTGGAGGTAGGAGAGGGCAAGGCTAGCTCTCTCCCCCGTGTGCTATCTGGTCTAGTGTCTAAAGAATCGAACCCTTTGCATGGGTTCCCCGGGGGGTTTATATAGAACTACCCCCTGGGGGTACAATGGTAATCCGGCTGGGCGCGGGTCCCAGCCATCTGTCTCTCAGGTCGCCGTCCTCTCCGCCGACTACTGGGGCCCACCGACGGGTGGGCCCTACTGATGAGTCTGGTACGGAGCCGATAGCCTTGTCCGCCGCGGGCGGGTCCCGCCGGCTGCGGATTACTGTATCCACGCTTCTAATGATACTGGCTTGGTCATGGGGTCATGGCAACAGTACCGCCGCCTGACGGGCGATCACTATTGCCATTCCCCATCTTGTCTGGTTAATGGCGTGCGGGGCCCGTGGGAGGAGCCGGCCGACTCTCGGAGGCCGACTCCCACGGGTCCGTCTTGTGGTGCTCTCGCCGTCTTCTGTAACCCCGCTGACCAGCGGGACCCGCCGCCTCTGGGTCGTACAGGCAGGCCAACGTGGGCACAGGGTTCCGCCCCCTGGGGCTGATGTCAGAGCTAGCATGGCAACAGTGCCGCGCCGGACGGAGATCTCCATTAGTATGATGCACTGTGGCCATGCCTGCCCTTGGTAAGGGGCGGGTGTGGCCCGCTCTGAGGCCACGCCCCGTCCCGTCCCTCCTCGCGAGGGCATGAGATGGTGGAGTCACGGGCCGACTCCCCATAGTCGGCTTCTCTTGAAGCCGCCAGCTAGGAGTCAGATCCTTTCATAGCCGTCTCTGGGATTCAGCCGTGAGTGGGTAGTCGGTGGTGCTACAGCAGACTCCCAGAGGCGGCTCTTCTGTCTTGGTATTCTTGAGGGGCGAAGCCGGCCCCGATGTCTTGAAAGGTTCTGGGTCTCGGGTGAGCCTACCCGTGGCCCATTACTCCAACAGTAGTCCCCGAAGCTGGTGAGGCGCCGAGGGAGATACATCGAGGAGCCTCAACAGTTTCTTCCTTCCCGAGGTTGGATCTCGGCCTTGCCCGCCGTCTTCCTTCAAGCCGACTGTCGGGAGGCGATCTTGCTCAGGCCGTCTCTGCCAAGCCGACTATCAGAAGCAGGACTCGTAGAAGGTCGTCTTGCTCCTTAAATAGTTTGAAAGTCGTGGCGGGATTCAGACGGCGTGCTTGATAAGCTACACGGCCGCTGCACGCCGCGGACCCGCCGGGGGGCGCCACGTGGCCGGGCCAGTCTGCCAGCCCACGCGCGCGACGGGACAGGCCTGCGGGTGGGGCCCGCCATTACCGCGCCTCGGCCTTTGAACGGATCTGCTGTGGCCGTGCGGGCGGTTGGGTTTCCAGCGCAGTAACTGCGCGCTGTAACTTGTGTGGTGAATCATGGGGGTCGTGGGGGCGTGGGCGCAGTTAATCCCATGACGCCTCCTCGGCTTCTCAGCCCGCAGGCCTATAAGTAGGCGGGGGGTGCAGGGTGGCAAAGCACGCGCGCCCGCTCTCCCCTTTTTCCCTTTGCTCCTTCCTCTTTCTTCTTCCTCCAGCCGCCGCTGCGCCGAACCACGTCCTGCCTGTAGCGATGAGCTCATCTTCTGTCGCCGCACCCGCCGCCGTGCGCTCTGGCGTGTGGGACGGCTCTGTGATCGACGACGACATCATTGATTTCCTTCGCAAGACGCGTCGCCTCCCCGACGCGAACCTCGTTCGGGCCCGTGCCCCGCCGGCGAGGGAGGTGACGCCGGTGCCGGAGGAGGGCGAGCAGCTCGTCTTCCGCTCACACCTCATGCGCGGCCTGGGGCTGCCGGCGAGCGGGTTCTTTCGCTTGTTTTTGGAGTTCCACGGCCTCCAGCCGCACCACCTTACCCCGAACACGATGGTGCTGCTGGCGGCCTTCACCACTTTGTGAGAGGGCTTCCTCGGTGTTCTCCCCACAATCAAGCTGGGGGGGGTCTTTCAGTCCAAGCTCGGCACGCACGTCGCCGGCGTACCAGCCCAGTGCGGCGCCTTCATCGTGATGCGGAGAACGACGGTCGACAACCCGTTCCCCGCCATCCAGCTAATCAAGTTGGTGAAGATGTGGCAGCGCTCTTACTTCTACGTGAAGAACGTCGCCCCAAAGGCGACTGGGTTAATTTGCCGGCTTACGAAGCCGGCGCGCTGGCTGGAAGGCAGCCTAGCTGATCCTACTGCGCCAAGACGCTGACTTCGGCTGGCACCGCCGTCGTCGCGCGACTTCTAGTGCTGACGCAGTCGGCGGGTCTGACTGGGGCCGACTTGCTGGCCGCCTTGGTGACGCGCCGAGTCCTCCCGCTCCAAAGCCGGCCTCATCTGATCTGTCAGATGAGCGGCCACCGGGACCCCAGTCGGATGTGCACCAAGGACATGCCCCACTTGGATGTGGCGGACATGGTGAACTTCATCGCGAACTGCGGCCTCTTGGAGGATTGGCAGTTCGGCATGGAGCCGTACTCGCGCGCCAACACCCCGCCGGTGGTAAGTTGTTTTTCTTCTTCTTCCTTCCCTTTGCAGCCGAATCCGACTCCTGAACTTATCTTTTTAATCAGAATCCTCTCATCCAGCCCTCGGCCGGCGCCGCGGGGCCGGCCCGCCAGTTCGCCCTCGACCGAGCGGAGAGTGACGTCGACGACCCCGACCTGGGGGCGGCGGCGATGGAGGCTGACGCCGAGGGAGGCGGCGAAGGAGAGGAAGGCATCCTCAGGCCATCGGCCACCTTTGCTGACTGGCCCGCCGGTGAAGACGGGGAAGTCGCCCCCACGCCAACAATCGAGGCTAGACGGCGCGAGGAAGCGCCGGGCCAGGCCGAGTTCCCTCGGCGGCTGGGAGAAGAAGTTCAAGGGGGCGGCCGCCATGACCAAGCGGGAAGAGGCGGTCGCAAGGGCCCAACGCTTCCGTAAGGAAGTGAAGAAGCCGCCGCTAACCTCTGGGTAAATGCCTCTGTCTTTTGTCTTGTTTTATCTTCTGGTGGATTTTGTCCAGGTCCTTTTATATGTTTCCTTGTTCAGGGCTCCTCTCACCCTTGGGAAGGTCACCGCCGCCTCCAATAGGGGGTCGGCAGAGTCGTTCGCCGCCACTCGGCGCATTGACCCCGCCGCCGACCTCCGGGAAGCAACGGAGTGGAATGCGTAGGAGAAGCGCGACGAGGACGAAGCCGCCCGCCGAGAGAAGGTGGAGGCCGAGAAGGCGGCCGCCTCCTCCCAGAAGAAGCTGGAGGGAGCCGAAGCCGCCGTCGCGGCCAAACAGCAGGCCGAAGAAGCCGCGCGCCGCCAGTCGGCGTTGTACGTCATCCCACTAAACTCGTCACAGCCTCCAGACCTCGCGGAGCAGACTGGGGAAGCCGGCGGCGATAATCCCGTCATGGAGAGGGGAGGAGGCGAAGCCCCTGCATCGAATACGGCCATGCCGCCACCACCGCCTCCGCCGCCGTCCAGTAGCGCGCGAGGTGAACAGCCGGCGGACCTGCCAGTGCCGCTGACTACAGACGAAGCCGTGGCGAATCTGCTCCTCCAAGTCGCCTTGCCAATGCGCCGCCGTCTAGAGAAAGCGACTTCAGCGCCATGCCCTCTGGAGACCGACGCAGCCAGCTCGGCCATCCCAGACGTCGAGGCGACGAGCGCCGCGCCCGTCGGGTGGGTGCGAGGAGGCGGCACAGGCCCACTGAACCAGGCGCTCCTGGACGTCCAGGCGAGGCTGCGGGCCGAAGGTGACGCTCTCCAGAACTTCACCAAGGCGCATCTGGCGTCGCGAGCGGCCGTCCGGGTATGTTTCTTCTGATTTGTTTTTTCTTGCTCTTCTCCGTGGGGGCGCGCCAGCGCACCCACAGGGTGTAGCCCCCGAGTTCCGGGCCGGCTGCTGGGCAGGCGGGTCGGAACTCTGTTGGCGAGTCCCAAATGCTTATTCTTGTTTGCAATGCTTATCACAGGACTACCACAACCTCCGGGTCACCGTCTTCAACCGCAACGTTGAAGAGCTGGGCAAGCGGACTGCCGACTTGTCGGAGAGCTGGAGTGAGTTTCCTTCTTCGCGGGGGCGCGCTGGCGCACCCGCAGGCTGTAGTCCCTGAGATTCGGGCCAACTGCTGCGCAGTCGGGCCGGATCTTCTTGCTGACCTTCTTGTGTGATGACTTACATTATTTTTCTTTTTTCTTCTTTCTTCAGAGGCCAACGCTGTTCTTCAGCAGCAGCTGGGCGAAGCCAACACCGCCTTGCGTGCCAAGGAGGCGGAGTGCAGCAAGCTCGTCCCAGAGCGTGACCTGCTGGCTGCGCAGCTGGCGGAGCAGAAGAAACTGCTCAAGAAAGCGCAGGAGGAGGCGAAGGAGAAAGACACTGAACTCCTGGCCGAGTTCGAGACCGAGCGCTCCTCCTGGACCGACAAGGAGGCGATGCTGACCTCCGGCTTCCATGAGATTGAGGATGTCGTTGACGGTAAGTTTTCTTTACTCTCTTTCTTTGAGCCGCCGACTGCAGGTCGGGCCGACTCTTACTTTTTCTAACTTGCTTCTTTTTCGTCTCGGTAGACTTCTTCCCGGGCCACACGCAAGCTGCCACTCAACCATCGAGGCCGATCGCGAGGCGCGGAGGGCAGCTGGCGAGGAGGTTGCCGCCAATGCCCCCAGGACCCTTGATGAGCAGCTTCCGAGCATCGAGGCTCGCCTGCGGCCGGCTCACCGGATGCTGCGCCGGCTTCAACGTGTCGGCGCCCAGGCGATTGCTGCCTTGTGGCCAGACATGCCTATTCTGCGCACTCCTAGTCGGACTGCAGACTGGCTGGAGGTTGCAGCAGGCCGTCTGGAGGCTTGGTAAGGCTCCTCGGCACGGGCTGGAGCGCGCCAGGCCTTGGAGTTCGTCAAGGCGTGGTATCCAGACTTGGATATGGACCAGCTGGCCACGCTCCGAGCTGAGGCCCAGCCGGAGCTGGCAGCCGTGGAGGACGCCCTTGTCAAACGCGCCGCGGCGATTGCCGAGTATGCTGATACCAACGTCTTCATTCCTGAGCGAGCTGACAACGGTGAGGAGGCACCGCCGGAGTGGTTTGGGATGAACACGGACTACGACAAGGACTCGGCAGAGGTTATCGGCTCCAGTGCCGAGGAAGGAGGCGAGGCGGAAGCTGGAGGCGAGATGGAGGCGCCAGAAGACGGAGCGGGCGATCAGCCTCAGCTCGACCGGGCCTCCAGCAACGAGCCGCGCCCAACCGAGCCGACTGCCGCTGGAGGCGGTCAAGCCGAGACTGCTCAGCCGGCCGCCCCAACGTCCGACTCCGCCATCTCCTCCGAGCCTCCAAACCCGTCTACTGCTTCATAGGCCGCCGCCTTGTCCTTATTTATCTGCTTTAGTAGCTTTTCGAAGAACTTTTTTAATTCGCACAATTCCACCCGCGGGGTGTATTTTGAACCTCCGTTCGAAGATTCGGCCAAGGGCCTGCGTTATGTAAATACTTATTGATGTTCTATCATATCTTGCTTATTGCTCTTTTGGCTTTTTCCTTTGCCGCCTTCCCTTAGATGCCGCCTTTGCCAGTCGGACAGCCGCTCTGCAGACTGCCGCTGGATCAAATACTTGGCTACTTTGGGAAGGCAAGTACTTAGCCACTCTAGAGTTTTGTCAGCAAGTCAGATAGGAAACGGCAAGCCGACTACTCTAGAGTCGGATTTGCGAGGAGCGGCTGGAAAGCCGGCTCGAGCTATGTTTATGCTTTGAGTCCTTAGCCATTTTTCGTGGGGGCGCCCATTCTTCCTTACTCCTGCCCACCGGACAGTCGCTCTGCAAGCTGCGGCTTCTGACAGGAGACGGCTTAGGCTCCAAACACTACTTGTCCGACTGCAGGAAGCGTTTTCATAGCGCAAGACGGCGAGTCCCCGGGCCGACTAGTTGAGCCCGGTGTCAAGCGACATAAAGAATAGCATACTCGGAGGCGTAATACTTATCATATAGATAACAAAAGGGGCAGTCCCCGAGTTCATCTCGGGGGGCCCAAAGTCTTGGTACTTCAATACAAAAGGGTAGCGTGGTACATACTGAATCAACTGTAAAATCTTCGGAGGAGATTTGCGTTCCATGGTCGTTCTGTTTCTTTGCCGGAGTCGTCCCTCTTGTGTGCTCGGGGCTTCTGAGCGTCGATCAGGTAGTAGGAGTCATTGCCCAACACTTTGTTGATGATGAAGGGGCCTTCCCAAGGCGCCGACAACTTGTGCTGGCCGGCTGTTCGCTGGATCAGCCGGAGCACAAGGTCGCCTTCTTGGAAAGATCTCGGCCCGACCTTCCTATTGTAGTAGCGGCGTAGGCTCTTCTGGTAGATGCTGGACCGGCTGAGTGCCAACAGCTGGCCCTCTTCCAGCAGATTGACGCCATCTTGTCATGCTTCTTCTGCTTCTTCCACGGTGTACATCGTGACTCGTGGGGAGTCGAACTCTATATCCGTTGGGATGACGGCTTCAGCACCATAGACGAGGAAGAAGGGCGTGAAGCCGGTCGACTTGTTTGGAGTCGTGCGCAGACTCCAGATGACGGCTGGCAACTCGTCAAGCCAACAGCCGGCCGAACGCTCCAGCGGTTCAACCAGCCAAGGCTTGATGCCGGATAGGATGAGGCCATTCGCCAGCTCCACCTGGCCGTTTGACTGCGGATGGGCAACGGACGCTAAGTCCAGTCGGATGCCCGGTGTCGCGCAGAAACGGGCCAAAGCGCCTTTGGCAAAGTTGGTGCCGTTGTCGGTAATGATGTTGTGCGGTATGCTGTACCGAATTGTGATGTCGGAGATGAAAGTCACGGCAGTCGGACCATTCAACTTCTTGATGGGCTTTACTTCTATCCACTTGGTGAACTTGTCCACCGCGACAAGCAAGTGAGTTAGGCCGCCTCGTGCCGTCTTGAAGGGTCCCACCATGTCCAGGCCCCAAACTGCAAAGGGCCAGGCGATGGGGATAGTCTTGAGCGCTGAAGCCGGCTGATGTGGCTTAGAACGGAACTTCTGATACCCCTTGCATTACTGGACCAACTCTTTGGCTTCTTCTAGGGCAGTCGGCCAGAAGAAACCGTGCCGGAAAGCTTTCGCGATGAGTGCTCTTGAGGCTGCATGGTGGCCGCACTCGCCTTGATGGATGTCTCTGAGAATTGCTTGGCCTTGCTCCGGCTCAACGCAGCGCTGGTAGACACCAGTGACGCTGCGCCTGACCAGCTCTTTGTTGATTATGGTGCATGCTGCCGCCCGGCGTTGTACTTGCCGAGCCAAGGTTTCATCAGTTGGCAGCTCCTTGTTCACTAGGAATTTGAGGATGGGTTGGGCCCATGAGGGTGCTGCTATCTCTTCAACTGCCAGAACTGCGACTTGGACGAGGGCGACTGGGCTGGGAGGCGGCGGGCTGGAGTCTGCGGCCGCTTGCTAGATCGACGAAGTCCCCTGGCCGATTGGTGCAGTCCCCGGGCCGAGCTCTGGAGTCTTTTGTCTGGTCGCCGTAGCCCCCGGGCCGGGCTCTGGAGTCCCCGGGCCGGCTTTGACTACGGCGTTCTTGGAGTCGTCTGCCAGGGTTTTTCTGCCATCTGCTTGGGCTCTTGAGCCGGATCTGACTTCAGGGGGAGCCGGCACAAAGATGGAGTCTGACTCTGGTGAAGGCTTGATGGACGGCTTGAGGAGGCACTAAAGAGCGACGCCAGATGGTATTGCTTGGCGAGTGGAGCCGATTCATGCCAAAGTATCTGCTTGGTTGTTGTCCTTTCTTGGCACGTGAAAGAACTCGCACCCCTCGAAATATCCGCTGAGTTGCTGCGCGAGGAAGTGGTAGCTTGCCATGTTGGCGTCCTTGGCGTCCCAGTCGCCAGATGACTGCTGGACCACCAAGTCGGAGTCGCCATAACACAGGATCCGGCGGATGCCAAGTTCTTTGGCAAGCCGGAGCCCGTGAATGAGCGCTTCGTACTCGGCGACGTTGTTGGAGGCGGCGAAGTGGATCTGTAGCGCATACTTGAGCTTGTCGCCTTTCGGAGAAGTTGGAACAACGCCAGCTCCCAAGCCGGTGCGCATCTTGGAGCCGTCGAAATGCATCCGCCAATGGGTGGAGTCGGGCACTGGCGGCAGGTACTGGGTCTCGGCCCAGTCGACTAGGAAGTCGGCCAGCGCTTGCGACTTGATGGCAGTGCGGGGCTGATAGTAGATCGTGTAGGGGGCCAACTCTATGGCCCATTTGGCCACTCGGCCAGACGCATCTCGGCTACCGATGATCTCGGCTAGTGGGGCTGTGCAGACCATAGTGATTGGATGCTCTTGGAAATAAGGCTTCAGCTTCTTGGCGGCGAAGTGCACGCCGTAACACATCTTCTGGTAATGGGGGTAGTTCTGCTTGAAGGTCGACAGCACTTCGCTCAGGTAATATACCGGTCTCTGGACAGGTAGTGCCTTGCCTTCCTCCTTGCGCTCAACTACGATGAATGTGCTGACTACTCGGCTGGTGGCGGTGATGTACAGGAGCATGGGCTCTTTGGGAGTCGGTGCCGCCAACACAGGGGGAGTAACCAACATCTTCTTCAGCTGGAGAAAAGCCTCGTCCGCCTTGTGGTTCCATTCGAAAAAATTGGTCTTCTTCATGAGCTGGTACAAGGGGAGAGCTTTCTCGCCCAGCCGACTTATGAAATGGTTGATGGATGCCAGACAGCCAGTGAACTTCTGCACGTCCAACAGTCGGCTGGGTACTTCCATCCTCTCGATGGCCTTGATCTTCACAGGGTTGCACTCTATGCCGTGTTCAGAGACCAGGAAACTGAGAAGCTGGCCGGCTGGTACTCCAAAAATGCACTTCTCGGGGTTAAGCTTGATCTGGAATCGGTGCAGATTCTCAAATGTCTCCTTGAGGTCTTCCAGCAGAGTCCCACGCTTTTCCGTCTTCACCACCACATCATCCACATAGACGTGGGCGTTTCTGTCGAGTTGCTTGAGGAGGCACTTCTGCATGCAACGCTGAAAGGTGGCGCCGGCGTACCTCAAGCCGAACGTGATGGTCAGGTAGCAGAAGGCTCCAAACGGCGTGATGAACGCAGTCTTCAGTCTATCTGCCAGGTTCAGCTTGATCTGGTGATACCCTGAATAAGCATCTAAGAAGCTCAACAGCTCGCATCCGGCTGTGGAGTCTATCACCTGATCGATTCTCGGCAAAGCAAACGGGTCTTTGGGACAAGATTTGTTGAGGCTCGTGTAGTCAATACACATCCGCCACTGCTTGTTCTTCTTCAGCACTAGGACTGGGTTCGCTAGCCACTCTGGAAAAAAACACTTCCATGATAAAGCCGGCTGCAAGGAGCCGGGCGATCTCCTCTCCAACAACTCTTCTTTTCTCTTTTGACAGGCGGCGCAAGGGCTGCCTGACGGGCTTCACATCAGACCAGACATGTAACTTGTGCTCGGCGAATTCCGTCGGTACACCCGGCATGTCTTTGGGGGACCATGCAAAGATGTCCCGATTCTCACAGAGGAAATCGACGAGTTCGCCTTCCTATTTGCTGTCAAGGTTAGCACCTATGACAACATACCTCTCCGGGTGTTCTGGTTCCAAGGGTATCTTCTTCGTCTCTTTTGCTGGCTTGAACGAGCCTTCAGCTTCCGACTCCTTGGGGTTGGGCGACATCTCTGGCTGCTTGCCGGCCATCGCCACAACCCGATCAAGAAGCCGCTTCTCTGCTGCAATGACCAGGGACTCGGCCAGCCAACTGCTCTCAGCCGCAAAAGCGGACGACTTTCTGTAGTCGCCGGCTATGGTCAGAATCCCCTTGGAACTCGGCATCTTCATCTTGAGGTAGGCATAGTGGGGGACAGCCAGGAACTTAGCCAGAGCAGGTCGGCCAAGCAGTGCATGGTACGGGCTCTCGAGGTCCACCACTTCAAACCAGACTGGCTCTCGGCGGAAATGATCCTTATCTCCAAAGAGGACATCTATCAAAATCTTGCCGATTGGGGAGCAGGAAAGGCCAGGGACAATGCCATGGAATACAGTCCGGCTGCTCTGAAGCTGTCTTTGCTTGATTCCTAACTTCTCCATTATATCCTTGTATAGGATGTTCATACTGCTGCCTCCGTCAATCAGAACTCGCGAGAAGCGAGCGGCCCGCCTATTAGTGGCAAAGGTGGCCTCCAGGACCACGGCGTAGGTACCCGGACTCGGCATCACCTCTGGGTGATCAGCCCTGCTCTAGCTGATAGGCTTCTCGGACCAGTGCATGAATTCTAGAGTGTCTGACGCCACTGCGTTTACTTCTTGCCGCTGCAGGCGCTTGCTGCGCTTGTCGTCTGCCACACTGGTGAACACCACATAGGCCCCATGCTCTTCTGGGTACTCATCTTGTACTGCGCCGACTGGCCTGACAGCCGGCTGCTGGGGTGGAGGCGGCGGCGGCTGCCCAGCAGGCGGAGGAGGCATCAGGCCGTCTCCCTTGGCAATCCGGGTGAGCCAGTGGCACTTCCGGGTGGTGTGGTTCGACGGCTTCGCGCCGCTGTGGAACTTGCAGGGACCATCTAGAGTTTGCTCGTAGGAGAAAGACGGCAACCATTTGGACTTGCCGCCCTTCTGCCACTTGGGCGGAGGCTACCCCTCTGGCTGTTGGTCTTCGACTGTCGCCACCTGCCGGCTACTGGAAGTCGGCTACGGGGCCTTGCGCTTGAGGTCATTCTGCTGTTGCCGCTGACCGGTGTCTCCGGCCGGAGTTCTGGGAGCCTGAGGGGCCACCTTGCCAGCCGTGCTAACTTGGATCTCCGTCTTCATGGAAGAGTCGGTTATGGCGTACTTGTCTGCTATGATCAGCAGCTCGTCCAGGGTCTCTGGCTCGTCACAGAGGAGCTTGTGCTTGAGGAGGGTGCCTTCTCTGCACCCTGCGGTGAAGTACTCGATGGCCTGCACCTCGTGCATGCCTTCGCAGGAGTTTTGGAGCTCGGCCCAACGTGTGAGGTAGTCGCGAGTCGACTCGTTGGGGCCTTGCAGGCACAAGGAGAGCTGGCGAGCCTTGGGAGGTCGCTTGTATGTGCTCGTGAAGTTCCGGATGAAAGCCTCCATGAAGTCGACCCAGATGTTGATGCGGCGGGGTTTCAGGCTGTTCAACCATGTCCGAGACGTGCCCTGGAGCATGAGTGGAACGTACTTCATGGCAACACACTTCTTGCCGTTTGCTATGCTGACGGCAGTGGAGTAGTCAACCAGCCCATCTTCCGGCTTCACGGAGCCGGTGTACTTGGGAGTGTCTCTGGGGAGAGTGAACCCTTTGGGAAAGGGCTCATCTCGGATGCGGGGGCCGAAACACGACGGACCCAACTCGTCTTCTTCTTCCAGCGCCAGGGATCGGCGGAGTCGGTCGATCCGGTGGCGGGCATCATTCTCTCTGACTCCTTCTCGGCGGCCGAGGCGGCCTCCGAGAGTCGGATGCTCGACGGGTGGCGGGAAGACTCGCCTTTCTCTGCGGGGTGGAGGAGGCACATAGTCGTCCCGCCGTTCCACTGCTCTCGGGCGGCCGTCTTGGTTGCGCTCGATGGAGATGTGAGTCCGACTGCGACTAGCAGCTGGATCCATGTCTTTCCTTCCGCGGACGCCGCCAGTCGGCGTCCGAGACGTCGCGCCTTGATCTCGGCGGGGTGGCAGGTCGTCGTTCTGTTGCTGCGGCGCCTCAGTGCGGCAGCCGTCCGCGTTCTGCGCGACAGCCGTGTCGAGGAGTCGCTGGACTCGCTCCGTCATCAGTCGGCGCTCTTCACCTTCGAGGTTGTCCAACTCATCTGCCGCCGCCTGGGCGGCTCGGATGTTCTCAGCGGGCGTAGCATATACGGGGCAATTGGCCCCAAACATGCTGGCGATGTCCGCACCGCGCTGCCGGACCGCGCTTAGGCGGCTAGGCCCCGTTGGGGCCGGCGAGCCATACACGGCGCGATCCATCTCACGCTGTTAGGCCTCTGACAAGCGCCTCATGCTTGCCAGCTTCTTTGCACCTTCGACGAGCTGGAGGCGGCGTGCCTCCAGCGTCTCAGCGTCAGCATCCTCCGGAATGGGCGCATCCAGGTCTTGTAGTGCCGCATCGAGCGGGTCATGAGCTCCTCCGTCGGAGTGCTCGCCATGCCCGATGACGAGCACTTCTGTGACGGTGCTTCCGCCGCTCTCCGCGCGAGGGAGTGGCTCATCATAGACCACCACGTTGGTGGGAAATGCGTCGAGCGACGCGGCGTCGGAGTCGACCAGCATCGGGTCGGTGGAGCCTACGGACTCCAGGTCAGCGGCACGCTCGCCGGCAATGTGGAGTCCGTCGAGGAGGCCCGCGAGAAGGCTCTCGGGGCCGCCGGTGCCTGCGTCGGATGCAGGCTCGTCGGAGAGGCGAACCTCGCCGACAAGTTCGGCGAGGCAGTTGGCCGCGCCAGCGATCTCAGTGCCGCGCAGCGCGTCGGCGCAAACTCCCTCGGGCATGCCGGGCTGGCTGCGCTCGCCAGGGAGAAAAAGGGTTCCCGTCCAGAATAGGTCTCCGGACGACGGTGCACCTCGCGCCCACGGTGGGCGCCAAATGTCGGGGGTTGGATGGGACATATGCCAAAGGATGGCTTATCATGGTGGGGGCGAATAGAACGTCGCCGGTGCCTGGAAGCGGGATGAGGCGTATACATGCACGCCGGCGAATCTTACCCAGCTTCAGGGCTCTTCGAGGAGATAACACCCCTACTGCTGCTCTGTGGGGTCTCCGCATGATCACTATGGCAATAAGTGTACAAAGTTGCTCCTTGAGCTGTTTCCTGGAGGTAGGAGAGGGCAAGGCTGGCTCTCTCCCCCTTGTGGTATCTGGTCTAGTGTCTAAAGAATCGAACCCTTTGCATGGGTGCCCCAGGGGGTTTATATAGGCCTACCCCAGGGGGTACAATGGTAATCCGGCTGGGCGCGGGTCCCAGCCGTCTGTCTCTCAGGTCGCCGTCCTCTCCGCCGACTACTGGGGCCCGCCGACTGGTGGGCCCTGCTGATGAGTCTGGTACGGAGCCGACAGCCTTGTCCGCCGCGGGCGGGTCTCGCCGGGTGCGGATTACTGTATCCACGCTTCTAATGATGCTGGCTTGGTCATGGGGTCATGGCAACAGTACCGCCGCCTGACGGGCGATCACTATTGCCATTCCCCATCTTGTCTGGTTAATGGCGTGCGGGGCCCGTGGGAGGAGCCGGCCGACTCTCGGAGGCCGACTCCCATGGGGTCCGTCTTGTGGTGCTCTCGCCGTCTTCTGTACCCCCGCTGACCAGCGGGACCCGCCGCCTCTGGGTTGTACAGGCAGGCCAACGTGGGCACAGGGTTCCGCCCCCTGGGGCTGATGTCAGAGCTGGCATGGCAACAGTGCCGCGCCGGACGGAGATATTCGTTAGTACGACACACTGTGGCCATGCCTGCCCTTGGTAAGGGGCGGGTGTGGCCCGCTCTGAGGCCATGCCCCGTCACGTCCCTCCTCGCGAGGGCATGATATGGTGGAGTCGCGGGCCGACTCCCCATAGTCGGCCTCTCTTGAAGTCGCCAGCTGGGAGTCGGCTCCTTTCATAGCCATCTCTGGGATTCGGCCATGAGTGGGTAGTCGGTGGTGCTACAGCCGACTCCCAGAAGCGGCTCTTCTGTCTTGGGATTCTTGAGGGGCGAAGCCGGCCCCGATGTCTTGAAAGGTTCTGGGTCTCGGGTGAGCCTACCCGTGCCCCATTACTCCGACAATCTTCACCATCACCATATCATCTCAAAACCTAGTTCATCTCTCGTACTCAATCTTTGTCCCAAAAGCTCAGATTGGTACTTGTCGGTTGCTAGTACTGTTGATTGTTGGGCAATGTAGTAGTAATTCAAAAACATTCCTACGTGTCACCAAGATCAATCTAGGAGATACTAGCAACGAGAGAGAGGGAGTGCATCTTCATACCCTTGAATATCGCTAAGCGGAAGCGTTACAAGAACGCGGTTGATGGAGTCGTAATCGCGGCGATTCAAATCGCGGAAGATCCAATCCAAGCGTCGAACGGACGACACCTCCGCGTTCAACACATGCACAGCCCGGGGACGTCTCCTCCTTCTTGAGCGATCAAGGGGAGAGGATAAGTTGAGGGAGAGCTCCGGTGATATGTCTCCAACGTATCTATAATTTTTGATTGTTCCATGCTATTATATATTCTGTTTTGGATGTTTAATGGGCTTTATTATACACTTTTATATTATTTTTGGGACTAACCTATTAACCGGAGGCCCAGCCCAAGTTGTTTTTTTCCTATTTCAGTGTTTCGAAGGAAAAGGATATCAAACAGAGTCCAAACGGAATGAAACCTTCGGGAACATGATTTTCGAAACAAACGTGAGCCAGAGGACTTGGAGTGGACGTCAAGTAATCAACAAGGAGACCACAAGGCAGGGAGGCGCGCCAGCCCCCTGGGAGCGCCCCCACCCTCGTGGGCCCCTCCTTGCTCTCTTGACCGACCTCCTTCGCCTATATATACTCATATACCCTGGAAACATCAGATACGGAGCCAAAACCCTATTTCCACCGCTGCAAATCTCTGTACCCGTGAGATCCCATCTTTGGGCCTTTTCCAGCACTCCGCCGGAGGGGGCATTGATCATGGAGGGATTCTACATCAACACCATAGCCTCTCTGATGATGTGTGAGTAGTTTACCTCAGACCTTCGGGTCCATAGTTATTAGCTAGATGGCTTCTTCTCTCTCTTTGGATCTCAATACAAAGTTCTCCTTGATTCTCTTGGAAATCTATTTGATGTAATCTTATTTTGTGGTGTGTTTGTCGAGATCTGATGAATTGTGGGTTTATGATCAAGATTATCTATGAACAATATTTGAATCTCCTCTGAATTCTTTTATGTATGATTGGTTATCTTTGCAAGTCTCTTCGAATTATCAGTTTGGTTTGGCCTACTAGATTGATCTTTCTTGCAATGGGAGAAGTGCTTAGCTTTGGGTTCAATCTTGCGGTGCTCGATCCCAGTGACAGTAGGGGAAACGACACGTATTGTATTGTTGCCATCGAGGATAAAAAGATGGGGTTTATATCATATTGCTTGAGTTTATCCCTCTACATCATGTCAACTTGCTTAAAGCGTTACTCCGTTCTTTTGAACTTAATACTCTAGATGCATGCTAGATAGCGGTCGATGTGTGGAGTAATAGTAGTAGATGCAGGCAGGAGTCGGTCTACTTGTCACGGACGTGATTCCTATATACATGATCATACCTAGATGTTCTCATAACTGTGCTCAGTTCTATCAATTGCTCGACAGTAATTCGTTTACCCACCGTAATACTTATGCTCTTGAGAGAAGCCACTAGTGAAACATATGGCCCCCGGGTGTATTTTCTATCATTTTAATCTCGTGTCAACTAGCTATTTATGTCGTCATTTATTTTACTTTGCAATCTTTACTTTTACTCTTTATCATAAAAATACCAAAATATTATCTTATCATCTCTATCAGATCTCACTTTTGCAAGTGGTCGTGAAGGGATTGACAACCCCTTTATCGCGTTGGTTGCCAGGTTCTTATTTGTTTGTGTAGGTGCATGGGACTTGAGCGTGGTCTCCTACTGGATTGATACCTTGGTTCTCAAAAACCGAGGGAAATACTTACGCTACTTTACTACATCACCCTTTCCTCTTCAAGGGAAAACCAATGCAGTCCTCAAGAGGTAGCAAGAAGGATTTCTGGCACAAGTCAAGACATACCAAGCACCCATCACAATGTCTTATCCCTCGCATTACATTATTTGCCATTTGCCTCTCGTTTTCCTCTCCCCCACTTCATCGTCGTCGTTTTATTCGCCCCCTCTTTTCTATTCGCCTCTTTTCGCTTGCTTCTTGTCTCCTTGTGTGTTTGATTGCTTGCTTGTCACGATGGCTCAAGACAATACTAAATTGTGTGACTTTACCAATACCAACAACAATGATTTTCTTAGCACTCCGATCGCTCCTCTTACCGAAGCTGAATCTTGTGAAATTAATGTTGCTTTGTTGAATCTTGTCATGAAAGATCAATTCGCCGGCCTTCCTAGTGAAGATGCCGCTACCCATCTAAACGGTTTTGTTGATTTGTGTGATATGCAAAAGAAGAAAGATGTGGACAATGATATTGTTAAGTTGAAACTATTCCCGTTTTCTCTTAGAGATCGTGCTAAAACATGGTTTTTGTATTTGCCTAAAAATAGTATTGATTCATGGAATAAATGCAAAGATGCTTTTATCTCTAAGTATTTTCCTCCCGCTAAGATCATCTCTCTTAGAAACGATATTATGAATTTTAAGCAACTTGATCATGAACATGTTGCACAAGCTTGGGAGAGGATGAAATTAATGATACGTAATTGCCCTACTCATGGTTTGAATCTGTGGATGATTATACAAAAAAATTATGCCAGATTGAATTTTGCTTCTAGAAATATTTTAGATTCGGCCGCGAGAGGCACTTTTATGGAAATCACTTTAGGAAAAGCTACAAAACTCCTAGATAATATTATGGTTAATTATTTTTAATGGCACACCAAAAGATCTACTAGTAAAAAAGTGCATGCGATAGAAGAAATTAATGTTTTGAGTGGAAAGATGGATGAACTTATGAAATTATTTACTAATAAGAGTGTTTCTTATGATCCTAATGATATGCATTTGTCTACTTTGATTGAGAATAATGATGAATCTATGGATGTGAATTTTGTTGGTAGGAATAATTTTGGTAATAACGCTTATAGAGGAAACTTTAATCCTAGGCCGTTCCCTAGTAATTCCTCTAATAATTATGGTAATTCCTACAACAATTCTTATGGAAATTTTAATAATTTTCCCTCTGATATTGAGGCTAGTGTTAAAGAGTTTATGAATTCACAAAAGAATTTCAATGCTTTGCTTGAAGAAAAATTGCTTAAGGTTGATGAGTTGGCTAGGAACATGGATAGAATTTCTCTTGATGTTGATTCTTTGAAACTTAGATCTACTCCACCTAAGCATGATATCAATGAGTCTCTCAAAGCCATGAAAATTTCCATTAATGAGTGCAAAGAAAGGACCGCTAGAATGCGTGCTAAGAAAGATTGCTTTGTAAAAGTGTGTTCTTCTAGTCTTTATGAGAATAAAGATGAAGATCTAAAAGTTATTGATGTGTCCCCTATTAAATCTTTGTTTTGCAATATGAAACTTCATAATGATGGGACTGGAGATGAGTCAACTTTAGCTAGAAGGCGTCCCACAAATTCGGAGTTTTTAGATCTTGATGCAAAAATTGCTAAAAGTGGGATTAAAGAGGTTAAAACTTTAGATATCAATGAACCCACTATTTTGGATATCAAGGAATTTAATTATGATAATTGTTCTTTAATAAATTGTATTTCCTTGTTGCAATCCGTGCTAAATTCTCCTCATGCTTATAGTCAAAATAAAGCTTTTACTAAACATATCGTTGATGCTTTAATGCAATCTTATGAACAAAAACTTGAGTTGGAAGTTTCTATCCCTAGAAAAATTCATGATGAGTGGGAACCTACAATTAAAATTAAAATTAAATATCATGAATGCTATGCTTTGTGTGATTTGGGTGCTAGTGTTTCCACGATTCCAAAAACTTTGTGTGATTTGCTAGGTTTCCGTGAATTGGATGATTGTTCTTTAAACTTGCATCTTGCCGATTCCACTATCAAGAAACCTATGGGAAGAATTAATGATGTTCTTATTGTTGCAAATAGGAACTATGTGCCCGTATATTTCATTGTTCTTGATATAGATTGCAATCCTTCATGTCCTATTATTCTTGGTAGACCTTTCCTTAGAACGATTGGTGCAATCATTGATATGAAGGAAGGGAATATTAGATACCAATTTCCACTATGGAAAGGCATGGAAAACATTCCTAGAAAGAAAATAAAATTACCTTATGAATACATTATGAGAGCTACTTATGGATTGAATGCCAAAGATGATAATACTTAGATCTATCCTTGTTTTTATGCCTAGCTAGGGGCGTTAAACGAAAGCGCTTGTCGGGAGGCAACCCAATTTTATTTTAGTTTTTTGCTTTTTGCTCCTGTTTAGTAATAAATATTTGATCTATCCTCTGGTTAGATGTGTTTTTATGTTTTAATTAGTGTTTGTGCCAAGTAAAACCTATAGGATCTTCTTGGATGATAGTTATTTGGTCTTGCTGAAAATTCCAGAAACTTTCTGTTCACGAAAACAATTGTTAAAAATCACCAGAACGTGATAAAATACTGATTCCAATTGCAGTAGATCAATAAACAAATTATCTAGGTCGTCCTATTTTGGTATATTTTCTGAGTTACGGAAGTTTGCGTTAGATATAGATTACAACAGACTGTTATGTTTTTGACAGATTCTGTTTTTCGTGTGTTGTTTGCTTATTTTGATGAGTCTATGGTTAGTAAAAGAGCTTATAAACCATAGAGAAGTTGGAATACAGTGGCTTTAACACCAATATAAATAAAGAATGAGTTCAATACAGTACCTTGAAGTGGTGTTTGTTTCCTTTCGCTAACGGAGCTCATGAGATTTTCTGTTGAGTTTTGTGTTGTGAAGTTTTCAAGTTTTGGGTAAAGATTTGATGGATTATGGAATAAGGATTGGCAAGATCCTAAGCTTGGGGATGCCCAAGGCACCCCAAGGTAAAATTCAAGGACAACCAAAATCCTAAGCTTGGGGATGCCTCGGAAGGCATCCCCTCTTTCGTCTTCGTCCATGGGTAACTTTACTTGATGCTATATTTTTATTCACCACATGATATGTGTTTTGCTTGGAGCGTATTGTATGATTTGAGTATTTATTTTTTTAGTTTACCACAATCATCCTCGCTGAATACACATTTGAGAGAGACACACATGATTCGGAATTTATTAGAATACTCTATGTGCTTCACTTATATCTTTTGAGCTATATAGTTTTTGCTCTAGTGCTTCACTTATATATTTTAGAGCACGGTGGTGATTTTGTTTTATAGAAATTATTTTTCTCTCATGCTTCACTTATATTATTATGAGAGTCCTACAAAACAGCATGCTAATTTGCTTAAATTGTGAAATTAGTCCTAATATGATAGGCATCCAAGGTTAGTAAAAACTTTCTTATAAGTGCGTTGAATACTAAGATAAGTTTGATGCTTGATGATTGTTTTGAGATATGGAGGTAGTGATATTAAAGTTGTGCTAGTTGAGTAATTGTGAATTTGAGAAATACTTGTGTTGAAGTTTGCAAGTCCCGTAGTATTCACGTATGGTAAACGTTGTGTAACAAATTTGAAACATGAGGTGTTCTTTAATTGTCCTCCTTATGAGTAGCGGTCGGGGACGAGCGATGGTCTTTTCCTACCAATATATCCCCTTAGGAGCATGCACGTATTGCTTGGTTTTTGATGACTTGTAGATTTTTGCAATAAGTATGTGAGTTCTTTATGACTTATGTTGAGTCCATGGATTATACGCACTCTCACCCTTCCATCATTGCTAGCCTCTTCGGTACCGTGCTTTGCCCTTTCTCACCTTGAGAGTTGGTGCAAACTTCGTCGGTGCATCCAAACCCCATGATACGATACGCTCTATCACACATAAACCTCCTTATATCTTCCTCAAAACAGCCACCATACCTACCTATTATGGCATTTCCATAGCCATTCCGGGATATATTGCCATGCAACTTTCCACCATTCCGTTTATCATGACATGCTTCATCATTGTCATATTGCCTTGCATGATCATGTAGTTGACATCGTATTTGTGGCAAAGCCACCATGCATATTATTTCATACATGCCACTCTTGATTCATTGCCCATCATATAGAGTCATACTTTGTTCTACTATCGAGTTGTAATCATTGAGTTGTAAATAAATAGAAGTGTGATGATCATCATTCATAGAGCATTGTCCCCCAAAAAAGAGAAAAGGCCAAATAAAAAAAGGAAAGGCCCAAAAAAAAGAAAAAAATGAAAAGAAAATAAAAGGGGCAATGCTACTATCCTTTTTCCACACTTGTGTTTCAAAGTAGCACCATGATCTTTATGATAGAGAGTCTTTTGTTTTGTCACTTTCATATACTAGTGGGAATTTTTTCATTATAGAACTTGGCTTGTATATTCCAACAATGGGCTTCCTCAAATGCCCTAGGTCTTCGTGAGCAAGCAAGTTGGATGCACACCCGCTTAGTTTCTTTTGTTGAGCTTTCACACATTTATAGCTCTAGTGCATCCGTTGCATGGCAATCCCTACTCCTTGCATTGACATCAAGTGATGGGCATCTCCCTAGCCCATTGATTAGCCGCGTCAATGTGAGACTTTCTCCTTTTTTGTCTTCTCCACATAACCGCCATCGTCATATTCTATTCCACCCACAGTGTTATATCCATGGCTCACGCTCATATATTGCGTGAAAGTTGAAAATTTTGAGATTACTAAAGTATGAAACAATTGCTTGGCTTGTCATCAGGGTTGTGCATGATGAGAGCATTCTTGTGTGACGAAAATGGAGCATGACCAAACTATATGATTTTGTAGGGATGAACTTTCTTTGGCCATGTTATTTTGAGAAGACATAATTGCTTAGTTAGTATGCTTGAAGTATTATTATTTTTATGTCAATATTAAACTTTAATCTTGAATCTTTCGAATCTGGATATTCATGCCACAATTAAGAGAATTACATTGAAAATTATGCTAAGTAGCATTCCACATCAAAAATTCTGTTTTTATCATTTACCTACTCGAGGACGAGCAGGAATTAAGCTTGGGGATGCTTGATATGTCTCCAATGTATCTATAATTTTTGATTGTTCCATGCTATTATATATTCTGTTTTGGATGTTTAATGGGCTTTATTATACACTTTTATATTATTTTTGGGACTAACCTATTAACCGGAGGCCCAACCCAAATTGCTGTTTTTTTGCCTATTTCAGTGTTTCGAAGGAAAAGGATATCAAACGGAGTCCAAACGGAATGAAACCTTCGGGGACGTGATTTTCGGAACAAACGTGATCCGGGGGACTTGGAGTGGACGTCAAGAAATCAACGAGGAGGCCATGAGGCAGGGACGCGCGCCTGCCCCCCTGGGCGCCCCCACCCTCGTGGGCCCCTCGTAGCTCTCCTGAACAACGTCCTTCGCCTATATATAGTCATATACCCTGGAAAGATCAGATACAGAGCTATAAGTGCATCTAGTGCCACCCCTAGTTGGTTTTGGAGTATTGACGAGAAACCTGGTTGAGGGACTAATGTGTTTGTGAGAATTGCAGGATAACACAGAGAGTAGTCCCTCATTGATTCGGTTTACCTACCGGAGATGACCCCTAAAAATGTGTGAAGACATTGAAGACAATGGTGGTATGTGAAGATAATCACAACGAAGATTATGACTCGAGAAGACATTCACGTGAAGACTATGGAGTGTGAAGACATAACTATTTTGTAGTTTCCTTTTCTTCTTTGTTGATTCATAGGAACCACCGTACTGTTAAGTGGGGTCCAAGTGAACAAAGTCAGAGTGACTGAAGTGATGCTCAACCAAATTCTAAGTCTTCGAGCGAAGACAATGAGCGCAAATCTTATCTAGAGCTGGATGAGTCAGCTTTACTTGTAGCCCAAGTCAAGCTGCCGCGTGTGTTTGAAATCTGACCATTGGACACGTGCCAGTTCCTTAGTGACCCAGGGTCATTTCGGACAAATCATGTCAGGTTGCCTAGTGGCTATAAATAGCCCACCCCCTACACCATAAATTGGTAGCTGCTCAGAGTTAGTGCACGACTTTTGTCGTTTGAGAGCAACCCACCTCTAAAGCATTTGAGAGAGAGATCCTTGCAAGGACAAAGCCCAAAACACCGAGAGCCCAAA
The DNA here is from genome assembly GCA_032464435.1 of Aegilops umbellulata. Lineage (NCBI taxonomy): Eukaryota > Viridiplantae > Streptophyta > Magnoliopsida > Poales > Poaceae > Aegilops > Aegilops umbellulata. Next base: position 372,529,183 of record CP136057.1, read on the forward strand.
GAGTGTTAGGTATCACTGAAGTCTTTCTGTCTGCATGACCTGAAGACTTGTTACACTCGAGGGCTGTGTATCCTCCAGCCGGTTAGGCGTCGCGTTCTGAGAATCCAAGAGTCATTGTGGATTGCCGGTGAACAAAGTTTGTGAAGGTTTGGAAGTCTACCTTGAAGACTTACCAGAGTGATTGGGCGAGGATTAAGTGTCCTTAGCTCAAGGGGAATAAGGTGAAGACGCGGTCTTCTGAGTTAAATCTCAGCCTCCCTAACCAGACGTACAGTTGTCACAGCAACTGGAACTGGTCTAACAAATCTCTGTCCTCACCAAGCAACTGGTTCTATCTTCTCCCTCTCTTTTCTTACCGTTTGTCTTCGTGAAGTTATTGCCTGCTGGAATTACCTGTTTGACTTCACTGTGTGATGACTATTGTTGTTTGGCTTCATACTATCTTCCATCCTGATCCATACTGCCTAGCTGCCATTAGTCTTTGTGATTTCACTTCATTATATACTTGTCTATGGCTTGCCTAGTGTAGTCTACCTTCCACTGCATGTTAATAGGTTCATTTCTATCGTTTGTCTTTGAAACTTCCATGTTTTGAAGACTTTCATAAAAACCGCCTATTCACCCCCCCTCTAGTCAATAACTAGCACTTTCAAATCAGAGCATGATACTCCCTTGTTCTGTGTGATTCGGTTTAACCACCTGGAGTTTTAGCTATGTCGACTGCAGGGATAATCAAAGTCTCCGCTGCGTGCCCTATCTTCGATGGCACATATTACCGCTACTAGAAGAATAAGATGGCGCATGTGTCGGTGGGAACGACACCTATGGGATCACAGGAATCCCTACTACGGTTGCGGGGCATGGGGTCGTGAGAAGAGCGGATCAAACAGATAGCACGCGGTTCGTTTATCCAGGTTCGGGCCGCGAGGATGTGTAAAACCCTACTCCTGCTTTGGTGGATTGTTTATCTGCGTTCTTGAACTAGCTCTGGGGCGTGAGGAGCTCCAAAAAGCCGAATCCTCTTCCTGGTCGCCTTGGGCCTCCTTTTATAGGGAAAGGGGTTGCCACAGTGGCACACAGGAGGTGGAAAGCGTACAATGATGCGAGGTTATCCCTCGCATTACATGACAAGGCGCATTTAATGCATCTTGCTTAGGTGTCCTTGCTTTATCGGGGACGGGGAAGAGCCCTGTCTCGTCCGTCGCCGCTCCCTCTTGTGTCGACACGCGCCCTGGCCAGCGGTGCTTGCTGTCGACGTTCTGGGAACGGGGGTCCCCAGAATTGCCTGCCCGCGGCCTGCGGCGTGGCTCAAATGGGGGCCCAGCACGGCCCATCTTCATCAACACAAGACCCAAGACCCTCATGAGGGGCCAAGCCTCGCGGGGCGGACGACAAGGCACTTCCTCAGGCACGGCCTCGTCAGGCTAGCTCACGAGGAGGCGGAGAGATCAAGGCGGGGTACCTCGTGAGGTGCCCATGACGCAAGCCATGACGACCAAGGATGCCAGGCGGGCGCCAGTCGGCGCAGCATCTCCCTTTCCTCTTTGATGCAAAGGGGGCAAGCGCAGGAGAGAGGATCAAGCAAAGGCACCCATTTCGGTGCAACGAGACCAAGAGCAGTCCAACGGTGGGAAGGAGGTCATCATGGAGCCCAGAACGGCGTCACCACAGGGCCTTTGGCAGGCGAGGACCAACTTTAGTCAGGATAAGTGTACCAGATGTTCCCCTTTGAATTGGCCAATTGTTGGCGCCCTTCCCGCTCAATATTTGGGAAGAGGCCCAGGGCCTTTGCCTATAAATAGGACTAGCCACCCCCAGGGTAGAGGCATCTAGCGATCTAGCAATCAGGCAAGCAGAACCTAGAATCTGAGCAAGCAGAGAACAAGAGAGAGAAAGAGAGAAGGGCGGTTGAACTCCTCCTAGCAATTCATCCCCCTAGCCAAGAGCAGACCCTCGCGAGGCTGCTCTTCCCTGTGACAAGGCACATTTAATACGTCTTGCTTAGGTGTCCTTGCTTTATCGGGGATGGGGGAGAGCCCTGTCTCATCCGTCGCCGCTCCCTCTTGTGTCGACACGCGCCCTGGCCAGCGGTGCTTGCGATGCCATGTAGGCAGGCAGGCAGCTGAGGTGGCGCAGTGGTGGGTCTCCACGAAGATCTGTACGCCGCCACGCAGGTGCCTGCCCAGCTGGTTGGGTCGACAGCTGCATGCGAACGGTGGTGGAGGTGTGACTGGCGCGGGCCTGATGGTGGCCCCACGGGTGTTCTTGGCAAGGGCATTGCCGGGGCCCCGACAAGGGTCTTGCTGTGGCGTCTACTGTCATCCCATCCCCGGCAAGGCTCTTGCCGGGGGCCTTGTGGTCCTCCTTGGCTGGGATCCTGCCAAGGATCATCATCTTCTAAAGTGTGTATCTGATCTTGAATGTCTTCACAAAGATCTGCATGCCACCACGGGGATGTCTCCCGAATCCTTGCCCCATGGTGTTAGCTACAGGGTGACTCGCTCCGTAGGTGTGGGGCGAGCTGCCACGGCAAGGGTCTTGCCAGGTTTGCTAAAACTGCCCCCGGCAAGGATCTTGCCGGGGGAGTCCGCTTCGTCCCCTTTGCCCTTTGTGGTCTTGGTCTTGGCGTCGTTCTGCTTTCCTCGAGCTTCGGTCTTACCTTGGCTCACCTCCCTTGCCTTGCTCAGTGTGGTGGTGCCCGTGGCTCAGACTGCCCGTGCACAGTTATAGGGGTACAAAAAGTGTACCCCTCTTTTTGTACACCGACAGCATGCATCTTGAAGCCATTGATGTCGATCTGTGGTATGTCGTCAAGAACAGTGTTCCCAAGGCTGGCGAAGGTGTCACCCCTGCTGATGTCAAGAAGTTTGTTCAATTGGATTCTACTGCCAAGAACATCATCTGTGGTCATTTGACCAAAGGACAATATGGCCGTGTGAGTGCTCTGGAAACGTCAAAGCTAGTTTGGGACTGGCTCTCCAAGGTCAACGAAGGCGTCTCAACCAAAAGAGATCAAAGGATCAGTGTCCTTCGCAACCTCTTCAAGATAAATGATAATGAGAATGTCCAGCTCACGTTTGATCGCCTCACTGATATCACCAATGAGCTTCATGCTCTCGGTGCCACTGAGATCACCAAGCATGAAATCGTCAAGACACTCCTGAGATCACTTGACAGCTCATTTGACACCCTAGCCCTGATGATTCAAGAACACCCTAACTTCAAGACACTCGATCCTTCTGACATACTTGAGAGGCTCAACACACATGAGTTTCAGCTATCTGAGAAAAGAGACATCTATGGTCCCAACTATGGCCGAACTTGCGCTTTGAAGGCAAAGGTTGTTTCCTCATCTGAAGAAGAATCTGGCTGCAGTTCTGGGGATCCTGAAGACATTGGAAAGGAGCTTGCTATGCTTGTGAAGAAGTTCCAGAAATTCACCAAGAAGAAAGGATTCAGAAAGTCTTCAAGATCCAGCTCGAGAAATGATGAAGCTTCCACTCATGACCGCAAGAAGAGAACATGCCACAAGTGTAAGAAACCTTGTCACTACATCTCTGAGTGTCCACAATGGGACAATGAGAACAACAAGAAGAAGAAGAGCAAGGAATATGATTTTGATGACAAGAATAAGAAGAAATCCTCAAAGTCTTCTTCCAAGTCTTCCTCCAAGTCTTCATCGCATAAGAAGAGCTCATCTGGCAAGGCTCGTGTTTTTGTTGGCAAGGAGATGTATTCAGAGGAGGAGTCTGCTTCTGAGGAGGCGGAGGTGGAGCCTGAGGAGGAGTCCGACTCTGGCATTGCAAGTCTGGCTCTAGCTACAGCCAACGTTGCCAAGTCCATCTTCAACACTGAAGACAATGGCTCCGTCACCAACACTGATGCTAATGACAAGGACGACTCTGCTCCCACCCACTGCTTCATGGCACGTGGTGACAAGGTTAAGGTCTCCAGACAGAAATCAAAGGCGTCTGATGCTATTGCTGGGGACCTAAAACATCTTGTGGGGCGCAAGATAAAATGCCCAAATGGTCTTACTATGTATTTTGTTCCTGAATCGCTTGCCAATCATCCTATCAGTCCTAACCTTGATCTGAGCTTTGATAATCCTCTTGTCTGTCAAATGTTTATGCTTCACAATACTCTTGGTGAAGCCTATCCCCCTAACTGTACTGTAGGGTATGACACCACATGCTTCAGAATGGATTATGGACAGTGGATGCACTAATCACATGACTGGTGATCGAAGTATTCTAATGGACTCAACCTTACGTCCATCTGACAAGAGCCACATCACATTTGCAGACACTGGTAAAAGCAAGGTATTGGGTCTAGGTAGAGTTGCAATCTCAAAGGATCAGCACATGGACAAAGTGATGCTTGTTGAATCCCTTGGTTTCAACTTAATGTCCGTTTCAATGCTTTGTGATTTAAACATGATTGTGATATTTGGGAAATATCGTTGCCTTGTTTTGATGGAATCTAACAAGTCTCTAGTCTTTGAAGGATATCGAAAAGACGATCTATATATGGTAGATTTCTCAGCAGGACCACAGTTGGCCGTATTTCTTCTAGCAAAAGCTTCAGAGTGTTGGCTCTGGCATCAGAGGCTAGGGCATGCTGGCATGAGGAACATGTACACTCTCGTGAAGAAGAAACACGTCGTAGGCATCAAGGGCATCAAGTTCAAGAAAGATCATCTGTGTGGTGCCTGCGAAGCTGGAAAGGTGACTAGGGCCAAGCATCCCTCAAAGACAATCATGACGACATCTCAACCCTTCGAGCTGCTACACATGGACTTATTTGGCCCTACTCACTACTCTACTCTTACTACCACTGCTTGCCTCTATGGCTTCGTCATTGCTGATGGTTATTCTAGGTATACATGGGTGCATATAATCCTCTACAAGAATGAAGTGCAGGATGTCTTCAGATGCTTCGCAAATCGTGCCATGGCGAACTATGGCATCAAGATCAAGCATATCAGAAGTGACAACAGCACAGAGTTCAAGAACATAGGCCTCGACCTTTACCTGGATACATTGGGCATCACACATGAGTTATCAGCTCCGTACACACCGCAGCAGAATGGCATTGTGGAGCGCAAGAACAGAACACTCATTGAGATGGCTCGGACGATGCTTGATGAATACAAGACCCCAAGAAAGTTTTGGCCCGAAGCCATTGATACTACATGCCATGTCATCAATTGTGTTTATCTTCACAAGCTTCTGAAGAAGACTTCCTATGAGCTCCTAACTGGTAAGAAGCCAAATGTAAGCTACTTCAGAGTATTTGGTGCTAGGTGCGGGATCAAGGGTCCACATCACACTTCAAAAATTGCACCGAAAGCACATGAAGGTTTTATGCTTGGTTATGGAAAGGATTCGCACTCCTACAGAGTCTTCAACCTCTTTCACTATAAAGTGGTTGAAACTGTAGATGTGCGGTTCGATGAGACTAACGGCTCGCAAAGCGAGCACCTGCCAAATGTGCTAGATGAGGTCCCTCCCAGTGAATCAATCAAGCTTATGGGTACTAGAGAAATCATACCTTCTAAGGCACAGGCTGAAGAGAAACTTATCATTTCTGCACCCAATCAACCTGAAGACAATGCTCAGCCTGAAGCCAATCCTCCAAATGAAGACAATGATTAGCAAGAGCAAAATCTTCGTCCAATTCATCCTCGTGTTACAAATGAAGTATAGATTGAGAAGATAATTGATAGCATCAATGCACCAGGTCCACTCACTTGCTCAAAGCAACACAACTTGCAAATTTCTGTGGGCACTTTGCATTTGTCTCAATATCAGAACCCAAGAAAGTTATGGAAGCCTTCATGGAACCTGAATGGATTCAAGCTATGCAAGAAGAGCTTCAACAGTTCAAGTTGAACAATGTGTGGGAATTAGTCAAGCGTCCTGACCCTTGCAAGCACAATATCATTGGCACGAAATGGATATATCGCAACAAACAAGATGAGCATGGTCTAGTTGGTAGAAACAAGGCTCGTCTTGTTGGTCAAGGATACACTCAAGTTGAGGGAATTGACTTCGATGAAACATTTGCTCCCGTGGCTAGGCTTGAAGCCATTCGCATACTGCTAGCCTATGCAAATCATCACAACATTCTTCTGTATCAAATGGACGTGAAGAGTGCCTTTCTCAATGGCATGATTAAAGAAGAAGTGTATGTTGCACAACCACCTAGCTTTGAAGATCCAAAACATCCTGATATGGTATACAAGTTAAACAAGGCACTGTATGGACTCAAACAAGCCCCTCGCGCTTGGTATGACACACTCAAAGACTTCCTGAAGAGCAAGGGCTTCAAACCTGGTTTTCTGGATCCCACACTCTTCATGAAGACATATGATGGTGAATTGTTTGTGTGCCAAATCTATGTGGATGACATTATCTTCGGCTGCACTGACAAGAGATACAGTGATGAATTTGGACACATGATGCAAGAGGAATATCAGATGTCCATGATGGGTGAGCTGAAGTTCTTCCTAGGTCTTCGAATTCTTCAGCAAAGCAACGACATCTTCATATCTCAAGAGAAATACCTCAAAGACTGCCTGAAGAAGTTTGGAATGCAATACTGCAAAGGATACACGACGCAATGCTAACCAAAAGTCATCTAATATAAGTCCCGACGCCAATGGTAAAGAGTTCGATCAAAAGGTATACCGCTACATGATTGGTTCTTTACTTTATTCATGTGCATCTAGGCCAGATATCATGCTTAGTGTGTGCATGTGTGCCCGATTCCAAGCGGCACTAAAGGAATCACATCACTTAGCTGTGAAGCGAATTCTTCGATATTCGGCTTACACCCCAACACTAGGATTATGGTATCCAAAGGGCTCAGAGTTTGATCTAGTTGGATTCTCGGATGCTGATTTATGCTAGTGACAAGGTGGATCGCAAGTCTACATCAGCACATGTCACTTTCTGGGACGATCACTTGTCTATTGGTCTTCAAAGAAGCAGAACTGTGTATCACCACTCCCCACTGCTGAATCTAAATACATTGTTGCTGGATCTTCCTGCGCTCAGCTTCTATGGATGAAGTAAACACTCAAGGACTACGGCATCCATCTGAAGCAAGTACCACTCTACTGCGACAATGAAAGCGCTATCAAGATTGCCAACAGCCCAGTTCAACACTCCAAGACAAAGCACATTAAAATTCGTCATCACTTTCTCAGGGATCATGTAATGAAGGAAGATATTGATATCATTCACGTCAACACTGAAGAGCAATTGGGAGATATCTTCACAAAGCCCTTGGATGAGAAAAGGTTTTGCTAGTTGCGGTGTGAGCTAAATATCTTGGAATCCTCAAATGTCCTGTGATTAGGCACACATCCTAACACTTATGCATATTGATGACTTAGATGTGCAGCACACGAAGTAAAGTATATCTTCAATCAATGAAGACTTACACTCTGAGTGTGAATACATTAATGCGGAATTCGACTTCGGAGCGCCACCATAATTGTGCGCCGTGTCTGGGTCTAATACTTCCTATACGGTGGGTAACGCCACCACCAAACTTTTGTTTGAAATGTTTCTCTTGGCATTATATTTGCTAAGTCTTCGCATTTGATTTATCTTCAACATTGATTTGTCTTCATGTTGATCTTCACTTTGTTGATTTGGCCTTACTCAGCTATATATACATATATCTGCGTTCTGTCCTCTACAACATTTACTTATAGCTAAGTCTTCTCGTTTGAATCTTTAGGACTAAGTGAATGTGATCGGACCCTAACCTCTTCTATGCTTCTACCTCAAACTCTATCTATCCAAATCATATGCATTCTATTGAAACCGTCAAATGTCTTCTCTGCGTCCTTGTCAGCAGAAGACACAGAGACAAAAGTTATATCTATTTTTAATGCTATATCCTCATTGCCTGAAACCCAGAGAAGCCGGAACGACCACCCGACAGTCCAGGTGTGCGTGGGAACATGGAACAACTTCCAATGTGTTGCATGTTTTCCACATGTCCCTCAGATGTGAACCGCCAGGGGCACCTGCGTAATTGCATTGTGCTGTCCCTTTCCTCATAAATACACATCACATCACGGTCAAAATCGTTCTTCCACCTCTCCACCTCAACAAACCCTAGCGCCACTGCTAGCTCCCGATGACGCCGGCGACAAAATGCTTAGCTGCCGCGACCTCACCGGCGTCGTCCTCACGCCGTCCGCGGACCTCGTCTTCTCCGCCACTCCCGTAGGTGTCCTTTGTCGCCAAGTTTGGGCACGGAAGATCGAACTGCTCGGCCTCCTCTCTACTCCGTCTAGCAGTTCTTCATGTGGTAATTAAAACTCACTTTTACTGCCTTTTTGATCCGATAGATTCATCCTTCCCAACCAAAAGTGGTTTATGTCCCAAAAATTTCGGATCTATCCTGTTCTGCATCTCATAACATGCCTAGTATATTCACTTACGCTTCACACATAGTTAGATTCCTCACTTGTACCTATTCTTGGATTCGTACAAATCTGGAACCAACTCCCAACATATAAGTAAATGTCTTCGCGCTATGAGGTCAATGTCTTCAAAACTGATTTATCTTCAAAATCTTCTGAGAATGCATATGACCTCTTCCCCTTCCCTCGCATCTCTAATGCTGTCATGGGTACATGTCCGTGGGAGAATCCCTTGGTTCTCATAGTCTGCATTCATTTGCAGAGTTCTTACAGCATCACATCAATTCTCCTGAAGCTAGTTCTTGTCTAACCAGCAGGCGGAAGCCTTTACAAGCCTTGAAGCCATTCAGTTTGAACTACATGGCCACTGAAAAGTCAGCAAGAAAGGGGGCAGGCAGCGCCGCGGGGGCACTTCAATGGATTTTCCTAAAGATCTCTATGAGTTGTACAAAACTGATCCTGAAGAGAGCTATGGCGAACGCAAAACACGAATCCAATGGATTCGAAGATATTGGGCCGATCAATGGTTCAAGTATAGATTCGTCACCAAGGAATATGCTGAAAAGAATGCCATCAAGCGTCCTTGGGGGATATTCTCTATAGAAATCTTCAACCCAAAACCAAATCTGCATTTATTGCTTAGGGTTTCTACCCTTGCATGGTCCATGGACCACAACCCGCTGACGCCGACCCATCATCTCTTTTATGGTGTCGTGAAGATAATGTATTCAAGCGCAACTACAAGTTTGCCAAGGATTATGCAGTTAAGAACAAGAAGAGTCTCGGATGCAACTTCAACCCAAGTCCTTCTGCTCCTAGGACTGATGACACACGTGATGCCAATCCCAATGTCATCGGCCCCTTCGACAACTTTGATGGTTTCCTCTCCTACATCGCCGCTCAGAGGGCCACTGTGTATCAATCTGCAGACGACGCTGATTTTGATGAAGCGCCTGCTCCACCAAAGCCACAGAAGCAGAAGAAACCAAAGGCTTCAAAGCCCTCTGCTACACCTAAAGCTTCGCGTCTGAAGCCACTGGCTACTGCACCTCCTGCATCTAGTGTGTATTTTGAAGATCTCCCTCGCATATCCAAGAAGTCCAAGAAGAAAAAGAAGCCCATCTAGAGTTCTGGGCAAGTACTGACCCCAGCTGTCGTTCTAAGGAACGAGAATGAAGCCATTGATCTGCCAAGTGATGAAGATCTTGGCGACTATGCTCTCGAGCTGCTGATAAAGAGCAAACAAGAGGCGGAAATCTTCAATGATTTGCCCCTCTTTGGCGTGGACATCTTGAATAAGTTCATTGATGAGTGGTTTGAAAATTCGAACCTCAGCATCGATGATCTTCAGGTTCCAATTGTTGGAAATATGCCCTAGAGGCAATAATAAAAGCATTATTATTATATTTCCTTATTCATGATAATTGTCTTTATTCATGCTATAATTGTGTTAACCGGAAATCGTAATACATGTGTGAATAACAGACAACAAACATGTCCCTAGTGAGCCTCTAGTTGACTAGCTCGTTAATCGACAGATAGTCATGGTTTCCTGACTATGGACATTGGATGTCATCGATAACGGGATCACATCATTAGGAGAATGATGTGATGGACAAGACCCAATCCTAAACATAGCATAAGATCGCATAGTTCGTTTGCTAGAGTTTTCCAATGTCAAGTATCCTTTCCTTAGACCATGAGATCGTGTAACTCCCGGATACCGTAGGAGTGCTTTGGGTATGCCAAACGTCACAACGTAACTAGGTGACTATAAAGGTATGCTACGGGTATCTCTAAAAGTGTCTGTTGGGTTGACATGGATCGATACTGGGATTTGTCACTCCGCTTGACGGAGAGGTATCACCGGGCCCTCTCGGTAATGCATCATCATATGAGCTCAAGGTGATCAAAGTGTTTGATCACGGGATCATGCATTACGGTACGAGAAAAGTGACTTGCCTGTAACGAGATTGAACGAGGTATTGGTATACCGATGATCGAATCTCGGGCAAGTAAAATACCGATTGACAAAGGGAATCGTATACGGGATTAATTGAATCCTTGACATCGTGGTTCATCCGATGAGATCATCGTGGAGCATGTGGGAGCCAACATGGGTATCCAGATCCTGCTGTTGGTTATTTCCCGAGAGCCGTCTCGGTCATGTCTGCATGTCTCCCGAACCCGTAGGGTCTACACACTTAAGGTTCGGTGACGCTAGGGTTGTGAAGATATGTATGTGCAGTAACCCGAATGTTGTTCGGAGTCCCGGATGAGATCCCGGACGTCACGAGGAGTTCCGGAATGGTCCGGAGGTAAAGAATTATATATAGGAAGTGCTATTTTGGCCATCGGGACAAGTTTCGGTGTTATCGGTATTGTACCGGGACCACCGGAGGGGTCCCGGGGGTCCACCAGGTGGGGCCACCTGCCTTGGTGGGCCACATGGGCCTTAGGGGGTGCGCCTTGGCCTGCTTGGGCCAAGGGGAACCAGCCCCAAGGGCCCATGCGCCAAGGAAACTTGGAGAGGGAGAGTCCAAAGGGGGGAAGGCACCTCCGAGGTGCCTTGGGGAGGATGGACTCCTCCCCCCCTCTTGGCCGCACCCCTTCCTTGGAGGAAGGGGCAAGGCTGCGCCCTCCCCCCCTCTAATGCATCTATATAAAGGGGGGCAGGGGAGGGGGCAGCGCACCCTATTGCCCTGGCGCCCCCTCCTCCCTGCAACACCTCCCCCTCCCGTAGTTGCTTAGCGAAGCCCTGCCGGAGTTCTGCTGCATCCACCACCACACCGTCGTGCTGGATCTTCCTCAACCTCTCCTTTCCCCTTGCTGGATCAAGAAGGAGGAGACGTCTCCCGTCCCGTACGTGTGTTGAACGCGGAGGTGCCGTCCGTTCGGTACTAGATCATCGGTGAATTGGATCACGGCAAGTACGACTACCTCATCCACGTTCACTCGAAAGCTTCCGTTGCGATCTACAAAGTGGTATGTAGATGCTATCTAATCTGAATACTCGTTGCTAGATGAACTCATAGATGGATCTTGGTGAAACCGTAGGAAAATTTTTAATTTTCTGCAACGTTCCCCAACACCAATTGGCATCAGTGTCTCCTTCCATGGAGCCATTTCTCACGAGCTGGCTCTGGCTAAGAAGATTGTTGAACTGAAGAACAAAATTGTCTATGAAAAGGCTAAGTTCAAGAAGCACATGGCCAAGCTCAGCGTGGCTGATGCTCAAAAATTCAAATAGATGCTGCATGACCTCAAGGAGGTGTTTCACAAGAAACGAGAAGAAGCCAAAGGTTCAAGAGAGCGAATGAAACACCTCGCTGCCAAATGTGTCCAAGCTCACAAGGAAGCAGAAAAGTGCAAGGCTCTTGGGCGTCCAGGCATTGACCCCAAGATGGCTGCTAAGAAGAAGAAGCCTGCTGTGGCCCCAGCTGAAGCATCCAGGCGGGAAGGACCTCGCATTGTCTTCCCCGCCAGCATGACAGGCGTGAAGCCTAAGGTCCCCACAGTAGGTTCGTAACTTAAGAAAACAAGGGCAGCTGAAGATGAAGCCCGAAAGCACAAGAACAAGAACACCACTGACGATGCTCCACCGACCAAGAAGAGGAAGACAAAGAAGAAAGATCGGGCTGCTCCACAGAGCCCCTTGTTGTCGAGCCCATCTCTGTTGCTCGTCCTGCATCTGCACACCAAGAGCATCGTTTAATAGTTCACGAGCCAGCTACCACAGAGGCTCCTGAAGCTGAAGGAGATCCAGTTGTTGACCACACCGTAGCTGAAGACATTAGTCCCCAAGATAATGTAAATGATGATGAAGTCCTTCCTCAGATTGAGCACCAAAAGGTATCATCGCCTGTTCTCACGAACAACGAACTCATCAGCATTGGTCATCCTTTGACGCCAATTGCTCAGGATGATTCATGGGTTGATCACCCTCAAGACTCCCCCCGTCAAGAAGAATCACCACGAACTCCCCCAACTCAAGTCACCACTCTGGTGCTTGATGCTGATGACTTTGTGGCCCAGCCATCTCCCTCTCCAAAAGCGTCCCCGCATTTCATAGGCTTCGCAAAGGTCCAAGACCACAAGTCACTCTGTCGAGCGTTCCAGAAGGAGATGAGCACCACAACTCAGTGGCACGACAGATATTTCTTGACGCCTCTCTAATTGTGAATGTCTCTGAGTCTGAAGCCAAAGTTGCTGAAGACATTCCGGCTGCATCAACCGATGATCAAGAAGAACCCCGACAAGAAGAAGAGCGTGTTGCCACACCCCATACCAACCAAGAAACTGTTCTTGAGGAGAACGTGTCTGACCCTCCAGCTACTCAAGTGGAGGTTGATCATACTGAGGCGCCCACCAACACCAATACTAAAGCCAATGACGTTGTCATGGATGAAGCTAATATGGCGCCTGAAGCCAATGCTACACCTGAACCCAATGTTGCACCTAAAACGATTGTGCAGCTTCAAGCCCATGTCAATGCCGGCGATCCAGTACCACATCCAAGGCCTCACACAATTGAGCTGGCATTTTATCGCGGCCAACCTATCATGGTTCGTTGGCCTATTCTGGTTCCTCCTCCTGCTCCCGGACCTCAATTTGACTATCATGTGGAGCACAGGCCTCAGGTCCAGAAGCCAAAGCCCGGGCTGCCTAGGTTTTTCCAGGTACAGCAACTTCACAAGGATCATTTATGTGAATGGCTTCATTGCACACAACACCTTCTTTGACAGCGACAAGAACTCATACTCGAAGCCAAGAATTTCCTCTGATTGATTCTGGAGCTATCAGCAGCACAGTTACTACTCGTGTGTTCTTTACGATCAAGGGAGCATCTTTCCCCATATGCGCGCTATTGCTGGCCTGCCCTGCTTGGAAGAAGCACTCGACTGCTTCAGAGATGCTGGCCTTCTCCAATTTGTGAATGATAAAGAGCACTGGAACGAAGAGCTTCTGCTACAATTCTATGCCACCCTCCACATTCGCGGCCTCAACCGGGATCTGAAGACATGGATCCTTGAGTGGATGACAGTCAATGTACACCACGAAGCCAAAGCTCTTGATATTATTGATCTCACTGCCTTGCCCACTCCAGGTGAACTATATGAACACCTGGTTGTCAGCTTCGCCGCAATGCTTTGGAGAGCATCTTCTAGAAGCCTGAGCCAAACATGAGCCAAATGTTGAGCATGATGAAGCCACTGCCACGCGACGCTGAATATCCAAGGGAATTCTTTGTTGAAGACCTAGAGTATCTGCCGCTCACTATTTATCATATCATCAGGCGAACTCTATGGCCTGTCAAGGGATATTCTCCTGCAGTGAAGCTTGGAGGAGCAATGAAGACATTGGTTTTCTATATATTCAATGGCATCATCTTCAATGCTCAAGAATTCTTCATCAGGCAATTGGCTGCATCTGGCTCTGATCTTTTTGGACTGAAGTTTAATGCTCCATGGGTAATGCGCCTTATCAAGCTTCATTCAGCTGTCAACTATCAGCCTTCTGCGCGCAATCATCTCATATTCTTGCCAGAGGTTGATCTGTCTGTCGAAGCCATCTACCCAGAGCCTGCCAAGGAGCCAATTTATCTTCACAATGCCGATCACCAAAGCTTCACTCAACCCATTGAAGGAGTTCTGGCTGCTACTCGTGTTTATCCTTTGGCTGGCAATACACGTGCACCTCATCATGCCCATACTGAAGCCACTGAAAGCACAATTGCTCAAAGGCCTCGGAAGTGTTCTCGTGTTCTCAACGACCGAGAGCTTCTCGTCGCCCTGCATCAAAAACAGGATAAGCATCACGACTGGCTGAAGCGTCAGATGCAAAGCCTCTTGGTGGATGTTAATTGCATTCACAACCTTCCCACCAAGAATGCCTTTGTCACTCATGAAACCTGTTAGTGGTCGTGGAAGAGTTTGACATTGATGAGCTCTGAAGATGATCTTCAACAAGATGGCTTCACAGAGAGATTCAAATTTGATTCCACTCCTCCTAGGAACGTTGTCTTGCGTAGGACTCCCTCACTTGAAGACTCTGACTATTTGTAACGCCCCACTTTGTCCTCACTCGTGCGCACCCGGGAGCAACTTCCCGGTCGGTCACCCATCCTGACACTACTCCAAGCTGAGCACGCTTAACTTTGGAGTTCTGTCCGAATGGGCTCCCGGAAAAGAAGAAATTCCTTATTGATATGAGTAGTCTATCATCCCTAATAAGCCAGGCTATCACATACACCCCCACTCAGAGGAACCGACGTCCTCGTCGGGCCACAGGAACGTTCCCTCTTGGCACAAACGTCTGTGCTTCCAGTCCGGTACATGTGCCATGCCGGGTGCCACGACGGGTCACAAACGTCATGAACAACATGACCACGCACCTGTCCGCAACCATCCGTGTAACCGCGAGGGTCGGCTCTGATACCAACTTGTAACGCCCCGGACACACCCGCCGGTGGTCGTTACTCCTGGCGGGATCTAGACTGGCCCCACAGATCAATACTAGTCTTTTCTGTGCACTTTGTCCTCACTCGTGCGCACCCGGGAGCAACTTCCCGGTCGGTCACCCATCCTGACACTACTCCAAGCTGAGCACGCTTAACTTTGGAGTTCTGTCCGAATGGGCTCCCGGAAAAGAAGGAATTCCTTATTGATATGAGTAGTCTATCATCCCTAATAAGCCAGGCTATCACACTATTCTTCTTCAGCTTCAACTGTCAATGCGAGAGACATTGAGGATGAAGATGATGCTACTTCACCAACTACAACGTTGCCGCATATCGACACTGCACCAAGCACCTCTGCACCACCGAACCTCAACAACGACCCTGGTGCTTCACCTACTCCTCATGGGAACGAGTAGAGGCTCTATGTCTTCAAACATTTTTGGTCCTTACTGACAAAAGGGGGAGAACCATATGAGTTGATAGTCTGCAAGCGGGTCCATATGGGTGGTTGCTATACTTTTGCCATGTGCTTAGAACTCTTGCTTTTTATACATTTGGTTCTTTGAGTTGTAACACTTAAATTTGATGGTCGTCTGCTACCTTTTTCTCCTATATTGTGATGCGACGATAAATTCCGCACGAAGTCATTTTGCAGGCGTCCATTTTTCATTATGCATGTCATTATCCTTGTTATATCCTTTTCATGCATGATGAGTTGTCTTCATAAGTTGAAGAGGATCTCCACAAGTACAACTGTTGGTACCGGTTTTTCGGGATATTAATTTCCCAGAAAATGGCCCTTGTGCTCACTAGCCCCAGGATTACTGTTAGTTGATGAGGCACCAACTTGATATAGAAACTCCAAGCAAAGTACATCATATGTAGTACAAGACCATTCTGGCCTATGAGTACAACAAAATGGTTTCTAGTGGTTGATGGCGGGAGCGATTTGGATCATCAGCGTCTATGGGACTCCATTTCCCACAGGAACAGCTGACCTGGATAACTCCTATCTTCGCGAGGCTGCTATCACCAATGCGTAGGTTCCGGGGCTGTCATCGCTACGTTCCTCTCCACGCAAGAAATCTGGCCAAGACAATAGCCAGGGACAAGCCAGTGAGTACTTTGAATGTACTCGCAAACATTATGAACACAGGTATAATATAACAAATGATAATCATGCTCTGAAATATGCCATGATCACTACGTCAGTCACGAAATCAGATATATGATGCATGCAAGCAGGTCATTCAAATAAAACATGAATAAACCATCAGGGAGTAGAAATGAAAAGCATCGATCGGGTGTCTGAAGCGACGCCTCGAAAGGATAATAATATGAAACATGCCTCAGTCGGGCGTCAGAGCGACACCACATAAAGGGCTTATATATAAAAGGAATAACAAGCATGCCACAGTCGGGCGTCTGTGCGACACCACATAAAGGGCTTATAAGTAAATGAAATAACAAGCATGCCACAGTCGGACGTCTGTGCGACACGACATAAAGGGACTATAAGTAAATGAAATAACAAGCATGCCACAGTCGGGCGTCTGAGCGACACCACATAAGGGGCTTATATATAAAAATAATCACAGTGAATACCCAGGAGGTAGAACCGTCCCAGGGATACTCATTAATTTCAAATAATACAAGTGGTTAGTCCACAATAATAATACTCATAATCATCATATGTCACAAGTCATAATCAATGTTCTGGTTAGAAGTTTTTCCTCCGAAGACCGACACTAAGATCGACACTTGACCCATCCCAGACTGTAGTCCTCAACCATGGACACGGCTATTCGAATAGTTATAATCTCTGCAGAGGGTGTACTCTTTACCCACGAGTAACGGATTCCTTTAGTCCATCGGGACTAATTCCATTTACGGTCTTTTAATTGAAAACACACCTGACCCGCGCACACCAGCTTAACATACCGGTGTCTGGAATCACCCACGACACCTGTTAAGTAAAACTCTAAGTGGGGAGGCTACAACCTCGTTTAGCATGGGATCAAACTTATATCGCGCGCTCTAAGGGGTGCCCCCTCTCGGTCCCAACCGGAAACACCCATGCCCCCGGACCAAGTGGCATGCCTACCGGATGCAACCGGTATCTTCCACCATGGCCTCTCTGTACGGTGTGTGCTAGGACAGGGGTTGACAAATTATTGAACCGTACCCTACCTATGGCAGGGACAAGTGGTAGCACGAAACAAGTATGGGGGTTACTGGAACAAGACTCGATCTACGGCTGACTCAGGAGGTTTAAGCATTCCCTGCATGATTAGCATAACAAATATGTTTCAACCAACAGACAGAATCACCACTCCTCATACCTCATCTTGCCATACCGGACACAACCGTCTTGACGAGGAACCAGAGATAAGCTCATGTCTATCCAAGACAGAGACTTTCTCGGCTTCCTTCCGGTAGGCATGAAAGGCATGTGATGATGATTACTATCGCAAACATATTAAGCTCCAATAGCATGAGATCACCAATATGCACTCATGAGTATGATCATATCCTCACAAAAATATAACGGATACTCCGTGTCATGGTGGTGTTGTAACTGTATCAAACAACACAAAAAAATATTATGCCAGGGTTCAGAATGCTTGTCTTCAAGTGGTGGAGAGGCAGGGTGCATTCCAAAACTTTTGAAAGTTTTCTTCTCCCTCTCCAAAATCCTATTTTAAATAAATTTCAATTAAGACATACTTTTAAAACAGCACAAAAAATTGTTTGGAAAATTTTGAAATAAATATGAAAATAAACTAGACAATATTTGGGAAACAACAGAAAAAGAATCAAGTCATTTGGATTTATATTTAAAAAGTTATAGCCAGTCAAACTTTAGTCAATATTCTGTTTTTAATAAAACCAGAAAAAGAAAACGTTTCGGGGAGAATACGTTTTCGAAGCAGAGGAGACATACTTTGGGTCGTTTGCGCTTTCACTTAAAACACGCCGGCCGGACCGGGGTCACTGACAGTGGGTCCAGGGGGCCCACAGTTCAGGTTTGACCGGTCGCCCGCGCCTCCCTCCTCCTCTGTCCGAGCGGGGGCGGGGCTCCGGTGATCGCCGCCGTCGAACGGCGGCTCCCCACGGGGATCCAAGGACAGGGATGGATCCGCCAGTCCAGGGCGGTCCTCCCAGTGGTCGCCAGGCTGGTGGGGACGGAGGGAGTCGTCGGCGGTGAGCTCCGCGGCGGAGGTAGCTTCGGGTGTATTTAGGGGCTCATGCTATGGTGGTTCCCGACCGTGTTTGAGAGGCTGGGCTGCTCCGCAGGGTCGAGAGGAGTAGAATGGTGGCGCTGGATGGGTGGGGGAGGCCCTGGTTGCGACGCATGGCACTGGGACGTGGCGGCGGCCGAATCGGCCGGATTCGAGGAAGACGGCTTCCCCCCGATGATTACTGGCTGTGGGGGTGCCATGGGGGTGTCCTGAGGTTGCCTGAGTGCTTGTATGAGCTCAGGGGTCTCCTTTTATAGTGCAACGAGGTCGGTTCCGCAGCGGCCGGAGATAATCTTGGCGAACCGCCTCGCTGTAGCTTGCAGGGCATCGTGGCGGCGACAGGCGCTAGCGGACGAGCTCGTGGATGAGCTCGGGTTGTTCCATGAGCGAGCTGGCGCGCTGGTGTGGCTCGGGCGGCGCCGTCCATGGCAGAGCTGTCGGGGCGGCGGTGGCGGCATGCGGTGGTGATGTTGTGGTGCGCCAGGAGGGGCCAGGGCGGCCCTGCGGTGAGGGAGGGGTCGGGGTGCGTCGGCTGCGAGTGGGAAGGGCCAGAACGGGCGTGGGGGAGGCGGCAGCGGGACGCGGCGGCTCGGTGCGCGCGCGTGCAAAACGTGCGTGCTCTGGGCGCGCCCAGAGCACGCACGCTACGTGCTCGGCAAAATGCCAATGTCTGCCAGGGGGCTCCAATCCACATGAGATTTAGCAGGGTGAGGCTATAGACTAAGGTAGAGCCATGAGACATGCTGGTTAGGCAAAGAAAGCAGGTCCAAAGTGCAAACTAAAAACTATGTCAACACTGACCATGCACATAAGGTGCTGGACCGAATGCCAAGGGCATCTAGGCAACTCTTGGGGTGGCCAAATTCTCCAGATCAGTGTCTCTTTAGATGATACATAGGGTGGTAAGGTTAGTTTGTCAAAACCAAAAACTTGTTAGTGCAAGTTTGTGAGAAAACTGATTCTGGACAGAAAGAAAAAGGCACTATTGCATGCACTTAAAATCCTCCAATGTACCCAATCTCCTGGACTTAAGGGTTTTGCAGGGTGGGCTATAAGTAGGAAAAAGCTCATGGTTACTAGAGCAAGATAAATTAGAGTTGCAGTACAAATCACCAAGCTAGACCAGAATGAAGATGAGGTTGATTTACTCAAATATTTCAAAGAACACCAGTGGATTTTTGCATAAAGTTGAATTATATACTACCACTGACATCCCAAAATTTTGGTGGAAGCTCTAAATAAATATTTAAATAGGTTGTAGTGCAAAATTGCCAACTGGACCAGATTTGAAAATTTGGTGCAGAGATCAAAATCTCCAATGAATAAAAGATGTTTTTGCAAAAAAGTAATTTAAAGACATCACATGACATCCCCAAATTTTGGTTGGAATTTTAAATAAATTTATCAAATGGTTGTAGTTCAAATAGGATCCTAAAACCATGGGAAACCATTTTTAAAGAAATGAAGATCAGGAAAATAATTATATAATTCATTCCACTAATAAAAATAAAAGTTTTCTTGAGAGGGTAAACAAGTCCAATAATATATTTGGAAAGTTTTCACTTGGGGTAAAAACTCCATAATAACCAAGAAAAGAATGGTTCTGAAATCAAAAGAAAATCCAGAAAATAAAAATTTAATTTCCTGGAAAAATTTTAATTAATAAAAACAAGGTCAAAATTTTGGGGTGTCACAACAACCTGCCATGTGCATTCACATTCTAAAGCAAAACCTCTATATGCACATCTTCAGGGGGAGCCTTTTGCCACTTACGAGGACAATACCTCAATCCTTTACAATTTCACGTACTTTCATCCCCGTTGAAAACTTCAAACAGTTTGTCATCAATCACCAAACAGGTGGAGATTGTAAGTGCATCTAGTGCCACCCCTAGTTGGTTTTGGAGTATTGACGACAAACCTGGTTGAGGGACTAATGTGTTTGTGAGAATTGCAGGATAACACAGGTAGTAGTCCCTCATTGATTCGGTTTACCTACCGGAGATGACCCCTAAAATGTGTGAAGATATTGATGACAATGGTGGTATGTGAAGATAATCACAACGAAGATTATGAATCGAGAAGACATTCACGTGAAGACTATGGAGTGCAAAGACATAACTATTTCGTAGTTTCCTTTTCTGCGTTGTTCAGTCATAGGAACCACCGTACTGTTAAGTGGGGTCCAAGTGAACAAAGTCAGAGTGACTTAAGTGATGCTCAACCAAATTCTAAGTCTTTGAGCGAAGACAATGAGAGCAAACCATATCCAGAGCTGGATGAGTCAGCTTTACTTGTAGCCCAAGTCAAGCTTCGGCGTGTGTTTGAAATCTGGCCGTTGGACACGTGTCAGTTCCTTAGTGACCAAGGGTCATTTCGGACAAATCAGGTCGGGTTGCCTAGTGGCTATAAATATACCACCCCTACACCATAAATTTGTGGCTGCTGAGAGTTAGTGCACGGCTTTTGTCGTTTGAGAGCAACCCACCTCCGAAGCATTTGAGAGAGAGATCCTTGCGAGGGCAAAGCCCAAAACACCCAGAGCCCAAAGAGTGTTAGGCATCACTAAAGTCTTTCTGTCTGCATGACCTGAAGACTTGTTACACTTGAGGACTGTGAATCCTCCAGTCGGTTAGCCATCGCCTTCTGAGCATCCAAGAGTCATTGTGGATTGCCGGTGAACGAAGTCTGTGAAGGTTTGGAAGTCTACCTTGAAGACTTACCAGAGTGATTGGGCGAGGACTAAGTGTCCTTAGCTCAAGGGGAATAAGGTGAAGACGCGGTCTTCTGAGTTAAATCTCAGCCTCCCTAACCAGACGTATAGTTGTCACAGCAACTGGAACTGGTCCAACAAATCTCTGCCCTCACCAAGCAACTGGTTCTATCTTCTGCCTCTCTTTTCTTACCGTTTGTCTTCGTGAAGTTATTGCCTGTTTGAATTACTTGTTTGACTTCATTGTGTGACGACTATTGTTGTTTGGCTTCATACTATCTTCCATCCTGATCCATACTGCCTAGCTGCCATTAGTCTTCGTGATTTCACTTCATTATATACTTGACTATGGCTTGCCTAGTGTAGTCTACCTTCCGCTGCATGTTAATAGGTTCATTTCTATCGTTTGTCTTAGAAACTTCCATGTTTTGAAGACTTCCATAAAAATCGCCTATTCAACCCCCTCTAGTCGATAACTAGCACATTCAAGAGCCAAAACCCTATTTCCACCGCTGCAACTCTCTGTACCCATGAGATCCCATCTTGGGGCCTTTTCCGGCGCTTCGCCGAAGGGGGGCATTAATCACGGAGGGCTTCTACGTCAACACCATAGCCTCTCCGATGATGTGTGATTAGTTTACCTTAGACCTTCGGGTCCATAGTTATTAGCTAGATGGCTTCTTCTCTCTCTTTGGATCTCAATACAAAGTTCTCCTCGATTCTCTTGGAGATCTATTCGACGTAATCTTCTTTTGTGGTGTGTTTGTCGAGATCCGATGAATTGTGGGTTTATGATCAAGATTATCTATGAACAATATTTGAATCTCCTTTGAATTATTTTATGTATGATTGGTTAATTTTGCAAGTCTCTTCGAATTATCAGTTTGGTTTGGCCTACTAGGTTGATCTTTCTTGCAATGGGAGAAGTTCTTAGCTTTGGGTTCAATCTTGCGGTGCTCGATCCCAGTGACAGTAGGGGAAATGACACGTATTGTATTGTTGCCATAGAGGGTAAAAAGATGGGGTTTATATCATATTGCTTGAGTTTATCCCTCTACATCATCATCTTGCTTAAAGCGTTACTCCGTTCTTTTGAACTTAATACTCTAGATGCATGCTAGATAGCGGCCAATGCGTGGAGTGATAGTAGTAGATGCAGGCAGGAGTCGGTCTACTTGTCATGGATGTCATGCCTATATACATGATCATACCTACATATTCTCATAACTATGCTCAATTCTATCAATTGCACGACATTAATTCGTTTACCCACCGTAATACTTATGCTCTTGAGAGAAGCCACTAGTGAAACCTATGGCCCTCGGGTCTATTTTCTATCATATTAATCTCCTGTCAACTAGCTATTTCTATCGTCATTTATTTTACTTTGCAATCTTTAGTTTTACTCTTTATCATAAACATACCGAAAATATTATCTTATCATCTCTATCAGATCTCACTTTTGCAAGTGGTCGTGAAGGGATTGACAACCCCTTTATCGTGTTGGTTGCAAGGTTCTTATTTGTTTGTGTAGGTGCGTGGGACTCGGGCGTGGTCTCCTACTGGATTGATACCTTGGTTCTCAAAACCTGAGGGAAATACTTACGCTAGTTTACTGCATCACCCTTTCCTCTTCAAGGGAAAACCAATGCAGTGCTAAGAGGTAGCATCTAGCAGCACGGCGGCGTGGTGGTGGAGCATGCAGTTCTCCGGCAGGGCTTCGCCAAGCACTACGGAGGAGGAGGAGGAGTTGGAGGGTGGAAGGGCTGCGCCAGGGCAAGGCTTGCGGCTGCCCTCTCTCTCCCTCACTATATATTGGGGGAAGGGGAAGGAGGAGGCGCCCTACGGTTTCCCTAGGGGAGGGGCGGCGGCCACAGGGGAAACCCTAGATGGGTTTGGGTGCCCCCACCCCTAGGAAACTTGGCCCCCAAGCCAGGAGGGGCGGCTGCCCTAGAGGCGGCCCCAACTCTCCAGGTTACGTGAGATGGGGTGGGAGGGGCGCACACCCCCTTAGTGGGCTGATGTGCCTCCTCCCCTTGGCCCATAAGGCCCCCCAACGCTTGTCGTCGCCTCCAAAACTCCTTTCGGTCACGCTGGTCGTCACCCGGCACTCCCAGAACAATTCCGGACTCCAATACCCTTCGTCCAATATATAGATCTTCACCTACGGACCATTCCGGAGTTCCTCGTCACCTCCGGGACTTCGAACAACCTTCGATAACCACATAATATTCCCATTACAACTCTAGCGTCACCGAACCTTAAGTGTGTAGACCCTATGGGTTCAGGAACCATGCAGACATGACCGAGCCACCTCTCCCGCCAATGTAGCGACCCGACCCGAATGGGACAAGTCTCTGTGCTTACGTGTCATCCCTGGATCGGTATGCTGACACACACAGTACTCGAAGGATTTATAACAGAGGTAAATCACATGTATAAAGTAACGTAAATACTATTACCTCAATCCAATATAGCGGAAGCAACAAGGTTGTGGATTCCCATCAACACCAACGGCAAAGTTGAGTGTAGAAATCATAACCCTAACGTATCACTTACTCGTCGTAAGAAAACCTGCAACATGAGATGTTGCAGCCCGAAACGGGTCAGTACATTGAATGTACTGGCAAATTCACACCATAGAGAAAATGATGAACAATGGCTATCAATACATGCATATATGGCTGGTGGAAAAGCTCTATGGTTATAAGGTTTTTGCGAAAAGCCAATTTTTCCCCACTGCAAAGGAATAAATTTATTTAACTATCATGGTGGTTGTTAAACATTGAGAATGGTTGACAGCATTCTCAATCCCAATTAAAAATAATCATTAACACCCAACAAAATTAATTAAAGTAACGTGATGAGATCAACAGGATAACCCAAGAACTAGATACTCAAGGCGTCCATAACCGGGGACACGGCTAATCATGATTAGTTTGTACACTCTGCAGAGGTTTGCGCACTTTTCCCACAAGACTCGATCGCCTCCGTTGGATTTCTCGCACTACATGGTGTTTGAGAAACGGATGACTGAGAGATAGTCTTTCAGAAGCGCTAGCACCTTACGTTGGATAGACCGGTACACCTACTTCCCCCTACATCTGCTAGTCTACCCTATAAGAGTTCGCACGACTTAATCAACTATGCCAGAGCCCATAATGGCTTGTGGCTGCACATGGAAGTTTCTAGCATGAATAATCTTATGATCCCTTTGAGCCTGGGTGGCGGTCCAAAAGAAAAACAGGCAAGTCCTGGAATACCCAGGTGCCTCAATCCACCCAGATGTGTGTTTAAGTTGCCACCTTAAGTAAACCATTAATTAACAATCTCACATCTGTCATGAAATACTCTCAAAACCCAATCCATGTCTACGAGCATAGCATGGCAATATAAGCAGCGTAGAGTAACTCCCAAGGGTTTCATAATAAAACAGGTAATAGGTAATACCTCATCTACTTCCCATCCCACAATTTAATTAGATCCTAATCATGCAATGTTTGAGGATTGATCTAATGCAATAAAACTGGGTATGAAAAGGGTTATGATCAAAGTGTGAAATTGCCTGCAATGTTGATGAAGATGATTCGCACTCAAAACTCCTGATAGATCTACTCGTCACACTCCGGTCAATCTATCGTAAGCAAGCAATAGTAACCACACATAAGAAATAACTCAAAGATCAGAAAGAACAAAGAGGACGATTCGAAAAAACATCGAAACCAAGCAAATAACTCTTGCAACATAGAACAATTTCTAACAGTACCAAAATTGTGTGAATTTGGCCTTATCAGAAAGTTTAGGTCAAGAGCTTTAATTTGCAAAAAGAATCAACTAAATCGGAGTTACGAAACTCAAGTTATGATCAAACGAAGTTCAAATACAAATTTGTTTGAATTCAAATTTTAAAACTTCCAAAAACATGTTTGAGTTGGATTAATGGATAGAGGGGATCATAACAAAGAAGTGGGCGTTGGTTTCGTTGGATTTGGACTAACGAGTAAAAAGTTATGAGCGTTTGAAAAACAGGGGCCAATTTGTAAATAAAAATATCCACAAACGAGTCCCTGGCAGAAAACTAAAAGAAAAAGAAAAAGACTAAAAAGCGAACGTTCGTTTATAAGATCTAAACAGCGGATGTTCTCTTTATAATTAAACCTAAACAAAAGAGGTTTTTAAACGAAAACTAAACTAAAAGAAAAACCGGCGAACCGGGCGGTTTTACTTGGGTTTTACCGGTTCGGGAAATAAACCGGCGGCGGTGGTTTTCGGTGGCTGCGGAGGATCGGATCGGCGAGCTCCGGCGAGGGCGGCGTGCTCCGGCGCGGCGGTGGCAGCGGCGCGGGGCGGCGTGCAGCGCGGGCAGCAGCAGCTAGCGGAGGCGGCAGCGATGCAGCGGCGCGGGCGGCGGCGGTGCGGATCTGCGGCGCAAGGCGGTGGCGCGATGCGAGAAGGAGGAGAGAGAGAGAAGGCGGCGGCCTTGCCTTTTAAAGGCAGAGGGGAGGTCGAGGCATGGGGGAGGGGTCAAGGAGAGGAGGTGGCGAGGTCGGGCGGTGGATCTCGTCGGAGCTTGAACTCCGGCGAGGCGCGGTGGCTAGGGAGGAGGAGAGAAGAGGGGGGCGGGTCGGGGCCTGCCTTTTAAAGGCCAGGGGAGGGCGATGGCGTGCGGGAGGGGTTGGGGCGGTGCGGAGTCCGGTCGGGACACGGCCGGCGGCGTGCGGCTGCAGGAGAGCTGCGGGAGGAGGAAGGCGGCGCGGTGATGGGCTGGGCCGCGGCCTGTTGGGCTGGCTGGCCTGGCGCGGAGAGAGAGAGAGATAGAGAGAGAGAGAGAGAGAGAGAGAGAGAGAGAGGGAGAGAGAGAGAGAGAGAGAGGGAGAGGGAGAGGGAGAGAGAGAGGGGGAGAGAGAGAGAGAGTGCTGGGCTTTGGCCTGGCACTGTTCGAAGAGTTTCTATTTTTTTTTGTATATAAACACTTTTCCAGACAAATAAAATAACAAAAGCAAAATAAACAAAAATATTATATAGGCATATAATATATCAAAAAATTTAGAAAAAGGTTTCCTACAAGCTGAACATGTTTGTAGCATTAAATAAAATACACAATAGTTCTAATAATTCAAACAGTGCTCCTGCTTTAATAAAATCCAATAAAACCCATTTTAAAAATACCAAAATTAATTCAAATTTATTTCTCTCCAATTTTCTGTTGTAGGGAATCATGTTACCCTATTTTCTGTATATTTTGTTTTTGGAGAAAAATAATTTGAATAAAATTCAAATAACTCCAAATTAAAAATAAATTCAAAAGAACTTTGAATTTAATTCTTTGAAACTCCCAACTCATATTTCATATAATTTTGAAGAAGTCATTTTATCTTCTCTCGTGAAAATCATTGAGCTGCATGAAGTTTATGAATTGAAATATTTCCAAATGAAATTCAATTATTTTCTAATACCCTTTCATTTAATTAAATGGAAGAAGTCATATCATCTTCGCTCAAGGGTTTTGTTTTTGAAAAGAATTTGAATTCATGGAGATCAGAAAGCAAATATGAA
This sequence comes from Aegilops umbellulata, assembly GCA_032464435.1. Classification (NCBI taxonomy): domain Eukaryota; kingdom Viridiplantae; phylum Streptophyta; class Magnoliopsida; order Poales; family Poaceae; genus Aegilops; species Aegilops umbellulata. The sequence continues at coordinate 372,555,599 of CP136057.1, forward strand.
AGTTTGGGAAAGTCCTTTTATTCCCTCTCATTTAGCTTTCAAAAAGTTTCGAATTCACTCACTTTCAGTCAAACAATCAAACAATCAATCAGATCTATCTATTTATTATAACATTCCAAAATTTAGAATTTTGGGATGTTACAAACCTACCACCCTTAAAATGAATCTCATCCTCGAGATTCGGAGAGGCTAGCAAGAAAAGGTTAGGGTTTGGGGGTCTTCTAAAAATCCAACGTTCGTCACAAAGGGTCTGGGGTGCTACCACCCTTAAAAACATGGTTACGGTTTCATCAAAACTCATATACTCCATCCTTATTATTGACGGTGTCGGTCTTCTCAGACCGTAAGGGTAATTCCTTCTCTGGGCTCTTCCGATAGTGGCATAACCTTTTCCTGAATTCTTTTGTCCTTTCCTCTTGGTAAGGTTATTCCGATATTGGGTCTTCTTAGCTGACGGGTCTGGCGCCAATACTAAACAACTATCGATATCTCATGGTTGTCAACAATTTATGGTTTCTCCTGCAGGAAATGGGTCTGGTTGAACCTCACCGTATAACCTACGATTGGCAGCAGCTGCCTTGTACAAGGGGAAAAATTCTTATACCATTGTAAGGTTTAAACAGGGTTTTGATCGTCGTCTCTTTACTATAGGTAAGTCACTCAGATTTACCATCCCACATAGCAAGGCGAATAATAAGAGTAAGTCGGTATGGTGATCAATCCATCCCGCACCCAAATCATTACCATGTATATGGTTTAGCGAATCTCGCATTCTAACACTCGGTCATCCTCACAAGCATTGCAGAATTTCTCTTGTCAACAAACCAGGTTCGGATAAATCCATAGATTCTGCAAGCCAAACAAACATCTATCATTCCTTCCCAACTCTCAGGTTTTGCGTAAACTCCTATGAAATCGTCTATCGATAAAATCGTAACTTCTTCCAGGTTTTTCCTTCAGCAAGAATGTGCTTGCTTCTTGGCAGGTCCTGGGGCCTGTGGGTTGTGGCCCATCTCATCACTTGTCAACCTTGAACTCCTCATCTGGGCAACTGATCATTAGTCCATCTTCCAACTTCCAAATATTCTTAAATCCATCCATTTGTACTGTCTTCCTTCCTTCTATTGGCACCAAACTAGAACATGATTACTCAAACTCATCATGGAATTTCCATTGATCCATATTTCCAACATCATACCTCCTTTATATCCCATAGTAATTCGTCTCTTCATCCTCGTGGGATATCCCACATACCGAGATAAAAACTTATACTTATGAAGTCCATACTCCACTTCGTAGAACATCATTATCCTTTCCAGGGTCAAGCGTCCTTACAGGGGAATATTGGCCATCTCTGCATGGCACTTCTTCAACTGGGAAACGTGAAACACATCATGAACATCTGACAGTTCTTCGGGTGACTCCAATTTCTTGGCCACTTCTCCCATATGCTCCAAAACTCCGTATGGTCCTACAAATCTCAAGGCTAACTTTCCCTTAACCCCAAATCGTTTAATTCCTCGCAGAGGGGGCACACGAAGACATGCTCTGTCTCCAATTTCATAGACTACCTCCTTGTGTTTTTTAGTCTGGATAACTCTTCTGCCTGGACTGAGCTACCTTCAGTCTATCTCGAATCAACTTAGCATTCTCTTCTGACTCCTTGATCACATTTGGTCCAAACAACTGACGGTCTCCAACTTCATCCCACACACTCTTGGGGTATCAAACATATCGAGACAAAACTCGTATTCATTTTGTCCGAAATCCACTCAGGGGAGTATCCTTATCGTTTCCAGGGTCAACGGTTCTTACAGGGTACTACCACCCTTAAAATGTTCCAATATTCCATAGACCATATTTCTCATATCCTCGAAAATGGTCAACATCTTTCCTCATAGAGTAATTCATAAAATCCAAATCAGTGCCAACACTGCTAACTTCATTGATCCTCAAATTATTACAATCTCCTGTTTTTCCATTACATGCCTCAACTCAACACCTCAATATGAAGGAAAATGTTCTCACTACTACTACTACTATATTTATTCTGTTACAAACTCAACTATGTATCACAAGTCTCCTTCTCCTTCGAACAATCTCTGGCAAAGTGCCCTGCTTCATTACAACGGAAACATATTACTTCTGACAAATCTCGAGGTTTTCTTGTGATTATATAGCCTCCTTGGGTTGTTGGCTTCCTTTTTGGGCAATTTCTGAGGTAGTGCCCTGACTCCTTGCACCTATAACAGGTGATATGACTCAGATCCTTCCTGGAATCCAATCTACTTCTCTTTCTAGACTTTTCTGTTCTAATCAGGGCTTCTATTTCCTGTGGGTCATACTCTACTTCCTCAGTCGGGAATTCTACTAGATCCCCATTCATACAATTCTGGGAGATGTGTCCTTCTTCTCCACATGAATAGCAAGACTTGGTGCGGGGTTTAATTGGTTCCTCTTTGGGTGTGTCCTCCATCTCTTCCTTCATCACAGGTTCTTCTAAACTTTCCATAAGGGCTCCTTTCATTGCTTCTTTTTTCTGCTGGATGGTTCTTTGTACCATGGGGTAAATGTGACACTGAGCAGGGTAGTGGGTAGTTCCTTCACACAAGAAACAAGTGATCTGCCCAGTTGGGCATTCTTCAGCTGGGTGACTTCCTTCACAATGAGGGCATTCTTCAGCTGGGTGACTTCCTTCACAATTAGGGCATTCATCCTTGTGTTCTTTATGGTTGTGTCCTATTTCTCCACAAAGCTTGCATGCACAAGTTTTCTTCATATCCTTTCCATAAGGCTTCAATTTCTGGGACACAAACTGAGACTTTAGCAAAGTCAACTTAAATTCTTTCCAAGTGGTTACTCCTTGCCATCCATTGATGGTTTGGTACATCCTCCACCAAGTAGCAACACCTCTTTCAAAGCATTGAAGAGCATGCTGGGCCATATCCTTTCCTACTATGAGGTTGTTCTCCATATGATCCTCCATGTTCTGAATCCATCGGTATGTCTCCAATTGACTCATCGGTCCCGAAAATACAAGCTCATCTCCATTCATCATCTATTGGGTCCATGGGTTTTGGGGTGAGATAAGAGAGATCGAGAGAGATGCACACAATACAAACAAAGGTTTTGAAAAGACAGATTTTATTGTGGCTGTCGGAAAAGCAACAAACAAATGACAGCTCACAATCATCGCATCTAACGTAGGTATAACAGGGGTTTGGTCTTCTAAAGGTCAATAAATCTTCAAAGTCGTCAAACTCTTCAAGTCTTGTTCATGTCTTTCATGGCTTCTTCCGGTCACGCTTGTCATTCTCAAGTTCTTTTGCCAGATCATCTCTATTGACATGAAGTCTCTTGTGACATTCTTTAATATTTCTGGAGTTGCGTTCCAAACTTCCGGGTTTCAACATCCTTGACATGAACCATGGCACTACGGACCTTCCGTTCCTGGAGAATCTCCTGTATCTCGAGGTTTTGCTCCTCCAACTTGGCTACTCTCAGCTTCTTGGTCCTAAGTTCTTCATGAAATACTTCCTTGCCAAATACGGCTTCCTGAAGGTCCATCTTAAAACCCTTGGTGTAATAGTCCAAATCCTGGTGATGCAACATCTAAGGTTAAAACTTCATCTTGCTGATAGGTGCTCCATTAGCCTTCTACCATCAAATCTTTCCATGCATATGCATGCTTAACTCAGCACGGTGACAATAGCATAAGGGGGCGATAACATCATGGATAGCCGTGTTTCTGCTCTTGTCAGTTCCATGAGCTATCTCTCCATAGTTGATATCTCCTGCCTTAGGGTTTTCCTTGACAAAAACCTTGAAGTTCTATAGCTCCATGTTCCGGTCTTTCTTCGATACACCTTGATCTCGGGTATTGAAAGCTTCCTTAGTCTGTCAAGATCCATAAGGGTAGCCTTACTAGGTCATACAAATCTGGTAATTCTTCATAGCCTCCAAATCTCCTAGTCTTCGGAGTCTTCAACCACTGTAGTTTCCATTATTCAGATGCACAGTAATATCTCCTTCATTCCGTAGTGGTCGTGGTTGTCCGATATCTTGTACTTCTTGGAGTGGTCTCATCAGTCGAATCTTCGAGTGGTGAAAAAGGGGATAGGGGTATAGTCTCACTAAAAGGAAATATTTGAATAAGCTCAGAAGAGAAGAGAGGTAAAAGATCTTTTTTGAAAATGAAGTTGTAGAGAAAATCTTTCCTATGGGCTTGTCAGTTTCTAGGGTCATGTCCTACAGTTAACATGTGCTCTGATACCATCTTGTAGCGACCCAACCCGAATGGGACAAGTCTCTGTGCTTACGTGTCATCCCTGGATCGGTATGCTGACACACACAGTACTCGAAGGATTTATAACAGAGGTAAATCACATGTATAAAGTAACGTAAATACTATTACCTCAATCCAATATAGCGGAAGCAACAAGGTTGTGGATTCCCATCAACACCAACGGCAAAGTTGAGTGTAGAAATTGTAACCCTAACGTATCACTTACTCGTCGTAAGAAAACCTGCAACATGAGACATTGCAGCCCGAAACGGGTCAGTACATTGAATGTACTGGCAAATTCACACCATAGATAAAATGATGAACAATGGCTATCACTACATGCATATATGGCTGGTGGAAAAGCTCTATGGTTATAAGGTTTTTGCGAAAAGCCAATTTTTTCCTACTGCAAAGGAATAAATTTATTTAACTATCATGGTGGTTGTTAAACATTGAGAATGGTTGACGGCATTCTTAATCCCAATTAAAAATAATCATTAACACCCAACAAAATTAATTAAAGTAACGTGATGAGATCAACAGGATAACCCAAGAACTAGATACTCAAGACGTCCATAACCGGGGACACGGCTAATCATGATTAGTTTGTACACTCTGCAGAGGTTTGCGCACTTTTCCCACAAGACTCGATCGCCTCCGTTGGATTTCTCGCACTACATGGTGTTTGAGAAACGGATGACCAAGACATAGTATTTCAGAAGCGCTAGCACCTTACGTTGGATAGACCGATACACCTACTTCCCCCTACATCTGCTAGTCTACCCTGTAAGAGTTCGCACGACTTAATCAACTATGCCAGAGCCCATAATGGCTTGTGGCTGCACACGGAAGTTTCTAGCATGAATAATCTTATGATCCCTTTGAGCCTGGGTGGCGGTCCAAAAGAAAAATAGGCAAGTCCTGGAATACCCAGGTGCCTCAATCCACCCAGATGTGTGTTTAAGTTGCCACCTTAAGTAAACCATTAATTAACAATCTCACATCTGTCATGAAATACTCTCAAAACCCAATCCACGTCTACGAGCATAGCATGGCAATATAAGCAGCGTAGAGTAACTCCCAAGGGTTTCATAATAAAACAGGTAATAGGTACTACCTCATCTACTTCCCATCCCACAATTTAATTAGATCCTAATCATGCAATGTTTGAGGATTGATCTAATGCAATAAAACTGGGTATGAAAAGGGTTATGATCAAAGTGTGAACTTGCCTGCAATGTTGATGAAGATGATTCGCACTCAAAACTCTTGATAGATCTACTCGTCACACTCCGGTCAATCTATCGTAAGCAAGCAATAGTAACCACACATAAGAAATCACTCAAAGATCAGAAAGAACGAAGAGGACGATTAGAAAAAACATCAAAACCAAGAAAATAACTCTTGCAACATAAAAAAATTTCTGACAGTACCAAAATTGTGTGAATTTGGCCTTATCAGAAAGTTTAGGTCAAGAGCTTTAATTTGCAAAAAGAATCAACTAAATTGGAGTTACGAAACTCAAGTTATGATCAAACGAAGTTCAAATACAAATCTGTTTGAATTCAAATTTTAAAACTTTCAAAAACATGTTTGAGTTGGATTACTGGATAGAGGGGATCATAACAAAGAAGTGGGCGTTGGTTTCATTGGATTTGGACTAACGAGTAAAAAGTTATGAGCGTTTGAAAAACAGGGACCAATTTGTAAATAAAAATATCCACAAACGAGTCCCTGGCAAAAAACTAAAAGAAAAAGAAAAAGACTAAAAAGCGAACGTTCGTTTATAAGATCTAAACAGCGGACGTTCTCTTTATAATTAAACCTAAACAAAACTGGTTTTTAAACGAAAACTAAACTAAAAGAAAAACCGGCGAACCGGTCGGTTTTACTTGGGTTTTACCGGTTCGGGAAATAAACCGGCGGCGGCAGTTTCCGGTGGCTGCGGCGGATCGGATCGGCGAGCTCCCGCGAGATGGCGCGGGGCTCTGGCGAGGGCGGCGCGCTCCGGCGCGGCGGTGGCAGCGGCGCGGGGCGGCGTGCAGCACGGGCAGCAGTAGTGAGCGGAGGCGGCGGCGATGCAGCGGCGCGGGCGGCGATGCAGGGCGGCGGCAACGCGGATCTGCGGCGCAAGGCGGCGGCGCGATGCGAGGAGGAGGAGAGAGAGAGAGAGAGAGAGAAGGCGGCGTCCTCGCCTTTTAAAGGCAGAGGGGAGGTCGAGGCGTGGGGGAGGGGATAAGGAGAGGAGGTGGCGAGGTCGGGCGGCGGATCTCGTCGGAGCTTGAACTCCGGCGAGGCGCGGTGGCTAGGGAGGAGGAGAGAACAGGGAGGGGGGCGGGGTCGGGGCCTGCCTTTTAAAGGCCAGGGGAGGGCGATGGCGTGCGGGAGGGGTTGGGGTGGCGCGGAGTCCGGTCAGGAAACGGCCGGCGGCGTGCGGCTGCAGGAGAGCTGCGGGAGGAGGAAGGCGGCGCGGCGATGGGCTAGGCCGCGGCCTGTTGGGCCGGCTGGCCTGGCGCGGAGAGAGAGAGAGAGAGAGAAGAGAGAGAGAGAGAGAGAGAGAGAGAGAGAGAGAGAGAGAGAGAGAGAGAGAGAGAGAGAGAGAGAGATAAACACTGTTCGAAGAGTTTTTATTTTTTTTATTTTTTTTGTATATAAACACTTTTCCAGACAAATAAAATAATAAAAGCAAAATAAACAAAAATATTATATAGGCATATAATATATCAAAAAATTTAGAAAAAGATTTCCTACAAGCTGAACATTTTTGTAGCATTAAATAAAATACACACAATTTCTAATAATTCAAACAGTGCTCCTGCTTTAATAAAATCCAATAAAAACCATTTTAAAAATACCAAAATTAATTCAAATTTATTTCTCTCCAATTTTCTGTTGTAGGGAATCATGTTACCCTATTTTCTGTATATTTTGTTTTTGGAGAAAAATAATTTGAATAAAATTCAAATAACTCCAAATTAAAAATAAATTCAAAAGAACTTTGAATTTAATTCTTTGAAACTCCCAACTCATATTTCATATAATTTTGAAGAAGTCATTTTATCTTCTCTCGTGAAAATCATTGAGCTGCATGAAGTTTATGAATTGAAATATTTCCAAATGAAATTCAATTATTTTCTAATACCCTTTTATTTAATTAAATGGAAGAAGTCATATCATCTTCGCTCAAGGGTTTTGTTTTTGAAAAGAATTTGAATTCATGGAGATCAAAAAGCAAATATGAAAGTTTGGGAAAGTCCTTTTATTCCCTCTCATTTAGCTTTCAAAAAGTTTCGAATTCACTCACTTTCAGTCAAACAATCAAACAATCAATCAGATCTATCTATTTATTATAACATTCCAAAATTTAGAATTTTGGGATGTTACAGCCAATAACCAATAGTGGGATATGGATACCCATATTGGCTTCCACATGTTCCACAATGATCTCATCGGTATGTTACTTGCCCGAGATTCGATCATCGGTATCCCCATACCTCGTTCAATCTCGTTACCAGCAAGTCTCTTTAGTCATTCCGTAATGCTTGATCCCGTGGCTAACTCCTTAGTCACATTGAGCCAAATATGATGATGCATTACTGAGTGGGCCCAGAGATACCTCTCCGTCATACGGAGTGACAAATCCCAGTCTTGATTCGTGCCAACCCAACAGACACTTTCGGAGATACCTGTAGTGCACCTTTATGGTCACCCAGTTATGTTGTGATGTTTGATACACCCAAAGCATTCCTACGGCATCCGGGAGTTCCACAATCTCATGGTCTAAGGAAATTATACTTGACATTAGAAAATCTCTAGCAAACGAACTACACGATCTTGTGCTATGCTTAGGATTGGGTCTTGTCCATCACTTCATTCTCCTAATGATGTGATCCCATTATCAATGGCATCCAATATCCATGGTCAGGAAACCACAACCATTTATTGATCAACGAGCTAGTCAACTAGAGGCTCACTAGGGACATGTTGTGATCTATGTATTCACACATGTATTACGGTTTCCGATTAATACAATTATAGCATGAACAATAGACAATTATCATGAACAAGGTAATATAATAAGAACCATTTTATTATTGCCTCTAGGGCATATTTCCAACAGTCTCCCACTTGCACTAGAGTCAATAATCTAGTTACATTGTGATGAATCGAACACCCATAGAGTTTTGGTGCTGATCATGTTTTGCTCGTGGAAGAGGTTTTGTAAATGGATCTGTCACATTCAGATCCGTATGTACTTTACAACTGCACCAGCTGACTGCCTCACCATTCAAAATATACACGTATCCGGTTTGTAACTTGGAGTCATCCGGATCTGTGTCAAAGCTAGCATCGACGTAACCCTTTACGATGAGCTCTTCGGCACCTCCATTAACAAGAAACATATCCTTAGTCCTTTTCAGGTACTTCAGGATATTCTTGACTGTTGTCCAGTGTTCCACTCCAGGATCACTTTGGTACCTCCCTACCAAACTTATGGCAAGGTTCACATCAGGTCTGGTACACAACATGGCATACATAATAGAGCCTATGGCCGAGGCATAGGGGATGACACTCATCTTTTCTCTTTCTTCTGCCGAGGTTGGGCGTTGAGCTGCGCTCAATCTCACACCTTGCAATACAGGCAGAACCCCTTCTTAGACTGATCCATATTTAACTTCTTCAATATCTTGTCAAGGTATGTGCTTTGTGAAAGACTAATGAGACATCTCCATCTATCCCTATAGATCTTGATGCCTAATATGTAAGCAGCTTCTCCAAGACCCTTCATTGAAAAACACTTATTCAAGTAGGCCTTTATGCTTTACAAAAGTTCTATATCATTTCCCATCAATTATATGTCATCCACATATAATCTGAGAAATGCTACAGAGCTCCCACTCACTTTCTTGTAAATACAGGCTTCTCCATAAGTCTGTATAAACCCAAATGCTTTGATCATTTCATCAAAGTGAATGTACCAACTCTGAGATGCTTGCACCAGCCCATAGATGGAGCGCTGGACTTGCATACTTTGTCAGCATCCTTAGGATCGAAAAAACCTTCCGTCTGCATCATATACAATTCCTCCTTAAGGAAACCATTAAGGAATGTTGTTTTGACGTCCATTTGCCAGATCTCATAATCATAGAATGCGGCAATTGCTAACATGATTCAGACAGACTTCAACGTCGCTACGGGAGAGAAGGTCTCATCATAGTCAACCCCATGAACTTGTCGATAACCCTTAGCGACAAGCCGAGCATTATAGACGGTCACATTACCATCTGCGGCAGTCTTCTTCTTAAAGATCCACTTATTCTCTATGGCTTGCCGATCATCGGGCAAGTCCGTCAAAGTCCATACTTTGTTTTCATACATGGATCCTGTCGGCATTCTGGTAACGGGGGTCCCCAGACTTGCCTGCCTGCGGCCTGCGGCGTGGCTCAAAGGGGGGGCCCAGTATGGCCCATCTTCATCTACACAGACCCAAGACCCTCGCGAGGGGCCAAGCCTCGCGGGGCGGACGACACGGAGCTTCCTCAGGCATGGCCTCATCAGGCCGGCTCGCGAGGAGGTGGAGAGATCAAGGCGGGGTACCTCACGAGGTGCCTGTGACGCAAGCCATGATGACCAAGGGCGCCAGGCGGGCGCCAGCCCGCGCAGTGTCCTCCTTTCCTCTTTGGTGCAAAGGTAGCAAGCGCAGGCGAGAGCATCAAGCAAAGGCACCCGCTTCGGTGCAACAAGACCAAGACCAGCCCAACGGCAGGGAGGAAGTCATTCTGGAGCCCAAGCCAGCGTCACCACCAGAGCCTTTGGCAGGCGAGGACCAACTTTAGTCAGGATAAGTGTACCAGATGTTCCCCTTCAAAATGGCCAATTGTTGGCGCCCTTCCCGCTCAATATTTGTGAAGAGGCCCAGGGCCCTTGCGTATAAATAGGACTAGCCACCCCCAGGGTAGAGAGGATCGGCCAATCCAGAAACAAGCTGGGATCAGATCGAGTAGCATCACGCAGAGAGAGAGAGAGAGAGAGAGAGAGAGAGAGAGAGAGAGAAGGGTGACTGAACTCCTAGCAGTTCATCACCCCAGCCAAGAACAGACCCTCGTGAGGCTGTTCTTCCTTGTATTGCTCATCATCATCAGCCCAAGAGGCAATCCACCACACCACAAACTAGAGTAGGGTATTACACCACAATGGTGGCCCGAACTAGTATAAACCCTGTGTCTCTTGTGTTGTTCTTTCCATAGCTTAGATCTTAGCATGGCGGTAGGGTGCAGGTTGGTAGAAGGCGAACTCTCCGCGCGCACCCTAGTGTTCGAACCTCAAGGGTCTGCCGGAACCCGAAATTCGACATTTGGCGCGCCAGGTAGGGGTGTGCCGGAATTCGTCTTCCACCGCCCCGTTCTCCTCCGACCATCGCGTCCATGTCTGACGCTCGTCGGGCCCGCGCCGAGCGCCGAGCTGCTCTCGCTTCCCCCATCACCCAGACGGCTCCTGTCGGTGGGCGTCCTCACCGTTCCCCGTCACCTGCCGTCAACGCCGCCACCGGCCCGGCGGGAAACGAGCAGCAAGCGTCGTCTCAGCATCCGTCCGTGCGGCAAGACGGCCGCACCGCTACTCCCTTGCTAACCCCAGCTGGATCTTCGTCCCGCGCGCTCCGCGCACCCATGGAGGCTCGAGCTGCGTTCATCGCAGCAAACGAGCTCCTGTGCTGCCAGCCCGTCGACGATGTCTACGAAGAATGGCTCGACCGCATCGCCGAGCTCGTCCGCGCCGCAGGGGGCTCTCTTGCGCCGTCCGTTTCGCTGCACCGCACCCCGCCCTGCGCGGGCGACGAAGCTCCGGGGGCGCCCCAGCCGCCTCCTCCTCAAGAAGGCGCCCTGGCTCCAAGGCGCGTGGCCCCTGGGAGGAACCCGCTCCGTCAGGTGCCAGCACAGCAAGATCAGAGCTGCCAAGAAGTCCCTCGCCCGCAAGAAGCTGCCCGGGCGCTCCCTGCTCCAGCACATCGCGACCATGCTCCTGCTCCCGCACGTCAAGACCCTGCGCTGCTCCTAGCTGCAGCGCATGGGGACCTGCAAGACCAAGATCTCCGTCACCCAAGGCCTCATGTGGCCACAGCAGGCTGTCGTGCCTTCACCACCGAGCTACGCAGCGTCGCGTGGCCCGACAAGTTCAAGCCAGACCTGCCTCCTCGTTACGACAGCATGGGCGACCCTGCGGAGTTCCTCCAGCTCTATGAGCTGGGCATCGAAGCTGCCAACAGAGACGAGAAGGTCATGGCGAATTGGTTTCCCATGGCGCTCAATGACGGGGCCCGCACCTGGCTCCTGAACCTGGCTCCAGGAACGATCTCCTCCTGGGACGAGATGCGCACCCGCTTCATCGCCAACTTCCAAGGTACTCGCGACCGACCACCCGCCATGAGCGACATGCGCCGCATCAAGCAACAACCCGGAGAGACCCTGTAGAAGTACATCCAGCGCTTTGACAACGCACGCCTCAAGATTCCCAAGGTGACCGAGGAGGCCATCATCTCAGCCTTCTCCGACGGCATGCGCGACATCAAGATGAAGGAGGAGCTGGCGATGCATGAAGACCTGTGCACTTCCTTGGAGCTGTTCAACTTGGTGACCAAGTGCGCCATGGATGAGGAAGGGCGTCTCTCCCTCCTCGAGCTGCCTGCCGTAGACCCAGAAGAGAAGAAGCCCAAGGCCAAGGATGTGAAGCGCAAGGGGGCTGCCGTGCTCACGGCAGAACCAGACACCAAGCGGGGCAGAGATCAGCCTGAATCTTTCAAGGGCAGTCGGTACTGTGTGTACCACGACCTCCACACCCGCAACACCAACGAATGTCAAGAGCTCCGAGCCATGCGAGAAGGAAGGATCGGCCGTCGCCCCGACCGCGGTGACCGGGGCTACAGTCGAGGAGGAGGAAGGAATGCAGGACGCTGGGAAGACCGCTGCCCGCGCCAAGGGTGGCGCGATCGACCTCGCGAGGATCGCTGGCAAGACCCGCCTCGCGAGGGAGACTGGAGGGATCAGCCTCGTGAGGATCGCCCGCAAGGCAACGCAGGCCTCCCTCCGCTGCCGCCGCAGCCAAGGAGAAACGAGGACCGCCATCAGGACGAGGGGGCTGGGGGCTTCCAGGAGCCGCGCGCGATCGCCTGCATCCTGGGCGGGGCTCAAGCCCCAGCCTCTCAACGCATCTTCAAGCAGTTCGCCCGCGAAGTGAATGCAGTCCTCCCCAAGCTCGAAGCCACGCACCCTCTCAGGTGGTCGGCGTGCGCCATCACGTTCAGCTCAGCGGATCAGCTCAAGTGTGCGGCCACAGTCGGAGTCCTCCCGATGCTTTGTTCCCCAATCATCAGCAACGTGCTGGTCACCAGGACCCTCATCGATGGCGGGGCAGGGCTCAACGTGTTATTCGTGGAAACATTCAACAATCTCCAAGTGCCCTACAACCAGCTTCAGCCAACCAAGCCTTTCTCCGGAGTCACCGACGGCTCCACGGTCCCGATTGGGCAGGTCCGCCTCCCTGTCACCTTCGGGGCACGCGACAACTACCGCACCGAGCTCATCGACTTCGACGTCGCTCACATTCGCCTGCCCCACAACGCCATCCTTGGGTACCCAGTGCTGGCCAAGTTCATGGCCGTAACTCACCACGGTTACAACGTCCTCAAGATGTCAGGAAGTGGCGGAGTCATCACGGTGCCCTGTGAAGAGAAGGACGCGGTGTGTTCCCTGGAACGAGCCTTTCAGGCCGCATCACTGGAAGACCCGGATCGCGGAAGCAGGAGGCTTCCCAAGACCACCCCCAATAAGAAGAAGACATCGTCCGGCCCGGCCCCTCAGGAGGCAGGCCCCTCAGGGCCCGCGCCTGGCCAGGGGGAACCTCCTTCCATCGCATAGGAAAGCGTGCCCGGCGCCCTCCTCAGGCAGGGCTCGGGGGCTCTCCGCTGGAGGGCCACCGACCTGGCTAAGGTCACAAGGGAGGCGCTTGGGCACCACATGGAGGCGTGTTTCGAAGCACGTTTCCCTAAAAAAGGAGTAAGGGAAGGAGGGCCAGACCCTCAGGAGTTCGTCAACAAGGCCATTCAGGAGCTACAGGAGTCAAGAGTCATGAGAGGTGGCCGCTGCCTACCAGCTGTGGCTCCCCATCCAGGCGAGGATGGTGGGCTGCGCGTCTGCATCAACATACCAGGGCTCAATCGAGTCGCCTCTCTGGAGCACCTCTGGCCCTCACGAGTGGGGCGCTGCGAAGGTCCACCCCACAGCTACGTTCGCATGCCTTACGGCTTGCCAAACGCGGTTGTGACGTACCAGCGCCTCATGAGGGGCATCATGGAGGCTCAAGAGGCCAGGCGTTCCGCAGCCTTGGCGGAGGTGGAGATGGTCCGCGAGGAGCCACCAGCGCCTCCGGAGCCTCCTGAGGCCCCTGGGCCTGGGGGCTCGTGAGGATCGGCTTCCGCAGCCCACCGAGTCTGCTACACCAACACTCCTTCGTCCTCAACATCATCAGGTGACATCTTTCAAGTTTCATTTCCAGCTGGGAGCGCCCCCCAGGGCTGCATTATTCCCAGGCCGAGTGGGTCCGTCCCTGCGGCATGTATCCCTTTTATTTCATGTTGTTAGCTTACTTTGTTGGGGGCGCCCCTCGGGCTGCATCATCCCCAAGTCGCTCGGGCCAGACCCAGTGTCATGTATCCCTTTTGCGTTTATTTCCGGCTATGCGTTCGACCCACCATGCTTGATTATTTGATGCCGGTCCACGGCACCTCTTCTTCTCCATGCCGACCACTTGCACGTTAAAGGGGGGGTACCTGAGCATCGCGACTCAGGGCTCTTACTGGCTCTCCAGCCCTCACCCTCTGGCCTTGTCCACGGCATCACGACCTGGCATACCAACGACGGCTGAGACCAGCTCGAGGGCCGGGACCCGAGGACGTAGAGTGCCGGCATCTAACCAAATTTGCAGGAACACATCACAAGATAAGGCCCAGTGCCAGGCGCAACCCGCCTAGAGGTAGGGCCCCGTGAGTCCCGCGCTGGCTCACAGGTGCCCAGATACACCTCACCAGGCCCTACCGTGCCAGCCACGTGTCAGGGCGGGGCTGTACACGCCCCAGGGGCTCCTCCCGGAGGGGAGCCCCCTCCCACGTACTAGTGGAAGCACCATGCTCCGCGCTGGCTGACGACACTACCGAGGAGCGGCTATGCCCGTGCACATACGGAAGCGCTATGCTCCGCGCTGGTGATAAACAACTGAGGGTGGCCCCCGGTCCGGATCAACCTCAGGGAGCCCAGAGCTCAGTGTCTAGCCTCATCGCAATGCCTCCCCTCGGGAGTGCCGCGCGAGGGGGTTGGGCACGGGGGCTGCGCCTGGGTCACGGCCAGACGCACGCCACCCAGCCAGGCCCCCCCGGGCCTGGTTCGTCGCGCATCTCTCCCCGAGCGGAGCCAAGGTACAATGGCCGTTTGAGCGTCAAGGGGGACTCCTGAGCATCGCGACTCAGGAGCCTAACTGGTCACGTAGCCCCTCACTCCTTAGTTCCGAAAGGCTAACGACGGTTGAGGTATGCGCGGGGCCGGGCTCTGTAGACATAGAACAGTAGATCCACCCACATCTCACCACCCTACTTGATGTTCGTGCGCCAAGGGGGACTCCTGAGCATCGCGACTCAGGAGCCTAACTTGTCACGTAGCCCCTCACTCCTTTGTCCCATCCTGGTTTCCGGTCGGGGCTAACGGCGGCTGAGGTATGCGCGGGGCCGGGCCTTGCCGGCGTAGAACATAAACAAGTAGGAAG
This sequence comes from Aegilops umbellulata, assembly GCA_032464435.1. Taxonomy (NCBI): domain Eukaryota; kingdom Viridiplantae; phylum Streptophyta; class Magnoliopsida; order Poales; family Poaceae; genus Aegilops; species Aegilops umbellulata. The sequence goes on from CP136057.1 coordinate 372,570,693, forward strand.
GAAAAGCGTAAATTTCAAGGAATTCAAAAGCAAATATTACAGTCCACACTATTATATCAATGCAAAACGCAAGTTTAAACGCCTCCCCGAGGCATGATACATGTGCAGGAATTGAAGGCAGGACAGGAGCCACAACGGAGTCACTTGTTGGCGGTGGAGCAGCGCGGAGTGGGTTCGCCTCATGGAGCAGCAAGGTCGGCAGCGCCTAGCTTTGGCTTGGTGCTGAAGGCCCGGAACTTCCCCAGCAGAGCCTCCGCGCGACACTTCATGGCCTCGGCAGCGGCAGCGGCACGCTCACCGCTTGCTGGCTCCAGCAGGCTGTCGAGGTCGATGCTGGGATCGCGAAGGTAGATGTGGGTGAGGACCCGCGTCAGCGCTGCAGAAGACAGGACACGCGCCTCAGCCTCGGCCGTGGGGCCACGGCCAAGGGCAACATCTTCAAGAGCGCGAACCAGGAAGGGAAGCAGCTTGGTGGGGCCGTCCTCGGCGCCAGCCAGCGGGCTCTCCAGGCCGCTGTCGTAAAGCGTCCTCAGCGAGGAGGGAGCTTCCTCGCCCCCAACTCCTGCTCCAGCGCGCCTAGGCAGTCATGGCGCTTCCTGATCTTGGCCTCCCGGTCCTTGACGGCCGCCTCGCGAGCCTTCACGCCTTCTTCCTGCTCTTGGCGAAGGCGGGCCTCTTTCACGAGCTGGTCCCGCAGGCCTTGCAGCTCGTCCTCCAGCGCCTTGCAGTGATCACGGACGCCGACCACCTCCCCCAGGGCTGCGTCACGAGCAGCCTTCGCCTCAAGGACGGCCTGCCTCTCCTCATCGCAAGCCGTCGAGGCCTAGACCAGCGCCGCTTGAATCGAAGCGTCGGAGCGAATCCATCCTGAAGCCAGCTCTAAGCGCCCGGCCACCAAGCGAGGGTCGGCGCCAAGAAGATCCTGCCGCAGCTAGTCCAGCTCAGCAGCAGCACGATCCAGAACGGCAGGAGGAGTCGGAGAGACAGCAGTCGGTGGAGTAGGAGGAGAAGGCGGCAGCACGACCACAACATCCTGAGGCGGAGCCTGCTGCGCCCCAACGGCTGTGGTAGCGGCAGCAGGCAAAGGCACCTCGGGAGTCACTTGGGCCATAGGGGCTGAGCTCGCCCCAGCCAGCTCAGCCAGGCCTCGGGAGGACGAGCGGGCAGGAGAGGCCCGTGCGTCGCGGTCACCTTCCTTCGCGGGCAGAGGCGCTGCCCCGGATGGAACCTCAGGAGCTCCCTTCGGCTTCTTTGCTGCGGGCGCCAGCCTATCCAAGAGATGCGGACGTCAAGCCTCAGCAGCAGAACAAGAAATAAAGACAAGAATCAAGCGCTTACGGGTCGTCGCCAGTGAGCTCAAGCAGCCTCCAGCCAAATTTGAAGCCTGAAAGCCGGCTGGAAGGGTCAACCTCGGGAAGCTCGGGAGAGGAAGGCGCGTCTGCGGTCCGCCTCGGGGCCGGGGCAGACCCGCGGGAGATCAGCCCGGTCCTGTCCTTCTTTGGGATCGGGGGCAAGCTCCCGCCACCCTCCACGTCATCATCCTTGTCGTCATCGCTCGGAGAGAGGCGGAGAACGCGGGACCTGCGCCGGGGGAGGGGAGCCCTCGACTCTCCATCAGTCGCCTCGAAGTCAGGCCCTTTTTTCCGCTCCCCTCCTTCCTCCTCTTCGCTGGAGTCGTCAGAGGACACGTCCACCGGTTCCTCAGGAGCCTCCGTGGGCACGGGCCATCCCCGTTGAAGACGGGCATGGACTCCACTACCTGCTCCCAGTCGTCGCGGAGGAACAAGGGCGTAGGAGCGCCCTCCAACCTCGCCACATCGCCCCCGACCAGAGATTGGAGGACTGCAGCCAGATCTTCGTCGGCCAAGGTCGCGGGGCTCGGATGGGGCCTCCACATCGGAAGTGAGTACTGCCGAAGCGGAGCCAGCTGATGCTCCAGGAATTCTCTCAGCAGCGACGCGCCGGTCAGTTTCGCCGCCACCATGTTGTCCGGCCTCAGATCCGCGTCCATCTTCTCCAACACCAGCTTCGCGCGGGGGTCCGCGAGCTCCGCTCGACCCCAATCGCTGGAGCTCATGGGTTGCTCCGTGGGCAAGATCAGCCGAGGGTGGATGCGCCCAGCATCTGCCAAGACCCACTTGCTCCCGAAGCCCTCAATCTTTTTCCTAGGGTTTGAAATGGCAATGGCGCCACCGTACGCGACGAAGCTCGCGCACGCGGAAGCAGGACCGCGAGAGGTCCGGAGGTAGAAGTAGTGGCGCAGCAAGGCCACTGAGGGCTGCACCCCTACGTGAGCCTCGCAATAATAGGCGAAGATTGCCAGGAGAAGGACGGAGTTGGGGTGGAGATGCAGAGCCTGTAGCTTATAATGGCGGAGGACAGAGAAGAAGAACTCGGAGAAGGGAGGCACCAGGCCAGCAGCAATGGCGCTTACAAAGAGCAGATAGAAGGTGCTCCCTTGGACCTCAGGGGTGGCGGAGCCAGCCTTGAACACCTTCGCCCCGTCGATGCCCTGCGCCGCCGCCATCCGGCGCAACCGGGCAAGGCTCGCCTCCGACACGTACGGCGACTCCAGGGCAGACGAGTACCAAGCTCCGGCCGGGGACTGACGAGGCACCATGGCTTCCTAGGTCACGCGGTCGAAGTAGATCTGGAAATTTTGGAGGAAGGAGAGGCGCAAGAAAGGGGATGTGAGCAGCAACCGGAGAAAGCAAAAAAAAGCAAAGCCTAGGCAGATGTCGCTCCTTCATCAACACGCGCGGTTGCTGAGGCGCTCACGTCCAATCAACCGCCACGCGGCGCCCAAGGCCGCGGGCAGTTAGGGCCCGCGGCGCTTCGCCCTTGCCCTTTCGCCTCCCTGCACGGCCAAGTCCGGGAGCGCCTTGGGCCCGGGGGCTACTGTCGGCGTTCTGGGAACGGGGGTCCCCAGACTTGCCTGCCTGCGGCCTGCGGCGTGGCTCAAAGGGGGGCCCCAGCACGGCCCATCTTCATCTACACAGACCCAAGACCCTCGCGAGGGGCCAAGCCTCGCGGGGCGGATGACACGGAGCTTCCTCAGGCATGGCCTCATCAGGCTGGCTCGCGAGGAGGCGGAGAGATCAAGGAGGGGTACCTCACGAGGTGCCCGTGACGCAAGCCATGACGACCAAGGGCGCCAGGCGGGCGCCAGCCCGCGCAGTGTCCTCCTTTCCTCTTTGGTGCAAAGGGAGCAAGCGCAGGTGAGAGCATCAAGCAAAGGCACCCGTTTCGGTGCAACAAGACCAAGACCAGCCCAACGGCAGGGAGGAAGTCATTGTGGAGCCCAAGCCAGCGTCACCACCAGAGCCTTTGGCAGGCGAGGACCAACTTTAGTCGGATAAGTGTACCAGATGTTCCCCTTCAAAATGGCCAATTGTTGGCGCCCTTCCCGCTCAATATTTGGGAAGAGGCCCAGGGCCCTTGCCTATAAATAGGACTAGCCACCCCCAGGGTAGAGAGGATCGGCCAATCCAGAAACAAGCTGGGATCAGATCGAGTAGCATCACGCAGAGAGAGAGAGAGAGAGAGAGAGAGAGAGAGAGAAAGAGAGAGAGAGAGAGAGAGAGAGAGAGAGAGAAGGGTGACTGAACTCCTCCTAGCAGTTCATCACCCCAGCCAAGAATAGACCCTCATGAGGCTGTTCTTCCTTGTATTGCTCATCATCATCAGCCCAAGAGGCAATCCACCACACCACAAACTAGAGTAGGGTATTACACCAGAATGGTGGCCCGAACTAGTATAAACCATGTGTCTCTTGTGCTGTTCTTTCCATAGCTTAGATCTTAGCATGGCGGAGGGGTGTAGGTAGGTAGAAGGAAAAATCTCCGCACGCACCCAGTGTTCGAACCTCAAGGGTCTGCCGGAACCCGAAATCCGACAGATCCTATCTCGGATTTCATAGCTTCAAGCCATTTGTTGGAATCCGGGCCCGCCATCACTTCTTCATAGTTCGAAGGTTCACCGTTGTCTAACAACATGATTTCCAGGATAGGGTGTCGTACCACTCTGGTGCGGAACGTGTCCTCGTGGACCTACAAAGTTCAGTAGCAACTTGACCCGAAGTTTCATGATCATCATCATTAACTTCCTCTCTAGTTGGTGCAGGCACCACAAAAACATCTTCCTGAGTTGCGCTACTCTCCGGTTCAAGAGGGGGTACCTCATCAAGTTCTACTTTCCTCCCACTTACTTCTTTTGAGAGAACCTCTTTCTCCATAAAGGATCCATTCTTGGCAACAAAGATCTTGCCTTCGGATCTGAGGTAGAAAGTATACCCAATAGTTTCCTTAGGGTATCCTATGAAGACGCATTTTTTCAATTTGGATTCGAGCTTTTCAGGTTGAAGTTTCTTGACATAAGCATCGCATCTGCAAACTTTCAGAAATGATAGCTTAGGTTTCTTCCCAAACCATAGTTCATACGATGTCATCTCAATGGATTTCGACAGAGCCCTATTTAAAGTGAATGCGGCAGTTGAGGGAGTCCTGGATTAGGGGGTATCCGGATTGTCGGACTATATCCTTTGGCCGGACTGTTGGACTATGAAGATACAAGATTGAAGACTTTGTCCCGTGTCCGGATGGGACTCTCCTTGGCGTGGAAGGCAAGCTTGGCAATACGGATATGTAGATCTCCTTCCTTGTAACCGGCTCTGTGTAACCCTAGCCCCCTCCGGTGTCTATATAAACCGGAGGGTTTAGTCCGTAGGACCAAGAACAACAATCATATCATAGGCTAGCTTCTAGGGTTTAGCCTCTCTGATCTCGTGGTAGATCAACTCTTGTAATACTCATATCATCAAGATCAATCAAGCAGGAGTAGGGTTTTACCTCCATCAAGAGGGCCCGAACCTGGGTACAAACATCGTGTCCCCTGTCTCCGGTTACCATCCGCCTAGACGCACAGTTCGGGACCCCCTACCCGAGATCCGTCGGTTTTGACACCGACAACAGTCTCTAAAGCATAACCCCAAAATGATAGCGGTAGATCGGTAAGAGACATCATAGATCGCACCATATCCAATAGAGTGCGATTACGACATTCAGACACACCATTACACTGAGGTGTTCTAGGCGGCGTGAGTTATGAAACAATTCCACATTTCCTTAAGTGCGTGCCAAACTCGTGACTCGAGTATTCTCCTCCACGGTTTGATCGTAAGAACTTTATTTTCCTGTCATGTTGGTTCTCTACCTCGCTCTGAAATTCCTAGAACTTTTCAAAGGTCTCAGACTTGTGTTTCATTACGTAGACATACCCATATCTACTTAAGTCATCAGTGAGGGTGAGAACATAATGATAGCCACCGCGAGCCTCAACGCTCAATGGACCGCATACATCAGTATGTATTATTTCCAACAAGTTGGTTGCTCGCTCCATTGTTCCGGAGAACGGAGTCTTGGTCATTTTGCCGATGAGGCATGGTTCACACGTGTCAAATGATTCATAATCAAGAGACTACAAAAGTCCATCTGCATGGAGTTTCTTCATCCGTTTGACACCAATGTGACCAAGGCGGCAGTGCCACAAGTATGTGGGACTATCATTATCAACCTTATATCTTTTGGCATTCACACTATCAATATGTGTAACATCATGTTCGAGATTCAATAAAAATAAACCATTTACCAGCGGGGCATGACCATAAAAGATATCTCTCATATAAATAGAACAACCATTATTCTCGGATTTAAATGAGTAGCCATCTTGCATTAAACGAGATCCAGATACAATGTTCATGCTCAAAGATGGCACTAAATAACAATTATTGAGGTTTAAAACTAATCCCGAAGGTAGATGTAGAGGTAGTGTGCCGACGGCGATTACATCGACCTTGGAACCATTCCCAAGGCGCATCGTCACCTCGTCCTTCGCCAGTCTCCGCTTAGTCTGCAGCTCCTGTTTTGAGTAACAAATGTGAGCATCCGCACCGGTATCAAATACCCAAGAGCTACTACAAGCACTGGTAAGGTACACATCAATAACATGTATATCATATATACCTTTGGCGTTGTCGGCCTTCTTATCCGCTAAGTACTTGGGCCAATTCCGCTTCCAGTGACCATTTCCCTTGCAATAAAAGCACTCAGTCTCAGGCTTGGGTCCATTCTTTGGCTTCTTCCTGGCAACTGACTTACCGGGCACGGCAACTCCCTTGCTGTCCTTCTTGAAGTTCTTCTTACCCTTGCCTTTCTTTAAACTAGTGGTCTTATTCACCATCAACACTTGTTGTTCCTTTTTGATCTCCACCTCCGCTGATTTCAGCATTGAATATAACTCAGGAATGGACTTCTCCATCCCTTGAATATTGTAGTTCATCACAAAGCTCATGTAGCTAGATGGAAGCGACTGGAGGATCCTGTCAATGACACAGTCATCTGGAAGATTAACTCCCAACTGAGACGAGAGGTTGTGCAACCTAGACATTTTGAGTATATGCTCACCGACAGAACTGTTTTCCTCCATCTTACAACTGTAGAACTTGTCGGAGACTTCATATCTCTTGACCCGGGCATGAGCTTGAAAAACCATTTTCAGCTCTTGGAACATCTCATATGCTCCGCGTTGCTCAAACGCTTTTGGAGCCCCGGTTCTAAGTTGTAAAGCATGCAGCACTGAACCAGGGAGTAATCATCACTACGCGACTGCTAGGCGTTCATAACGTCTTGAGTTGCTGGGAAAATGGGTGCGTCACGTAGCGGTGCTTCAAGGACATATGCTTTCTTGGCAGCTATGAGGATGATTCTCAAGTTACGGACCCAGTCCGTATAGTTGCTACCATCGTCTTTCAGCTTGGTTTTCTCTAGGAACGTGTTGAAGTTGAGGGCAACATTAGCGTGGGCCATTGGATCTACAAGATAGATTGTAAAGACAATTTTAGACTAAGTTCATGATAATTAAGTGCATCTAATCAAATTATTTAATGAACTCCCACTCAGATAGACATCCCTCTAGTGATCTAAGTGATACATGATCCGAATCGACTAGGCTGTGTCCGATCATCACGTGAGACGAACTAGTCATCAACGGTGAACATCTGCATGTTGATTGCATCTACTATACGAGTCATGTTCGACCTTTCGGTTTCTTGTGTTCCGAGGCCACGTCTGTACATGCTAGGCTCGTCAAGTCAACCTAAGTATTTCGCAAGTGTAAATCTGGCTTACACCCGTTGTATGCGAACGTTAGAATCTATCACACCTGATCATCAGATGGTGCTTCGAAACAATGAACCTTCGCAATGGTGCATAGTTAGGGGGAACACATTTCTTGAAATTTTAGTGAGGGATCATCTTCTTTATGCTACCTTCATTCTAAGCAAATAAGATGTAAACATGACAAACATCACATGCAAATCATAAAGTGACATGATATGGCCAATATCATCTTGCGCCTTTGATCTCCATCTTCGAGGCGCGACATGATCACCTTCGTCACTGGCATGACACCATGATCTCCATCATCGTGCCTTCAGGAAGTTGTCTCCCCAACTATTACTTCTACTACTATGGCTAACGGTCGGTGTCAAAACCGGCGGATCTCGGGTAGGGGGTCCCGAACTGTGTGTAGGATCGCAAGTATGTCTAGAGGGGGGGGGTGATTAGACTACTTGACCAAATAAAAACTTAACCTTTTCCCAATTTTAGTTCTTGGCAGATTTTAGCAACTTTAGGACAAGTCAAGCAATCATCACACAATTCAAGCAAGCATGCAAAGAGTATATAGCAGCGGAAAGTAAAGCATGCAACTTGCAAGAATGTAAAGAGAAGGGTTTGGAGAATTCAAACGCAATTGGAGACACAGATGTTTTTCCCGTGGTTCGGATAGGTGGTGCTATCCTACATCCACGTTGATGGAGACTTCAACCCACGAAGGGTAACGGTTGCGCGAGTCCACGAAGGGCTCCACCCACGAAGGGTCCACGAAGAAGCAACCTTGTCTATCCCACCATGGCCATCGCCCACGAAAGACTTGCCTCACTAGCGGTAGATCTTCACGAAGTAGGCGATCTCCTTGCCCTTACAAACTCCTTGGTTCAACTCCACAATCTTGTCGGAGGCTCCCAAGTGACACCTAGCCAATCTAAGAGACACCACTCTCCAAGAAGTAACAAATGGTGTGTTGATGATGAACTCCTTGCTCTTGTGCTTCAAATGATAGTCTCCCCAACACTCAACTCTCTCTCATAGGATTTGGATTTGGTGGAAAGAAGATTTGAGTGGAAAGCAACTTGGAAAGGCTAGAGATCAAGATTCATATGGTAGGAATGGAATATCTTGGCCTCAACACAAGGGTAGGTGGTTCTCTTTCAGAACATATGAGTTGGAAGTGTAGATGTGTTCTGATGGCTCTCTCCACGAATGAAGAGGAGGTGGAGGGGTATATATAGCCTCCACACAAAATCCAACCGTTACACACAATTTACCAATCTCGGTGGGACCGAATCAACAAACTCGGTCGGACCGAAAAGGTAAACCTAGTGACCGTTAGAGATTTTCGGTGGGACTGACATGCAACTCGGTAGGACCGATATGGTTAGGGTTAGGGCATAACGTAATCTTGGTGAAACCGATTACACAAACTCGGTGAGACCGATTTGGTAATTGGCTAACCAGAGAGTTGGTCAGGCAAACTCGGTGGGACCGATTTGCTCTTTCGGTGAGACCGAAAAGTTACAAAAGGGAAACAGAGAGTTTACATTGCAATCTTAGTGGGACCGATTTGCTCTTTCGATGAGACCGAAAAGTTACAAAAGGGAAACAGAGAGATTGCAACCCCATCTCAGTGAGACCGAGATCCCTGTCGGTAGAACCGATTTGCTAGGGTTTGGCAGTGGCTTATGACAAGTGGAACTCGGTGGCACCGCATGGAAAGAATCGGTAGGACCGAGTTTGGCTTGGAGTTTAGGTCATTTGTGGATATGGAAAGTAGCTGAGGATTTTGGAGCATATCATTAAGCACATGAAGCAAAAGGCTCATTAAGCAACACCTCATCCCTCCTTGATAGTATTGGCTTTTCCTATGGACTCAATGTGATCTTGGATCACTAAAATGTAAAATGAAGAGTCTTGAGCTTTTGAGCTTGAGCCAATCCTTTGTCCTTAGCATTTTGAGGGTTCCACTTTCACCATCCATGCCATGCCAATCATTGAGCTTTCCTGAAATAATTGTCTTGGAATAGCATTAGCTCAATGAGCTATATGTTGTTATGAATTACCAAAACCACCTGGGGATAGTTGCACTTTCAATCTCCCCCTTTTTGGTAATTGATGACAACATATAGATCAAAGCTTCGACAAATGATAATAAGAATGAATTATATCGTCGCTTTGAGAAGTATGTGATAAGTAAGAGCTCCCCCTAAATTTGTGCATATTTAAAATTTGCTTTGGACTGCAAATGCACAAAGAGTTAGAATTATGGGTTACTCTTCCATGTCACATACATCTTGGTGGAGCGCTCAAAATGATAATAATGAAATACATGCACTCATCACCAAGGAAAAGTGAATGACCATATAAGATAGATAAAATATATCAAGCATGCATAAGTGTAGCTTATGATCAAACACATTATCATCAATGTCTCACAGGCATAACAGAGTATCTCGACCAAAAGCAAACAATGTTTGAAAGACCACCAAATAAAGCAAGAGAGAAAAAGCAACACTCTCTCTCTCGAAGCCTATGATCTATACATTTTTCTCCCCCTTTGGCAACAAGTTACCAAAAAGTTCCTAGAAAATGCATAGTGCTAGATCGACTCTCAGGCTTGATCTTCGGGTGGTGGTGGAGTTCGGATCACTCCAAGGACAAAGGCTTCTATTGAAGTGGTTGGAGTTGGAGCTGAAGTAGATGCTGGAGCTGGTTGGGCTGGTGCTGTGGTTGGAGCTGAGGCGGTGGCTCTTGTGTCAGGAACTGGCACTGCACTGGACCTCTGAGCTCGTGGCACTCTGGCAAATGCATCAGTGGTAGTCTTCCCTTTCCTCTCCTGCATGTCATCTTGGAGTGGCTCCATTGCAGTCTGAATCTCTGTCACCTTGATATCCAAGTCATAGAACTTTTGTTCTACGATTCTCTCTAAGCTCGCCTGGTTCTGAGTTAGGGTGGCCAGTCCTTTCTCAATCCGCAGGGTGGATGCAATCAAGTAACTGAGCTGCTCTTGCTTGTTCTTCAAGAAGTACTCAGATGCCTCCTCTTGAGTTGGCATCTTGGCAGCTTTCTCCTTCCTTGCCTTCTCCTTCTTGGCTTGTGCTTGAGCTGATGATGGTTCATTTTCATTCATCACAACTTGGTTGTCCTCGAAATCTGGATGAATAGGCAAATGTTCCTTGTCCAACAAGTATGTTTCTGTGCCCATTCTTGAGTTAATCAACATCTAGATCTGAGGGGCATAACCACAGCTCCTCTTCTGATCTGCTGCAGTCCTCTTGATAGTCTCTACTATGAGGCTAATAACCTTAAATTTCTGAGGCACATCAAAGATATGTAGCAAGTTAATGGCTTGACCTCTGATCATCCTGTGATGTCCAGACTTGGGCAAAAGTGTGTGCCTAAGGATCCAGTTGATCGTAGGTAGTCCTGACAACAAGTGTTTTACAGACCCAAACTGGTGAGTGTCAAGATCATCTGCTGGAATCTCCTTGTACATATTTTCCATAGTGTTATGATCCATCTTTTTCTTGGAATAGACATCCAAGTCATCTTCATTTTCTTCTGGGGCATTGACCAACTTTGCCCATTCCTCAACAGTTGAGTGGTACCTTGTACCTTCAGACATCCATGTGATCCTTCCATCTGGATAGAAGTGTGTTGTGGAGTAGAATTGCATGATCAGCTCTTCATTCCACTTTGTGAGCTTCTGCCCAACAAAGTCAGCTACTCCACATGCCTTGAAGCTGTCTTGCACTCCAGGATAGTGCTCTTCATTGTCCTTGATGTATTCCCAGTCTACCCATCTCATATCACACACAACAGGCTTCTTGTCCAACAAGACTGTCTCATAGAAGTACTGCTGTTCCTTAGTGTGGAACCTGTAGTCAACAACTGTCCTTCTCCTGGTAGCATATGGATCCTCTGATCTCCACTTTCTTAGCCCAGAGTCTCTTCTGATCTTCATATCCTCAGCCACATGATGAGCATCATTGTGGTCTGGGATCTTGGGCTTCAACTTTCTCAGCACTTGGCCTTCCTCTTCTTCTGCAGTTTCAGGCACTGGGGCCTTGTTCTTTTCAGCAGCTGGGATGCTTCTTGTATTTCTCTTTGGTTTTGGCTTTGGAGCTGGCTTGGCCTTGGAAGCAGCCTTGGGGGCTTCCTTGGGCTTAGATGCAGTTGCCCCTGATCTTATGGCATCACCCATCAGTTTGGGTGCCTTAGGTGCTGGTGCAGCAACCTCTTCTTCTTCTTCTTCATCAGAAGAATGTTGTTCAAATTCAGCCATGGGATCAACTTTCTTGCACCATCTGCTTCTTTTCCTTTCCTTCTTCCCTTCAGCAACAACTGGCTCTTTGGGTGCAGGCTTCTCAGGAATCTTTGTTGAGGCTCTGGCCTTTGGTTTGGGTTGCCTGCCTGCTGGCCTTTTGACCTTTAAGCCTGGCTTGGTGCTTTGTCTTGAGCCATGCTCTTTTTTGAGTTCAACTTTCTTGGAAGTTGCCTCCTCCTCTGCCACATAGTCCTCATCCTCTGATTCTGAGGTTCTCTTTTTCCTTTGTCTTGTGGCAGCTTTTGGTAGGTTGCTGGGGGTGCTCCTGCTGCCTTCATCTGAAGAGCTGGAGGGACTAGTGCCCTCACTCATCTGCACTGGCTGCTCTGACAAGTTCTGGCTATCACTCTGGTCTAACATGATGAACAAGCTGACTGCTGACCCTGTGAATAGTTTATAGATGAGGTAGAGTGGATGAGCATCACAAAATGCAGAGATTTTTGCAAAAGAATGATTCAAAAACTTAGTTTTAGTTTCCCACAGAAAGCATTTCGGATCTACCGATGCTTAAACTCGGTGATACCGAAGCAGTTTTTGGAACCTAAACTAGTGAACTCGGTCAGACCGAGTCACAGTTCAGTGGCACCGAGACTGCTAGGGTTTCACAAAGTTCCAAAATCGGTCACACCGATTAGCAATACTCGGTCAGACCGAGTCTTACTTGTGCAATGGCATAAGCCAAATCGGTGGGACCGAGTTTTTCAACTCGGTGGGTCCGAGATGGTTTCGGCGGAAACCTAACCCTAAAATTTTCGAATCAAACCTATTCTACGAGTTCATTGACTGGATAGGAGTTTATCAAACGTGGCAAGAATCATTATGATCACAATGTGCTAGGAATCGGATTGGGGAATAGCACAAAGATCGAGTCCATACCCTAGTTCGGCGGAGACTCGCTACGGCGGTAATGGCGGGGTTGATTCCCATTGACGGCGACGGAGACCAGCGACTGGAGGCGGCTGGCAGCGAGGAGACGATCCGGAGACCACGTAGGCAGAGCGAGCTATCGCGCGGGCGAAAGGGTTTGGAGAAATTTCCAAAAAAATTCCCGTGTCTATATATAGCCCGACCCTATCGGTGTGACCGAGTGGAACAACTCGGTGGCACCGAGATGCAAAACTGTATACAGCTGTTGCAACTCGGCGTGACCGAATGGTTCAAATCGGTTGCACCGAGATCGAAAACATATATCAACTTAATGATCTCGGTAAGACCGAAAGTGGGGTATCGGTCAGACCGAGAATCACAAAGAGGTTTTGGAAGTTTAAGTCTATGACGAATCGGGGACTCCGAGTGCTCCTCACACAGAGTGGTTCGAATCTGACTTGATCAATTTTGTGATGTAGCATTAATAGAGTTTGAGACGAGAAAAGCATAGATAGCTAGAGGAGGTTCCTAGGCATTCTTGTCCATCCACTTGGCAAAAGAAAGATAAAGCCAAACAACCAAAACAACAAGTGGATGTCCTCGAATGAGTAAAATATGCAACCAACATGCTCACACAATAAAATGGCAATTGAAATATGTGACAAAGAATGCACAACCATTTCTAGCATCTATCAAGCAATTGGCGATGACTAGGTCATCTATATATGAGTATATTGACTTAGGAGTCAAATGAGAACATTTGATCATAGGTCATACTCATCGTTTAAGCTCAAGTGGGGTTACCACTTTTACATAAAGCATTGTTGTGTTCACATCATTAGAGTTGCTTTAACTCAAGTCTTAGAGTAAAGCTCCCCCTAGATGTGATGTCCCCCCTAAGAGGGATGAACTAACCTTGGGTTTTGTCGATGATGACTTCATGTAGATGTTGAAGATGTGGATGCTCAATGTTGATGTAGATCACTTGGAGCTATCCTTTTGAGTGAATTTCACTTTCAATACCTACATGGGTTAGTCCCACAAGGAACAAACAAGGATGTCCATAGACATAGAGTGATGCACACACAAGATGATGTCTATGAAAGCTTTTAGGTTAACTTGTCCCTTGTCTTACCAACAAGAGGGTTTGTGACTCATTGAACTAGAGCAATATGTGGAAGTATATTGCACTTGTTCTTGACAAAATGATAAGATGAAGTATGTTGGCGGAGTCACCCTCAAGAACTCTCTAGTTCTTCTTCTTTTGGATCCACACCATCTTGATGGGAATCCTTGGAGTTGTAGTCGTACTTGATGAAGTGGAACTTGAAGTAGTCTTGGGAATCCACTTGACTAAGGTCTTAGGAGCTTCTTCAAATGCATCAATTTACTCTTGAAGCTTGTCCTTGCCTTTTTGCTTGTAGTCTTGTGGTGGAAGATCATCTTGAGTTTGTGTCCCCTTGAAAGAAGTAGGATCATACTTCTCTTGTTGAGGAACAAACTTTGTCTTGGGGTATTGATCTTCTTCCCACTCAACTCCATTGGCATTGAACTTTCGTTCAAAACCAACACCTTGATTCTTTCGGTGCCTTCCTTGCTTGCGTACAATCTCCTCGAATTGCTTACTTCCGGCAAGGCTTTTGTACACTCCTTTCTATATGATTCCCTTCAATAAGCTATTTTCTTGCTCAAGAGTAACTTGGCTAAGAGAATCGTTAGTGGAATCAAGAGAACTACTAGAAGCAACAATATTGGATTTAACATGATCATTGTTACTACTAGAGGAAGAATCTTTCTTGTTCTTGTTATTGGACTTGGCTTGAGGCATGTAAGTGGATAAGAGTAAACGCTTGGCAATGTAAGAAGAACTTTTCTTGCGGAGATCATCATTGCTTGCCTTTAAGACTCATGCTCTTGCTCAAGATTGAGCTTTTCAAAGCGTAACTTTTCATGAGCTCTTAAAAGTTCTCGATGATCTTCGAAGATAGTTTCATGAGCTAACTTAAGAGTGTTTAGTTCTTTAGTTAGAGCCTCAATTCTCTCCTTATCATTGTCATTCGTTTTATCTTGATTAGCATGATTAATTGACGTTTCATCATAGTATTCATCACTAGAGTTGTCAACAAGTAAATCATCATCACCTAACAAGTCATCCTCATCACTATTGAAATCAACATACTCAGGATGAGTTACCTTAGGACCTTTGTCCATGAAGCATCTTCTAATTCCCTCATTTGGTGAGTCAAATATGTCGTAGGAGTTGGTTGACACAAGTGCTAGACCGGCAACACCTTCATCTTGAGTATATTCGGAATCGGAGTGATAACTTCTCTCGGAGTGGTTGTCGGAGTCGGAGCCGGATACCCACTCACCAACATGAGCTTGATGTCTTCGTTTTGTGTAGCTCCTTGATGATTTTTCCTTTCTTTTCGAATCCTTGCTTCTCCGTGAGTATCTTCGTTCATAACGATCATCTCTACTCCTTCTCTCTTGATGGTGATTCTTCTCTTTTGCCTCTTCTTTTTGGAGAATCTTCTCTTCTTTTGTAGGGAGCCGTACACTCATTGGAATAGTGTCCGGGTCTTCCACAATTGTAGCAGTTTCGCTCTCGACTAGAAGATCTTTTGTCATTATAGGACCTTGACTTGGAGCTTCTATCTTTGCTTCTACTCTTGTAGAACTTGTTGAAGTTCTTCACCATTAGGCCCAATTCTTCGTTGAAATTTTGTTTCTCACTTGATGATGTGGGGGCTTCACATGAGGCTTTGTAGGCACCACTTGATTTGTTGTGAAGCTCCTCTTTATCCTTGAGTGACATCTCATGAGCAACAATTCTTCCAATGACCTCCGTTGGCTTGAGATCTTTGTAATTGGGCATCATTTGGATCAATGTGCACACGGTATCATATTTTCCATCCAAGGCTCTTAGGATCTTCTTGATGATGAATCTGTCGGTCATCTCTTCACTCCCTAAGCCGGCAATATCGTTTGTGATGAGAGCAAGCCTAGAGTACATTTCAGCGACACCTTCACCATCCTTCATTTTGAACTTGTCAAGTTGACTTTGAAGCACATCCAATTTTGATCCCTTGACGGAGTCGGTACCTTCGTGCATATCAATCAAAGTATCCCAAATTTCCTTTGCATTTTCAAGACGGCTGATTTTGTTGAATTCTTCGGGGCACAATCCATTGAAGAGAATATCACAAGCTTGAGTGTTGTATTGTAACATCTTCAACTCATCCGCGGTAGCTTCATGGTTTGGTTCTTTCCCATCGAAGAAGTCACCTTGCAAACCAACATACACAATAGCCCAAACGGCGGGGTTATGTCCAAGAATATGCATTTTCATTTTATGCTTCCAACTAGCAAAATTAGTACCATCAAAGTAAGGACCTCTACGGTGATAATTTCCCTCGCTAGACGCCATACTCTCCGAGGTTGTGAAACCAAGGCTATGACCACCAAAAGCTATGGAAATCAAAGCAAATGGAGACCAAAGCTCTGATACCACTTGTAGGATCGGAAGTATGTCTAGAGGGGGGGTGATTAGACTACTTGACCAAATAAAAACTTAACCTTTTCCCAATTTTAGTTCTTGGCAGATTTTAGCAACTTTAGGACAAGTCAAGCAATCATCACACAATTCAAGCAAGCATGCAAAGAGTATATAGCAGCGGAAAGTAAAGCATGCAACTTGAAAGAATGTAAAGAGAAGGGTTTGGAGAATTCAAACGCAATTTGAGACACGGATGTTTTTCCCGTGGTTCGGATAGGTGGTGCTATCCTACATCCACGTTGATGGAGACTTCAACCCACGAAGGGTAATGGTTGCGCGAGTCCACGGAGGGCTCCACCCACGAAGGGTCCACGAAGAAGCAACCTTGTCTATCCCACCATGGCCATCGCCCACGAAGGACTTGCCTCACTAGCGGTAAATCTTCACGAAGTAGGCGATCTCCTTGCCCTTACAAACTCCTTGGTTCAACTCCACAATCTTGTCGGAGGCTCCCAAGTGACACCTAGCCAATCTAGGAGACACCACTCTCCAAGAAGTAACAAATGGTGTGTTGATGATGAACTCCTTGCTCTTGTGCTTCGAATGATAGTCTCCCCAACACTCAACTCTCTCTCACAGGATTTGGATTTGGTGGAAAGAAGATTTGAGTGGAAAGCAACTTGGGAAAGGCTAGAGATCAAGATTCATATGGTAGGAATGGAATATCTTGGCCTCAACACAAGGGTAGGTGGTTCTCTTTCAGAACATATGAGTTGGAAGTGTAGATGTGTTCTGATGGCTCTCTTCACGAATGAAGAGGAGGTGGAGGGGTATATATATCCTCCACACAAAATGCAACCGTTACACACAATTTACCAATCTCGGTGGGACCGAATCAACAAACTCGGTCGGACCGAAAAGATAAACATAGTGATCGTTAGAGATTTTCGGTGGGACTGACATGCAACTCGGTAGGACCGATATGGTTAGGGTTAGGGCATAACGTAATCTTGGTGAAACCGATTACACAAACTCGGTGAGACCGATTTGGTAATTGGCTAACCAGAGAGTTGGTCAGGCAAACTCGGTGGGACCGATTTGGTCTTTTGGTGAGACCGAAAAGTTACAAAAGGGAAACAGAGAGTTTACATTGCAATCTCGGTGGGACCGATTTTCTCTTTCGGTGAGACCGAAAAGTTACAAAAGGGAAACAGAGAGATTGCAACCCCATCTAGGTGAGACTGAGATCCCTTTCGGTAGAACCGATTTGCTAGGGTTTGGCAGTGGCTTATGACAAGTGAAACTCGGTGGCGCCGGATGGAAAGAATCGGTAGGACCGAGTTTGGCTTGGAGTTTAGGTCATTTGTGGATATGGAAAGTAGCTGAGGATTTTGGAGCATATCATTAAGCACATGAAGCAAAAGGCTCATTAAGAAACACCTCATCCCTCCTTGATAGTATTGGCTTTTCCTATGGACTCAATGTGATCTTGGATCACTAAAATGTAAAATGAAGAGTCTTGAGCTTTTGAGCTCGAGCCAATCCTTTGTCCTTAGCATTTTGAGGGTTCCACTTTCACCATCCATGCCATGCCAATCATTGAGCTTTCCTGAAATAATTGTCTTGGAATAGCATTAGCTCAATGAGCTATATGTTGTTATGAATTACCAAAACCACCTGGGGATAGTTGCACTTTCACTGTGTGTCTAGGCGGATGGTAGCAGGAGACAAGGGACACGATGTTTTTACCCCGGTTCGGGCCCTCTCGATGGAGGTAAAACCCTACTCCTGCTTGATTGATATTGATGATATGGGTAGTACAAGAGTTGATCTACCACGAGATCAGAGAGGCTAAACCCTAGAAGCTAGCCTATGGTATGATTGTTGTTATGTCCTATGGACTAAACCCTCCGGTTTATATAGACACCGGAGGGGGCTAGGGTTACACAGAGTTGGTTACAAGGAAGGAGATCTACATATTCGTATTGCCAAGCTTGCCTTCCACGCCAAGGAGAGACCCATCCGGACACGGGACGAAGTCTTCAATCTTGTATCTTCATAGTCCAATAGTCCAGCCGAAGGTTATAGTCCGGCTGTCCGGATACCCCCCAATCCAGGACTCCCTCAGTAGCCCCTGAACCAGGATTCAATGACAATGAGTCCGGCGCACAGATTGTCTTCGGCATTGCAAGTCGGGTTCCTCCTCTGAACACTTCATAGAAGATTTTGAACACGAGGATCATGTCCGGCTCTGCAAAACAAGTTTCCACATACCTCCGTAGAGAGAATAGTATTTCCACAAATCTAATCTGCTGACGTATTCCGTAATGTGACATCACACCACAGCCAAGCCTTTATTCGAATCGTTTTTTACAGCCAACCTCAGCGCGTTTCGCGAGGTGGTTTCCTCGGCACGTCTTGTCGAAGCAGAGACCGTGCCCCCTTATCGCGGGATTCTCATCAATATGGATGTGGGTAACCCAACCGCGCCATCAATTACGGCGCTTGGGGGATAAGAGAGTTTTACCAGGATGATGGGGACACATAGTTTCGTCCGCCCATATAAATGGATAAGGATCCACCTTTTTCCACCCACGCCTTCTTCCTCCTTTGCCCATCCATTCTCGCACACTCGAGCTCCAGCGCCCAAGTCCACATTCTCTTCCTCAACCTTCTCCAACCATGTCCGGAGCGGGAGGCAAGTGGATGGTTTCCTCCGTCATGGAGGGACACATAAAGAAGCTGAGGGGAGCCGGATACTTGTCCGAGGATATCGCACATCGACTCCCAGATGCAGGGTAGTTCATATAGTTTAACTGTGTGCGGGATCTAAGCTTCCACGCCTTTGACAGGAATGGGTGGAGACATCGGGGCAGATTGACTGCCTGGCCCCTCTGCCTGAAGACCCCGCCGACGCTCTCCTGACGGAGATGCTGACTCCGGTGCCTTACGAGGTGCTGGAGAAGAAGATCAAGAAGAAGGCCACGGGATTCAAAAGAGCTCCCGGCGCCAGGTGTTATCGGACTCATCGTCCGATAATTCCAAGACGCACTCCTCCCGTGAAAATGAGGAGGAGGCAGATAAAGGTTCTTCCCCTCCAGCCAGGGAAGATAGGAAGAGAAAGGCCGCCCCAACTAGGGAGGCCGAAGGGTCCAAGAAGGGAAGGACTCTCCCTCCGGACTACTCCGCCACCGCCGCCGATAGCGAAGACGAGTGGCCACCCAGGGCCAAGCCCCTAGCGAGATCGTAAGTATTCGGACACCAGAGTAACTCGTGGCACCGTTTAACTGCACAACTTCTTCTAATGCTGGACATGGTTATGCAGTCCGTCCAGGGTCCGTATCGACGTATCCTCATCGAGCGGTTCTTTGGACCCGTCGGCCATGAGCAGCGGAGGATCACTTCCGACCGCCTCCACCCCTCGCCCTACGGACAACGCCGAGGTGTTGTCTCAAAGGGCACCAAGCTGAGGGCAGGTAGTCCTGGAGGCGCCACAAGGAGACCTTCCGGACTACAGGCGCAAAGGGAGAAAGGCTCCCAAGGGCTCCAAGTTCGGCCCTAGGCCGAATACCGCATCGGAACCTCCAGTGGTTCCGGACTCCGGCAGGCGGCCCCCCACTAAGAGGGGCAAGCCTACCGTGCCGGTGACCTCCGTCCAACCGGAGGCACCGGATAATTTGCTGGAGGTGCTTAATGGCGCCTCCATCGACGAGGAGCACCGCACTATTATGTGTGCAGTGATCCAGAAGGTTCAGTCCGCCAAGAGCGGACTGACTGAAGCATGTGCTAGCCTTCTAACAGGCTTTGATGTAGGTATTTAAAATCTATGAAAATATTACCGCATAGACAGTATCCCCTGATGCTCTGTTTGGCGTTCATAAAGAAAAGCCGAATAGAGGATCAAAATAACATTCGCAGGAGTCTAATACCAGTATGTCGATATGCGTATGCAGGCTTCGCTGCTGACCTCTGCCGCACCGACTGCGGAGGTCGATTCGCTGAAGCAGAACCTCGAGCGGTCCGAGAAAGAGCTCGGCCTTGCCAAGAAGCAGCTCGAGGAGAACCAAGGTAAGTAATGCCTTGTCTATATGTGTGTATATAAAAAAGATGCAGTTGCAAAAATGATAGGATCGTTATGAATGTGCCAGGGGCCACAACCGAGGTGGCGACCCTGAAGCAAGCGATGTCCGAGGCTGAAAGCAAGGCGGCCACGGAGCACACCGAGCGGGAGAAACAGGAGGCACGGGTTGGTGAGGTGCAGTAAGAGCTCCAGGCTCTCGTGAAGAAGCACGAGACTTTGGAGCTTAACTTGAAGACTCAAGAGTCCGAGCTTGCTGCGGCCCTCGAGAGCACCAAGTCTACCAAGGCCGAAGCCCAAAAAGCCCTCCAAGAAATTGAGGCGATGAAGAAGATAGCGGCGGGTAAGGCATTCATTATGCAAAGCAAGCATGTGAAAGTAAATTACTTGTTACTTACCCGAGTCCGGAGCTCTCCAGGAGCATTCGCAGATTTGCCCCGCAGCGTGTCGGATGCCGCAAAGTACTACCGAGGCGAGGAAGGGAGCTCGACGGAGAAGGTGTTCTGGTCTCAGTATACTGAGGCTGAACACCCAGTGCCCTTGAGTGACCAGTTGAAGCAATTGGTCGAGCTCCATAAGGCGGCCGAACAGGCCATGAAGGGTCTTATAGTCCGGCTATGGCCTGGAGAGGCCATGCCCGGGAGCTACTTCGGGCTGGTGAGGCGGCTGGTGGATGCCTGTCCTTGGCTTGAAGTCATCAAGCGCTCCGTCTGCATCGAGGGCGCCCGCAGGGCGCTTGCCCATGTTAAAGTACACTGGGGCAAGATGGATGCTGAGAAGCTGGTGAAGGACGGACCACCGCAGGGCAAGGAGCATCGCCACCCCGAGATGTATTATGAGGGCGTCCTGAAGGGTGCCCGCCTTATGGCGGATGAGTGTTCCAAGGATGTAATTTTTTAGTGAACTTGCTCGTGTGATCCTACGTTCATGAAAACTTGTTCATATGCGGTATGCAACGCTTGTTTGAATTTAAAATATTACCTTTTGTGCGGCTGTTTATCAAATCTCTGAGATGGCCAGTCGTCGGCTTCTGCCCCCATGCCACGAGTGCTGGGTGTTTGGGGTAAATCTGAGCACTCTTTTTCCCATTCTTGGGTCCTTCGGGGGAGGTGCTCAGCGCAACGAACAAGGCAATCGGACTATAATGCTTTGTCACTCTCACTTAGCCAGAGAACTCTATAATTTTAAATTTTGGCGAAGGCCCTAGTATTCGAAAGACCGAGTTCGGGGCGCGATAGACGCCTAAGCCGAACAAAGCCGACTCCTCGCCCTAAGCGGCATAAGTATTTAGGGACTCGAAACCTCTCGAACAGCGACCAGCTCTCGCCTTATCATGACAGTCAGTTTTAGCTTTCTCTACTGAGGTGCTTAGCCCAGCTGAACCTAGGCACAATTGCAGTAGTTTTCCCAGTGCTACCTTAGCCGATATAGCGGAACATAAGGTACCAAAACATGGGAGCCGGGCAAACACAACTATTGACCCAAGACATGATTCAGAGCTGATGCATATAATGCTATAAGTTCGGGGTGCCGCACTTGTGAAAGTGTTCGGACTTCTCACGCCGTATTATGGGGTGCTTAAGCCCCTGGCGTATTGGCCGTACCAGAGTGTACGGTTGCTGGATGTCATGGATGAACATAGAGAATGCAGTAATAGACTGAAGCTATGCATTGTTTATTCAAAAAGGTGCATTAAAGCAGAACGATACAAGTAGTGCGATAAGCACAAAATGGGACTATTTGACATGTCCCCTCCAGGGGCAAGCTGCGGAATGGTATTGAAAGCAAGTATTTTGCTTGTTATAGAGACCACATGGGAGTTCCATGGTATGACGTAGCTTTTCTTCCTCCCTGGTTGTTGTATCGTGTGTTCGGCGATTATACTGCCGAACAGGGCTTCCGGAGAGTAAGGTCCTGAAAGAGAGAAAAAATAAGAAAGTGGGAAGCCCCTAGTGCGGTTGAGCCGCATTTTGGTGCGTGCCGTGGTCGTGCCCCTCCACCTATGCTCATGGTATTTTCAGAGCGTAATTATGTACACGTGGCATGGATTTCGCCGTTTGGCTGGGGCCGGGGTTGGGGCCGCATTGCTATGCTTGCTCGGAATGTGCCAGGCGGTCTTGTTGCAGATTACTCCGAGCGCACTTGACGGCATCCAAACGTTTGATCGCCGGACTGGAGAATTGCCTTGAGAGGCTGCTTTGAGCTTCTGCTACGAGGGCCGCAGTGTGCTCCTCCGTTCGAAAAGAGCGTTCTGTGTTTCCGTTGACTGTGATGACCCCCAAGGTCCTGGCATCTTGAGCTTGAGGTATGCGTAGTGCGGCATCGCATTGAATTTTTCGAATGCGGTTCTCCCGAGCAGTGCATGATAGCCACTGCGGAACGGGACTATATCGAAGATTAACTCCTCGCTTCGGAAATTATCCGAGGATCCGAAGACCACTTCTATTGTGACTGAGCCTGTGCAATGGGCCTCTACACCTGGTATGACGCCTTTAAAGGTCGTTTCTTCGGGTTTAATCCTTGAGGGATCCATACCCATTCTGCGCACTGTGTCCTGATAAAGCAGGTTCAGGCTGCTGCCGCCGTCCATAAGGACTCGAGTGAGGTAAAATCCGTCGATGATTGGGTCTAAGACCAATGCGGCAAATCTGCCATGACGGATGCTAGTGGGATGGTCCCTGCGATCGAAAGTGATCGGACAGGAGGACCATGGGTTGAACTTTGGGGCGACTGGCTCCAACGCATATACGTCCCTTAGCGCACGCTTCCGCTCCCTCTTGGGGATGTGGGTTGCATATATCATGCTCCCGTTTGGTGGTCTGGGATCCTCCTTGTCATCACTATGTAGCCCCTTTTCCTTGTTTTAGGCATTTAACTTGCCGGCCTGCTTGAACACCCAACAATCCCTGTTGGTGTGGATGGCTGGCTTGTCGGGGGTGCCGTGTATTTGGCACGAGCGATCTAGTATATGGTCCAAACTGGACGGGCCCGGAGTGCTTCTTTTGAATGGCTTTTTCCGCTGACCGGGCTTAGAGCCTCTGAATCTGGCATTGACTGCCGTATCCTCTGTATTGTCGCTGTTAATGCGGCGCTTGTGTTTGTTGCGACATGACCTGCCATTGTTGTCCTTGGTATTCAAAGTACCAGGGTTCTTTGATATGTTATTGCTGCAAGCCAGCCAGCTGTCTTCTCCCACACAAAAGCGGGTCATGAGTGTCGTAAGGGCTGCCATAGATTTTGGCTTTTCCTGGCCAAGGTGCCGGGCGAGCCACTCGTCGCGGATGTTATGCTTAAAAGCTGCTAGGGCCTCTACATCCGGACAGTCAACGATTTGATTTTTCTTGGTCAGGAACCGTGTCCAGAATTGCCTGGCCGATTCCTCTGGCTGCTGAACTATGTGGCTCAAGTCATTGGCATCTGGCGGTCGCACATAAGTGCCCTGGAAGTTGTCGAGGAATGCGGCTTCCAGATCTTCCCAGCAGCCAATGGATTCTGCTGGCAGGCTGTTAGCCAATGCTGAGCTGGTCCTTTAAGCTTAAGTGGGAGGTATTTGATGGCGTGTAGATCGTTGCCACGAGCCATGTGGATATGTAGGAGATAGTCCTCAATCCATACCGCAGGATCTGTCGTACCATCATATGATTCAATATTTACGGGTTTGAAACCCTTTGGGATTTGATGATCCATTACTTCATCTGTGAAGCATAGTGGGTGTGTGGCGCCTCTGTACTGGGCTATATCACGACGCAACTCGAATGAGTCTTGTCTGCTGTGCTCGGCCCGGCCGGATTTACTTTTACTGTATCCGGCGTGACAGTTATCTTCTCGTGTAGTGGGGCGCCCTCGTGATCCGTAGATCGATCTTTCTTGCTTTGCCTTGTCCTCCAATACGTCTCGCAGGTCTAGCGCATTTCCCCGTGCCTTGGTATTTTTGAGTGACGCCGGGGTGCGGCCTGAGCTTTGGGCCAAGAAGCCTCTCTGTCGCGGCCACGAGGTGGCCGATCAGCCGCATCATACGCTGGAGATGTAGGTTTTAATGCTTCTTCCTCTAATCGGGGTAGGAGCCTGCGCTTTGGGTAGCTCTTGGAGGGGCGTTCGAGTTCATATTCCTCGGCCGCAAGGACTTCAGTCCATCTGTCGGCGAATTTCTTCGTCATCCGCATCCCAATCCTACCGGACATAGTTCGGCCAGATTTCTCCTGGCAAGGACAGGGACCTTAGTGAGTTTAGTATGTCGCCGAAGGGTGAGTACTGAATGATATCCGAGGAGGTGAACTCCATGATCGGCGCCCCGTCGGATTCGATTGGCACGGGCGCAGGCAGTTCGGAGTCCGTGACCGGAAAAGAAACCGGCAGCTTGGATTCACGGCTCTCATGAAGGGTAAGGTCGGTATTCGGCTCGATCGCCGCTGAGACTGCGCCCTCCGGTGCGTGGTCTAGCCACCCGCCAACGGATGGTGCAATTGGCTCCGAATTGAAGGTCGGGGCGGTTGCAGGTGCAGTCTCCTGAACACTATTCGGCGGCAGAGCTAAATCATGCCCATCGTGACAGTGCAACGCACTCGGCAGGGGCTCGAATCCGTCGAAGATCAAGTCTCCGCGGATGTCGGCCGTGTAGTTTAAGCTTCCAAACCTGACCTGATGGCTAGGGTCGTAACTCTCGATCTGCTCCAGATGGCCAAGCGAGTTGGCCCGCAATACGAAGCCGCCGAATACAAAGATCTGTCCGGGGAGAAAAGTCTCACCCTAGACTGCATCACTATCGATGATCAAAGGAGCCATCAAGCCTAACAATGATGACACAGAGGAACTCTCAATGAAAGCACCAATGTCGATTTCAAAGGCGGATCTCGGTTAGGGGGTCCCGAACTGTGCGTCTAGGCGGATGGTAACAGGAGACAAGGGACACGATGTTTTTACCCAGGTTCGGGCCCTCTCGATGGAGGTAAAACCCTACTCCTGCTTGATTGATATTGATGATATGGTTAGTACAAGAGTTGATCTACCACGAGATCAGAGAGGCTAAACCCTAGAAGCTAGCCTATGGTATGATTGTTGTTGTTATGTCCTACGGACTAAACCCTCCAGTTTATATAGACACCGGAGGGGGCTAGGGTTACACAGAGTCGGTTACAAGGAAGGAGATCTACATATTCGTATTGCCAAGCTTGCCTTCGACGCCAAGGAGAGTCCCATCCGGACATGGGACAAAGTCTTCAATCTTGTATCTTCACAGTCCAATAGTCCGGCCGAAGGTTATAGTCCGGCTGTCCGGATACCCTCCAATCCAGGACTCCCTCACTAACGGTTAGCAATCAAGTAAAGTAATTACATGTCGTTTACATTGACTCGCAGGTCATACAATAAATTAAGACAACTCCTATGGCTCCTGCCGGTTGTCATACTCATCGACATGCAAGTTGTGATTTCTATTACAAGAACATGATCGATCTCATACATCACATATATCATTCATCACATCCTTTTGGCCATATCACATCACATAGCATACCCTGCAAAAAACAAGTTAGACATCCTCTAATTGTTGTTGCATGTTTTACGTGGCTGCTATGGGTTTCTAGCAAGAACGTTTCTTACCTACGCAAAAGCCACAACGGTGATATGCCAATTGCTATTTACCCTTCATAAGGACCCTCTTCATCGAATCCGATCCGACTAAAGTGGGAGAGATAGACACCTGCTAGCCACCTTATGCAACAAGTGCATGTCAGTCGGTGGAACCTATCTCACGTAAGAGTACGTGTAAGGTTGGTCCGGGCCACTTCATCCCACAATGCCGCCAAATCAAGATAAGACTAGCAACGGTAAGCAAATTGACCAAATCATCGCCCACAACTACTTGTGTTCTACTTGTGCATAGAATCTATGCATAGACCTAGCTCATGATGCCACTGTTGGGGAATGAAGTAGTAATTCAAAAAAATTCCTACGTGTCACCAAGATCAATCTAGGAGATACTAGCAACAAAAGAGAGGGAGTGCATCTTCACACCCTTGAAGATCGCTAAGCGGAAGCATTACGAGAATGCGGTTGATGGAGTCGTACTCGCGGCAATTCAAATCGCGGAAGATCCGATCTAAGCGCCGAACGGACGGCGCCTCCGTGTTCAACACACGTATAGCCCGGGGACGTCTCCTCCTTCTTGATCTAGCATGTGGAGAGGAGAAGTTGAGGGATTGCTTCGGCAGTACGACGGCGTGGTGGTGGAGCTTGCGGTTCTCCGGCAGGGCTTCGCAAAACACTACAGAGGAGGAGGAGGAGTTGGAGGGTGGAAGGGCTGTGCCAGGGGAAGCCTTGTGGCTGCCCTCTCTCTCCCTCACTATATATAGGGGGAAGGGGGAGGAGTAGGCGCCCTAGGGTTTCCCTAGGGGAGGGGCGGCGACCACAGGGGAAACCCTAGATGGGTTTGGGTGCCGCCACCCCTAGGAAACTTGGCCCCCAAGCTGTGAGGGGCGACTGCCCTAGGGGAGGCGCCCCCACCTCTCCAGGTTATGTGAGATGGGGTGGGAGGGGCGCACACCCCCTTAGTGGGCTGATGTGCCCCCTCCCCTTGGCCCATAAGGCCCCCCAACGCTTGTTGGGGCCTCCGAAACTCCTTTCGATCACGCTGGTCGTCACTCGGTACTCCTAGAACAATTCCAGACTCCAATACGCTTCGTACAATATATTGATCTTCACCTCCGGACCATTCAGGAGTTCCTCATCATGTCCGGGACTCCGAACAACCTTCAGTAACCACATACTATTCCCATTACAACTCTAGCATCATCAAACCTTAAGTGTGTAGACCCTACGGGTTCGGGAACCATGCAGACATGACCGAGACACCTCTCCGGCCAGTAACCAATAGCGGGATCTGGATACCCATATTGGCTCCCACATGTTCCACGATGATCTCATCGGATGAACCACAATATCGGGGATTCAATCAATCCTGTATACAATTCCCTTTGTCCATCAGTATGTTACTTGCCTGAGATTCGATCATTGGTATCCCCATACCTCGTTCAATCTCGTTACCAGCAAGTCTCTTTACTCGTTTCGTAATGCATGATCCCGTGGCTAACTCCTTAGTCACATTGATCTCACTATGATGATGCATTACCGAGTGGGCCAAGAGATACCGCTCCGTCATACGGAGTGACAAATCCCAGTCTCGATTCGTGCCAACCCAATAGACACTTTCGGAGATACCTTTAGTGCACCTTTATGGTCACCCAGTTACGTTGTGACGTTTGATACACCCAAAGCATTCCTACGGCATCCGAGAGTTGCACAATCTCATGGTCTAAGGAAATGATACTTGACATTAGAAAAGCTCTAGCAAACGAACTACACGATCTTGTGTTGTGCTTAGGATTGGGTCTTGTCCATCAACGACATCCAATGTCCATGGTCAGGAAACCACAACCATCTATTGATCAACGAGCTAGTCAACTAGAGGCTCACTAGGGACATGTTGTGATCTATGTATTCACACATGTATTACGATTTCCGGTTAATACAATTATAGCATGAACAATAGACAATTATCATGAACAAGGAAATATAATAATAACCATTTTATTATTGCCTCTAGGGCATATTTCCAACATTGATTACATCTTATAGTTGATGCTAGTTGGTTTATTTGGTGGAAGATTAAATGTTTAGATCCTCAAGCATATTCAATACCCCTCTAATCTTGAACATGAATATGATTTGTGAGTGGTTACTTTTGTTCTTGAGGGAGACTACATAGACCTTTATAATCACATGACAACTGTTGAATCAGCTACTACAATACGACCTCTCCTGACTGCTCAGAATGATCTCAATATTACTGAAGATTCCTCTCAATCCGATATGTCACTGGCCTCTGATATACAGCTATGCAGACCCAGGATAACTATAATACACTTGCAACTCCTCAAGTTGATATATCTGTGAGTTTGGACATTGCTCAGAAGACCCAGAACAACCCTGCCCCTCTTGCAATTCTATCGGAGTAATGGGCCATGGGTAGGCTAACTGGGCCCAGAACCTTTCAAGACATCGGGGCTGACTGCGCCCCTCAAGACGCCAAGATGAAAGGCCGCCTTCTAAAGGCCGACTGAAGGAACAACTGACTACCCGAAGACGGCCGAGTCTAGAAGGCGAGTTCAAGACAAGCAGAGTCCGATCTGGCGGCTTCCAGAGAAGCCGGCCACCGGGAGTCGGCCCACGGCACCAACAGATACCCATGCCCTCATCAAGGGGGACGGGATAGGGAGTGGCTATAGTGAATCCCATTCCCTCCCCTTTTCGGAGGCTGGCGTGGCCACAGTGCGCCATACCCGCGGAGATCTCCGTCCGGCGCGGCACTGTTGCCACGCCGGCCCTGACATCAGCACCAGTGGGCAGAGACCTGTGCCCACAACGGTATGTCTATACAACCTAGGGACGACGCGTCCCACCAGTCAGCGGGAGTCAAGAAGACGGCAAGAGCGCCACGAGTCGGACCCACTGGGAGTCGGCCCCCGAGAGTCGGCCAGCCCCTCCCACTGGTCCCACGTGCCATTAACCAGACGAGACGGGGAGTGGCTACAGTAATCGCCCGCCAGGCAGCGGAGCTATAGCCACGACCCCATGACCAAGCCTGCGTCATTAGAGGCACGGCTACAGTGATCAGCAGCCGGCAAGACCCGCCAGCGGCGGACACGGCCTGTTGGCTCCGTACCGGACTAGTCGGCGGGGCCCACCAGTCGGCGGGCCCCAGCGGTCGGGGGAGAAGACGGCGGCCGAAGAGACTGACGGCTGGGCCCTGCCCCCAGCCGGATTACCATTGTACCCCTGGGGGGTAGGCCTATATAAACCCCTCAGGGCACCCATGCAAGGGGTTCGAATCCATTAGCGCTAGCCCAGATCGTATAGGAAGGAGAGAGCTAGCTTTGCCCTCTCCTACCTCCAGCATACAGCTCAAGGAGCAACCTTGTACTCACTTTGCCTTAGTGATCATGCGGAGACCCCGCAGAGCAGGACTAGGGGTGTTATCTCCTAGGAGAGCCCCAAACCTGGGTAAAGTACGCCGGCGTTCGTGTCTACGCCTCATCCTGCTTCCAGGCACCGGCGACGTTCTACTTGCTCCCACCATGATAAGCCATCCTTTGGCATATGTCGCACCCAACCCCCGACATTTCGCGCCCACCGTCGGGCCTGGTGCACCGTCGTTCGGGGACCTGCTCTGGACGGGAACCCTTTTCCTCCCTGGCGAGCGCAGCCAGCCTAGCACGCCGGACGGAGTTTGTGCCGACACGTTGCACAGCGCTGAGATCGCCTGCGCGGCCAGTTGCCTCACCAATCTTGTCGGTGAGGTTCGCCTCTCCGACGAGCCCGCATCCGACGCGGGCATAGGCGACCCCGAGAGCCTCCTCGCGGGCCTCCTCGATCAACTCCATGTCGCCAGCGAGCTAGCTGTGGACTTGGAGTCCGTAGGCTCCATCGATCCGATGTTGGTCGATTCCGACATCGCGTCGCTCGATGCGTTCCCCACCAACGTGGTGGTCTACGACGAGCCGCTCCCTCGCGTGGAGAGCAACGGAAGTATCGTCACAGAGGTGCTTGTCATCGGTCATTGGGAGCACTCCGGCGGAGGAGCTCATGACCCACTTGACGCGGCACTACAAGACCTGACCGCGCCCATTCCCGAAGACACCGACGCCGAGACGCTGGAGGCCCGCCGCCTTCAGGTCGTCGAAGGCACGAAGAAGCTGGCCAGCATGAGACGCCTGTCAGAAACCTACCAGCGCGAGATGGATCGCGCTGTGGGTGGCTCGCCGGCTCCAACTGGGCCTAGCTGCCTCGGCACGGTCCAGCAGCGCGGCATGGCCATCGCCAACCTGTTCGGGGCAAATTGCCCCGTTTATGCCATGCCCGCGGAGAACATCCAAGCCGCCCAGGCGGCGGCGGACAAGCTGGACAATTTTGAGGGCGAAGAGCGTCGCCTGAGGACGGAGCGCGTCCAGCGACTCCTTGACGCGACTGCCGAGTAGAACGAGGCCGGCTGCCGCATTGATGCGCCACAATGGCAAAACGACGACCCGCCTCCCCGCCGAGACCAAGGCGCGATGTCACGGACGCCGACTGGCAGTATCCGCGGAAGAAAAGACAAGGAGCCGGCTGCCAGCCGCAGTCGGACTCGCGTCACCATCGAGCGCGACCAAGACGGCCGCCCAAGAGAAGTGGAACGACGGGACGACTGTCCGGCTCCTCCCCCTCGCAGGGAAAGGCGAGTCTCCCCGCCGCCTGTTGATCACCCGACACTCGGCGACCGCCTTGTCCGCCGAGAAGGAGTAGAAGAGAATGACGCTCGCCACCGGATCGACAGACTCCACCGATCCCTAGCGCTGGAAGAGGAAGACGACCTGGGTCCGCCGTGTTTCGGCCCCCGCATTCGAGACGAGCCCTTTCCCAAAGGGTTCACACTCCCAAGAGACACGCCCAAGTACACCGGCTCCGTGAAGCCGGAGGACTGGCTAGTTGACTACTCCACAGCCGTCAATATAGCAAACGACAACAAGCGTGTTGCCGTGAAATACGTTCCGCTCATGCTCCAGGGCACAGCCCGGACCTGGCTAAACAGCGTGAAGCCCCACAGCATCAATAGTTGGGTCGACTTCACCGATGCCTTTGTTCGCAACTTCACCAGCACGTACAAGTGGACTACCAAACCTCGCTAGCTTTCTTTGTGCGTGCAAGGCCCCAACGAGTCGACTCGCGACTACCTTACGCGTTGGGCCGAGCTCCGGAACTCCTGCGAGGGCGTGCACGAGGTGCAGGCTATCGAGTACTTCACCGACAGGTGTAGAGAAGGCACCCTCCTCAAGCACAAGCTCCTCCGCGACGAGCCAGAGACCCTCGACGAGCTGCTGATCATAGCAGACAAGTATGCCATGACCGACTCCTCCATGAAGGCGGAGATTCCAGTTAGTGCGACTGGCAAAGTGGCTCCTCAGGCTCCTAGAACCCCGGCTGGAGCATCTAGTCGGTGACAGTAGCAGAGCGACCACAAGCGCAAGGCCCCACAGTCGGCTTCCAGCAGCCGGCAGGTGGCAACAGTCAGAGACCAGCAGCCGGAGGGGCAGCCTCCGGCCAAAAGACAGAAGGGCGGCAAGCCAAACTGGTTGCCGGCTTTCTCCTATGAGCAGACTTTGGATGGTCCCTGCAAGTTCCATAGTGGTGCGAAGCCGTCCAACCACACCACTCGGAAATGCCACTGGCTCACCAGGATCGCCAAGGGAGACGGGCCCTTGCCTCCCCCGCCTGCTGGGCAGCCGCCTCCTCCTCCGCCCCAGCAGCCGGCGGTCCAACCAGTCGGCGCAGTACAAGACGAGTACCCAGAAGAGCACGGAGCCTACATGGTGTTCACCAGTGTGGCCGATGACCGACGCAGCAGGCAGTAGCAGCAGCAAGAGGTGAACACAGTAGCATCAGAAACACCAGAGTTCATGCACTGGTATGAGAAGCCTATCAGCTGGAGCAGAGCTGATCACCCAGAGGTGATGTCGAGTCCAGGCTCCTACGCCTTGGTTTTGGATGCCACCTTTGCCACAGATAGACGAGCTGCTCGTTTCTCCCGAGTCCTGATAGACGACAGCAGCAACATCAACATCCTGTACAAGGACACCATGGAGAAGTTAGGAATCAAGCAAAGACAGCTTCAGAATAGCCGGACTGTATTCCATGGCATAGTTCCTGGCCTTTCCTGCTCACCAATCGACAAGATCCTGATAGATGTCCTCTTCGGAGACAAAGATCATTTTCGCTGAGAGTCAGTGTGGTTTGAGGTGGTGGATCTCGAGAGCCCATACCATGCGTTACTTGGCCGACCTGCCCTGGCCAAGTTCATGGCTATCCCCCACTATGCCTACCTCAAGATGAAGATGCCGAGTTCTAAGGGAATTATGACCATAGTCGGCGACTACAGGAAGTCGTCCGCCTGTGCGGCTAAGAGCAGTCGGCTAGCTGAGTCCCTCGTGATCGCAGCTGAGAAGCGGCTCCTTGAACGGGTTGTGGCGATGGCAGGAAAAAAGCCGGAGAAGTCGCCCGATCCCAGGGAGTCAGAAGCTGAGGACTCGTTCAAGCCGGCCAAAGAGACGAAGAAGATACACTTGGACCCGGAGCACCCGGAGAGGTACGCTGTCGTAGGTACAAACCTCGACAGCAAATAGGAAGGCGAGCTCATCGATTTCCTCCGTGAGAATCGGGACATCTTCGCATGGTCCCCCAAAGACATGCCAGGTGTTCTGACGGAATTCGCCGAGCACAAGTTACATGTCCGATCGGATGTGAAGCCAGTCAGGCAGCCCTTGCGCCAACTGTCAGAAGAGAAGAGAAGAGTTATTGGAGAAGAGATAGCCCGGCTTCTAGCAGCCGACTTCATTATGGAGGCATTCTTTCCAGAGTGGCTAGCCAACGCGGTCCTAGTGCTGAAGAAGAACAAGCAAAGGCGAATGTGTATTGATTACACCAGCCTCAACAAAGCATGCCCCAAGGACCCGTTCACTTTGCCAAGGATCGATCAGGTGATAGACTGTAACGCCCTCGATGCAGCTATATCTCCCACGTGTCGAAGCACGACTTAGAGGCATAACCGCATTGAAAGCAATGTCGCAAGTGAGGTAATCTTCACACAACCCATGTAATACATAAGGGAAAGAGATACATAGTTGGCTTACACTCGCCACTTCACACAATACATAAATAAACATCCATCATCCAGATTACACTCAAGGTCCGACTACGGAACCAAAATGAAAGAAGACTACCCCAAATGCTACACAGATCCCCGATCGTTCCAACTGGGCTCCACTACTGATCATCAGGAAAAGACACATAGTAACGACCACGTTCCTCGTCGAACTCCCACTTGAGCTTGGTTGGGTCATCTGCACTGGCATCGTTGGCACCTGCAACTGTTTTGGTAGAATCTGTGAGTCACGGGGACTCAGCAATCTCACACCCGCGAGATCAAGACTATTTAAGCTTAAAGGTAGGATAGGGTTGAGAGGTGGAGCTGCAGCAAGCGACTAGCATATATGGTGGCTAACAACGCAAAAGAGAGCGAGAAAAGAAGCAAGGCACGGTCGTGAAGCTAGAAGTGATCAAGAAGTGATCCTAGAACAACCTACGTCAGACATAACTCCAACACCGTGTTCACTTCTCGGACTCCGTCGAGAAGAGACCATCACGGTTACACACGCGGTTGATGTGTTTTAATTAAGGTCAACTTCGGGTTTTCTACAACCGGACATCAACAAATTCCCATCTGCCTCATAACCGCGGGCACGGCTTTCGAAAGATAATACCCTGCAGGGGTGTCCCAACTTAGCCCATTATAAGCTCTCATGGTCAACGAAGGATATTCCTTCTACCGGAAAGACCCGATCAGTCTCGGAATGCCGGACTACAAGACATTTCGACAATGGTAAAACAAGACCAGCAAAGCCGCCCGAATGTGCCGACAAATCCCGATAGGAGCTGCACATATCTTGTTCTCAGGGCACACCGGATGAACACTACGTACGGCAACCGAAGTTACCCCAAGTTGCCTCAGGGCGGCACCGCAAGTGGCTCTAGTTTGGACCAACACTTAGAGGAGCATTGGCCCGGGGGGTTAAATAAAGATGACCCTCGGGCTCGCGAAAACCCGGGGGAAAAGGCTTAGGTGCCAAATGGTAAAACCAAAGTTGGGCCTTGCTGGAGGAGTCTTATTCAAGGCAAACTGTCAAGGGGGTCCCATAAATCACCCAACCGTGTAAGGAACGCAAAATCAAGGAACATAACACCGGTATGACGGAAACTAGGGTGGCAAGAGTGGAACAAAACACCAGGCATAAGGCCGAGCCTTCCACCCTTTACCAAGTATATAGATGCATTAATTAAATAAGAGATATTGTGATATCCCAACACAATCATGTTCCAACATGGAACAAACTTCATCTTCACCTGCAACTAGCAACGCTATAAGAGGGGCTGAGCAAAGCGGTAACATAGCCAATCAACGGTTTGCTAGGAAAGGATGGTTAGAGGTTTGACATGGCAATATGGGTGGCATGATATAGCTAGTGGTAGGTATCGCAGCATAGGCATAGCAAAAGAGCGAGCATCTAGCAAGCAAAGATAGAAGTGATTTCGAGGGTACGATCATCTTGCGTGCAAAGTTCTCAGGGTTGTCGAAAGCTTGCTTCTCGTAAGCGTTCTCAACAGGTTCCTCGTTCTCGTACTCGTCTCCCGGATCTACTCAAAACAAGAACACAAGCAAAGGAACAACTATCAACCACGATGCAATGCGCAAGCAACATGATGTAAAACATGGCATGATATGCGAGATGTGGTATGCAATGCATATGCGTGCTCCGGAAGGAAAAAGATGAACAAGGCATAATCTTGGAAAACCAAGTATGCCACTGGAAAGGTGAGGTGATTTCGGTTGAAATCGATATAAACATCACCGGAATCGGATGCACGGTTTGCAAATGACGAGCAAAACAAGAATGACATATTTCTGTGATTAACAACATGATGCCACTTAGCATGCAACAAGAAATTAAGCTACTGCATCCAAACATATCAGCAAAGCATATGGCAGTGATCTACTCAAGATGCTTGACAAAAGATGAACACTGAGCCACGGCTAAATCACACCATAACAGGTTCAAACAAGCATGGCAAAAGTGCAAAATATATCAGCTTCACAGACTTGGTGAAAATACTATCATGCCAGAAATTAACATCAGGAAGCCATGTTTAGAGCAAGGAAACAACCTGCTACAGGAACAGGACTTAGCAAATTATGGCATGGCATGAATCTAATCAAAGCATTGAACAAAAGTCCCTTACTGACCATGAGCCAAAAGGGATCATAAAATATAATAACACCCATGTCAATTAAGCGACTTTCGTTAAAGTTTTCAGACTTGGCAGAAAACTGGACATGTCAAAACAGATAACAAGTAGGCATGTTTACGAGCTCGATGCACTCACTACAGAGCATTTCATGGTAAACTAAGCATACAACCACCAAGAAGACATGGCATAAAAGCTAGACATGGCAGGAACAACATCATAGCATGCAAAGATCAACCACAACAAGCTTGGCAAAATCGAATAACAGGTAAACAATCTGCCAGTAACATTTTATAGCAAAAGTAGAGCTCGATTGACTCAAGCAATGGCACTCCATAATTACAAACAAAGGCATGGATGGATAGAGCACATCCATATTTTCAAAACACCCTTACTGATCATGCTCAAAATGGGCATAGATCTCTCTGTAACAACATGAACACATGGCATAAAAATAACAGCAGGACATGACTTGGTGGAATTAAAGTCCCTGAAATCAGCAACAATATGATCCCTAGTTTGCATGCTTGTGCTAGTCACCACATAGATCACAAAATTACAAGGCATACACCCCTGTACAGATGGCATGGCATATTACAAAACACATTTAGGACTCAAGTTCATAGGGTGCACACATCAAACATGGCAAAAATGACAAAAGTGCAAGTTCTGTTGAGAATCTGAAACTAACATCACATAGCCCTCTTCCAACAGCACTTAGGGCATTACGATGAGCTCAAATGAAAATGATGCAATGAGAATTTCGACCTTCGCGAATATCGGATCTAAAGTTCGTCCGGGGCGCACGAACCGAGGCGAGGCCGAAGATGGCTCGGAGCTCGCCGGAGAGGGTCGGGGATGGCTGGATCCGGGCGCTCCTCACCGGATCCGAAGGAGGAGGGGGCGCGGGTGGCGATGACGAGGCGGTGGCGATCGGGGACGGCGAGGCGGCGGAGGCGCGTGGTGCCTCGGGCGGCGCGGAGGCAGCCGACGATGGCTCGGGCGGCGGAACCGCGGCGGCCGGCGGGCGGAGGCGGCGGCCGGACGCGGGAGGCAGGGTGCCGGGCGGAGGCGGCGCGGGGCGCGCGGGAGCCTCACGGGCCGCGGGGGCCGGCGACGGGCTTCGGCGGGCCCGCGGGTCAGCGGCGAACTGGGGACCGGCCCAGGGACACGTTACGACGGCGGGTTGGTCCGGCGGAGCGGGCGGACACGTCCGCTGCCCGGATCTTTGTCCGGCGGCGGCGGGTGGAGTTTTCTAGGGTTAGGGTGGAAGAAAACCCGGGATTTCGCAGGAGGGGCTAGTTTTATAGGTAGGAGGGGCTAGGAGGCTCCAAATTGAGAACGATTTTCGGCCACGCGATCGTGATCGAACGGTCTAGAAGATGGAGGGGGTTTAGGTGGGTTTTGGGCCACTTTGGAAAGGTGTTGGACTGCAACACAAAAGAGGCCTTCTTGGTCCCTCGGTCCACCGTTCGAGTATCAAACGAAGTCCAAATGGCACGAAACTTGGCAGGCGGTCTACCGGTGATATACCAAGGCCGCTTGACAAATCTCGGTCCATTCCGAGAAAGTTTAATACCCGCTCACGGAAAAAGGTAAAAGGGGACGCCGAGGAACATAGGAGCGCCGGATTGCAAAACGGACAACGGGGAAAAGGCTCGGATGCATAAGACGAACATGTATGCGAATGCGATGCACATGATGACATGACATGAAATGCATGACAAGGACAAAATGCAAAATGAAGGAAAACCCAACCACGGAGGGAATATCATATCATATTGCCGAAAATGGCAAGAGTTGGAGTTACAAATATGGCAAGTTACATCCGGGGTGTTACATAGACTCCACAGCCGGATGCGAGCTGCTGAGTTTCTTAGATGCATATTCAGGATATCACCAGCCTATCCTCAAATTCCTGGTGAGCAAAGAGCTGCCAGCTGATGAGATCTTAGCTCGGCAAGTGCAACACCGAGTAGCAGCCTACACCATAGTCAACAGAGAGCTTGTAAGGCGTAGTGTCACTGGCGTCTACCAACGCTGCGTAGAGCCGGATTAAGGCCAAGCAATTCCCAAAGACATCCATCAAGGCGAGTGTGGCTACCACGCGGCTTCAAGAGCACTCGTCGCCAAAGCCTTCCGCCATGGTTTCTTCTGGCCGACTGCTTTATAAGAAGCCAAGGACTTGGTCCAAAAATGCAAGGGGTGCCAGAAGTTTCGCTCCAAGCTGCATCAGCCGGCTTCTGCACTCAAGACTATTCCCATTTCCTGGCCCTTTGCTGTTTGGGGCCTGCATATGGTGGGACCATTCAAGATGGCATGAGGCGGCCTGACTAACCTACTTGTCGCGGTGGACAAGTTCACCAAGTGGATAGAAGCAAAGCCGATCAAAAAGCTGAATGGTCCGACTGCCGTGACTTTTATCTCCGACATCACAATTCTGTACGACATACCACACAGCATCATCACCGACAATGGCACAAATTTTGCCAAAGGTGCCTTGGCCCGTTTCCGCGTGACGCAGGGTATTCGACTGGACTTAGCATCCGTTGCCCATCCGCAGTCAAACGGCTAGGTAGAACGAGCAAACGGCCTCATCCTGTCCGGCATCAAGCCTCGACTGGTCGAGCCTCTGGAGCGCTCGGCTAGCTGCTGGCTCAACGAGTTGCCAGTCCTCCTCTGGAGTCTGTGCACAACTCCAAACAAGTCAACCGGCTTCACGCCTTTCTTCCTCGTCTACAGTGCCGAAGCCATCATCCCAACGGACATAGAGTTCGACTCCCCACGAGTTACCATGTACACCGAGGAGGAAGCAGAAGAAGCGCGTCAAGACGGCGTCGATCTACTAGAAGAGGGCCGGCTGTTGGCACTCAGCCGGTCCAGCATCTACCAGCAGAGCCTGCGTCGGTACTACAACCGGAAGGTCAAGCCGAGATCTTTCCAAGAAGGAGACCTTGTGCTCCGGCTGATCCAGCGAACAGTCGGCCAGCACAAGCTCTCGGCACCTTGGGAAGGCCCTTCCATCATCAGCAAAGTGTTGGGCAATGACTCCTACTATCTGATCGATGCTCAGAAGCCCTGAGCACGCAAGAGGGACGACTTCGGCAAAGAGATGGAGCGGCCATGGAATGCAAATCTCCTGTGAAGATTTTATAGTTGATGCAGTATGTACCACGCTACCTTTTGTATTAAAGTACCAAGACTTCAGGCCCCTCGAGAAGATCTCGGGGACCGCCCTCTTTTATCTATATGATAAGAATTATGCCTACAAATATGTTATTCTTTGTTATACCGCTTGGCACCGGGTTCACTAGTTGGACCGGGGACTTGCCGACTTGCGCTACGAAATGCTTCCTGCAGCCGGACAAGTAGTGTGCGGCACTTAAGCCGTCTCCTGTCAGAAGCCGCAGCTCGCAGAGCGACTGTCTGGTGGGCAGGAGTAAGGTAGAATGGGTGTCCACACGAAAAATGGCTAAGGACTCAAAGCAGGAACATAGTTTAAGCCGGCTTCCAGCCCTTTACAACCGACTCTTGAGCAGTCGGCTTGCCATTTCTATCCAACTTGCTAAAAAACTCTAAACGGCTAAGTACTTGCCTTCCCAAAGTAGCCAAGTACTTGATCCAGCAGCAGTCCGCAGAGCGGCTGTCCGGCTGGCAAGACGACAACTAAGGGAAGGCGGCAAAGGAAAAAGCCAAAGGAGCAATAAGCAAGAACAGATAGAACTCAGATGAAAATTTACATAGCAGAGGCCCTTGGCCGAATCTTCGAACAAAAGTTCAAAATACAGCCCGCGGGTGGAATTGTGCGAATTAACAAGTTCTTCAAGACTATTAAGCAGATAAAACAAAAGATAAAGTGGCAGCCTAGGAAGCGGCAGACGGGTTTGGAGGATCGGAGGAGTCGGCGGTGCCAGTTGTTGGGGCGGCCGGCTGGTCGGTCTCGGCTTGATCACCTCCGGCGGCGGCCGGCTCGGTCGGGCGCGGCTCGTTGCTGGACGCACGGTCGAGCTGAGGCTAGCCGTCCGCCCCGTCTTTTGGTGCCTCCATCTCGCCTCCGTCCTCTGCCTCGCCTTCCTCCTCGACACTGGAGCCGATCACCTCCGTCGAGTCCTCACCGTAGTCTGGGTTCATCCCGAACCACTCCGGCGGCGCCTCCTCGCCGTCTTCAGCCCGCTCGGGGACGAAGATGCTGGTGTCGGTGAACTCGGCGATCGATGCCACACGCTTGACGAGGGTGTCTTCCACGACTGCCAGCTCCGCCTGGGCCTCTAGCCGGAATGTGGCTAGCCTGTCTAGATCCAGCCCAGGATACCATGCCTTGACGAACTCCAAGACCCGGCGCGCTCCGGCCCGGGCTAAGGAGCCCTTCCAGGCCTCAAGACGGCCAACCGCGACCTCCAGCCAGTCGGCAGTCCGACTGGGAGTGCGCGGAGCCTGCATGTCTGGCCACAGGGCAGCGATCGCCTGGGCGCCGACAAGCTGAAGCCGGCGTAGCATCCGGTGGGCCGGCCGAAGGCGAGCCTCAATGCTCAAGATCTGCTCATCGAGAGTTCGGGGGGCGTCGGCGGCGATCTCCGCGCCATCCGCCCTCCGCCCCTCGCGATCAGCCTCGATGGCTTGATTGGCAGCCTGCGAGTGGCCAGGGAAGAAGTCTGCCAAGACGAAAGAATGAAGAACAAGTCAAAAAATTAGAAGTCGGCTCGACCTAAAGTCGGCAACTCAAAGGAGAAAAATGAGGAAGCTCACCGTCGACGAGATCCTCAATCTCGTGGAAGCCAGAGGACAGCACTGCCTCCTTGTTAGTCCAGGAGGAGCGCTCGCTTGCGAACTCAGCCAGAAGGGCGGTCTCCTTTTCTTCCGCCTCCTCTTGGGTCTTCTTGAGCAGCTCCTTCTGCTCTGCCAGTTGCGCGACCAGCAGGTCGCGCTCTGCAGCCAGCTTGTTGCACTCCTCCCCCTTGGCACACAGCGCGGTGTTGGCTTCGCGTAGCTGCTGCTGCAGGGTGGCGTTGGCCTCTAAACAAAAAGAAGAAAGAAAGCGTTAGTCGTCAACAAAAAGAAGGTCGCCAGGGAGATCCGGCCCGACTGCTCAGCAGTCGGCCGAATCTCGGGGACTACAGCCCGCGGGTGCGCCAACGCGCCCCCGTAGAGAAGAAAGAGGACTCACTATGGCTCTCCGACAAGTCGGCAGTCCGCTTGCCCAGCTCTTCGACATTGCGGTTGAAGGCGGTCACACAAAGA
Source organism: Aegilops umbellulata (assembly GCA_032464435.1). Taxonomy (NCBI): domain Eukaryota; kingdom Viridiplantae; phylum Streptophyta; class Magnoliopsida; order Poales; family Poaceae; genus Aegilops; species Aegilops umbellulata. Next base: position 372,610,760 of record CP136057.1, read on the forward strand.
TTGTGATAGTCCTGTGACAAACATTTCAGACAAACGTTAGTACTTGGAACTCTCCAATCAGAGTTCCGAGCTACCTGCTCGGCAGCCGGCCCGAAACTCGGGGACTACACCCTGTGGGTGCGCTGGCGCGTCCCCACAGAGAAGAAAAAGAAACAAAAACAAGAAGGAAGAAACGTACCCGGATGGCTGTTCGCGACGCCAGATGCGCCTTGGTGCAGTTCTGGATGGCGTCGCCCTCAGCTCGGAGCTTTGTTTGGATGTCCAAAAGCGCCTGGTTCAATGGGCCCGTCCCGCCTCCTCGCACCCACCTAGTGGGCGCGGCGCTCGTCGCCTCGGCGTCTGGGATAGTGGAGCTCGCGGCGCCGGTTTCCAAAGGGCGCGGCGCCGAGGTTTCCTTCGCAAGGCAGCAACGCGTTGGCATGCCGACTTCAAGAAGTAGGCCCACCACGACCTCGTCTTCAGTCGGCGGCACCGGCGGGTCTGCCGGCTGCTCGCCTTGCACGCTTCCAGACGGCGACGGCGGCGGCACAATCACGTCCGGCATGGAGGTGTTGCCGCCTTCCCTCTCCATGATCGGGTTCTCGCTGCCGGGTTCCCAATCTGCCCCGTGAACTTCGGAGGCGGCGGCGCAGAGTTCAGCGGGGTGACAAACACCGCTGATTGGCGGTACACGGCTTCCTCAGCCTGCCTCCCAGCCGCGACGACGGCCTCGGCCTCTGCCAGCTTCTTGGCGGAGGCCTCCCCCTTCTCGGCCTCCGTCTTCTCCAGGCGGGCGGCCTCTTCCTCTTCCCGCTTCTCTTGCGCGTTCTCCTCTGTTGCCTCCCGGAGGTCGGCGGCGGGGTCAACCCGCCGAGTGGTGGCGGACGTCTCCGCCGACCCCATGACGGAGGCGGCAGCGACCCTCTCAAGAGTGAGGGGAGCCCTGGACCAAGGGAAACAAGTAAAGACTCAGACAAAATCTACAAAGAAAGAATAAAGGCGAAAAGAGGGAGCACTCATGCGGAGACCAGCGGCGGCTTCTTCACCTCCTTGCAGAAGCGGATGGCCCTCGCGGCCGCCTTGTCCCGCTTGGTCGCCGCGGCCAAGCTCTTGGGCTTCTTCGGCCGGCTGCCGAACAAACTCGACACGACCCTGCGCTTCTTCGCGTCGCCTTGAGCGTCCGGTGCGGCGGAAGAACTCGCGCCGGGCTGGCTGAGTCCTGGCTGGTGGCGGGGGCGACCTCCTCATCATCATCGGGCCAGCCCTCGAGACTGGCCCCGAGCCGTGGGCCGCCTCCGCCCTCGGCGTCGTCTTCCAAAGTTGCCGCCCCCAGATTGGGGTCGTCGACGTCGCTCTCTGCCCGGTTGACAAGGAATTCGCGGGCCGGCCCTGCGGTGCCGACTGTAGGATGGAGGAGGGGATTCTGACCAAAGTCGACTGGTCAGATTAGACAAGACGGACTCAGCAACAAAACTCAAGAAAGCTAAAGGAAAAGAGAAAGAAGAAACAACTCACCACGGGTGGAGGGTTGGCTCATGAGTAAGGCTCCATGCCGAACTGCCAATATTCAGCTTGCTGTCCGAGAGGTAGTTCACCATGAAGGCCACCTCCTCGTGAGTCATCTCCTTGGTGCACATCCGACTCGGGTCTAGGTGCCCGCTCATCTGACAAATCATGTGGGGGCGACCTTAGAGCGGGAGAACTCGGCGCGCCACGAAGGCGGCCAGCAGATCCGGGCCAGTCAGACCCTCCGACTGCGTGAGCACTCAAAGTCGCGAGACAGCGCTGGCTCCTGCAGGCGTCAGCGTCCTGGCCCGGTATGAGCAGTTGGGCAGCCTCCCAGCCAGCGGGCCGGCTACGTAAGCCGGCAGATTGACCCAATCGCCCTCCGCGAAGACGCTCTTCATGTAGAAGTACGACCGCTGCCACATCTTCACCGACTTTATCAGCTTGATGGAGGGGAAAGGGTTGTCGGCCCCCAACCTCCGCACGGCGATGAACGCGTCGCACTGAGCCGGCACGCCTGCGGCCTGGGTGCCGAGCTTGGAGAAGAAGAACTCCCCCCATAGCTCTATGGTGGGGAGGACGTCGAGGAAGCCTTCGTGCAAGGCGACGAAGGCGGACAGCAACACCATCGTGTTGGGCGTGAGGTGGTGCGGCCGGAGGTCGTAGAACTCGAGGAAGGAGCGGAAGAAGCCGCTCGCCGGCAGGCCTAGGTCGCGTAGGCAGTGCAAGCGGAAGATGACCCGCTCGCCCTCCTGCGGCGCCGGCGAGATTTCCCCCCATTCCGCAAGGCGGATCCGCACATAATCCTTGCCGGGGAGACGACGCGTCTTGCGGAGGAACTCGATGTGGTCGTCGTGGACCTCTGAGCCATCCCAGGTGCCGGAGAGCACCGAGGGGGGCGCGGTGGCGGAAGAAGAGCTCATCGTGAGCGGGTCACCGCAGCGCTCGGCGAAGCTTGGGGCGCGGCGGTGAGATTAAGAAGAAGAAGGAGGAGTAGCGTGGAGGAGGGGCGCGCGTGCTCTGCTGCTCCCCCCTCCTCCCCCTACTTATAGACTCATGGGCTGCGAAGCCGAGGGGGCGGTCATGGGATTTACTGCGCCACGACCCCCACGTTTATCGCGCAGAGTTACTGCGTGCAGTAACTCCGGGGGAACCCCAACCGTCTGCCACGGCCGCAGCGGATCCGCTCGTGCGCCGAGGCGCGGTAGTGGCGGGCCCCGCCCGTAGGCCTGTCCCAGCACGCGCGTGGGTGAGCGGACTGGCCAGACCATGCGTTGCCACGTGACAGGCCCGATACGGGCGGCGGCTTAAAAGCTTAGCTAGCACGCCATCTAGATCCCGCCGGGGCGTTCGGAAAAATTGGGTAAGTAGATTTGGGCGAGTCCGACTCCTACGAGTCGGCCTGGAAGAAGTCAAACGAGGTTCTCACCTCAAGCACCCGGAGAGAGAAAACTGCTGAGGCTCCTCGAATGAACATCCGCGGCGCCTCACCAGCTTCGGGGACTACTGTCGGAGTAATGGGCCATGGGTAGGCTAACCCGGGGCCCAGAACCTTTCAAGACATCGGGACTGACTGGTCCCCTCAAGACGCCAAGATGAAAGGCCGCCTTTTGGAGGCCGGCTGAAGGAACAGCTGACTACCCGAAGACGGCCGAGTCCAGAAGGCGAGTTCAAGACAAGACGACTCCGATCTGGTGGCTTCCAGAGAAGCCGGCCACCGGGAGTCGGCCCACGGCACCAACAGATACCCATGCCCTCATCAAGGGGGGCGGGACAGGGAGTGGCTACAGTGAAGCCCATTCCCTCCCCTTTCCCGAGCCTGGCGTGACCACAGTGCGCCGTAACCGCGGAGATCTCTGTCCGGCGCGGCACTGTTGCCACGCCGGCCCTGACATCAGCACCAGTGGGTAGAGACCTGTGCCCACAATGGTCTGTCTGTACGACCTAGGGACGACGGGTCCCACCAGTCAGCGGGATTCCAGAAGACGGCAAGAGCGCCACCAGTCGAACCCATTGGGAGTCGGCCCCCGGGAGTTGGCCAGCCCCTCCCACGGGTCCCACGCGCCATTAACCAGACGAGACGGGGAGTGGCTACATTAATCGCCCGCCAGGCGGCGGAGCTGTAGCCAAGACCCCATGACCAAGCCTGCGTCATTAGAGGCACGGCTACAGTGATCAGCAGCCGGCAAGACCCGCCAGCGGCGGACATGGCCTGTCGGCTCCGTACCGGACTAGTCGGTGGGGCTCACCAGTCGGCGGGCCCCAGCGGTCGGTGGAGAAGACGGCGGCCGAAGAGACTGACGGCTGGGCCCTGCCCCCAGCCGGATTACCATTGTACCCCTGGGGGGTAGGCCTATATAAACCCCCCAGGGCACCCATGCAAGGGGTTCGAATCCATTGGCGCTAGCCCAGATCGTATAGGAAGGAGAGAGCTAGCCTTGCCCTCTCCTACCTCCAGCATACAGCTCAAGGAGCAACCTTGTACTCACTTTGCCTTAGTGTTCATGCGGAGACCCCGCAGAGCAGGACTAGGGGTGTTATCTCCTAGGAGAGCCCCGAACCTGGGCAAAGTACGCCGGCGTTCGTGTCTACGCCTCATCCCTCTTCCAGGCACCGGCGACGTTTGAGGGAGTCCTGGATTAGGGGGTATCCGAACAGCCGGATTATAACCTTTGGCCGGACTGTCAGACTATGAAGATACAAGATTGAAGACTTCGTCCCGTGTCCGGATGGGACTCTCCTTGGCGTGGAAGGCAAGCTTGGCAATATGGATATGTAGATCTCCTTCCTTGTAACCGACTCTGTGTAACCCTAGCCCCCTCCGGTGTCTATATAAACAGGAGGGTTTAGTCCGTAGGACACAACAACAACAACAATCATACCATAGGCTAGCTTCTAGGGTTTAGCCTCTCTGGTCTCGTGGTAGATCAACTCTTGTACTACCCATATCATCAATATTAATCAAGCAGGAGTAGGGTTTTACCTCCATCGAGACGGCCCGAACCTGGGTAAAAACATCGTGTCCCTTGTCTCCTATTACCATCCGCCTAGACGCACAGTTCGGGAGCCCCTACCCGAGATCCGCCGGTTTTGACACCGACATTGGTGCTTTCATTGAGAGTTCCACTATGTCGTCGCCATAAGGAAGGATGTCTCGTCTCGTGTTTAAAGACGGCACTACCGCTTGGGGAGCTTTGGCTGTCGACCAAACTCTCCGGCTAGGTGGATTCATCATGACTGCCTGTTCAGCTACTGCGCCGACGATGACTTCTCAGGTCATCAAAAACAGCCTCCACGTCAACTCGGAACTTGCCGAGCTGATGGATCCAATGGAGCTCTCTTTCCTAAACAAGCTCTTGGATCGCATCGCCTCCTTGGGAGTCACTACGGACTATGATCGGATTGGGCTTAAACCCGATCAAAGGGAGATTAACTCTCCACCGGTCACCCATCACATTGCAGTGGTAGAGGAACAATGCGACGACCTTTCATCTATCTTGAGGACTAACTACGTCCGGATTCCTGAGCCCTCCGAGCCGGATACCCTTTACGGGAGGACACCACCCAAGCCCTGAACCTAGAGTTAGGCAGCGGGCCAGACTTATCGGGCAACATCCCAGAACCCGAACTTCCAAGACTGGAAACTCCTCGGCCCTTGGAAATAGTACATCATTATTGGGCCAGATTCCTCCTTGTAATGAACAAGGTTAAGGACTGTCGCAAGGAAGACGCAATCTCATTCTTCTGCAATAATTGCACGGACAAGGGAATCCTTAACGCCATAAGTCGCCGTGAAATTACACGCTTTGCCGACTTGGCGTCCATAGTACGAAAGTACTGTGCGATGGAAAGTGCCTGGAAAACCGAAATAAAATTTTGGGACAATCCGGCCCTAAATACGAACCCAGTCCGAAATAAAAGGGTGCATCATCACAAGACACCCGGGTTAACTACCAAAAAGCAAAAACCCTCTACAGGGCATGGAACCGTACTGGAGGGATGGCTCAATGGACCCTGCAAAATTCATAGTACAGAGGGCGCCATACCAACACATAGCCTTAGAGCATGTTGGATACTTCGGCAGGTAGCCAAAAGTGGCGAGGATCTTCTTATCCCAGAAGCCACAGAGCACCATCCCAGGGATACCAATACGGTATTAACAGTCGTTGAGACCTTCGCATCACATAATAGGCGAAAGCGAACACTCCGCAGCCTCGCCGAAATCTACCACGTGGCAACAATAAATCCATGGAGTGACACGGCTATTACTTTCAATGCCAGTGACGAACCTAAATTCTGAACAGCCCAAGCACCAGCCGCATTGGTCCTCAGTCCAATTATGGACGGCTTTCAACTTACCAAGGTGCTCATCGACGGCGGCATCGGATTAAACCTCATCTATGAGGAAACCCTTCAAAAATGGAAATAGACTGGAACCGCATCGAGCGAAGCAGCACAACCTTTAGAGGAATAATCCCCAGTCGGGAAGCACGCTGTACAGGCAAAATCACACTAGATGTGGTGTTCGGCACGTCGGAGAACTATAGGTCCGAAGAGATTACATTCCAAGTGGCTCCGTTCAGTAGCGGATACCACGCCCTTTTAGGGCGGGAGGCGTTCACGATCTTCCAAGCCATACCCCATTACGGGTACATGAAGCTCAAAATGCCCGGGCCCAATGGAATCATCACTCTCGCTAGTGACCCGGACACAACACTCCGCGCCGAAAACAAGACAGCCGCACTGGCCCTCGAGGCATTATCCGAAGCCCTTGCGGCCGAGAAACTGACTGCGCTGCGCTCCACGGTGGACAGGGACTATGTGATACTCGATAAGAGATCCAAGTCCACCTCCTTTAAACCTGCGGATGAAATAGTCAAATTCCAAGTCCATCCAACGGACCCTACAAAAAAAGCCTCCATCGGGGCACAGTTAAACCCCGCCGTAGACGCTGCACTACGAGAGTTCCTGCGCGAGAACTGGGACATTTTTACCTGGCATCCTTCAGATATGCCAGGAATCCCACGCAGGTTGGCCGAACACAGCCTCAATATTCTAAAGGGATTCAAGCCTGTTAAGCAGGCTCTTCGGCATTTCTCCGAACCTAAGAGACAAGCTATGGGAGAGGAACTAGCCAAGTTATTGGAGGACGGATTCATTAGAGAAATAAAACACCCGGACTGGCTAGCAAACCTGGTGATGGTACCAAAGAAGGACAAATCTTGGCGTCTGTGCGTCGATTTCAAGGACCTCAACAAGGCTTGCCCAAAGGATCCCTTCCCCCTCCCCCGCATCGATCAAATTATCGATGCTACCGCAGGACACGACTCATTGTGTTTCCTCGACGCATACTCCGGCTACCACCAAATTAAGATGGCGGAACCAGACCAAGCCGCAACGGCATTCATCACACCATGCGGCCCCTTCTGCTTCAACACAATGCCTTTCGGGCTCAAAAACGCCGGCGCAACTTATCAGCGCATGATTCAGACATGTCTGGCGAACTAGATCGGCAAAACAGTGGAGGCATACATAGATGATGTGGTCGTCAAAACCAAACACGTCGACTCTCTAATAGACAACTTGAGGCTCACATTCGACAACCTCCGAACATATGACATCAAGCTCAACCCGGAAAATGTGTTTTCGGTGTGCCAGCTGGAAAGCTCTTGGGCTTCATTGTATCCAGCAGAGGAATTGAGGCAAATCCGGCCAAGATCCGAGCTCTGTCACAGTTGGATACCCCAACGGACCTCAAACAAATCCATAAATTAACTGGATGTGTGGCGGCTCTAAGCCACTTTATCTCCCGCCTGGGAGAAAAGGCATTACCCCTTTATCGCCTCCTACGGCACACCGAACACTTCGAGTGGACGGATGTCGCCACAGCCGGATTGGAAGAAATAAAAGCCATACTGGCAACCAACCCAATCCTGGTCGCGCCAAACATGGGCGAACCAGTGCTGTTATACATTGCGGCAACTCATCAAGTTGTAAGCGCAGTGCTCGTCGTCGAACGAGAAATGGACGAACATAAATTCCCCCTTCAAAAGCCGGTCTATTATGTATCCACTGTCCTTACTCCATGCAAGTTACGGTACCCGCATTATCAAAAGAGAGCATACGCGGTATTCATGGCATCCCAGAAGCTGCGACACGACTTTCAAGAGTGTTCAATAACAGTAGCCTCGTTAGGCCACTTAATGATATTATAAACAACCGCGACGCCACGGGCCGGATTGCCAAATGGGCCATCGAGCTCCTCCCGTTCGACATAACTTACAAGTCGCGGCGAGCCATTAAGTCGCAAGTATTGGCCGACTTCGTCGCCGAATGGACAGAAGCCGAACTCCCTAAAGAGTATGGCGCATACTCCAATTGGATCATGCACTTCGACGGCTCCGAAATGCTGGCTGGTCTGGGGGTCGGCATCGTTCTGACGTCCCCAACCGGAGATAAAGTTCAATACGTACTCCAGATAATGTATACAGACTCCAACAACGCAGCCAAATATGAGGCCCTTTTACATGGTCTCCGGATGGCAGTATCCATGGGCATTCAATGCCTGGAGGTGCGGGGGGATTCGAACCTCGCAATATCCCATATAAATGGAGGCTTTGATGCCAAGGATCCGAAAATGGCGGCCTATCGCAACGCCGTCCTAAAAATGTCAGCTCGGTTCGAGGGGCTCGAATTTCACCATGTGGCCCGAGAAAACAATCAGGCGGCAGACGTCCTCGCACGCATCAGCGCAAAAACGCGATGCGGTCCCCCCTAACATCTCTTTGGAGACGCTATTTAAGCCATTCGTGGTATGGGAAGGAGACACCGGTAACAATATTCCGGACCCGGCTACAACGCCCGATACCGAACACTTTGACATAATCGGAGGCTCAGCCACTGAAATAACACCTTCAGCCCACATAATAATGGCAATCATCGCCCCGTGGACAGAACCATTCCTGGCCTACCTAACTAGGCAGAAACTCCCCGATCTCCAAAATGAGGCACGCTGCATAGTGCGGCGATCTAAAGCCTATAGGGTCCATGAGGGAGAGCTTTATAAGAAAAGCACCACCGGAATCCTTCAAAGGTGCATCTCCGAAGAGGAAGGGCGGAAGCTTTTGGCAAAAATTCATGCCGGACTCGGCGGCCACCACGCCGCAGCCCGGGCCCTTGTAAGCAAGGCCTTCCGTACAGGTTTTTACTGGCCAACGTCCCGGGCAGATGCACAGGACTTGGTCCAACGCTGCGTCGGTTGTCAGCTCTTTGCAAACCAAAGCCATATGCCACCCACCGCCCTCCACACAATCCCCATTACCTGGCCCTTTGCGGTCTGGGGGCTTGACATGGTTGGACCCCTTAAAGGAGGAACCCACAAGAAAAAGTACTTGTTGGTCATGGTGGATAAATTCACCAAATGGATAGAAGCCAAACCTGTTAAAACGGCCGAATCCGGACCGGTGATAGACTTCATATTCGGGATTGTACACTGTTATGGCGTCCCCCGCAGCATCATCACTGACAACGGCACGAACTTCACTGCCGCCGAGGTAAAACTCTGGTGCAAAAACATGGGCATTAAGCTCGATTATGCTTTCGTCTATCACCCACAAACTAACGGTCAAGTCGAGCGCGCAAATGGTCTTATCATGAGCGGCATCAAACCCAGATTAGTGCGGTCCCTAAAGGAATTTAACACGCACTGGGTAGAGGAGCTCGACTCCGTACTCTGGGGGCTGCGGACCACGCCGAATTGTACTACCGGATACACACCCTTTTTTATGGTGTATGGCGCAGAGGCGGTTCTGCCCTGCGACATAATTCATGACTCACCTCGAGTGCGCATGTATGAAGAAAGAGAAGCCAAGCTCGATCGGCAGGACAACTTGGACACCCTAGAGGAGGAACGCGACGTGGAAAAAGCCCGTTCCACATTCTATCGGCAACAGGCTCGAAGATACCAGAGCAGAGAAGTACGGGCCAAAACTTATAACATTGGCGAACTAGTTCTACGCCTGCCGGAGAAGAAAAAGACCAAGCTCGAGCCCAAATGGGAGGGTCCCTTCATCATTGACCAAGTTCGGATCGGCGGAGCGTATCGTCTGCCGGATGCATCGGATAATCGACTTGATCCGAACCGACGGAACGCAGCCAGGCTCCAAAGATTCTACGCCTAGCGCCGGACTCTGTGTTCGTCTCCTTCCTTTGTTCATTTTTTGCATATACATTATCTGTCATTTTCTCTCCTTCTTCTTTTATTTTTCCCGATGCCTTCAAGGGCTAACTTGTGCCTCGCCTGCACACCATTGATGCTCTAGACGCGCTCATGATACCTGGGGGCTTCTTACACAGAAGCGTACTTGTTTATCCAGGCTTCATGCCCAGCACATGTGTCATCCTTCCGCATGTACCTTTTCTTCGCCATTATATGCATCAATATGACTTAAGTTTTGGCCAAGCTGGGTTGCCTGGCTCTTGTATTTATGCCCTACGTTCCCGTTAATTCGGCTAGGGCATAAGGGGAGCACCTCTGTGATTGTTACTGCCGGGTCAGCCGGATGTGTACCTCGGACTGGGTGAAGCCAAAAGCTAGCGTTCTTAAGGGAATATTCGGTCAGTGAATAAAAGATGATTTTTTACTTATTTATTTTCCATTTGTGCCCCCAGATGTTTTTTTTGCGACTCTTTTCGCAGTCCAGACATGCACTTTAGGGCATGCATACCCAGGGAAAGGAACCCCTAACGGAACTATTCTCCCTGGAAGATGTTTCCTACTAACCATGTAATATAACAGAACTAGTTGGGCACTTGTCTGTTCAAGCACTAATGACCCCTACGCCTGGTTTCCAAGCATGCCCCGGTTCTTACATAACCGAGAGGGTATTCGGATACACTCCGGACTATCGGGTCTCGAGGTTGAAGCAAAAAGGTCCGCCATGACAAATGATCTACAATCCGACTAGAAGGCATTATACATGTCACTCTAATTACATAGTCAATTTGACTGACTAAATTCCTCTTCTATACCATCCAATAGGCTGTCTAGCCTACAATCCTGTTGGGAATACTTTGCGGCCAATTCTACTTGCCCATACACTAAGCTAACGGGGATCTCTTTCCCATCAGGCCCCACAGGTCCGACCTCGGCCATGTGGTTCGGGTCAGCCTTGGTATACCGCGTCTTCACCATGGCCCAGGCTTCCCTGGCACCTTGAGGGCAGGTCGATATCTTCCATAATCGGAAGCACTGCCGCGCTCCCTTAAGCTTCTCCGCAAGCTCTCCAAGGCCTTCGGGCAGGGAGACGGATGGCCATAAGGCCTGGGCAATGCCTTGCATCACCTGCCGAGCTCGTTCGTGCAGTTGTGAGAGCTCGGGTAGGAGACGCCCATAGACCCGGGCATTTCATCCGCGGGACGACGCGTTAGCATACCTACAGACATAACTCTGTTAGTCGGCTTCTTCGCTGAACTCTTCTTAAAAGTTCGTTCAAGCACTTACTGAAAATGCCGCGTCGAAGCCGCTGATTCTCCTTCACAGAGTCCGACAGTTGGGCACGAACATCCTTTAGTTCCACGCTTAGCTGGGTGTTGGCATCCTGGAGATTATTTTTCTCCTGCCTAAATCTCGTAAGCATGCGCTCGCTGGCCTTTAGCCGGCATAGGAGATGCTGCTCATCCGGATTTCCTCCGGCGTCATCTGCAATATTTGTTGTCAGATTTGCATATATGCCACACTCTATATGGTACCTATCATTTGAAATACGTATTACCAGAGGGGGTCTTCTTGGACTCCTCTTCTGAGGCCAGTATGGCCTGAAGTTGGGCTTTGCACTCTTCAAGCTCATGGGACAATTGGGTATTCTTTTCTTTAAGAACCTGCATAATAATTGATCCTTAAATCAGTTATTCTAACCGTTTCAAGTCTGAGGGGCTACTACTATATATAATCATTAAATTTTCTCACCCGTATATCCTTTACATATTGATCAGTTGCTCTGGCTAGACCATTTTGAGCAGCACGGAGGTACGCGTCTCCTGAGTTGAAGGCATCAAATGCCTCTTGGGAGAAACAAGCGTCACGGAGAATGGCTTGGCGGCGCCTGTGGTTCATGGCGCTCTCCACCTCGGAATTTGTGGCGGATATTTTATCCGCATCCTCTGTCAGAGGAGCCTCCGGCGTGCGCCCCGTGTTCGCTTCCGCTTCCGTGTCTGGCCCTGGAGCGCGACTGGTTGAGGCGTGATTGGCGACCTCTCCGGATATAGTTCGGCGAGCGTTCTTCTTCCTAGAAAGCACGGGCGTTATTATGTCTTAAAAGACGATACCATGGAGTGAGGCGGCACATCATACCTCCGTGCCGGCGTCTCAGTCTGGACCGCGTTCCTTTTTAGCCTGCCCGGCCTCAGAGCCCCTTGTTGGCTAGTCTCCGCGGGCTCGGCATGACGTCCCAAGGGCCTTCCCTATAAAACGCCGTTGGTATATGGTAAGTGAAGTGTGTAAAGGCGAATCCTTTTCAAAAATGTTGGGACTATGATCTCGGTCACCTGCGAAGCTGGGAGCAGCCCAGGGTAGTCGGCCGTAATGGCTACCAAGGCGTCGTCGCTGCTTAACTTGTAAAATACCCTGTCAATCAGCTCCATAGATATGTCCGGATCCTCTTTGAAGGCCAGGTCGAGGGATCGCTCAGGATCATCTGGTTGTGGAGGTGAGCTGTTGATCTCCCTTACAGCCTTACATAGTTCCTGCGATGAATTTGCAAGATAAAACATTTAACTATGGGAACATGGAACGGATGGGCATAAAAAAAATGGCGGCCTACCCAGCTCGGAGGATTGTACATGGAAAACCCATTTGGTGGCTTGATGCGAAGGAATTCCTCTTCCTCTCCCTTGTACAAATCGAACAAGATTTTTGCTAGAGCAGTGGTCGAGTCCGGCCCCTTGCGGCCACAGCAGGTGGCGTCATCTTCCCCGTTGAAATCCCACATGGGGTGGCCTCGATATTGAAGTGGTTGCACCCCCCCTCATAATGCATATTGCCATGACTTCGGCCATGGTCAGCCCTGATTGAGCCAATACCTTTATCCGACCCATCAGGTAAAGAACGTCTCTGTCATCTTCCTCCTGGGGGCTCCGTGGTCGCCAGCTCATGTGCTTCTTCAAAGGAGCATTATCAAACTCGAGAAGGCCGATCCGAATAGGATCCGGAAGAGGGACGTCTTCCATATAAAACCACTCTGAAGGCCAGTCTTCGGACGCCTTCTTCGGGGTTCCGGACAGGTATCCGGTCCCGGCAATGCGCCATACTTCGGCTCCGCCCACCTGATAAATTGACCCCCTCTGTGAACAGGGCACAAGGCAGAACAACTTCTTCCATAGTGCGAAATGAGCCTCGCAGCCCAAGAACAGCTCGCAAAGGGCTACGTAGCCAGCGATATGAAGTATGGAGGCAGGTGTAAAGTTGTGCAACTGGAAGCCGTAGAACTCCAGGAGCCCTCGGAGAAACGGATGGATTGGAAATTTGAGTCCCCTTAACAAATGAGGGACAAGACATACCTGCTCTCCCTTAGAGGGGTTGGGAAGGCTTTCTGCTTGCTCCCCGCCATTATAGGTGGCGAGCCCGGCTCGAACCGGGACAATATACGCTGGGGGGGGGGGGAAATCCCTAGGTCTGAAGCTTCACTAATTGGCTGTGCAGGACGGAACACCTCTCCCAATCTCCGGGCTTGGGGCTGGGCGAACGAGAGGAGGAGCTGCGCTGACCGGCCATGTTGGACTAGATTTTTTCGGGCGCGCTCCGATGAATGCTTGCTAAGGGAGGATGGTATGGTTTGGATCTGAATCCTCGTCTCTTTAATAGACAGCTCATTTGCATAGCTAGGGGGTAAATGTAAAAACACCCTGGCTCCTCGCTTTCGCTTGACAGGTGGAAGGTGGCCATTATTGGGCGTGGAAGCCAAGGAGCGCATCATTTACAAGAAGCCGGACCCTATTTAACAGGTACTCAGAATTTGGAGAAGAACCCGCCTTGCAATGCCGAAGACAATCTGCGCGCTGGACTCATCGTCATTGAAGCCTACTTCGGGGGCTAATAAGGGAGTCGTGGATTAGGGGGTATCCGGACAGCCGGATTATAACCTTTGGCCGGACTGTTGGACTATGAAGATACAAGATTGAAGACTTCGTCCCGTGTCCGGATGGGACTCTCCTTGGCATGGAAGGCAAGCTTGGCAATACTGATATGTAGATCTCCTTCCTTGTAACCAATTCTGTGTAACCCTAGCCCCCTCCGGTGTCTATATAAACCAGAGGGTTTAGTCCATAGGACACAACAACAACAATCATACCATAGGCTAGCTTCTAGGGTTTAGCCTCTCTGATCTCGTGGTAGATCAACTCTTGTACTACCCATATCATCAATATTAATCAAGCAGGAGTAGGGTTTTACCTCCATCGAGAGGGCCCGAACCTGGGTAAAAACATCGTGTCCCTTGTCTCCTGTTACCATCCGCCTAGACGCACAGTTCGGGACCCCCTACCCGAGATCCGCCGGTTTTGACACCGACAACGTTCTACTCGCTCCCACCATGATAAGCCATCCTTTGGCATATGTCACACCCAACCCCCGACAAATTCTGCCTCCTCTGGAGGGTCCAGGATCTTCCTTCGGACTGCTTGTCCCTCGGGGACGGAAGGGGAAGAATATAATTCCTGAATGTACTACTTCTCTGCGCAGGAGTGCTCAGATGAACAAGTATGATGGGTTCGTAGTTCCTCCAATCTCTAACATCAGGTTCAAGCATCTAAAGTTAAGCCAAGAGTGCTTCCTTCTGCCCCTACAACTATCAAGATCAATGAAGGCACTGTAGAACCAATTCCTCCACTGACTCTCATCTCATTGATTCAGCAGATCGGCACTAACGTGTGTGTTATCCCCCCTGCAGAACTTACTGAAGAAGCTCTTCTTGCTTCAGAGGACTCTGGGCCCTCCTCTTTAGCTTAATTCACATTTACTTTATGCCTCTTTTGGTAAACTGGAACGTTCTGTGTTGGAATGTCCGTGGCCTAAATTCTAGTGATAAGCAATTAGCTCTCACTAATGCCATCACATCTAGTGGATGTGCCATTATATGTTTGCAAGAAACTAAGAAAACCTTGTTTGATTTATCTTTTGTCAAGTCTTGATGCCCACACCGATTTGATTAGTTTGGTTTTGTGTCGTCTAGACGTGCTTCTGGTGGTATAGCTACTATTTGGAATAGCTCTTTATTCTCTGTTGATATCATTGCGACTGAAGACACTACAAAAAAAGACACTTCCATGATGATACGTGTTTGTCACAGTAGGTCACGTTTTCTGTCATGCATGTACATCCATGACGATTTTATGACAGAATCAAGATAGTCATATCTGTGCTGTCGTAGAAGTGTTCCACGACATTACCAAAATTATCATCACGGAAGTGTCCACTTCCATGACGATAAATCACGCATCATAGAAGTGCTTTCGTCAAGGGTGACCGACACATGGCATCCACCGTAAGGGTCGCCATTAAGCTATCGGGTCCGGTTTTGGATCCAATAACCTGTTAATAGCCAGGACCAATGAGGATTTTCCACGTGTAAAATTGTCATTGGCCGAAGGAAACACGTGTCGGCTCATCAATGGGACAGATGTCATCCATTCATTGGACAGGAGGCGCCTATGATACGTTGACACGAGGCATGGCCCAACAAATGCCCATATAGGTTAAAAATGTCAGCCCAGTCAAAGTCCTGTAGTACTTACTCAGGTACTAGTGGGCCAGCCCAAGAACGGCCTGTTTAATAAGGCCCATTTACGGCCCGAAGCCAGATCTGGCCCGTTAATTGTTCGCCAAATATTTGGGCCCAATTATTGCCAAGTGACTTTCGGCCTGTTAGAGGCCCGATGTACACATGGGCCCATTTTAGCCCGATGTGTCTTTCGGCCTGGGAATGACCCTTGTTGCTCATGGGGCATATATGGTCTAACGCGATATCTGGCGCATGATACTTCCATTTTGCATCATGCTTTTATCTCGATATTTATTGCATTATGGGTTGTTACTTCACATTATGTCACAATACTTATGGCTATTATCTCTTATTTTACAAGGTTTACATAAGGAGGGAGAATGCCGGCAGCTGGAATTCTGGGCTAGAAAAGGAGCAAATATTAGAGACCTATTCTGCGCAACTCCAAAAGTCCTGATACTCCACGGAATATATTACAATAAATAATGAAAAATACCTGCCAAAGATGAAGGCCAGGGGGCCCACACCCTGTCCACAGGGGTGGGGGGCGCCCCCCCCCCCTAGGAGGCGCCCCCTACCTCGTGGGCCCCCTGGTGGCTCTCTGATGACCATCTTCTGCTATATGAAGTCTTTCGTCAAGAAAAAAAGGGGAGGCAACCTTTCAAGACGAAACCCCGCCGCCACGAGGCGGAACCTTGGCGGAACCAATCTAGGGCTCTGACAGAGCTGTTCTATCGGGGACACTTCCCTCCGGGAGGGGGAAATCATCACCATCATCATCACCAATGCTCCTCTCATCGGGAGAGGGCAATCTCCATCAACATCTTTACCTGCACCATCTCCTCTCAAAACCCAAGTTCATCTCTTGTATCCAATTCTTGTCTCCAAGTCCGGGATTGGTGCTAGTAGGTTGCTAGTAGTGTTAATTACTCCTTGTAGTTGATGCTAGTTGGTTTATTTGGTGGAAGATCATATGTTCCGATCCTTTATGCATATTATTACCCCTCTGATTATGAACATGAATATGCTTTGTGAGTAGTTACATTTGTTCCTGAGGACAAGGGAGAAGTCTTGCTATTAGTAGTCATGTGAATTTGGTATTCGTTCGATATTTTGATGAGATGTATGTTGTCTAGCCTCTAGTGGTGTTATGTGAACGTCGACTACATAACACTTCACCATTATTTGGGCCTAGAGGAAGGCATTGGGAAGTAATAAGTAGATGATGGGTTGCTAGAGTGACAGAATCTTAAACCCTAGTTTATGCGTTGCTTCATAAGGGGTTGATTTGGATCCATATGTTTCATGCTATGGTTAGGTTTACCTTATTACTTTTGTTGTAGTTTCGGATTCTTGCAATAGAGGTTAATCATAAGTGGGATGCTTGTTCAAGTAAGAACAGCACCCAAGCACCGGTCCACCCACATATCAAATTATCAAAGTACCGAACACGAATCATATCAACGTGATGAAAACTAGTTTGACGATATTCCCATGTGTCCTCGGGAGCGCTTTTCCTTATATAAGAGTTTGTCCAGGCTTGTCCTTTGCTACAAAAAGGATTGGGCCACCTTGCTGCACCTTTTTTACTTTTGTTACTTGTTGCTCGTTACAATTTATCTTATCACAAAACTATTTGTTACCACTTATTTCAGTGCTTGCAGAGAATACCTTGCTAAAAACCGCTTATCATTTCCTTCTGCTCCTCGTTGGGTTCGACACTCTTACTTATCAAAAGGACTACGATAGATCCCCTATACTTGTGGGTCATCAAGACTCTTTTATGGCGCCGTTGCCGGGGAGTGAAGCGCCTTTGGTAGGTGGAATTTGGTAAGGAAAAATTTATATAGTGTGCTGAAATTTACTGTCACTTGTTACTATGGAAAGTAATCCTCTGAGAGGCTTGTTAGGGGTATCTTCACCTCGTCCAGTAGAGCAAAGAGTTTCTCCTCAACCTACTGAACCTATTGAAAATAAAACTCCTTTTGAATTTCCTTCGGGTATGATAAAAAAACTGCTAGCTAATCCTTTTACAGGAGATGGAACAAAGCATCCTGATGAGCACTTAATATATGTGGATGAAGTTTGTGGATTATTTAAGCTTGCAGGTATATCTGATGATGATGCTAAGAAGAAGGTCTTCCATTTATCTTTGAAGGGAGATGCATTGACATGGTATAGGCTATGTGATGATACGAGATCATGGAACTATAGAAGATTGAAATTGGAATTTCATCAAAAGTATTACCCTATGCATCTTGTTCATCGTGATCGCAATTATATATATAATTTTTGGCCTCGCGAAGGATAAAGCATTGCTCAAGCTTGGGGGAGGCTTAAATCAATGTTATATTCATGCCCCAATCATGAGCTCTTGAGAGAAATAATTATTCAAAGTTTTTATGCTCGGCTTTCTCATAATAATCAAACCATGCTCGATACTTCTTTTGCTGGCTCTTTTATTTGGATAGAATTAAACGCAACTCTGAAGATTGGGACCTCGATGAAGGTAAGGAGTCAGGTATGACACCTAAGTTTGATTGTGTTAAATCTTTTATGGATACAAATATTTTCCATAAGTTTAGCACTAAATATGGACTTGACTCTGAGATAGTAGCTTCTTTCTATGAATCTTTTGCTACTTATGTTGATCTCCCCAAGGAGAAGTGGTTTAAATATCATCCTCCCATAGAAGTAAAAGTACCTGCACCTATTAAAGTTGAAGAAAAGACTGTCACTTATAATGATCCTATTGTTCCTACTTCTTATGTTGTGAAACCACCTTTCCCTGTTAGAATAAAGGATCATGCTAAAGCCTCAACTGTGGTTCGTAAAAGCAATATTAGAACCGTTACACCTCCTGAGCAAGTTAAAGTAGAATCTAATATTGCTATTGTTAAAGATCTCTTGTCTGATAATATTGATGGGCATGTTATCCAGTTCAACGGTGAAACTGCTAGATTTGCTAAACCTTGTGCTAAAGATAAACATAGACATGTGGTAGGAGTGCCTGTCATTTCTGTTAAAATAGGAGATCATTGTTATCATGGCTTATATGATATGGGTGCTAGTGCTAGTGTTATACCTATTAGCTTATACAAAGAAATTATGCATGTCATTGCACCTATTGAGTTAGAAGAAATTGATGTCACAATTAAGCTTGCCAATAGAGATACTATTTCACCAATTGGGATTGTTAGAGATGTTGAAGTCTTGTGTGGGAAAACTAAATATCCTGCTGATTTTCTTGTTCTTGGTTCCCCACAAGATAGCTTTTGTCCCATTATATTTGGTAGACCTTTCTTGAACACTTTTAATGCTAGGATAGACTGCGAAAAGAATGTTGTTACTATTGGCTTGGATGATATGATTCATGTGTTTAATTTCTCTAAATTTAGTAAACAACATCGTGAAGAAGAATTGCCTAGTAAGGGTGAAATTATTGGTCTTGCTTCTATTGCCGTACCTCCTAGTGATCCTTTAGAACATTATTTGCTAGACCATGAAAATGATATGTTCATGAATGAAAGAAGGGAAATAGATGAAATATTCTTTAAGCAGGAACCTATTCTGAAACACAATTTGCCTGTTGAAATCTTAGGGGATCCTCCTCCACCCAAGGGCGATCCCGTGTTTGAGCTTAAACCATTGCTAGATAATCTTAAATATGCTTATCTTGATGAAAAGAAGATATATCATGTTATTATTAGTGCTAACCTTTCAGAGCATGAAGAAGAAAGATTATTGAAAACTCTAAAGAAGCACCGTGCCGCTATTGGATATACTCTTGATGATCTTAAGGGCATTAGTCCCACTCTATGTCAACATAAAATAAATTTAGAAGCAGATGCCAAACTAGTTCGTGATCCTCAACGACGTCTGAATCCTAAAATGAAAGAAGTGGTAAGAAAAGAAATACTCAAGCTTCTGGAGGCAGGTATAATTTATCCCGTTGCTGATAGTCAATGGGTATGTCTTGTCCATTGTGTCCCTAAGAAGGGAGGTATTACTGTTGTTCCTAATGATAAAGGTGAATTGATCCCACAAAGAATTATCACAGGTTATAGGATGGTAATTGATTTCCACAAATTAAATAAGGTTACTAAGAAAGATCATTACCCCTTACCTTTTATCGATCAATTGCTAGAAAGATTATGCAAACATACACATTACTGCTTTCTAGATGGTTATTCTGGTTTCTCTCAAATACCTGTGTCAGCTAAAGATCAATCAAAGACTACTTTTACATGCCCTTTTGGTACTTTTGCTTATAGACGTATGCCTTTTGGTTTATGTAATGCACCTGCTACCTTTCAAAGATGCATGATGGCTATATTCTCTGAATTTTGTAAAAACATTTGTGAGGTTTTCATGGACGACTTTTCCGTCTATGGATCTTCTTTTGATGATTGCTTGAGCAATCTTGATCGAGTTTTGCAGAGATGTGAAGAAACTAATCTTGTCTTGAATTGGGAAAAGTGCCACTTTATGGTTAATGAAGGTATTGTCTTGGGGCATAAAGTCTCTGAAAGAGGTATTGAAGTTGATAAAGCCAAGGTTGATGCTATCGAAAAGATGCCATGTCCTAAGGACATCAAAGGTATAAGAAGTTTCCTTGGTCACGCTGGATTTTATAGGAGGTTCATTAAGGACTTCTCAAAAATTTCTCGGCCTCTGACTAATTTATTACAAAACGATATACCATTTGTCTTTGATGATGCTTGTGAAGAAGCATTTGAAATACTTAAGAAAGCATTAGTCTCTGCACCTG
Organism: Aegilops umbellulata; assembly: GCA_032464435.1. Taxonomy (NCBI): domain Eukaryota; kingdom Viridiplantae; phylum Streptophyta; class Magnoliopsida; order Poales; family Poaceae; genus Aegilops; species Aegilops umbellulata. The sequence continues at coordinate 372,630,791 of CP136057.1, forward strand.
TTGTTCAGCCACCTGATTGGAATTTACCCTTTGAAATTATGTGTGATGCTAGTGATTATGCTGTAGGTGCTGTTCTAGGGCAAAGAGTTGATAAGAAATTAAATGTTATCCATTATGCTAGTAAGACCCTAGACAATGCTCAAAGAAATTATGCTACTACTGAAAAAGAATTCTTAGCAGTTGTATTTGTTTGTGATAAGTTCAGACCTTACATTGTTAATTCTAAAGTAACTATTCACACTGATCATCCTACTATTAAATATCTTATGGAAAAGAAAGATGCTAAACCTAGACTTATTAGATGGGTTCTCTTGCTACAAGAATTTGATTTGCATATTGTTGATAGAAAGGGAGCTGAGAACCCCGTTGCAGACAACTTGTCTAGGTTAGAAAATGTTCTTGATGACCCACTACCTATTGATGATAGCTTTCCTGATGAACAATTAAATGTCATAAGTACTTCTCGTAGTACTCCTTGGTATGCTGATTATGCTAATTACATTGTTGCTAAATTCATACCACCTAGTTTCACATACCAACAAAAGAAAAAGTTATTCTATGATTTGAGACATTACTTTTGGGATGACCCACATCTTTATAAAGAAGGAGTAGATGGTGTTATTAGATGTTGTGTACCTGAGCATGAACAGGAACAGATCCTACGCAAGTGCCACTCCGAAGCTTATGGAGGACACCACGCTGGAGATAGAACTGCACATAAGGTATTGCAATCTGGTTTTTATTGGCCTACTCTCTTCAAGGATGCCCGTAAGTTTGTCTTATCTTGTGATGAATGTAAAAGAATTGGTAATATTAGTAGACATCAGGAAATGCCTATGAATTATTCACTGGTTATTGAACCATTTGATGTTTGGGGCTTTGATTATATGGGACCTTTTCCTGCCTCTAATGGATACACATATATTTTAGTTGATGTTGATTACGTTACTAAGTGGGTAGAAGCTATCCCAACTAGTAGTGCTGATCATAACACTTCTATTAAAATGCTTAAGGAAGTTATTTTTCCGAGGTTTGGAGTCCCTAGATATTTCATGACTGATGGTGGTTCACACTTTATTCATGGTTCTTTCCGTAAAATGCTTGCTAAGTATGACGTTAATCATAGAATTGCATCTCCTTATCACCCACAGTCTAGTGGTCAAGTAGAATTGAGCAACAGAGAGCTCAAATTAATTTTGCAAAAGACTGTTAATAGGTCTAGAAAGAATTAGTCTAAGAAACTTGATGATGCATAATGGGCCTATAGAACTGCATATAAAAATCCAATGGGTATGTCTCCATATAAAATGGTTTATGGAAAAGCATGCACTTACCTCTCGAACTAGAACATAAGGCATATTGGGATATTAAAGAGCTCAACTATGATCTTTTGTAGGAAAACTTCTCTCTAACTGGGAAGGCCCCTATGTTATCGAGGAGGTATATCGTTCTGGTGCCATAAAAATCAACAACTTCGAAGGCACAAATCCAAAGGTGGTAAACGGTCAAAGAATCAAACATTATATCTCAGGTAATCCGATAAATGTTGAAACCAATATTATTGAAACGGTAACCCCGGAGGAATACATAAGGGTCACTTTCCAGACCGTTTCAGACTCCGAAAAGGAATAGGTATGTGGTAAGGTAAGTAAATCGACTCCAAAACAATTTTTAAGGCAATATTTCTCCGTTTTGGAATATTTAGAAAAATAGAAAAATAAGTGGCAGTCCGGGAAGGACACGAGGGCCCCACGAGGGTGGTGGGCGCGCCCTACCCCCCTGGGCGCGCCCCCTACCTCGAGAGCACCTCGTGTGCCTTCCGGACTCCGTTTTCTTGCACGATACGTATTTTGGTAGGTAAAAATTCACTATATATTCTCCCGGAGGTTTTGACTCCTGTATCACGCAAATATCCTCTGTTTTTGTTTCGAGCTGTTCTCTATCAGGGTTGTCAAGGCCAGGCATCATGTCGTTCCCCTCCTCCAACAATGGTGACAAAGATGCTTGGCTAATGAAGATAGAGCTGAAGAGGGAAGAACCCATGGAGATCAACAAGGATGAAGAGATCAAGAAGGCCATGGAGAACCAAGCTCCGGCAGCAGAAGACATCCTTCAACTTGATCATAATCTTCTTAGCCCAACTGAGATCGAAGCTTTCAAGATGATTGAGTTAGCCCGTATTCAAAACAAGTATCTCACAAGTGAAAATATTTTGTTGAAGGAGCATATCGTTGCACTCAAGGGCATTATTCGCAAGTTGGAGGACCTTTTACGCTCGATGTGCGATTATCCATCACCACCACCTTCTTCACCAACAAAGGAGACATAATCACATGGGTATGGGCACTCCCCTTGGCAACTGCCAAGCTTGGGGGAGGTGCCCCGGTATCATATCACCATCACACTCCTATCTTTACTCTTTTCTTTAGTTCAATCCTATTAATAGTATCTTGATCTAGTAGAATAAAGTTTATGGCATGATCTAGTTTTGAGTTTTGCTTTATGATCTCTCTATGTAATCGAGTCCGTGAGCTATATAATAAAGATTAGTGTTGAGTCAAGAGCTTGATTATTTTGCCATGATTTTGGGTGAATAAAAGAAAAGAGCAAAAGAATAAAAAGAAACAAAAGTTCATATCGATCTTATTGAGAGTAATGAACTCACATAGAAAGAGTATGATGATTAAAAATTGTTGGGAGTTAGCAGACATAGCTTTGGTCATCGTTGCAATTAGTAGGAAGTAATAAGGAAAGAGAGGTTTCACATATAAATATATTATTATTGACATCTTTTATGATTTGGAGCACTCATTAAAATATGACATGCTAAAGAGTTGATGTTGGACAAGGAAGACAACGTAATGAATTATGTTTTCTAATATCTGAGATAAAGTATGTTGTGATGGATCCTCTAACATGTTGAGCTTGCCTTTCCCCCTCATGCTAGCCAAATTCTCAGCACCAAGTAGAAATACTACTTGTGCTTCCAAATACCCTTAAACCAGTTTTGCCATGAGAGTCCACCATATCTACCTATGGATTGAGTAAGATCCTTCAAGTAAGTTGGCATCGATGCAAAGCAATAAAAATTTCTCTAAATATGTATGATTGATTGGTGTGGGAGAAATAAGCTTTATACGATCTTGTGATGTGGAAGTAATAAAAGCGACGGATTGCATAATCAAGGTTCATATCACAAGGGGAAATATAAAGTGACGTTCTTTCGCATTGAGATTTTGTGCATCCAACCATAAAAGCGCATGGCAACCTCTTCTTCCCTCTGCGAATGGCCTATATTTTATTATTATCTTCTACCTTATGCAAGTGTCTCGGTGATCTTCACCTTTCCTTTTTCATTTTATCCTTTGGCAAGCCCACCATGTTGGAAAGAACATGATATATATATATATATATATATATATATATATATATATATATATATATATATATATATATAATTGGATGTAGGTGAGCATGAGTTATTATTGTTGACATTACCCTTGAGGTAAAAGGTTGTGGGGCAAGACTATAAGCCCCTATCTTTCTCTGTGTCCGATTAAAACTCCGTAACCACAAGTATTGCGTGAGTGTTAGCAGTTATGAAGGACTAGATGATAGTTGAGTATGTGGACTTGCTTTTTAGCTCTGACATAGACTCTTTCCGATGTTATGATAAATTGCAATTGCTTCAATGGCTGAGGTTATAGTTTGCTGGTGCTCAATAAGGTTTCTGATTCATACTTTTGCATTGTGAATAGACCATGACTTGAACATAAGTAATCATATGACAATATCTATATATGTTGCTGTTATGAGAATAATCATGATGCCTTCATGTCCGTATTTTATTTTTATCGACGCCTCTACCTCTAAACATGGGGACATATTTATTGTTATCGGCTTTTCGCTTGAGGACAAGCGAGGTCTAAGCCTGGGGGAGTTGATACGTCCATTTTGCATCATGCTTTTATATCGATATTTATTGCATTAAAGGTTGTTACTTCACATTATGTCACAATACTTATGGCTATTCTCTCTTATTTTACAAGGTTTACATAAGGAGGGAGAATGCCGGCAGCTGGAATTCTGGGCTGGAAAAGGAGCAAATATTAGAGACCTATTCTGCGCAACTCCAAAAGTCCTGAAACTCCACGGAATATCTTACAATAAATAATGAAAAATACCTGCCAAAGATGAAGGCCAGGGGGCCCACACCCTGTCCACGAGGGTGGGGGCGCGCCCTCCTACCTCATGGGCCCCCTGGTGGCTCTCCGATGACCGTCTTCTGCTATATGAAGTCTTTCATCAAGAAAAAAAGGGGAGGCAACCTTTCGGGATGAAACTCCGCCGCCACGAGGAGGAACCTTGGCGGGACCAATCTAGGGCTCCGGCAGAGCTGTTCTGCCGGGGACACTTCCCTCCGGGAGGGGGAAATCATCACCAACGCTCCTCTCATCTAGAGAGGGCAATCTCCATAAACATCTTCACCAGCACCATCTCCTCTCAAAACCCTAGTTCATCTCTTGTATCCAATTCTTGTCTCCAAGTCCGGGATTGGTGCTAGGAGGTTGCTAGTAGTGTTAATTACTCCTTGTAGTTGATGCTAGTTGGTTTATTTGGTGGAAGATCATATGTTCAGATCCTTATGCATATTATTACCCCTCTGATTATGAACATGAATATGCTTTGTGAGTAGTTACGTTTGTTCCTAAGGACAAGGGAGAAGTCTTGCTATTAGTAGTCATGTGAATTTGGTATTCGTTCGATATTTTGATGAGATGTATGTTGTCTAGCCTCTAGTGGTGTTATGTGAACGTCGACTATATAACACTTCACCATTATTTGGGCCTAGAGGAAGGCATTGGTGAGTAATAAGTAGATGATGGGTTGCTAGAGTGACAGCAGCTTAAACCCTAGTTTATGCGTTGCTTCGTAAGGGGCTGATTTGGATCCATATGTTTCATGATATGGTTAGGTTTACCTTAATACTTTTGTTGTAGTTGCGGATGCTTGCAATAGAGGTTAATCATAAGTGGGATGCTTGTTCAAGTAAGAATAGCACCCAAGCACCGGTCCACCCACATATCAAATTATCAAAGTACCGAACGTGAATCATATGAACGTGATGAAAACTAGTTTGACGATATTCCCATGTGTCCTCGGGAGCGCTTTTCCTTATGTAAGAGTTTGTCCAGGCTTGTCCTTTGCTACAAAAAGGATTGGGCCACCTTGCTTCACCTTATTTACATTTGTTACTTGTTGCTCGTTACAATTTATCTTATCACAAAACTATCTGTTACCACTTATTTCAGTGCTTGCAGAGAATACCTTGCTGAAAACCGCCTATCATTTCCTTCTGCTCCTTGTTGGGTTCGACACGCTTACTTATCGAAAGGACTATGATAGATCCCCTATACTTGTGGGTCATCAGCGCACTAACGGCCCATCATAAAGGTGGCAACAGTTCAGCCCAACGTGACTTTGGGCTTGTTAAAGGCCTGTCGTACAATTCGGCCCGTTGATGCCTGTACTAAGCTTTCAGCCTCTTAAAGGCCCATGATATCAGTGGGCCAACTAAGGCATGAAATATGTTTCGGCCTAGTAACGGCCCGTCATATAACTGGGCCAAAAGAGGCCTGGTCTACCTTTCAGCCTACTGAAGGCCCGTCGACGACTAGTGAAAATTATGGCCCAACATGAATTTCGGCCTGCTAAAGGCCCATGATTTCTTCTGGGCCGTAACAGGCCACCAGCATATTTAGCCTGTTAATGTACCAATGCTACATGGGCCAAACTAAGCGATGGGTCCACAAAAGGCCCAACTAAAATTTGGGTTGAATATAGGCCGGAGTAAGTTGTGGGCCTGGCGCAAAGTGTGAAGGCCCCAATGGCCATTCGGGCCCAAGAAAGATGCAGGCCGGCCCAATTGTGGCCCGCTAAAAACCAGACCCGTTAGAGGCGAATGTTTCGGCCCAGTCAGCTACATCAGATTTTTTTCAGATAGCGAATGATGGCAGTAACTAGTAGGAATTAAGAACAAACATACTCTATACTATAAAGAAATTACGGCATAGTAACTTAGAATAAAGCTACACTATAAAATAAAAGATTTATGGTATATTACATCCACTGGGTATCGAAGTTCACCACCAGTGATCATAAAGCGCAATGAAGAAGCAGATTACAAAAACTGGGCACCATTGCAACGTAACAAAATAATACTGAACCGAGACCACTTAGACAGTTCAAGAAAGGTTAGCCTTGCACGGGAACTGCTGCGCAAACTGCTGAGCAAGGCTGTGACACCGATCTAGCATGTCGGTCATAGCTTCCAGGTGTAGCTGTTTAGCAATGAGGTTCTCATTGGTGTTCTCCGCAATCTTTCTTAGAGATAAGACTTCAAGTCGAAGTTGAGTTGCAGAATGCCTTTCTGCTAGAACTTGGGACTGAAGAAGTTGAGCTGATTCAGACAGCGAATTTTGTGAGCTTGTTTGACTGCTAGTCTCAAGTAACTTGAACACTGCATCAAGACAAGACTTTGAGGTTGTCTCGCTATCTTCAAGATGTTTTTCCTTCTTTGCTACAATATATGTTGGGTTTGTGTCACAGCCTTTAGCAGACTTGTGCATGCCATCAGGCATATCACCCTAAAACAAGCAGAGAGATGACATGTTTTGCACGTGTATAAACAAAGATGATGATTGTGCTGTCAATTCCATCCAATTTCAAATTAGAAAATAAAGAGTAAGTTCAAAATATCAATAGCATAATTTGGCATTGTTCATAATGTGGGGAGCTTCACCACACTACTGGATTACCATGTCAACATAACAAGCATAGATGAAGGGCAAAGACAATCATTGTATCTATTTTGGTTAATGTGCATGGCATGTTGTTCATATCATCAGCCACATCAGTAAGATAAAACAGGAGATGACAAGGTGCAAACGTGGGCTGCTTCACCACACACTGGATTATAGATCCACAAAAACAAGCATACATATGGGGAGTATTGAGTAATGTGCATGGTATGAATAAGGAATTTGGTTTTACAAGTAAAACTTGGAACTTACGGTTGTTGCGACCATGCATTTTGATAGAAACAGCAAACTAAACATCAGTAAACGATAGGGAGTATGGTCAAATTAAACAGCAGTTGAGGATAAAGGCTTTAGAAGGACTGACTTACATTAACAGTTAATACCGGCTTTATAATGCCCTTCTCCATGTCAAGGGAACGATAACTCAAGAATTTCAGCATAGAATCTTCTTCATAAGCATTGCCTGTACTCTACATTTTGTAGAGAGTAATTATAGATATGATAATACTGGAAGGGATAGAGGATAATGAAGATAAGATGCAGATTGATGCTACATAATCAACTACCAATCCCTGGTAGTACAAGCATTACAGGACAAAATGTACTAACAAGAGCAATGGGCTACACTTCTGCACTGGCATTGTGTGTGTATTCAACTTTTTGGTAAGATTAAATATACATATGATATTTTTTTAGTAAATGGTGGGCGAGGGAGATAAGATGCAGAATGCTACACAATGAGCCAATCCATCTTCCCATAATACAAGAGTGTTTTGAACACTGGTGTATTGTACAAAACGTTCTTATATTATGGTACGGAGGGAGTAGCTGTTAATGTAAGTACAGTGATAGACGACGTTCAGTCCTTAGAAGAGGACTGCGGAGCTAAACCTCTTCAAAAGCATTGGGTTGATTCTAAATTTATGTAAGAGTCCATACGGATCTTATAATGTCCACCAAATGGACGATAACGAGGCTAACATGTGCAGTGATGCTACATAATCAAACAGCTATGAAAGTAAGTATGGTCATACAGGGCAAGAGGTACTCATAAGAGCAATGCAGTGTGCAGTATAGTTGCGAGATTTTGTGGTCCCTTGAGAATGAATGTTCTTCTGCTAACATTTTTCGTACAAGTGAGATGTTAAGGCAAATGCAGAAATGTAGTTCAAATTGTGATGTGATATCATAGACAGTAACTTACGCTGCAGACAATACCAATGTGTAACAAGATTATTCCAGTCACTGTATGATAAATGTAGCACCAGAGACTTTACAGAAATTTCATTTAGAGGCTTTCCATCGAAGTGCACTTGCCTCAGGTAGAAACGATACTTCATCAACGAGTGCTGGAAAAGTGCAACCAACCCTTGCTCGTCTTGACAATCTAGTTTGGTCCTCGCCTATTTAAAAGAATGAAGTCTTGTGTCTTCTGTCAGCAGAAACATATGCAGTAATTACCATGAATAACATTAGTACATTACTTACGCGTAAGTTGTGGAGGAAAACTGGAAATTTTTCTATGTCTGCAGTATAATCTTTCCATGAAGGAAAGATGCGCACAAAGTTCCTGACAACAATACAAGCTTCATCTTCTAAACTGGGAAGAAATGGAACAGGGGTCCTATTTGCTGCAATTGGGGCTCTCTCTGGTTCGAAAAGGGATTTGGCAACTGGATTTGGTGTACTCTTGGCTGGAATGGGGGTTTTGCGTCGTAGAGCTGGTGCTATGTCAACTAGCATCATCATATTGTTTGCTGCAGTTGGGGTCTGCTGAGTTGGGGCATCAGAAATGGCCAGTGTAGTAGGGCTAGAGTCTGCTAGAGTTGGGGTGTTTTGTGGGTCAGGTGATATTGCAACTACACCTAATGGGCTATTTGATTTATCAAGTGTCACTACCTTTTCCAAATACTTGCTCATGCTCCTCCGCGATCAGCAATCGCCCTCTTCCTTTTGAACGTCGGATACACAAGAACATCATTTGAATGGATAAATATGGTATGATGACAGATGGAATATGTACTGAAAATGGATAGGCAGGGCGTATTCACATACACAATGTGTAAACTAAGCTAATGGCAGTGCAGCAAAGTAGAAGCAATGCAAAGCATCAGTTGCAAGATATGTGCGATCAATATAACCTTGGAAAGTTAAAGCAAGCACCTTGAATGGTGAATAAGATAGGGCATCTACCTCTGACTCCTCCACTAGGGAGCTACATTGACTTAGGTCTCCCTCTAGCTCAGAATCACTGTTAGGATCATATTCTGAGCATGAATCTGTAGGTGGAGAGCGTTTGCACTGCATTGCATCCAGACTTGATTTCAGTCCCTTAATGCCAAGTTTGACAGCCATGGCATTGTTCTGCTTTATTCTTTTCATGCGCGCAAGCTCATAATCATTATGATGTTGTTCAGAATCTGAGATTCATGAAAACATAAAAAGTAGTCAGATTATCTATGGAATGCATTGCAGATTCAACTCGAAGAGTGTCTCGCTATAAACCCCTGCATATGCAAAGTTCACCCCCCAACCATGCTGACCAGACCACACACATAAATACAAACCTCTTATGTCTCTATAACAGGCAGACACACATTTCAAAACTGAAGTAGGAACAATAGAATCATATCAAATTCATATTTGAACAAATAAACTAAGGAATTATCAGTGGCATAATGTTTAGCTTCAAGGGTTGAGTGCTGGTAGTGCGACACAAAGCAAGTAGGCAGATTGTATTCCATGTAAAAGATTGTAGTCTATGTAAAAACTAGAAATGACACTTTCTTTCTATACAATGTAGTGCTCGTTGCCCACACATGATGGAAGAGATCACATAGAGAAATACTATTCACTCATGTCTACGGTTCCATTATTTTGAAACAGGGTGGTCCACCCTAAAAGAATATTGATAACAAATATGACAAGGCAAGTATAGCTGTAGTGAATCAATCATTTACTTGTGAGCTTACTAGGACAGGTATGAAGAATTGTAACAGCAGTAAGAGACCGTCCAAAATCTGAATCAAGAAGTTTGTCTAGCACTTATTGTTTGCAACTAATCGACGTGAATAATTGGATATCATATCGAATGAGTAAGAAAGACAAGTAAAATTGTCAACAAACCTGGCCTGCAGTAGTAATCTGGGTCAATGTCACTATGACCAACAATCCAAAATGACTAGTGTCTGTTCCTAGGGCCGGAATTTTGAAACCCTATGAACTTTACAGGTACTAAAGATTACTGAAATACATCTGAACCATTAAGTGTAGGCAGCACTCAGCACACAACAAACCCTAATGATAGTCCTGCCTAATGAGTAATGAATCAATTAGAAAATGGATGATGAGGAGTGGCTGTTGAGTGTCGAGAATGTATCTCAGGATAAATCGGGTTGGCTTAGTGGGTGTTGCACGCCTGAGCCCTAAACGGACTGGGAAGGTAGGCACGGCGGCGCGCCCAGGCAGCGGTGATGCTGTTGGGCGAGCGGCTCCTGACCTCCTGTTAGTCCAGCGTCTCCTCCTAGAGTCATGCCGTCCAGAGATGGCAAGTCACCGACGAGGCAGGCGGCTGGGGGCGAGTAGAGATCGGAAGCACGCAGCAGAACTGAGGGGAATCGGGGCCTGGGCCGACCCAAAATCCCAAGGTGGGCCGCAGCCCACCGTGGGCACCCTGTAGAGATACACACCCGAGCGGCGAACATGCATTTTCGAAACTAAATTAGGAACATTTAGCTGACCAATTAAATGACTCTGTTTTAATAATATCAGATTCGTATTTGAACAACTAAGCTTGTTTAGCTTGATGGGTGGAGCAGTGCTATTATGACATGAAGCACGTATGCTGATCATTTAGTGATCATAAAAGGGGGAAACCCTTAGCAATTTTTTTAGCAAAAGAGGGTTTCCCCTCCGATTTCTATTAAAGAAACCACCACAGAACCAACATGATCAATTAAACCCTAAGCATGATCAATTAAACCCTATTATGACTATGCCATGGCATATTTAAAGCTGCAAACCGGGGAAATGCTATTTAGCATCCATTGTTTGCTTCAAACTATTAAATTCTAAGAGCTGAAAATAAAGTACAGTAACCAAGTTACGATCTATTTTCTAGTTAAGATCAAGAAGTTGTGGAGATATAAAGTACCACCTCTCTTGTGGCACCGTGTAGGCATCGGGGGTGCGATGTCTGTCGGTGGCGTTGAAGCAGATTTGCGATGGTAGATGGGTGCATCGGGTGGTATGTCTCGTTGCAGTGGAAGAGAAGGTCGTGTGAGCGGACCCGGCAAAGAGGACGACGGCGCCGATGAAGCGAGAGGACGCGATGCAAGGCTCTTGGTCCGTCATCGTGGATGAGAAATGTCGATCTCTAGCAGTGGACGACGCGGTCTTGGTAGGCGCTCTGGCATGATGGAAGACGGTGGAGATGGATGTGGTGGAGGACGGCGGTGATGGATGGGGCGGACGGAGGAGGCTGGTGTGGCGATGGTGTTCTAGCACGGACGGTGTATGAATGGGAAAATGGAGGGAGAGGTATGGGTAACCATGTTTTTGGGACGCGCCTGTCTGAAATATGGGAAAGTTACGAACTTAGCCCCCGTTTAAAATTTGGACGTCTCGTCGGTTGGGGATAAGACGGTAATCTCGCATCTCGCAAATATTTGCCCAGAGTGATTTCGGGCGAGGAGAGGGTGTTTTGGCGCCCATGGTTGGCGCGCACGGTGTATGAACGGGTCTGACAGGTAGGGCGGTTGTGTCACGTCTGAGCGAAGTTACAAACCTGCCCCTATTGAAATTATTTGCCTACATCGATTTCAGCCGAGTCGAGTTTGTTTTGCCACCCACCGTGTATGAATGGGGAAATGGAGGGAGAAACAGAGGTCTTTCGGATGAGCTTGAATAAAATGTGGTTTGCCGCCCATGTTTGGCGCCCACCGTGTCGGAATGGGCTCAGAGGCAGTCGTGTCACATCTAATTGAAGTTACTAACCTACCCCTATTGAGAGAGTGGAAATCGGGCCGATGGATTGTCCGTGTAAGGGGTAGACAGTAATTTCCATCTCCCGGACACTTGGCTTTGAGCAGCCGACGTGGGAGTGGACATTTTGCCGCTTCTTTTGAATTTTGGGACAATAACCATCCACGTTTACCCTGGCAACTAAATTCGAATCCATTTTGTATTCCTATATGAATCTTTATAAATCACTCTATGTGTTTTTATATATCTTCAAAAGCACGACAAAGATGTATTCCACTGTCATATATGAATATGGTTTACAAATGCCAATACTCGAATTCAGAAGCTAGAATCCAGTTTAAGGTCAATTCAAATATTTGGAACACTTTATGTCCAACTCAAATGTCACACGCAGCATAATGTGTACTCCCATTTAGATATGTACACAAGTGATGTATCAAGATTCAAATACCGAGTCAATCAACCAATAATGTACAAAACTAACAGACATATAAACACTTATAGAGTATATGGATCAATAATATCAACTAACATTCATAAACCAGACCGATGTACTTTTTTTGCTAGAAGAGCATCCTTTTTTAGTGAAGCTAGTACAACATCTTGGCCCTTTCCGATGTGTGCCACTTATGGTCCATCTATACTACTATTATTCTTGAATGCACATTCAGCCCGATTGGCATATTTGTAGGTCTGGCACAGCAATCAAAATGAAATGTCTCCGAGTCTTATCAATTAATACAGACTTGTGCTCAAATAAAATTACAAACCAAAAAACAAAAAACAATTATTACATGATCTCTAAAAGAAATGGTTTGATCGATTACATGAACAAACAACACAAAGGTTATTCAACGATGGAAAGAACATTTCACCTATGATTTACCAAGTGGGAATTTAATTTCCTTTTTTTCCTTCAGGACCTTAACAATGCGGTCAGTCTCAGCTTGCTTCGTTTTGAAATCCACCAAATATTTAATGGTTGTCTTGAGTACTGCTTGTGATTGTGTTGTTTGCTTCCTCAACATGTCAACTTCATCTCTAAGTGCAGAAGCAGAATCTCTTTCTACCACTAGTTTAGCCTCTAGAGCATCATCAGTTGGCAATTCATGATGCATGATTGGGCCGGTGCCACTGTTGTGGGATGATACAACGTCCATGGGGACCTCGCTCTTTGATCTTGGGCTAACCTGTTTTGCCATTAAAGTTCCGATTGGATTCCGAAAAGTTGAAGTTACCAAAATATCTCAACTGGGAGTTATAACAGCAAACCAGTTAAACAAACAAGGAAATAAAGAGTTTCAATTGGATGCTGAAAAGTAGTTATTAACATCATTGTAACCGGTTGTTGCAGCAGCAAAGCAGTTAAACAAACAAGTTTTGCAAAAGGTACATGTTGTGGCATCGGAGTTTCTCTTGGATCCTAAAAATTTGAGTAGCCAGTAACGTGATTAGAGCAACCGGTTGCAGCAGCAAAGCAGTTAAACAAACAAGTTTTGCAAAAGGAACCTGTTGTGGCATTGGAGTTTCTCTTGGATCCTGAAAAGTTGAGTAGTCAGTAACTTGATTAGAGCAACAAGTTACACCAGCAAACCTGTTACACAAATATATTTTTGAAAATGTACCTATTGTGCAATTGGACTTCCAATTGGATCCTGAAAACTTGAAGTTGGTAAGATGATTACAGCAACAAGTTATAGAAGCAAACCAGGTAAACAAGGAAGTTTCTGAAAACATACCTGTTGTGCCAATGGAGTTTCAGTTGGATCCTACAAACTTGAATGTTAGCAATCAATAAATAAAGTTTTGCAAGAGCTATAAGAAACTAACATCAAACTAGTAAAAAACTAACCAGTTTTCGCAACGTATTTAATTACACATGAACTAGTAAAACTAACAAGTTCTTGGCAATGTATTAAAGTAACAAATCGGTACCGTTTACCAGCAACACAGACATCTATAAATTTCTTTGATGTAAGGAAAATGATTCCAACACATATATAAGTTAAAATGACAATGTCCCTCATATAAACCTGATAGTTGTCTATCTATGAACATGCAAACATTACTAGTGCTACAAGTGATAACAGAAAACCATTTAAACAAACAGGGTATGAGAACGTAAATCACACGTGAATTCTGCTGCAACCTAGAAGTACATATGACCAGCTATCTACGTGCTTAAGTAGCTATTTAAGTTCAGGCAAATAGGTAATTCTTAACAATAGGTATCAAACACATAGATAGGCGCAGTCTATAATAGGATTAACAGAGTATGGCATTATGTAATTAGTAGCAAACTAAATTAAACCAAGCAACGTAATTGAACAATTTGGGCCAATTCCAGTTCTGCCCCTAACTCGAACCCACTACTCAGTTTTGCCCCTAATTTTCAGGCATGCTTAGTTTTGCCCCTCCGCCGTTAGTGTCACTTATAGAAATGCCCTTTTGCGCCGTTACCGTTCGGTCAAAGTACTTTGACCATCCAGAAAAAAATAGCAAAAAAAATCAAAAAAATATGACATTTGGTGGGATCGAAGATAGTCATGTCCGCAAGGCGCGTGCACATTTTTGTGTTGGTTGGACACTCTGGGAGCTCATGGCAAAGGAAAACAAAAATAATTTATGCCTATGAACAGTAAATTCAAAAAAATAGCAAAAAAGTTCAAAAAAATGAATTTATTTGGCGTCAAAGAGGCTTGAGTGCACAAGGTGCTTGCAAGTTTTGGTGATCAAGTGACGTATGAGGCGCTCTAGAGAAAAAACAAAATATTGCATTTTTTCAAAGTTTTTTTGAGCTAAAATTTGTTTTTTTTCACGAGCTCCTACAATGTCCAAACACAACAAAAACGTGCACACATCTTGCGCACCTGAATATCTTCAGTCCCACGAAATTTCATATTTTTTGATTTTTTTTCTATTTTTTTGAATTTACTGTTCGCATGCGTACAAAATTTATGTTTTCCTTTGCCACGAGCTCCCAGGGTGTCCGAACGGCATGAAAATTTGTACACGCCTTGCAGACATGAGTATCTTCGATCCCACAAAGTTCCAATTTTTTTGATTTTTTTGCTATTTTTTCAGGACGGTCAAAGACCTTTGACCGGACGGTAATGGCAGAGATGGGCATTTCTATACGTGAAACTAACGGTGGAGGGGCAAAACTGAGCATACCTAAAAATTAGGGGCAAAACTGAGTAGTGGGTTCAAGTTAAGGGCATAGATATAAATGTCCCTTTGCAATAAGTGGCTAACTAAAATTCTGAGAAGCAGGTAACTGAACTTATGCTAGCTCTTTGTACAGGCACACTGCAACTTCTTTTTCGCTTACAAGGTTCTACGAAGGAGTCCATGGCATCAATTGCTTGGATACGCAGTCCCAATACTTCTTTCTTTCCACACTGCATTGGTAAGTCGAATGGTTAATCTGGTAAGATGGTGCGTCCTTGATATGTTATATGGGGACATGTAGTCAGACTAGTTGTAGCCACAAACATCACACTGGCTTTTACTGTATATTTCATGCGATTATATTTGGAGTATCGAGATCTAAGCAATCTACAATAGGATAAAAAGACTGACGTCCTTCACATTATTGGCGAACTAAGTTCATATAAACAAGCAATTTAACCATTATGTGGGTAAATCAAAAGTGCCACTAGAATATTTTTCACTACCCCAATCATACACGCAAAAAGGGGCGACGCCACCGTAGGGGCTGGTATGGGCGGCCGCCTCCGGTGGCTGGAAAGTGTGCACCTAGTTTGAGTCGTCTAGGTTGGCCCAGGCTAGTTATGTTCGTCCCAACGCACGAGTAGGCAATGTAAAAAAATGAAGAAAAACATTTCAAATTGGATGGGCCAATAACGTAAGTGCAAGGCAGGCCCAATAGCAGGCTCGCGGCCCAAATGAGTGCCCCCCATATCGATCGACAGCAGGAAAAATCCCAATTCGTTCCCTCCAGCCTCCAGTCTGGTTTTCTCCTAACCTAGGCGCCGTTGGACAGACCAATACAGCACTTCCTCGCGCCCTCGTTGGAGGGAGGTCGTCGGGCTTCAAGCAAATGGAAGGACAAGAAGATGAAGATCCAGCCCTAGGTGTAGCCTGCGTGGGAGGCAGCGGCGGCAGCACGGGCATGGCATCGAGTTTGCACAAATGGACAGTCGCAGCTTGCAAGAGCAGCATGCGCAACGAGCAGGTACATCACATCCCTGATTATATCTAATTCAACTGTTCAATTTCTGGCCAAAAGTTAAACCTGCCGGTGTTGTGAAACTGCTAGTATGTAGGGAATCTATGAGAAAATGAAACCAATTTCTGTTATTTCATAACTCCCCCAATCAATACTGAACTGACTGAATCTGATCTATCTAATCAAGTTTCCGGTGCAAACATACAAGCTCATGTTGTTCTTGAGCCTGAAGTGTCTAATGAACAGACTGCTAATGAAGGATTTGATGCAAACATTTTACATGCTCCTGGTGATGAACATCTAGTGTCTAATGAGGGATCTAATGCAATCATGTTGCAAGCTCCCATTGAAGGATTTAGTGTCTAATGATGATCTGCTATGTTGAGGGAGACATATAGATTTGCAGGCATTGATGACAAGCAAATTATAGTACATTTTCATGGCTTAAGGAAACATCGAGGCCATCTACCAGAAAGTCCCCGTGTCATGACAACGTAGCATAAATACTTTTCTATTGTTTGAAACTATTGGCATACTTGTGCAGGATATATATATTGATATTCAGTTTGCGCACTGGTTATAGGTGCAATTACACTTTGATATTTTCAGCCAGAGAACGAATAATTCAAGCAGGTACAGACCATGTTAGTAGTCCTTGTACACCATGTTACATTTTGTGTTTTTTCGTGCTTGCATCATTCAGTGTTTTATAATCTGAACTACTTTGGATCATTAGCTGGTTTTCAAAGTTCATGTAGCTTCACATTTCTCAAGTTATGTTGATTTCGGGAGTGCAAGTGCCTTCGTATTTTTTAAGTTAAATGATCGCCCCTGGTAACTTGAATTTGTGGATTCGCCACTTCACACAAATCATACATGCAGGCCAGTACGAATTAAATGAAATGCAGGGACTTACGCTAGCTCGTTGTACATGCTCACTGTAGCTCTGCTTGCGCTTGGGATGTTCATGTACAAGTCCATGTTACCACTTGCTTGGATGTGCAGGCCTTGTGCTCCTTGCATCCCCCTCTGCATTTTTCACGGCGAATGGTTGATCAAATAAGAGGAATCGACCTTGCTGTTGTACCAGAGGACAGATACTTACAAGGTTATACGGGTGTGCAGGATGTGTACCGGATCCCGTAGCGCCGTCATGCTTCGCTAAAAATGGTTTTGCTTGTTTCAGATGATATCTCCAGAAGAAACAAGAGTTAAATTCAGAGTTGCATAGGCGTCTAAGCTAGGAGAGCAGTGAAAGGATATCCAAACATCGTCGGGACAGTGCACAAGGGAGTGATGTGTGGATACCTAGTTCGGGGCCGGCGTTTGGGCATGCTC
This sequence comes from Aegilops umbellulata, assembly GCA_032464435.1. Lineage (NCBI taxonomy): Eukaryota > Viridiplantae > Streptophyta > Magnoliopsida > Poales > Poaceae > Aegilops > Aegilops umbellulata. Next base: position 372,648,125 of record CP136057.1, read on the forward strand.
GCCTAGCTAGAGTGCGGGTCACTTCAGAGCCGTTGAGGGTGATGCGCTGGCGTTGGCTGGCCGCGCACGGATGCATATCTTGAGTGGCAGCGGAGCGCTATGATGCGGTGGGCGAGACCATTGGTGAAGCCCCAATGGCCTCGGGAGGGCGGAGGTGCGACGATGTGCTCGGTGAAGTAGCCCCACTGAGGTGGGAGACGGCATCGGTGAAGCGCACCTGGTGCGGTGGAAGTCGGTGTCTGTGAGGCACGTCGGTTGCGGCGGCCGACGTTGTTGGTGGACCACCCGGTGCGGTGGACGAGGGCGTAGATGAGGTAGCTCTGGTGCGGTGGTGAAGCGCGACCGTCGTCTTCGTCGTCGTCGTCCCGCACAGAGGTGGGAAAAGAGACAAGATGAGGGGCGATTCGAACTTTGCTTGGGTTGGCGGCGAATTAGGGATTTGAGCAATCTGGTCGCGGAAGGGGACGGTGGAGAAGGGAGATTTTGCAGGGCTCGAATTGGGGCCGCCAGATATTTCAATCCGAAACGTGGAAGCACGAACTTATTTTGCCGTCGTTCTTTTTTTGGGGGTGAGGGGGAGGGAGGGAGGGGTGGGTGGTTGGGTGTTAAGCGTCCGTATGTAAAATGCGGCCACCACGACACGACCCTGGTCTGCCTGGTGCGCCTACCTTTGAGAATGCAAACGAATCTTATTTCATTTGCAAACGAATATGTATGTATTTCCATGCCCGTGTTTTCCTTGCAAATAATTAGTCATTCGAAACGAGATACTATAAATTAATTAATGAGGAGTTATTTGAAAAAATGGAAATGGTATCCACGCTAACGTGGATTAGAGTGTGTGTCACATAATTAGTTATTTGAATTAGAGTGTGTGTCACATAGCGATCTCCAATTCTAACATGGATTTCGCATTTCACTATATCCACGCTAATACGTCCATTTTGCATCATGCTTTTATATCGATATTTATTGCATTATGGGCTGTTATTACATGTTATGTCACAATACTTATGGCTATTCTCTCTTATTTTACAAGGTTTACATAAGGAGGGAGAATGCCGGCAGCTGGAATTCTGGGATGGAAAAGGAGCAAATATTAGTGACCTATTCTGCACAACTCCAAAAGTCCTGAAACTCCACGGAACATATAGTTGAAATAATGAAAAATCCTTGCCGAAGATGAAGACCAGGGGGCCCACACCCTGTCCACGAGGGTGGGGGCGCCCCCCCTAGGGCGCGCCCCCTACCTCGTGGGCCCCCTGGTGGCTCTCCAATGCCCATATTCTGCTAAATGAGGTCTTTCGTCGAGGAAAAAACAAGAAGCAACCTTTCGGGATGAAACTCCGCCGCCATGAGGTGGAACCTTGGCAAAACCAATCTAGGGCTCCGGTAGACCTGTTCTGTCGGGGACACTTCCCTCCGGGAGGGGGAAATCATCACCATCGTCATCACCAATGCTCCTCTCATCGGGAGAGGGCAATCTCCATCAACATCTTCACCAGCACCATCTCATCTCAAAACCCTAGTTCATCTCTTGTATCCAATTCTTGTCTCCAAGTCCGGGATTGGTACTAGTAGGTTGCTAGTAGTGTTGATTACTCCTTGTAGTTGATGCTAGTTGGTTTATTTGGTGGAAGATCGTATGTTCAGATCCTTTATGCATATTATTACCCCTCTGATTATGAACATGAATATGCTTTGTGAGTAGTTACGTTTGTTCCTGAGGACATGGGAGAAGTCTTGCTATTAGTAGTCATGTGAATTGGTATTCGTTCGATATTTTGATGAGATGTATGTTGTCTAGCCTCTAGTGGTGTTATGTGAACGTCGACTACATAACACTTCACCGTTATTTGGGCCTAGAGGAAGGCATTGGGAAGTAATAAGTAGATGATGGGTTGCTAGAGTGACAGAAGCTTAAACCCTAGTTTATGCGTTGCTTCGTAAGGGGCTGATTTGGATCCTTTTGTTTCATGATTTGGTTAGGTTTACCTTAATACTTTTGTTGTAGTTGCGGATGCTTTCAATAGAGGTTAATCATAAGTGGGATGCATGTTCAAGTAAGAACTGCACCCAAGCACCGGTCCACCCACATATCAAATTATCAAAGTACCGAACGCGAATCAACCCTAGTTTTGTGATAAGATAATTTGTAATGAGCAACAAGTAACAAAAGTAAATAAAGTGCAGCAAGGTGGCCCAATCCTTTTTGTAGCAAAGGACAAGCCTGGACAAACCCTTATAATAGGAAAAGCGCTCCCGAGGACACATGGGAATTTCATCAAAAGTATTACCCTATGCATCTTGTTCATCGTGATCGCAATTATATATATAATTTTTGGCCTCGCGAAGGAGAAAGCATCGCTCAAGCTTGGGGGAGGCTTAAATTAATGTTATATTCATGCCCCAATCATGAGCTTCCAAGAGAAACAATTATTCAAAATCTTTATGCTCGGCTTTCTGAAAACAATCGCACCATGCTTGATACTTCTAGTGTTGGCTCTTTTATGATGAAGACTATTGAATTTGAATGGGATTTATTGGATAGAATTAAACGCAAGTCTGAAGATTGTGATCTCGGCGAAGGTAAGGAGTCAGGTATGACACCTAAGTTTGATTGTGTTAAATCTTTTATGGATACCGATATTTTCCGTAAGTTTAGCACTAAATATGGACTTGACTCTAAGATAGTAGCTTCTTTCTGTGAATCTTTTTCTACTTATGTTGATCTCCCCAAGGAGAAGTGGTTTAACTATCATCCTCACATAGAAGTTAAATTAGCTGCAGCTATTAAAGTTGAAGAAAAGACTGTCACTTATAATGATCCTATTGTTTCTACTTCTTATGTTGAGAAACCACCTTTCCCTGTTAGAATAAAGGATCATTGTAAAGCTTCAACTGTGGTTCGTAAAAGCAATATTAGAACTTATACACCTCCTGAGCAAGTTAAAGTAGAACCTAATATTGCTATTGTTAAAGATCTCTTGTCTGATAATATTGATGGGCATAATATTCAGTTCTGCGGTGAAACTGCTAGAATTGCTAAACCTTGTGCCAAAGATAAACATAGAGCTGTGGTAAGTGTGCCTGTTATTTCTGTTAAAATAGGAGATCATTGTTATCATGGCTTATGTGGTATGGGTGCTAGTGTTAGTGCAATACCTTATGACTTATACAAAGAAATTATGCATGATATTGCACCTGCTGAGATAGAAGATATTGATGTCACAATTAAACTTGCCAATAGAGATACTATATCACCAGTAAGAATTGTTAGAGATGCTGAAGTCTTGTGTGGGAAAACTAAATATCCTACTGATTTTATTGTTCTTGGTTCCCCACAAGATAGCTTTTGTCCAATTATATTTGGTAGACCCTTCTTGAACACTGTTAATGCTAAGATAGACTGCAAAAAGAATGTTGTTACTATTGGCTTGGATGATATGGTTCATGAGTTTAATTTCTCTAAATTTAGTAAACAACATCGTTAAGAAGAATTACCTAGTAAGGATGAAATTATTGGTCTTGCTTCTATTGCCGTACCTCCTAGTGATCCTCTAGAACATTATTTGCTAGACCATGAAAATGATATGTTTATGAATGAAAGAAGGGAAATAGATGAAATATTCTTTAAGCAGGAACCTATTCTGAAACACAATTTGCCTGTTGAAATCCTAGGGGATACTCCTCCACCTAAGGATGATCCCGTGTCTGAGCTTAAACCGTAGCCTGATAATCTTAAATATGCTTATCTTGATGAAAAGAAGATATATCCTATTATTATTAGTGCTAACCTTTCAGATCATGAAGAAGAAAGATTATTGAAAACTCTGAAGAAGCACCGTGCCGCTATTGGATATACTCTTGATGATCTTAAGGGCATTAGTCCCACTCTATGTCAACATAAAATAAATTTGGAAGCGGATGCCAAACCAGTTCGTGACCCTCAACGATGGTTGAATCCTGAATGAAAGAAGTGGTAAGAAAAGAAATACTAAAGCTTCTGGAGGCAGGTATAATTTATCCCGTTGCTGATAGTCAGTGGGTAAGTCCTGTCCATTGTGTCCCTAAGAAGGGAGGTATTACTGTTGTACTTAATGATAAAGATGAATTGATTCCACAAAGAATTATTACAGGATATAGGATGGTAACTGATTTCCGCAAAGTAAATAAGGCTACTAAGAAAGATCATTACCCCTTACCTTTTATCAATCAAATGCTAGAAAGATTATGCAAACATACACATTATTGCTTCCTAGATGGTTATTCTGGTTTCTCTCAAATACCTGTGTCAGCTAAAGATCAATCAAAGACTACTTTTACATGCCCTTTTGGTACTTTTGCTTATAGACGTATGCCTTTTGGTTTATGTAATGCACCTGCTACCTTTCACAGATGCATGATGGCTATATTCTCTGACTTTTGTGAAAAGATTTGTGAGGTTTTCATGGACGACTTTTTCGTCTATGGATCCTCTTTTGATGATCTAGATCGAGTTTTGCAGAGATGTGAAGAAACTAATATTGTCTTGAATTGGGAAAAGTGCCACTTTATGGTTAATGAAGGTAGTGTCTTGGGAAATAAAGTTTTTGAAAGAGGTATTGAAGTTGATAAAGCCAAGGTTGATGCTATTGAAAAGATGACATGTCCCAAGGACATCAAAGGTATAAGAAGTTTCCTTGGTCATGCCGGATTTTATAGGAGGTTCATTAAGGACTTCTGAAAAATTTCTCGGCCTCTGACTAATTTATTACAAAAAGATATACCATTTGTCTTTGATGATGATTATGTAGAAGCATTTGAAATACTTAAGAAAGCATTGATCTCTGCACCTATTGTTCAACCACCTGATTGGAATTTACCCTTTGAAATTATGTGTGATGCTAGTGATTATGTTGTAGGTGTTGTTCTAGGGCAAAGAGTTGATAAGAAATTAAATGTTATCCATTATGCTAGTAAGACTCTAGACAATGCTCAAAGAAATTATGCTACTACTGAAAAAGAATTCTTAGCAGTTGTATTTGCTTGTGATAAGTTCAAACCTTATATTGTTGATTCTAAAGTAACTATTCACACTGATCATGCTGCTATTAAATATCTTATGGAAAAGAAAGATGCTAAACCTAGACTTATTAGATGGGTTCTCTTGCCACAAGAATTTTATTTGCATATTGTTGATAGAAAGGGAGCTGAGAACCCCGTTGCAGACAACTTGTCTAGGTTAGAAAATGTTCTTGATGACCCACTACCTATTGATGATAGCTTTCCTGATGAACAATTAAATGTTATAAGTACTTCTCGTAGTACTCCATGGTATGCTGATTATGCTAATTACATTGTTGCTAAATTCATACCACCTAGTTTCACATACCAGCAAAAGAAAAAGTTTTTCTATGATTTGAGACATTACTTTTGGGATGACCCACATCTTCATAAAGAAGGAGTAGATGGTGTTATTAGACGTTGTGTACCTGAGCATGAACAGGAAGAGATCCTACGCAAGTGTCACTCCGAAGCTTATGGAGGACACCACGCTGGAGATAGAACTGCACATAAAGTATCGCAATCCAGTTTTTATTGGCCTACTGTCTTCAAGAATGCCCGTAAGTTTGTCTTATCTTGTGATGAATGTCAAAGAATTGGTAATATTAGTAGACGTCAAGAAATGCCTATGAATTATTCACTTGTTATTGAACCATTTGATGTTTGGGCCTTTGATTATATGGGACCTTTTCCTGCCTCTAATGGATACACACATATTTTAGTTGTTGTTGATTACGTTACTAAGTGGGTAGAAGCTATTCCAACTAGTAGTGATGATCATAACACTTCTATTAATATGCTTAAGGAAGTTATTTTCCAAGGTTTGGAGTTCCTAGATATTTAATGACTGATGGTGGTTCACATTTTATTCATGGTGTTTTCCGTAAAATGCTGGATAAATATGATGTTAATCATAGAATTGTATCTCCTTATCACCCAAAGTCTAGTGGTCAAGTAGAATTGAGTAATAGAGAACTCAAATTAATTTTGAAAAGACGGTTAATAGGTCTAGAAAGAATTGGTCCAAGAAACTTGATGATGCATTGTGGGCCTATAGAACTGCATATAAAAATCCTATGGGTATGTCTCCATATAAAATTGTTTATTTAAAAGCATGTCACTTACCTCTCGAACTAGAACATAAGGCATATTGGGCTATTAAAGAGCTCAATTATGATTTCAAACTTGCCGGTGAGAAGAGGTTATTTGATATTAGCTCACTGGATGAATGAGAACCCAAGCGTGTGAAAATGCCAAGTTATTTAAAGAAAAAGTTAGAAGATGGCATGACAAAAGGATACAAAAGCGTGAGTTTAATGTAGGTGATTATGTATTGCTATACAACTCTCGTTTAAGATTTTTTGTAGGAAAACTTCTCTCTAAATGGGAAGGCCCCTATGTTATTGAGGAGGTCTATCATTCCGGTGCCATAAAAATCAACAACTTCGAAGGCACAAATCCGTAGGTGGTAAACGGTCAAAGAATTAAACATTATATCTCAGCTAATCCCATAAATGTTGAAACCAATGTTATTGAAACTGTAACCCTGGAGGAATACATAAGGGACACTTTCCAGAACATTTCAGACTCCGAAAAGGAATAGGTATGTGTACGGTAAGTAAACCGACTCCAAAACAATTTTTAAGGCAATATTTCTCCGTTTTGGAATATTTAGAAAAATAGAAAAATAAGTGGCAGTCCGAGAAGGACACGAGGGCCCCACGATGGTGAAGGGCGCGCCCTACCCCCCGGGCGCGCCCCCTACCTCGTGAGCACCTCGTGTGCCTTCCGGACTCCGTTTTCTTGCACGATACGTATTTTGGTCGGTAAAAATTCATTATATATACACCCGAAGGTTTTGACTCCCGTATCATGCAAATCTCCTCTGTTCTTGTTTTGAGCTGTTTTTCTGACAGATCTAGATTATCATGACGTCCCCAAGTGCTTCCAAGGACAAGTTCTTCGTGAAGGTCATCAACCCTTACCTCGCGGAGGTGCTGCGACACCCTCAAACCATTGAGTTGCGTGATGGGTTGCTGCACATCCGCGATGAAGAGGGACCAAAGGGGACCGGAAGCGTGGAGACGAGGCTCGAAGCAGTGGAGCAACAAGCTTTCAAGTGTCAAGGGATGGTGGAACGTGGACTCAACTCCAACCACATGATGATCGCGGAGTTCACTAGCAACCACAAGCTAGATTGCTGACAACATCGGGGAGGCCATCTTCAAGCTTCATGAGAAGATCGAGCACCTTCAAGCCCAAATATATGACCTGCAAAACCAAAACTGTGAGTATGAATATAAATTCAAAAGGATGAGTTTGGCTGCAGATTTGAGGATCCCGGAGACTCGATCATCCTTATATGATGGTGAGCCTATGCCTTGGAAGATGGACGACAAGCCCGCATCATCGACAACACCTCCACCTTCTTCACCAACAAAGGAGACATAATCACATGGGTATGGGCACTCCCCTTGGCAACTGCCAAGCTTGGGGGAGGTGACCCGGTATCATATCACAAACACATCTCCTATCTTTACCGTTTTTCTTAGTTCGATCCTATTAGTAATATCTTGATCTAGTAGAATAAAGTTTATGGCATGATCTTGTTTTGAGTTTTGCTTTATGATCTCTCTATGTAATCGAGTCCGTGAGCTATATATAATAAAGATTAGTGTTGAATCGAGGGCTTGATTATTTTGCCATGATCTTGAGTGAATAAAAGAAAAGAAGAAAAAGAATAAAAAGAAACAAGAGTTCATATTGATCTTATTGAGAGTAATGACTTCACATAGAAAGAGTATGATGATTAAAACTTGTTGGGAGTTGGCAGACATAGCTTTGGTCATCGTTGCAATTAATAGGAAGTAATAAGGAAAGAGAGGTTTCACATATAAATATACTATTATTGACATCTTTTACGATTGGGAGCACTCATTAAAATATGACATGCTAAAGAGTTGATGTTGGACAAGGAAGACAACATAATGATTTATGTTTTCTTATATCTGAGATAAAGTATGTTGTCATGGATCCTCTAACATGTTGAGCTTGCCTTTCTCCCTCATGCTAGCCAAATTCTCAGAACCAAGTAGAGATACTACTTGTGCTTCCAAAACCCTTAAACCAGTTTTGCCATGAGAGTCCACCATATCTACCTATGGATTGAGTAAGATCCTTCAAGTAAGTTGCCATTGGTGCAAAGCAATAAAAATTGCTCTAAATATGTATGATTGATTGGTGTGGGAAAAATAAGCTTTATACGATCTTGTGATGTGGAAGTAATAAAAGCGACGGACTGCATAATAAAGGTTCATATCACAAGGGGCAATATAAAGTGACGTTCTTTCGCATTGAGATTTTATGCATCCAACCATAAAAGCGCATGGCAACCTCTGCTTCCCTCTGCGAAGGGCCTATCTTTTATTATTATCTTCTACCTTATGCAAGAGTCACGGTGATCTTCACCTTTCCTTTTTCATTTTATCCTTTAGCAAGCACAGCATGTTGGAAAGAACCTGATATATGTATCTATTGGATGTAGGGGAGCATGAGTTACTATTGTTGACATTACCCTCGAGGTAAAATGTTGTGGGGCAAAACTATAAGCCCCTATCTTTCTCTGTGTCCGATTAAAACTTCATAACCACAAGTATTGCATGAGTGTTAGCAATTATGAAGGACGAAATGATAGTTGAGTATGTGGACTTGCTTTTAAGCTCTGACATAGAATATTTCTGATGTTATGATAAATTGCAATTGCTTCAATGACTGAGATTATAGTTTGTTGGTTCTCAATAAAGTTTATGATTCGTACTCTGCTTTGTGAGTGGATTATTACTTGAGCATAAGAAATCATATGACAAAATCTATATATGTTGCTGTTACGAGAATAATCATGATGCCTTCATGTCCGTATTTTAATTTTATCGACGCCTCTACCTCTAAACATGAGGACATATTTATTGTTATCGGCTTTTCCTTGAGGACAAGCGAGGTCTAAGCTTGGGGGAGTTGATACGTCCATTTTGCATCATGCTTTTATATCGGTATTTATTGCATTATGGGCTATTCTTACATGTTATGTCACAATACTTATGGCTATTCTCTCTTATTTTACAAGGTTTACATAAGGAGGGAGAATGCCGGCAGCTGGAATTCTGGGCTGGAAAAGGAGCAAATATTAGAGACCTATTCTGCACAACTCCAAAAGTTCTGAAACTCCACGGAACATCTAGTTGAAAATAATGAAAAATCCTTGCCGAAGATGAAGACCAGGGGGACCACACCCTGTCCACGAGGGTGGGGGCGCCGACCCCCTAGGGCGCGCCCCCCTACCTCGTGGGCCCCTGGTGGCTCTCCGATGCCCATCTTCTGCTATATGAGGTCTTTCGTCGAGGAAAAAACAAGAAGCAACCTTTCGGGACGAAACTCCGCCGCCACGAGGCGGAACCTTGGCGGAACAAATCTAGGGCTCCGGCAGAGCTGTTCTGCCGGGGACACTTCCCTCCGGGTGGGGGAAATCATCACCATCGTCATCACCAACGCTCCTCTCATCGGGAGAGGGCAATCTCCATCAGCATCTTCACTAGCACCATCTCATCTCAAAACCCTAGTTCATCTCCTGTATCCAATTCTTGTCTCCAAGTCCGGGATTGGTACTAGTAGGTTGCTAGTAGTGTTGATTACTCCTTGTAGTTGATGCTAGTTGGTTTATTTGGTAAAAGACCATATGTTCAGATCCTTTATGCATATTATTACCCCTCTGATTATGAACATGAATATGCTTTGTGAGTAGTTACGTTTGTTCCTGAGGACATGGGAGAAGTCTTGCTATTAGTAGTCATGTGAATTTGGTATTCGTTCGGTATTTTGATGAGATGTATGTTGTCTAGCCTCTAGTGGTGTTATGTGAACGTCGACTACATAACATTTCACCATTATTTGGGCCTAGAGGAAGGCATTGGGAAGTAATAAGTAGATGATGGCTTGCTAGAGTGACAGAAGCTTAAACCCTAGTTTATGCGTTGCTTCGTAAGGGGCTGATTTGGATCCATATGTTTCATGCTATGGTTAGGTTTACCTTAATACTTTTGTTGTAGTTGCGGAACCTTGCAATAGAGGTTAATCATAAGTGGGATGCTTGTTCAAGTAAGAACAGCACCCAAGCACCGGTCCACCCACATATCAAATTATCAAAGTACCGAATGCAAATCATATGAACGTGATGAAAACTAGCTTGACGATATTCCCATGTGTCCTAGGGAGCGCTTTTCCTATTATAAGAGTTTCTCCAGGCTTGTCCGTTGCTACAAAAAGGATTGGGCCACCTTGCTGCACTTTATTTACTTTTGTTACTTGTTTCTCGTTACAAATTATCTTATCACGAAACTATCTGTTACCACTTATTTCAGTACTTGCGGAGAATACCTTGCTGAAAACCGCTTATCATTTCCTTCTGCTCCTCGTTGGGTTCGACACTCTTACTTATCGAAAGGACTATGATAGATCCCCTATACTTGTGGGTCATCACACGCTACTTTTTTAATACAAATTCATATGTATATGATGAACACCATGGTAGTCAGAAAACTTTTGGATGGATTCAAACATATGACCTACAAAATAGCACAAAAAATCGAGTCAATGTCAACTTTTCGAAACCTAGTATGGCACGAATTCGAAATAATTACCCATATGCATGGTCCTCAGTTCAAATCTTGCAATGTACACCGAATTGAAACATCGATATTAAGTCTCGTACTATCTACATGCAAATGTTGTTTTTAGCCCCCCCCCCCCGCACACACGCTACATACTTCCTGTATCGGTCAATCTTCCTCTCCTAACCACCTTAGGAGGCTATCGGTTTCCGACACACATTCATTCTTTCTCTCCGTGTTTCGATCTCTAACTCTCTCAACTACACAACCCCCTTTTTTCCACTCTGTTACCAAATGTATTTACCTCACACACCCGCCATTGCACCCCATGCCGAGCTCCCCTCTCTCTCTCCCTCACACCCTCTCTCGCTAGATACATGCATTGCCTATCTAGCCCCCCAACCTCTCGCGCGCACGCACACACGTTGTCTATCTAGGTCCCTACCTCGAGACTGTCTCACTCTTTCTTCCGAACGGCGGGCCACACTCGCTCAATCTCACTCTCTTTATCTGAGTCTCGATTAACCTCGTTTTCTTTCACACACAAATGATATATCTCCCTGTTTGGGCCTCGATCGACACACTCTATACTCTCTCACGCGGATTGTCTATCTAGGTCAGTCCATCCAAGCCGCCCCCACTCTTTCAACCTCATGGCGGGCTACGCTCTCTCTCTCTCTTTGTATGTCTCGATTGACCTCGCTCTTTCTCGGACACAAACGATATATCTCCATGTTTGAGCCCAAATCGACATATTCATATTGTATACTCTCTCATGCACATCGTCTATCTAGGTCACTCTCTCCAACCCGTCTCACTCTTCCGATCGCACGACGACCCACACTAGCTCAATCTCTCCCTTTATATATGTAATCGATTGGCCTTGCTTCCTCCAACGCACAAAATATATCTACATGTCTGTGGCTGGATCATCTCTCAAGCTCTATCTTACAGCGCTCACCCTTCTCAAAATCTCAATCCGACAATATCTCTCCAGAGCGTATATATCTTTTCAATGAATGTCGGACCACACTCACTTTGTCTCTCTATCTATATGTCTCTCGATTGACCTTGCTTTCTCATGCCATATCTTCCACACATTGAAGCTACCTCTCCATCCCTCGCAAAGCCGGAGGTATTTACATTGCGAGGGGGACTCCAACCTTGGATTAATTTGTGTAGGCATTTATTCCAGTGGGTTTAGATTATATTTTCGTAGCATTTGGCCCACAACTACTCCAAACACTGTTGCAACCCCCACACCTCCCCCAATTGATTTCCCTCCAGCTCGGTCATCGCTCTCACACGTCGTTTCTCGCCTTCAACATCGCACCATGGTATTATTGCAAAAAACACTGTTGTTCTCTTTAATTATTACAAATAAGCTACAAAACTACACACCGATAGTCCACCTGGAATGGAACAAATTTCGACCCACAAATTAAAGTGCTACAAACTACACACTGATAGTCCACCTGGAATGGAACAAATTTCGACCCACAAATTAAAGTGCTACAAACTACACACCGAGGGGCCCATCTGTCATGAAACAAATTTGCACCCATATACAAATTAAAAAATAAAGGACGAGGACCGAACATGTGACCAGGGCCTTCAAGCCGTACGTCAATAGACAACATACGTAGAACAACAATGTTTGTTGTACCCCCCCCCTTTGTTCATATAATGTTTTTATATTACCACAACCTATTTAATGGATAACATGTAATATTATTTTTAGTACGTTAGTGGGACAGGCTCGTTAGCACGTAGTACTATTCACCTTCACTTACTGGTGGGTTCCATGTGTGCTCTTGATGTCTACTACACAACCTTCTTCTTGTAGACGTTGTTGGGCCTCCAAGTGCAGAGGTTTGTAGGACAGTAGCAAATTTCCCTCAAGTGGATGACCTAAGGTTTATCAATCCATGGGAGGCGTAGGATGAAGATGGTCTCTCTCAAACAACCCTGCAACCAAATAACAAAGAGTCTCTTGTGTCCCCAACACACCCAATACAATGGTGAATTGTATGGGTGCACTAGTTTGGCGAAGAGATGGTGATACAAGTGCAATATGGATGGTAGATATAGGTTTTTGTAATCTGAAAATATAAAAACAGCAAGGTAGCAAGTGATAAAGGTGAGCGTAAACGGTATTGCAATGATAGGAAACAAGGCCTAGGGTTCATACTTTCACTGGTGCAAGTTCTCTCAACAATAATAACATAATTGGATCATATCACTATCCCTCAACATGCAACAAAGAGTCACTCCAAAGTCACTAATAGAGGAGAACAAACGAAGAGATTATGGTAGGGTACGAAACCACCTCAAAGTTATTCTTTCCAATCAATCCGTTGGGCTATTCCTATAAGTGTCACAGACATCCCTAGAGTCCGTACTAGAATAACACCTTAAGACACAAATCAACCAAAACCCCAATGTCACCTAGATACTCCAATGTCACCTCAAGTATCCGTGGGTATGATTATACGATATGCATCACACAATCTCAGATTCATCTATTCAACCAACACATAGAACCTCAAAGAGTGCCCCAAAGTTTCTACCAGAGAATCAAGACGAAAACATGTGCCAACCCCTATGCATAGGTTCATGGGCGGACCCCGCAAGTTGATCACCAAAACATACATCAAGTTAATCACGTGATATCCCATTGTCAACACAGATACGCACGGCAAGACATAAATCAAGTGTTCTCAAATCATTAAAGACTCAATCCGATAAGATAACTTCAAAGGGTAAACTCAATCCATTACAAGAGAGTAGAGGGGGAGAAGAAACATAAGATCCATCTATAATAGCAAAGCTCGCTATACATCAAGATCGTGCCAAATCAAGGACAAGAGAGAGAGAGAGAGAGAGAGAAAGAGTGATCAAACACATAGCTACTGGTACATACCCTCAGCCCTGAGGGTGAACTACTCCCTCCTCGTCATGGAGAGCGCCGGGATGATGAAGATGGCCACCGGTGAGGGATCCCCACTCCGGCAGGGTGCCGTAACAGGGTCCCGAGAGGTTTTTGGTGGCTACAGAGGCTTGCGGCAACGGAACTCCAGATCTATTCTGTTCCCCGAAGTTTTTAGGGTACATGGAGATATTTAGGCGAAAGAAGTACGTCGGTGGACCTCCGGGCTGTCACGAGGTAGGGGGCACGCCCCCCACCCTCGTGGGCAGCCCGTGACTCCCCTGGTGCAAATCCAGTACTCCGTGGGCTTCTTCTGGTCCAAAAATAAGTTCCGTGGAGTTTCAGGTCAATTGGACTCCGTTTGATATTCCTTTTCTTCGAAACACCGAAATAGGCAAAAAGACAGCAATTCTGGGCTGGGCCTCCGGTTAATAGGTTAGTCCCAAAAATAGTATAAAAGTGGAAAATAAAGCCCAATATTGTCCGAAACAGTAGATAATATAGCATGGAGCAATCAAAAATTATAGATACGTTGGAGACGTATCAGCCCTCTCTCTCCTCCCCTTCTGCGTTTAGACGCACGGGCAAACACAAAAACTCGCGGGCGATGTTGCCGTTGACCATATCCAGACGCGTTCACAAGTTACGGCACTAGTTTCACGTACTAGTACGGGCAATGCATGTTAATTTGGAAGTATATTAAGTGCATGCGGATATTAAGTAGGATATTATTTGCGTGTTAATATGCGATTAGCATTATTTTTTGGCATGAAATTAACTGCACGCTAAACGTGTTGAGCGCTCGACATTGAAGCAGTCTAGGTCGTTGGATGAGAGGGAATACATGTGGCTTGATGATGTTTTATATTTAATTTGACACGGCTCTAGCAGAACATTCAATCGATCAAACCATAGATTTCATTCAATCTGACTCCGACGTTACATTCATACGACGATCGATCTAAAATAAACGGAAATGATAAACCTTCAGATTTTAAGCATGGCAATCCAAACATTTTTCATGGCAAATTTAGATTACGCGGCGGCGGTGGGGGCGTCTTGCGGTGGGAAGCGGCTCCTTTGCCGTGCTCTGTGAGTCGTTGGGCCACTGACCGACGGCGACGGCGGCATCTTGCGCCATTGTTGACATACTCCTGGACATTGGCCCTAGCTTCAAGGAAGGCCACAATGTTCTGGACTTCGGTCTCCAGGAGCGAGTCAACTGGCGGGAGGAGGCGATTGGCATTCGTGCAAGGAAGCGGTCGACAGCGGCCATCCATGCCGCTGAGGGGGGCACTGGCACCCGCGCGGGGATAGGCGCTGGCAACAGCGCGGTGGAGACATTCGTGTGCACGGGCACCAGCACGGGCACGCACGTCAGTGCACGCGCAGGCGCATGCGCTGGCAGGTGCACGGGCGCGTGAAAGTCGGCGGGGACCTCGTGGAACCCCGTGGCATCAAGCTCGGCGACAATGTGTGGCTCCCAGCCCATCAATGCCACGGGGATGGGCGCTAGCGCAGTCAAGGCGACGGGAGCCAGAACGGGAGCGTGGACCGGCGCGGAGTCTTCCCGCAAGGCCGGTTCAAGCTCATCTCAAAGCGCCTTATGTTCTTGAGACTCCGACTGGGTGTCTTCCTCAGGAAACTAGAAGACTAAGGGCCGACCATCGTGATGCGGCATGGCGTACGGTTAGGTCAGGCTAGTTGGAGGTAGACGACAGGAGAATCGGAGAGGAAGAGAGAAGATTGTAACGATACCGGGTAGTGTGGGGTTGATTTTAAACTGCGGCGCCGGCGACATTAAAAGTGGGAGCAGTTGGGACGAAGGTGGGCGGCGGAGCCTGGTCAAAGGGCTCGCCTCCTGGTGAGCCTGAGCAGTGGTCTGCTCGCATGCCTCCTGTCAACCAGTGACGTGGTCTGCTCGCACGCCTCCCGTCGACTCACACGCTTTCTCGGACCGCACCTGCCGATGAGAAGCGGGACTCGTGGCGGCACGTAAACGCCCATGGTTTCAATATTGAAAACGTTCACCTTAACGTGATAGGTCTTTGTTCCAAAATACATTGGCTCTTCATTTGTGCAACTTCACATAAGCAGCCTATCTCAAATTGAAGAAAAAAATTACGTAGGAATATTTGGGCCATATCACGTGACCATGCTCAGTTTCATGAATTTCTGGTAACTTTTGGATTTTCTGAAATTTAAAATCCAGGATTCGAAACAATATCATAACCTGCATCATGCAATAAATTTTCAAGCGATACATCTTTCCTGTTGTATTTCTTAAGAAAGGATTTGGTCAAACATTTTGCTTAGTTAGACTTCATACAAGTTATATATGCAGAGTAAAAGGATAATCCCTCCGTACCAGTGCATTGCCTGATATATTAAGTCAAGTACTAGGCACGAACAAACAGGCTAAATTATGTGCTCATCCTGGTGTAGTACTCCTATTAGTACTAGGAAATGCAGTTGACGGGTGACCTTGGGTAGCGGCGACCGAGGGAATTGAACCATGCTCCGCACGATAGGTAACGTTGTCTAGTTACTAAAGCATCCCTCCATTGTTCATCGGTAGTCACTATGGACCGGAGACATGAGGGGAATTTCCTAGGGGTGGAATTCTACCCGCCAGATATTTTGACTCAAAACGCGGAGGCTCGACTGGTTGGGGTTGGCTAATGTGCGTACCACGCACGCCACCAGAAGGACACAAGCCCAGTTTTTTTAGGATCAACATGAGCAAAGGTTTGGCTGGTACGCCGTTGGATCCTACCATTCGAGTATACGAAATGAATCTTTTAAATTGCCGAACGAATCTATGTGTATTACGATGCCCGTATTTTCCTTGCAAATAGTAATCTCAACATGGTAATTGATTTATTACGAGTTCTTGAATTAGAGTGAGTTTGTGATATAGTGATCTCAACGTGGATTTCACATTTCAAGGTATCCCTAGTAAGTTTTTCATTGCAAATTCAAATTTAAAAGATGAACAGTATGGTGGTGAGAAAACTTTGTATGTATCAAGCATATGACCACACACACACACACACGAACACAACAACAGTCCAATAAGTATAGTGCATCTATTTTTCCAAACCATGCATGTATGACACGAATTCAAAAATACTCCTTCCATTCCTAAATATTAGTCTTTTAGAGATTTCAACAAGTGACTACATATTGAGCAAAATGAGTGAATCTACACTCTAAAATATGTCTATATACATCTGTATGTGGCAGTCCATTTGAAATCTCTAAAAAGACTAATATTTAGGAACGAAGGGAGTAAAATGTAAGACATGCATAGTCCTCAATTCAATATTAAAATGAACAGGAAACTGAAACATGAATATTAAGTCTAGTGCTACAGTACATGCAAATGTTGTGTTTAGGCGAAGCTATGTAGATTGTCGGGGGTTAACCCCTCGACCTTAGATAAAATTGTGAAGCTGTGTTTAGGATTGTTTAGATTATATTTGTCCCCACCCTCCCAAACACCGATTGGTTCTGCACCCCCCTCCTCCCCGGGAGAATATCATGTGCCCCCACACCTTAGATGCTATATACTGATACGAGTTCCTTGGAGCTTGTAGATATGAGATATAGCAGCTCACAGGATGTCTTAGTATGTTTACAAGAAACCTTGATGAGTTTGAGAATTGCACACAATTTGTACAAAAACTACTCAGATGCCTTTGGATCCCATATCCAACGACCTCGAAGCTCGTATCACCGTAGCATCTAAGATGAACGAGGACATCATATTCTCCTGTATGTAAAAATATCATGTGCTACCACACCTTAGATTCTTTGGTGATACAAGCTCTTCGGAGCCGTTGGATCTGTGACCCAACAACTCCTCGGTGGTTCGAATGTATTTTTTGCAGAAAAGCCCCCAAAGAGTTCAAACACTGCTTACAAGCACAAAGACTGCTCAGATGCCATTGGATCTCAGATCAAACGACCTCGAAGCTTGTATCACCGTAGCATCCAAGCTGCGAGAGCACCTGATGTTTTCTCGCATGGGAAAATATGAGGTGCCCCCTCACTGTAGATTCTATGGTGATACGAGTTCATGGAGATCTTACAGCTCACAGTAGGAGGTTTGAATGTTTTTGCAATATACGCCTGAGAGAGTTTGGGAATTGCGCAAAAAGTACAAGTACTACGCATGTGGCATCTGATTACAGATCATACGACCTAGATGCTTGTATCATCGTATCGGCTAATTAAGCTACGGGGAGCACCTAATATGAGCAAGGGGGAGCCGTTGGATCCAAGATGCAGCGACACACGCGAGGCCTGAATGTTTTATTTGCAAAAAAACCTTGGAGAGTTTGGAAATTGCGCATAATTACAAAGACTACTCCCAAGCCATTGGATCTCAGTTCCAACGATGTAAAAATTCGTATCACCATAGCATCTAAGCTGTGGGGTGGATATGATATTCTATGTCATTGTCATTTTTGTTCGCAAACTTGCAAAATATGTGTAACTCGTGACGTTACTTGTCTAACTGCGCAAAATGTTTGTTCAAAAAAACCATCCTACACTGAAACATCGGAACAACACACGGGGTTCCCACTTGTCATTGATCAAATTTGGACCTAAAACTAACAAATCTAAAAGACGAGATTCGAACTGGCAACCTGTACTACGAAGCGTAAGTCGATAGCCTGAAACAACAACGGTTGTTGGCTTTGTCCTATAACTTGATTTTATACAGTATTACGTTGAGTAGAGTAGAGGGAGTGGCTCGTCAACACGTGCATGACCATTGACTCATTTACTAGTGGGTCCCAGGTCTGCGATCTCTCTCTCCTCTCCATCGTCTAACCTTTAGATGCACGGGCACACATGTAGAGTGGCGCTAGCTTGCCGTGGTGTTATTATAACTAAAAGAACTTGGAAAATAGAAGAATCACCTAGAACGTGGCTGGTCGGGACGGAGCTAACCACACCTATCCTCCGTGCCATGTTAGCATGATGAAGTTGTGTGGCTAGTTGGGTGTTTTTGACCGACTGGCTGGGTCCTGAGGTCGAACCATAGCTAGTACGCCTGATACAGTATAATTTTACACGCACATTTTTCCTCCGTGCCGAGATGTGGCACACCCTGCCATGCGGTTTCGGGGTCCTCCCGGGTGGTGCACGCATATATTCTTCCTTGCCGAGACGTGGGACGCCCTACCGCGCGTTTGCTGGGTCCTCCTCGGTCGTAGTGCTGAAGCAACTAAATGAGTCGTCAAATCATGAAAGACCACCTTTCCCGCCGAGTACATCAGTGAAGCACGATGGCTAGCTAGTTGGGCTAGTGCGACCGATTGGCTAGGCCACCGCCACATTTGTTTTTTCATCCCTTTTTTATCTCCTTGCTGGCAGGTAAATTTAAATATCCACTTCGGCGTTGCTCTGGTCTTTGGGTGTGGCAGGCGCGGCAGGATTTTTTATTTTTCGATTGACGGGAGCAGGCGCGGCAGCATTTTTTATTTTGTGATTGACGGGAGCAGGCGCGGCAGCAGTTAGTCACGATGACTCCGCCTGTAAAACCCACTGCTCACTGATGTGAAAAGTCATCGACTAGTGTTTTCCCATGGTGAAAACCAAAAGATTCATCCCGCTCCTCGGCTAGCTCCCTCCGCCTTCCCATAGATTGCATTGCCTTTCAGCCGTTTCGTCCCCTTTGCTTCCTCTCCCCATTGCTTCTACCTGGTGCCATGGCGGCGCAGCAGATCACGGAGTCTGAGGTGAGGCGCCTGACACAGGAGCTCCGGGCCAAGGATGCAGAGCTCAGGGCCAAGGACGTGGAGCTCCGTGAGCTCAAGGAGGAGAGGAGTGCCATGCTCCTCCTTTATGTGCGGTAATTCACAGAGCTTCAAAAGCGGCAGGCGTCCACCACAAAGATGCTCAAGGCATCGGCGGCGTTGCTACAGATAGCGGGAGATACGATAGGCCATCAGGGGAGCCGGTTGGAGCACGAGCGGGCCGATCGTGACGAGGTCCAGGATCGCCTCAACCACTTGGTGGACCAAGTTGCCACACACGTGTTGCGGTTGCGCGATGCCTACCGTCGTGCCAGCGCGACCATGTCGGCCGTCGGGCTAAACCCGTTCGACAACTGTCAGTGTCAAAACCGGCAGATATCGAGTAGGGGGTCCCGAACTGTGCGTCTGAGGATCTAAGGTAACAGGAGACAGGGACACGATGTTTACCCAGGTTTGGGCCCTCTTGATGGAAGTAATACCCTACTACCTGCTTGATTATCTTGGATGAATATGGGGGTTATAAGAGTTGATCTACCTCGAGATCGTAATGGCTAAACCCTAGATGTCTAGCTTGTATGATTACGATTATGATTGTCCCCTACGGACTAAACCCTCTGGTTTATATAGACACCGGAGGGACCTAGGGTTGTACAGAGTCGGTTTACAGAGGAAAGAATCTTCATATCCGAACGCCAAGCTTGCCTTCCACGCCAAGGAGAGTCCCATCCGGACACAGGAAGAAGTCTTCTGTCTTGTATCTTCATGGCCCATTAGTCCGGCCTACGTCGCATAGCCTGGACGCCCGAGGACCCCTTAATCCAGGACTCCCTCAGTAGCCCCTGAACCAGGCTTCAATGACGATGTGTCCGGCGCACAGATTGTCTTCGGCATTGCAAGGCGGGTTCCTCCTCCGAATACTCCAAAGTAGTCCTCGAACACAGGAAACGTGTCCGGCTCTGCAAAACAGGCACCACACACAGCCGCACAGAGTATAATATTTCACAAGTCCCATCTACTGACAACTTTTGTAGCGAGACGTTACGTCTGCCCGATCATTATTTCGAACCATTTTTTAGCCTCCCGCTCCATGTTTCGAGATGCCATTTTCATTGGCACGTCTTGTCGAAGCAGAGATCATGTCCCCTTATCGCGGGATTCTCATCAATACTGGTGTGGTTAATCCAACCGCGCCGTCCGCACAACCCTTGGGGAATAGGCGGGCTTTAAGGCGAGTGGGGAGGCGCTTGATATTCGCTGCCTTTATAAGAGGATAAAGATCCACTCTTTCGCTGATGCCTTCTTCCTCTCTGCCCATCCGTTCTCGAGCTACAACGCCCAAGCTTCCACCCTTTCCGCCCTCAAAAAAGCACTCCGACCATGTCCTAATCTGGAGCGCAGGGCAAGTGGATGGCCTCCTCCGTCACGGAGGAGAACATCACGGAGCTCCGGGAAGCGGGGTACTTGGCCCAGGAAATCGCCCACTGGCTTCCTGCCAAGGGGCAGATCCTCCCCACCCCGGAGCCCAACGAGAGGGTGGTGTTCATCCCCCACTTCATCCGCGGGTTAGGATTTCCCCTCCACCCCTTTGTCCGTGGACTCATGTTCTTCTACGGGATAGATTTTCATGATCTAGCCCCAAATTCTTTCCTCAACATCTCGGCATTCATTGTCGTGTGCGAAGCCTTCCTCCGCATCACACCCCACTTTGGGTTATGCCTGAAGATCTTCAATGTGAAGCCGAAAGTGGTGGATGGTCAACATGCAGAGTGCGGAGGCGCCATGGTGAGCAAAGTGTCCAATGTCAAATGGCCCACAGGCACCCTTTGTGGAGACCGTCAAAGGGTGGCAACAACAGAGGTTCTATGTCACAGAGCACCGTGACACCACCTGGGCCGCAGCTCCCGAATTCATGTCCGGGCCCCCGATGCGGCTTACCTCCTATCTAAAAAAGGGCCTGGACTGGACATTGTCGGATGAGGTGTTAGCGCTGCAGACGCGCATTAAGAGCATGGTGGACAAGAACATCAAGCTTGTCAATGTGATCCAGGTGATGCTTGTTCGTCGGATCCTTCCTTGCCAGAGTCGGACTTGCCATTTGTGGGAGTTCGATCCGGCCAAGCCACAGACCTTGCAACAGTTCTTCAGCGCCACGCGCGAAGGTATCTGGAAGGTGCTTTTCAAGGCCAACCAGTTGTGGCCGAAGACGACCGAGGACAGCGGCCATGACCTAACTCATCCAGCCAGTCCGATAAGTTCTTCATATTTCGAGGTGTATCCTCTACCTGTGCATTCAATGAACATGTCCAAGCTTATCCATTTGTCTTTTCAGGGCTGGATAAAGAAGGTGGAGTGGATCCAGTGTCCGACTCCGCTGCCTGAAAACCAAGCTATCCCGCTTCTCATGAAGATGCTAGTTCCGACGCCCTACCAGGCGCCGGAGAAGAAGGCCAAGAAGAAGGGCCAGGAGGCGAGAAGCAGCCTCCGTCGTAAAGGCACTTCGGACGCAATGTCCGAAGACGGCGAAACCCACTCCTCCCCCGCCGAGAACAATGAGGAGGAGGAAGAAAGCAGTTCTCCCCCCGAGGGGGGAAGGAAGAAAAGGGCGGCCTCCACAGATCTGGAGGCGGAGGCGTCCAAAAAAGGGAAGGTCCCCCTTGCGGATAATTCCGCATTGGACACCAATAGTAGCTCTGAGTGGCACCCCACGGAGAATCCCCTGGACAAATTGTAAGTACTCAAAGGCACTTATGTGCATATACATCCGGCTCAAAGGAACGAGCTACCCGCGAAAAATACGAGTCAAGGGTCGGGGAGGTTTAGCAGGAGCTTAAGGACGCCACAGAGAAATGTGAGTCCTTGGAGCACAAGATTGCGGACCAAGAGTCCGAACTTCCTAAGGCCCGCCAAAGCGCACAAGAGGCCCGACATGAAGCCCAGGGCGCCCTCCGGGAAATCCAGGAGGCCAAGCAGATTGCAGCGGGTAAGGCCTTTATTATGCAGAGCAAATTTGTGAAGAAAAGGTACCTCTTACTAACCCGGATTTGGAATTCTCCTGGAGCGTTTGCGAATCTGCCTTGCAGTGTTGCTGATGCTGCGGAGTTCTTCCGAGGCGAAGAGGGGGGCTCAACGGAGAAGCGGTTTTGGTCGCAATACCTTGCGCCAGAGCATCCGGTGCCCCTCAGCGATCAGCTGAAACAGCTGACTGAACTGCATAGGGTGGCCAGATTGGCCATGAAGGATTTGATAATCCGTCTATGGCCTGCCGAAGCCATACCTAGCAGCCACTTCGGGCTCGTGAAGCGGCTGGTCGATGCCTGCCCCCGGCTTGATGCCATAAAGCGGTCGGTCTGCATCGAAGGTGCACGGATGGCCTTCACTCGTGTCAAGGTGCAGTGGGCGAAGATGAATGCCATCAAACTCGCGACCGAGGGACCGCCTGCGGGCAAAGAGCACCACACGCCCGAGCGGTATTTTGATGATGTCCTGGAAGGATCCCGCATTGTGGAAGGCCAGTGTGTGAAGGACATTATTTTTGAATGAATGTATTCATGTCATCCAGTCCTGTATTATGGAACAAAGCCTATATGTAATATATTGCTTGTTGCTGTGTGAAAATATCCCCTCCTGTGTGACCATTTATTAAATCTGAGAGTTGGCCAGTCGTCGGCTTCAGCCCCCATGTAGTAGTACAGGGGTGTTTGGGTTGGAACCTAAACACACTTGACCCAAGAGTTTGGTCCTTGAAGGAGGTGTTTAGTGCAGCGAACCAGGCTATCGTACTATGTGGCTTTATCACCCTCACTTAGCCATAGGAGTTTGACAATAGGAGTGTAGGCGCAGCCCCTAATTAGTATTTATTTGTCCGGACTAGGGCGTTGTAGACACCTGATCGGTTGGAGGTCGACCCGTCGCATAATGCGGAAAAAATTGCAAGAAATTTATGTTTAGCCACCGAATAGCTGACCAGCTCTCGCTGCATCATGACAGTCAGTTTTCAGCTTTGTCTACTGAGGTGTTGTCCGGATGAACCAAAAACACAATCGCAGTAGTTCTCCCTTTACTACCCTAGCCGATAAGACGGAACGTAAGGTAGCAAGCACAGGAGCTGGGCAACCCAACTATTGACCAAAGACATGATTCGGAGCCGATGCATATAATGCTATATTCGGGGCGCCGATTTATACTGTAAAAAGTGTTCGGACTTGTTGCAAATGTATGGAGCGCAAAGGAGCCCCTGGTGAGTTAAGTCATACCAAAGTGTACGGGTGCAATCGACAAAGATAGTGAAATATAATGAAGGAGTAAGCCAGTGCCACATATGTTGGGCCGCGAACTATTTCCATTATAATCTGATTGATACGTCAAAGCGTATTTGTACAAATAATGCGATAAGCAATAGGGCTATTTAGCATGCCGAGACCAAGGGGAAGCTGCGTGCGGGTCCTAAAAATAGGCGAAGTGATCGTCAAGATGATCATCTAGATATTCTGCCGCGCTTCTATGCTGCTTGCCTCCTTGGTATTTTTATCCTTCGAAAGGATCGACGATCAGGCCGTCGTTAGGGGCCTGTGGAAAAGAAACCTGAAAAGGATAGAGAGAAAAGGGAAAGTATGAGTGCCCTGAGAAGGTCGAGCCATATTGTGGACCATGATCGAATTATGCATCCGTCTTTTCCCATGGTATTTTTAGTGCGTAGTTATGTACGCGCGGTACGTACGCCGCAATTCAGTCGAGACTGAGACAGAGGCCGAATTGCTAGTCGAACTCCTGACGAGCTGGGTTGTCATGTTGCGGAGTAGTCCGGACTCGTTTAATAGTGTCCGGGGGCTTGGCCGCCAAATTGATGTTCTGCTTGATAAGGTCGCCCTATACTTCCGCTGCTAGGGCCGCAGTGTGCTCCTCGGTACGAAGGGAGCGTTCCATGTTTCCATTGACTGTTATGACACCGCATGGTCCGGGCACCTTAAGTTTGAGATAGGCATAGTGTGGTACCGCATTGAAGCGAGCAAATGCGGTTCGTCCGAGCAGTGCGTGATAGCCACTATGGAAGGGGACGATCAAAAGTGATCGGGCAGGATGACCATGGATTGAATTTTGGGGTGACTGGCTCTATCACATAGACGTCCCTGAGCGCGTGTTTGCGCTCCCTCTTGGGGATATGAGTAACGTATATCATGTTCACCATTTTGACTTAGGGGGAAATTTCTTCTGTCCCTGTGTGTTCGGTGGATGGGGCTCCTCGTCATCGTCCTCACTTGGCGACCCCTTCTCCTTATTCTCAGTATTTAACTTACCGGCCTGTTTAAAGACCCAACAACTTCTGTTGGTATGATTGGCGGGTTTATCGGGGGTGTCGTGGATCTGACATGGTCGATCAAGGATTCGGTCCAAGCTGGACGAGCCCGGATTGCTTCTTTTAAATGGCTTCTTCCGCTGACCGGACTTGGAGCCACTGAATCCGACGTTGACTATCGTGTCATTGGTATTGTCACCATTGTTCCGACACTTGTGCCTGTTGTGTTGGGGCTTGTTGTTGCTGTTTCTGGCTTCAGAAGTGCCAGGTTCGCTTGTATTTTTGTTGCTACGGGCTAGCCAACAATATTCTCCCGTGCAAAAGTGGGTCATAAGTGTCGCGAGGGCTGCCATGGACTTCGGCTTTTCTTGGACAGGTGTCGAGCGAGCCATTCGTTATGAATGCTATGCTTAAAGGCCGCTAGGGCTTCGGCATCTGGACAGTCGATGATCTGGTTCTTTTTAATTAGGAACCTGGTCCAGAATTTCCTGGTCGACTCTCCGGGCTGTTGAATTATGTGACTTAAGTCGTCGATATCCGGAGGTCGGACGTATGTACCCTGGAAGTTGTCGCGGAAGGTGTCTTCCAAGTCCTCCCAACTGCCAATGGAGTTTTCTGGCAGGCTGCTTAACTAGTGCCGAGCTGGTCCCTTGAGCTTTAGTGGGAGGTATTTGATGGCGTGAAGATCATCATCGCGGGCCATATGAATATGGAGAAGAAAGTCCTCAATCCATACTGTGGGATCTGTTGTTCCATCATATGATTCGATATTCACGGGTTTAAACCCTTCTGGGAATTCATGCTCCATTACTACGTCAGTGAAGCAGAGGGGGTGTGCGGCGCCTCTATATTGGGCCAAGTCGCGACGCAGCTCGGATGGAGTCCGTCTGCGGTTTTCAGCCCGGACGTGGTTATGCTTGTGGCGCCCGACTAGATAGCCGTCATCGCACTTCGGGCCACGTCCCCTCGATCCGTAGATCGATCTGGTCTGACCTACTCTATTTTCCAAGTCCTCCCGTAGGTCATACGTATATCCCCGAGCTGTTGTGTCTCTACTTTTATGGCGAGGTAGTATGGGCTGCTGTTCGGCTTGAGTTGTCGTTTTGTCACGGCCATGTGGTGGTCGGTCGCCCGCATTACGCGCTGATGGTACGGGCTCCAGCGCCTCGTTGTCGAATTGAGGTAGCAGCTTACGCTTCGGGTAACTCTTGGTTGGGAGCCCGAGGCCGTATTCCTCGGCTGCCAAGACATTGGTCCACCTGTCGTTGAGCAGATCTCGATTAGCTTGAAGTTGTTGTTGCTTCTTTTTTAGGCTCCTTGCAGTGGCTATTAGCCGACACTTAAAGCGCTCCTGCTTGAGGGGTTCCTCAGGCGATAAAGTCTTCATCCTCGAGGCTCACCTCATCCTCGAAGAGTGGAAGGTAATTACTGTCCTCTGAGTCTTCATTTACAGCCTGTTCATCGGGGCTAATTTGCCCATCTTCCCGATCGTCCTGTTCGGTGGTTGGCTCGACGGGGTTTTCTTGGTCTTCAGTGTCATCCAGAGTATTGTTGTCTCCGGTGCCGGTATTGCTGTCTCTTCCATTGTGTGATTTAGAGCAGCGTCGCTGACGTCGGCACTTTGGTTGTATCTCAGGAGGTTTATCCTCAATTGGATTTTTCTTGTTATCGCCGTTTCCTTCTTTGGGTGTATCCACCATGTACACAACATATGAAGAGGTGGCCGTCCAGCGTCTGGTAAACAGCGGGTTTTGGGCCTGCTCTTCTCCGGCATCGTCGTCCATACCGTCGATGTCTTCGGACCCGTAATTGAGCATGTTGGTTAAGTCCTCGACAGTGGCTATGAAGTGGGTGGTGGGTGGGACGTAAAATTCCCCGCTCTCAGCCCCTAGTCCGGGCTGGGCGTAGTTCGGATGTTGCCCCTCTGTAATGACGAGGGATGGCATTAAGTCCAGGGCCTCGTTTAAAGGCGAGGTTTGGCCAGGGGGGAGAGTTCGTGGAGTACGGCGGGAAGGAAACCCCTTGGTCGAGCTCACACGATGCTGACTCCGAGGGTTTGGAGCCAGTGTTCCGAGAAGAGTTCGTCTTCATCAAGACTGCCGGTGACACCACTTCCTCCGGCTCTCCCATACTGGGCTCAATAGCGGCAGAGAGTCCGGCGGGCTCGAGAATCCCGTCTTCGGACCTGGTGACGTGCTCTGGATCTAAGGCCAGAGCGGAGGTTGGGGTCGCGAACCCCTGGAAGATCAAGTCTCCTCGGATATCCGCGACAAAATCCAGATTTCCGAAACTAATATGGTGACCTGGGGCGTAGCTGTCAATCTGCTCTAGATGGCCAATCGAGTTGGCCCACAGTGCGAAGCCGCCGAACACAAAGATCTGGCCAGGGAGAAAGACCTCCCTCAGGGCAGCATTGTTGTAGATGACTTATGGAGCCATCGAACCTTCGGACAACGACACAACGGAACTCTCAACGAAAGCACCAATGTCGGTGTCAAAACTGGCAGATCTCCGGTAGGGGGTCCTGAACTGTGCGTCTGAGGATCGAAGGTAACAAGAGACAGGGACACAATGTTTACCCAGGTTCAGGCCCTCTTGATGGAGGTAATACCGTACTTCCTGCTTGATTATCTTGGATGAATACGGGGGTTACAAGAGTTGATCTACCTCGAGAGCGTAATGGCTAAACCCTAGATGTCTAGCCTATATGATTATGATTATGATTATCCCTTACGGACTAAACCCTCCGGTTTATATAGACACCGGAGGGACCTAGGGTTGTACAGAGTCGGTTTACATAGGAAGGAATCTTCATATCTGAACGCCAAGCTTGCCTTCCATGCCAAGGAGAGTCCCATCCAGACACGGGAAGAAGTCTTCTGTCTTGTATCTTCATGGCCCATTAGTCTGACCTACGTCACATATCCCGGACGCCTGAGGACCCCTTAATCCAGGACTCCCTCAACCACCCCGTCGACTTCAACGAGCTGCGGCTTCTTGACTTGGTCTCCTTCTTCACCTATATCTCTGAGGAGCTGAGCCATCTCCGCGTGATGGTGGGGGCAGAGCTGGACAAGGAGAGGTTGCGGGCTGCCATCGCCGTTGCCAGGCGAATCCTCTCAGGGCTCTCGTGCCATTGGACGCCGTCTTTGACGAGCTGGCTCCCGTCGACCGGGAGCGGGCTCTGTGGGCGGTTGCACCCTGCATCACCAATGTCGTGCGCCTCGAGAAGCAGAGAGACTTCGGTGGTGTTTAGGCGTCCTCTGCATGGGCATGTCCATGTCTCGGCGCAACATGACTGTTGGATCAAACTCAGACGGTGCAGATCGGTCACTGTACCGCAAAGTGTGTGGGTGTGTTTGGTTGCATTCTCATCTCAATATAGTTGTTCCCTCTTCGTGTATTTGTGTTAACCTACTAGTGTGGACTCATGCACTCTGCCAAACACCCAAAAGTGGCTCGAGAAGGGAACTTTTGCTCCCATCCCGTGCACCGTTCCTACACCCTGCCTAACACCGATTTATGCTTCATATGGTTCATGTTTCATGGAGTATTGTAGCATCGTACTCTCTGTACGCTGTAGACCTAGTTCTGTTAACATTGATCTCACCGTTCATTCTCGACCGGACAGTCGAAAAAGCGGTACTATGTTACATTATTGTTCATATAATTGACATACGCACAACATCATTTGTTGTCGTCATATCTTACTACGCTAGCAACAAGGTTATGTAGTACTGACGTATGAACCACTGCACATGCCTAGTAGTAGGAGCACTATGTATGTTCAAGTGGTTGTCGTGTTTCGCACTCCTCCATCGTAAGAGTGGAAACGCTTGCTGTAATCATTTTTTTCTTCAGAAAAACAGTGGACACGCTCTACCGTGTGGATCCTCCTCGACGGTCGTCGGGAACCTTGCTACTCACTTTCACCAACGTGTGGGACAGCCAGCATCGGGGTCCACCAACCATGCACTAAATTACTCTATAGTAGAGTGCCCAGCTGCACGGTAGACTACCCCGATCGAAGCACCGCAGTAATGCCCAATGAGTGGTCAAATCACAAAACCCCATCCTTTCCAGTAGTAAGTTGGACGGACAAAGCAACCATCATTTCACTCTTCTCTCTCTTCCTATCTTAAAGAAAACCCCCACTCGCTTCTCCCTCATCTTGTTCCTCATTTCTTCTAGAAAACCCCGGCCTGCTTCTGCCATTGTTCTTCTCTCCCAAAGAAGGAAAGGTGAGCGCATCAATGGTGTTGATTCTAGCCAAGGCCCGATCTTGCAACCCCGAGACTGATCCTATAACCCCCTCTCTGTTCTTCTTTTGGGTTTGTGATTATGGTTTCTTTTCTTTTATTTCTATTTGACAGTTTCTTGATGGACGCTGGAGCGCCGGCCGAAGTGATGTCTATGGCTCTGGCCAAAACCGTCGAGGCTCATGGTACGAAGAAGCGCAAGCACCCCGCCGAGACTACCGCAGACAAGCTCAAAGCCATCGCCCTGTCCAAGCCCCCCTCTCCAGGATCCCTCATTAAGCATGTCCAGGTAATATCTCTTCTTGACAATCTTTTTCTCGATCTTGATCATGTTTTTTCATCTAACACGCAGTACTAGTACTAGTAGTGCAACTTTCTGGGTGATCTTGCATGTGATTTTTGTGTGCCAAATGACGGTTCTAAATTCCTCTTTTGACCAAAACATGCGAGAGGTTGACACTGATTTCTTATAGATTACTTTCAACTACTTTATGAACATCAATGCTACCTTTGAAGAGGGTATATTTGCCTCAGTAACTTGTGTTATGGATATTGCAAGTAATCCCTCTGCTCTCATGCCTTTGAAGACATGTTCTAGTGTCTTTGTTCACTCATTTTTGTGCGTATATGTAGTCATATATGGAGTAAAATATCGAAAATCATCTTATATTTCTTAAGAGGTAGTAATAAAATATCTGGTTTCTGTTTGAATTAGAAGTAGGTCCGCGATGGAGATGAAGTTCTCAAAGTCATGTCGTGTGAACTGGAAGACCTGAGGATGAGTTCTACTGCTAAACTATCCAGCTATTGTGTCCTTGTCGCCACGTGTCCTAAACTAGTGTTTTCCTGTAGCATTGTTGTCAGGCGTGTTCTCGAGGTTGTACTTGACCACAACAATTTCCTGGATGTGCCTTCGATTACGAAGGGTGTGGTTCTTGTAAAGCTTCCCAACAAATCTGATGTGGCCGATCTTCATCGTCATGTTTATGAGTGGAAAGACCACTCTGTTAGGTTCTCCAAGGTTGACGAGATGGTGATGGTGCTGGTAGACATCTCTCACGAAGACCATGGCATAGTCAGTTATGCGGGGTTCATCCCATAGGTCGGTGGCAAGAAATAGTCTGCAGATTTTAATTAGTGCAACTTTGCTTGTCTGTAGTAAGTACTATTGTTCAGTACTTGATTTGTGTTTGTGAACCCTATATTGTTTAGTACTGCCGCTTTTGTTGTGCGGTGAGTCCTGAGAACAATCTATGTTAATGTCTGTCCACTCAATTTAGTTTGTATATTTTGAAGTATCTAGATTATCTTTTTTGTGAGGACAGTTTATCAATTATGGTTACACTCCAATATCTGTATGCATTGCAGGGTTTATCGCACCCACCAGGATTTCCAGTCCCATGGATGTTCGGTCCATACTATTTGTCATGACTTTTGGACTGTCCTGCTTGTGGGAGTAGGCGGGGGCCTGCATGCCATGCGTAGTTGGACGATCAATCTTCCGTTTAGTACTACAACATAGTGATTTCCTGGTAAGGATTCACTCGTGTCACATCAAGTAAATCTTATTGATTTACTATCTAAATCTTATTGATTTAGTGTCATGTTTTCTTTCTTTTCCTGCAATTTTACGATGCAGGTTTTGCCATGTGATATTCATCACGGAATAAACCGTTTGGTTTGCTATACAATGGATATTTTTGCAGGTTTCACTTCTTATGTCGTGTCAGTAACGAAGGCACTGTCCATCACTTATATTACTGGAGAAAATTGGATCAGTCTGTTGTCTGAGTACAAGCTGCTATGACGAACTGCAGTTTGGTTTAACAGACATGCCACAGTTAGTCCTTCTCGCGTTTAAAAGAAATGAAGAAAAAGACTGGATCACGGTCACGGAGCCTACTCAAGTTAGAAAGCTGATCATAGCAGACCAGACACGATCGTCGTTGTCTCGCACATTGGTACCACCTTCAGCAACGGATCAAGCACCGGCAATTGCTCTAGCACTGACAGCGGCAGCAGCTCGGTCTGATCCAGCTGAGGATTCGACACCAACCGCGTCAGCTGTCGGATTTTGGGTTCCAACAGACCCTTAAGGTTCGAACTCTGGGGTGCGCGCGGAGATTATGACCTCTACCTCTCCGTGTCGCAAAGATCTAACTACTGAAAGAACAACACAAGAGACACAGAGTTTATACTAGTTCGGGCCACCATTGTGGTGTAATACCCTACTCTAGTTTGTGGTGGGTGGATTGCCTCTTGGGCTGGTGATGATGAACAATACAGGGAAGAACAGCCTCGCGAGGGTCTGTTCTTGGCTAGGGGGATGAACTGCTAGGGGAGTTCAGCCTCCCTTCTCTCTCTCTCTCTCTCTCTCTCTCTCTCTCTCTCTCTCTCTCTCTCTCTCTCTCTCTCTCTCTCTCTCTGGCGGATCGCCTGATCGTTAGATGCCTCTACCCTGGGGGTGGCTAGTCCTATTTATAGGCAAAGGCCCTGGGCCTCTTCCCAAATATTGAGCGGGAAGGGCGCCAACAATTGGCCAATTCGAATGGGAACATCTGGTACAGTTATCCTGACTAAAGTTGGTCCTCGCCTGCCAAAGGCCCTGTGGTGACGCCGTTCCGGGCTCCACGATGACCTCCTTCCCACCGTTGGACTGGTCTTGGTCTCGTTGCACCGAAATGGGTGCCTTTGCTTGATCCTCTCTCCTGCGCTTGCCCCCTTTGCACCAAAGAGGAAAGGGAGACGCTACGCGGACTGGCGCCCGCCTGGCATCCTTGGTCGTCATGGCTTGCGTCATGGGAACCTCGCGAGGTACCCCGCCTTGATCTCTCCGCCTCCTCGTGAGCTAGCCTGACGAGGCCGTGCCTGAGGAAGCGCCGTGTCGTCCGCCCCGTGAGGCTTGGCCCCTCGCGAGGGTCTTGGGTCTTGTGTTGATGAAGATGGGCCGTGCTGGGCCCCCATTTGAGCCACGCCGCAGGCCGCAGGCAGGCAAGTCTGGGGACCCCCGTTCCCAGAACGCCGACAGTAGCCCCTGGGCCCAAGGCGCGCATGGACTTGACCGTGCTGAGAAGCGAAAGGGCAAGGGCGAAGCGCCGCGGGCCCTAACAGCCTGCGGCCTTGGGCGCCGCGTGGCGGTTGATTGGACGTGGGCGGCACTGTTCCCCCACGCTCCCTTATTTTGCACCCTGCTTGGCTGACCCGCAGTTGTACACAGCCGCTCCCCTTCCTGTTGCTTGGCCGTCCCCTATTCTTCCTCCCTTCGAACTCCGACTCTTACTTCCAATCCCATCTCACATCTTCCCTCTCCCTTCCATCGCCATGGCTCCGACGAAGAAAGAGAAGGGGAAGAAACCTGTGCCTCCATCTCGCCCGCCGCCGTCGGTGGCCCCCGCCGTCAGCCGGTCGATCATACTCAATCTAGAGTGCCTAGATAAGCTCAGCCCGGCTCTGGCCACTGTCTTCAACGAGTGTGGTAGGACAACAGCCTGGCCTACATCTCACTTCCCCACTGACAGGATAATCACTGAGGTCCATTATTTTGCCGACGCCTTGTGGGCGGGTCTGGTTCCCCCCTTTTCCGATTTCTTTAATGCCTTCCTCTCCCATTACCAGATCCACATGATGCATCTGGGTCCTGAGTCCGTTACCCTTCTTTCGGTCTTCGCTTTTGTTTGCGAGGCGATGATGGGCATCCCTCCTTCCGTTGCCTTGCTGCGCCACTTCTTCTCTTTGCGCCTTGTCGACCCCACTCAATGCTCGGTGTGCGTGAACTTCATCGCCGCGCCTGAGACTGCGGCCTCAGGGATCGACTTCAAGCTCCCTTCGCCTTCCGCTGGGTTCCGCGAACGATGGTTGTATGTTGATGTCGGGGTGACCAACCCTCTTCTGGCGAAGCCAACTTCGCCTGCCGTACCCAATTCGGGCTGGGGCCAGGAGACGCTCGAAAGCCCCCGGCTCGCCTTCGTCTGGCGCCGCTTCACGTTCTTGAAATCGCTCGGCGTGACGGCGCCCAAGGTGGTGAAGGAGTTCCTGTTGTGCCGCATTGCCCCTCTCCAGCGCCATTCCCACCGAATGTGGGCCTTCAGCGGGCATGGCGATCGCATGAGGCTCCAGGAAGAAGACCTGACGCCTGGTGCGCTAAGGACAATGCTCTTGGTCCTGACCGGTGACCCCAACCCGGGCAGCATCCAGCGGGGATGGGCCCTGCTGTACCTTTGCCAGAACGGGGGTGACTTCGTGAGGCAGATGCCCTCCTTTGATGAGTGGGGGCTGCGCCCTGCTGGCTTCCAAGGGCCTCGCGAGAACCATGTGGTGGTGACCGCCCTTCCGGTCGGTCAAGGCGAATCCTTCTCGAGTGGTGGAGCGAGGAGACAGGAGACGGTGGGGGCCGAGAGGGCTCCCGATGAGGTGACTGCTCCTGGCGATGCCCTCGAGGGGGCAGCTCCTAAGGCCCGTACTGCTGAGGCTGAGGGTGAGAAGTAGCCGCTCCCAGCACCTGGGGCCGAGGCTCCCAAGGTCCCGGCCGCGTCTTCTGGCGAGGCGACTGACAGTGCGCGTCAGGCAGGCACCCCTGACGCGGGTCACTTTGATGCTCCGTCTTAGTCGCAGGTTGATTCTTGCGCTCTCCTCTTGGGCCGCTTCCGGGTGGACTTTGAGGCCCTCCGAAGGAAAAGGGAGGCCCTGGGTGATGACTTCTCTTGCCGCTTGCTGAAGCGCCGGAAATACTTTGCTACTGACGAGTAAGTCTTCTCCTTTTCTGGCTCCTGTTCCACTTGTCGCGTCTACTGATCCTTACCCCGCAGGCCTCTTCCAGCCGAGCTCGCGGAAGTCGCTGAGGCGCCGCCTCCTTTGGCTTCGTCTCCTCCATCGCCCCCAAGTGCTCCGCGCAGCACCGCCCTTGTGGTGAGGACGAATGATGGGGTGGACCGTCCTGAGGCGCGCTGCAGCCCTTCTCTTCCCGCGATCTTCCTTCGCGGGCCCTCTCTTGGCATGGCCAGCCTGCCATGGGCTTCTCGTCTGGTCGCGGGCTGCGACTGGCTGAGGCGCCCCCTGCGCCCTTCTTCGGGAGGCGTGCTGGCCCCAGGCCGAGCTTCTGGTACGGCGCGCCCGGCCGTTGTGAGGGCGCCAGCCCCCAGCCCCCTGCCCGGAGGGGGAGCGATGATTCGTGCTCCCAGGCGCTTGCTTGGGGCAGACGATGGTGTGGAAGACGTGCTCGAGCATGCTTGGGAGCGTCGTGCTCGCCGCCATGAATTCCTTCGAAGGGCGAGCGGCGCGGTGGACCTGCTTGGGGAGGAGCTCGCCGATGAAGACGCGCGCCTGGAGGCCGAGGGCCTGCGCCTGGCCGTGGAGAGGCGCGAGCTGGAGGCCGCCGTCGCCCTCGCGCGCCATCAGCGCGACCTTGATGATGAAGAGGCGAAGGCGTCGCTCGAGGCTTCTCAGGCGGCTCGATCCCAGGCCGCTGAAGAGGCCTGGGGAGCTGACCGACGGCGAGAAGCAGCGGAAGAATGGGCTCGGGAGCTCCTGGCTCGGTGCCACTCATTAGAGGAGCAAGTGGAACTGCGTGAGGCGGCCCTTGTGTCGATGAAGGTGGCTTCCGGCGACCCGGCTGAACTTCGGAAGCGTGAGGAAGCGTTGGTGCTGGAAGCCGCCGAACGCACCCGCGAGTACGAGCGGTTGGAGACGAGGGAGCGCCTGGCGACGCGGGCGGAAGATGAGGTCGCCGCACAGGAAGCGCGTGTCCTGGAGGAGGTTGGTCGTCGGGTGGCGGCGGCACGCCAGGGCCTCGAGCGCGAACTCAAGGGGAAGCTAGAGTTGATCCGGGTTGAGGCTGAGGGAAGAACCGCAGCCTTGAGGGCCCAACGGGATGAGGCGACGCGGCGGGCCGACGCTTCCCAGGCCGCCCTTGAGGCAGCGCAAAAGGAGTCGGCCGCCCTCCAGGCCGAGGTGCTTCGTCTTCGTCAGCGGGTGGAAGAGGCCGAGGCCGTCGAGCGCCAGAACGCTGATGAGATACGCCAGCGACAGGTCCTGGAGCACGTGCACGGCCCCATGCTGGCTACGCTCAGGGAGAGGGCTAACGCAGCCTTGGGCAACATCTGCGAGGCGGCTGTCGGCGAGCCGCACACGATCAACTATGCCGGCAACCTGCAGTTCTTCACCGCCGTGGTGACGCAGCTGGAGGCGCGGTCGGTCAGGGCCGACAGATTGGTGGAGGAGAGGAGCCGCGCCCTGCTCGGGCACGCCTTTTCTCGTGTCTTCAGCCATCTCCAGAACATGGATCCCCACTTCGACTTCGACGCCGCCATCGCCCCAGTCCCCCAGGCCGTCCGAGGCGACCTGGCAGACTGGGTGGAAAATAACATGGACGCTCTTGTTAGGGCCTTTGCTTCGGATGACGACGACGTGGTCGTGGCTGCCGATGAGGGCGGCGTGTTGGACGGCCCTGATGCTGCTGGCGGCGACGCAGGCAGCGAAGGCGAGTTTAGCGACGCCAGCGACGGCTCGGGAGGCGCTCCCGAGGATGCATTGGGGGATTTGTCAGACTGACTGTGTATTGCTCCTGTCTTTTTGCCCTGCATGGATAGAACTCAGGTGTTTGGCCTGATGGTCGTGAGAGCATTTCGGGAGGGGAAGCCCCTCATGTAAAACCTGTAGATTGTAGCAGCTATTATATTGTGCGAGCACCCGCGCCTGGCGGCTGGCTGGTTTACCTTTGTTTCGCGCAGGCCCCGAGGCAGCCCGTGGGAGGACGTGGTGTCCTGAGTGTTCTCTAGTTGAAACCGTAGGGCGCGCAAGTGTTGTCAGCGAGGGCCTTCACTGGCGCTGGCCTTCTTCACAGGCTCCAGACCTTTCCCTAAACGCGATCGCTTCACAGGCATTCGCCTTCTTCACAGGCTCCGGGCCTTTTCCTAAACGCGATAGCTTCACAGGCATTCGCCTTCTTCACAGGCTCCGGGCCTTTTCCTAAATGCGATAGCTTCATAGGCATTCACCTTCTTCACAGGCTCCGGGCCTTTTCCTAAACGCGATAGCTTCACAGGCATTCGCCTTCTTCACAGGCTCCGGGCCTTTTCCTAAACGTGATAGCTTCACAGGCATTCGCCTTCTTCACAGGCTCCGGGCCGTTTCCTCAACGCGATAGCTTCACAGGCATTCGTCTTCTTCACAGGCTCCGGGCCTTTTCCTAAACGTGATAGCTTCACAGGCATTCGCCTTCTTCACAGGCTCCGGGCCTTTTCATGAAAGGGCATCCCCCGCAGGCACCGAAACGTCCTCCCGACGAGGAGCAACAGCGGCAGTCTGGGTTGCGCGCGAGCTAGGCCCGGCCCGACTCACGATGGGCTCGCGAGGGGGGGCAGCTGTGGTGGAGCGGTAACCAGAACGCGAGAAATGGCTCGAACGAGACTAAGCACCCCTTCCCCGAACACACGCAAATCTCAAATTGGAATCCAACTTAAATCCAGCAGGGGAAAAGTTACAACCAAAGAAGAAGTCAATGAAAACAGGCAAATGGCCGCGTCCGGCACCTAATCTAGTCTTGGACGTCTTCTCACCAGCGCAGAGCTAAGTGCTGTCCACTGGGCGTGGGAGGGAGCCCCAGGGCCTGAGGCCGGCACCCCTGAGACTCCGGGGCGTGTACAGCCCCACTCATTATTACGTGAGAGTGTCACGGGGCAGCGAGCTTCACAGGCACTGGGCCTTCTTTACAGGTACCGGCCTTGCTTCATATCGCCAGACGAGGGCCCCGCCTTGCGCCACACTCTAGTGCCACCAATGACGACCGGAAACCAGGACGCCGCCGGTGGGGTAGAGCGGTCGCCAGCGGTTCCCCCGACGACCACGGGTCCTCAGCCAGGGGCAGGCCCTTAGGCGCCTCCCCAGCGGAGGGCCTACCTCCTAAGAACGCCTTGCTCCGAACACCGCGGTGGTAATGTCGGATCCCTGCCCCTCTCCTGCAGCCCCCTGCACCCTCCTCCTAAGGGGTAGGAGACTGTGGAAGCGGGGCAGCTGCTCGCTGCGGCGACCTGCACCTCCTGTGGTCCATGATTAGCGTATGCCTACTCCTGAGGAATTAGTGGTACCCGATAATTGTCGCCTCCAGCGTGGCCGGTGGAGCCGTCCCTGGGCTCCTAGAAGAGCTCGGCTTCTGGTGTCTCATCTCCCCAGCTTGGGCTGAGAAGCGTGCCTTGCTCCCCCTCGTGAGCGTGCCCTTGGTCCATCATGTGAGGCACGTACTCTTCTGGCGCCACTATCCCGAAGGCTATGCTGTAGTGCTCCATGTGCCATGCGGCGCTGCTTGACGTGCCCACTGCGGGGTGGTAGCGCGGCTGCCCGCTGGCGCCGTGGGCCGCGCCGAGCCCCTCTCCTACACGCGCCGGGGGCGGGGGTAGCGCCACCGCCAGTCCGGCGCCGTCGGGTTCGTTGGTGTTGGGGTAACCCTGAGGCCCGCTGGAGCGTGCTGGGCCCCCACGCGTGCCGCCCTGGGCTTGAGACGGAAGCTGGATGCAGAAGGGGTGAGCCCCCGAAGCGGAAAAACCAAGGAGTTTGGCGACCCGCTCCAGCAGCACGTCGCGGCCGCCTTCCAGCAGCCTACACTGCAGCAGCTCTCGGGCCACCGTGAGCGCGGCCCTCGAGTTCGCCTGCTCCCGGCGGGTGTACAGTGTCGTGGTCGCGGCGTGATTGGAGGCCCTTGCCGCCGACCGCGCTTGCCGCGGCGTGAGGGTTGTTGAAGCCTGTCCGCGCCGCCTGCGGCCCGCAGCGCCCTGCGGACCACGAGCTGCCTAGGGCGCGGGGTCGCCCGAGGCGGTCGGCTCCGCGCGGGCGGGCCACGCCGCCCATGGATCTTGGTTGCGCGCCTGGTCGCCGGACATGGTGATGACGGTGCGACGGGACGCGGAGCGGTAGAGAGGCGGATTCCGGCGCACCCCTACCTGGCGCGCCAAATGTCGGATTTCGGGTTCCGGCAGACCCTTAAGGTTCGAACTCTGGGGTGCGCACGGAGATTATGCCCTCTACCTCTCCGTATCGCAAAGATCTAACTACTGAAAGAACAACACAAGAGACACCGAGTTTATACTAGTTCGGGCCACCATTGTGGTGTAATACCCTACTCTAGTTTGTGGTGGGTGGATTGCCTCTTGGGCTGGTGATGATGAACAATACAGGGAAGAACAGCCTCGCGAGGGTCTGTTCTTGGCTAGGGGGATGAACTGCTAGGGGAGTTCAGCCGCCCTTCTCTCTCTCTCTCTCTCTCTCTCTCTCTCTCTCTCTCTCTCTCTCTCTCTCTCTCTCTCTCTCTCTCTCTCTCTCTCTCTCTCTCTCTCTCTGGCGGATCGCCTGATCGTTAGATGCCTCTACCCTGGGGGTGGCTAGTCCTATTTATAGGTAAAGGCCCTAGGCCTCTTCCCAAATATTGAGCGGGAAGGGCGCCAACAATTGGCCAATTCGAAGGGGAACATCTGGTACACTTATCCTGACTAAAGTTGGTCCTCGCCTGCCAAAGGCCCTGTGGTGACGCCGTTCCGGGCTCCACGATGACCTCCTTCCCACCGTTGTACTGGTCTTGGTCTCGTTGCACCGAAATGGGTGCCTTTTCTTGATCCTCTCTCCTGTGATTGCCCCCTTTGCACCAAAGAGGAAAGGGAGACGCTGCGCGGACTGGCGCCCGCATGGCATCCTTGGTCGTCATGGCTTGCGTCATGGGCACCTCGCGAGGTACACCGCCTTGATCTCTCCGCCTCCTGTTGAGCTAGCCTGACGAGGCCGTGCCTGAGGAAGCGCCTTGTCGTCCGCCCCGCGAGGCTTGGCCCCTCGCGAGGATCTTGGGTCTTGTGTTGATGAAGATGGGCCATGCTGGGCCCCCATTTGAGCCACGCCGCAGGCCGCAGGCAGGCAAGTCTGGGGACCCCCATTCCCAGAACGCCGACATTAGCGGATCAAGCTGATCTACCGGAGGATCGGGCATCAACACCAGCACCTGCTCCGACACCGGGACCAGCTCTACAAGGATCACCATCTTCGGCAGCAGCAGCGGCACTACCAGTCGCACTGGCACGGGCACCAGCAACGGCTTCGGCACCTGCACCAACACTTGCACTTGCATCTGCTCCGGCCCGTGCAGCGGCAACGGAACCAGCAGTTGCACCGGTAACAGACTGGGCTGCAGTTCGCACTTCATATACCAATGTCCTTACAAAAACCGACATGTCCACCTTCTTGGTAAGCATTGGCCGCCCAAGTGCTTCGTTCTTTTTTCTTTCCATGTTGTTTCACATGATTCACTGTGTTGATCTAACTGTTTGTGTATGTCTTCTTGTTTGCAAACAGAGAATTCCTAGAGCAACGAGGGAGTCGTTCAACAATCCGGGCAACCGTGGCCAAGTTTCTCTTACCATGCGCAGCCTTGGTGTGAATGAACCTGCTCAATATACCGTAAGTACAAAGGATGGTCGCATGATGATTGATGCTAAAGGATGGTCAAGGTTTAAATCTAAATCATATCTTGCGGTAGGGGATGATGTCAAAATCGAAATTTCTCGGCAAGGAGAGCTGGTCCAAATCAACTTTGAAATTCTTCAGTAGCAGCACGCAACTGGCGAACTGATCTATCCTCCGAGAGATTTTGATGTAATAATCTGGCATGGTGAAACAAGTGTCATGTGTGTATAAGTAGTACAATAGTATTATTTATCACATGGTATATCGTTGATAGAATTGCAACTTTGATTGCTGGTTAGGAACTGTCGTTCGATTTCATTCTAACAGATGTCGTGCTTTACTCAATTTTGTGTATTCGCCTTGTGACCGCATCTAAAACCAGCGCCGTACTGATCGCTTGCAATATAAAAAGCGCTGAGGTAGAACACATGGACCCCCAAACATACAGGCCCACCGGCCTGTGGACCAAAGTCCAGAACCGTGAGCCTGTCTGAGTATTATATTCTTAGCTGAACCCCCATAATGCCCGTGCGTTGCACGTAACATCAAGATGCATTTGTATGAGTATTTTATCTTGTGAGAGAAAAGGATGAACGAGGGAAGGCCTTATTTGCAAGTGTGGAGAGGTGTGTGGGTACCTTTTTGCAAAATTGCCATAGTTTCCTTCCTATCCGTCAGATATAAATCGGACGGCCTATATTGCAGGATGGCAAGCACACCATCATCACCAACTCGTCTATACTGTGTTAAAAAAACTCTATCTTTTATAATAATATATGTTATATATATATATTCCCCTTGATTTTTCTTATGTATAAAGTTGTGATATAAAAGATTTTTATATTTCTTTACAGAGGGAGTATCTCTCTGTCAAAAATATATTTATGTGTAACTAGTTACTCCTGTCTTTCTACTTCCTTTCGCTGATATATGGGGCATCCGGCAACGGGGTCCACGTGCCATATGCACCAAATTAGAGTGCACAACTGCATGGTAGACACACCCCGGTCGTAGCGCCGCAGTAATGCCCAATGAGCCGTCAAATCACAAACACCCCCACCTTTCCAGCTTTAGCGGTAAGCTGTACGGACGAAGCGGCAATATTTCACTGGGCTTGAATCCCCTTCTCCCTCGTCTGCTTGTTCAGAGGAAACCCGCGCTCGGTGATTGCATAGGGTTTTCTCGTGGAGAACCTGGTACGAATTCTTCATCCATCCTCGATAAATCCAAGTCCCTTGGTCGCGGGTAATCCTAGGATGGCAGCCGCCATCGTTGATGCATTTTTCTTCCTACTAAATCTAGTGTGTTTCGTTTTCAGTGCCCAAAGTGCGAGGACCCAACAGGTTTCTGTGCCCTCGGCGAGACGCCACACTTGTTCCTTCTCATCCTAACACAGAATTTTAAAACGCGCATAGTATGTTCTTAGAATCCTCTTTTCTATCCAGGAGGGTGGGGTTTTTTGAACATGTTGTCGACTAATTTGGAAATTTGGATTGCTATATTTGGATAAAAGGTACTAGTACCATGGTCAACACTGACATGAAGGAGGAAATTATTTCTAGATTTGGATAGGGAATACATTGTGTTCTCATATTATTTTTCCTGCAGTGCATTCCTTGCTCTGCCAGAACACATGCATGTACTCAAGATGCTCGGCCTTGCCATAACTGAATACACCAGTTTAATGGTCACAGTGAAGACAAGCCATGGATATAAGTTCCGAGTTGGGTTCATGAACCAAGAAGACCGCTGCTTTTTTATGGCCAAACTTGGATAAACTTTCTCAAGTGTTACGGACTGAAAGTTGGTGCACGAATGTTGATGGAAATAGCAGAACCTGGTCTCATCTTCACTGTGACCTTCCACCCCGACGTTGTTCCAATTGTTCATCCATGTTAGTTTTGTATCTGGTTCTTGCTTGTTGCCTCGATTACTTCTTAATCCACCTATTCTGTCTAACTAATCACAATTTAACTTTAGAAGTAGCAATGAATCTCGCACAAAGATGCTACTTCTAACTAATATTTTCTTATAACTGGTGGCACGTGTAGGTTTTTTTCAGAGTTAAGCAGGCTACTCGTTTGTTATTTTG
Organism: Aegilops umbellulata; assembly: GCA_032464435.1. NCBI lineage: Eukaryota > Viridiplantae > Streptophyta > Magnoliopsida > Poales > Poaceae > Aegilops > Aegilops umbellulata. The sequence goes on from CP136057.1 coordinate 372,689,615, forward strand.
TAAGAACTCGGCTGTTACTGATGGCACTGAAGTTGACTGGGACGACATCCATAAGTTCCTACACTTTATTGATCGTCTTGAGGTCCTTGTAGGGCGTTTCAATGGTGGAAGGCCACGTGGGATATGTGTGCCACTGCTGCACTCGTTGAACAGGTCCAACTGTGTCGAGAAACTTATGGTACGAGTTGTTTTCTGTTATATATGTTGTTCATAAACTCTTGCTTACACACAGTTTTACAGCTGTGATCTTCTTGAAACAGAAACTACCCAGTTCTATTGTTCCTATACAGATGCCTGACCATGGTCGGGTCAGACTTGCGCTTGTCACAACATGATGTTTATGTCGACCTACTCCATTCCCCTTGGAGGTGAAAAGATACTTATTCATGGGTGGTCTCAAATAATGAAGGCCCGTCCATCTTGGAGAATAGGACAGAAGATTATTTTCATGCTTTTCCATGGCTCTAAAGCGAATATACTGTTTATTGACCACATTGCGAGATGGAGCCGCTTTCAGAAGGTTGTGGATGCGCGGGGTGGCGCCTGGGCCTTGTCCTGGGGCTTGGCGGCCTCACCCTTGGTTAATTGTAGGCAAAGTAGCACTGTTCGAGCCGTGTTTTGTACGGTTGAACCTGTATAAGTACTCATACTGCTTTCAGCTATGGTTGTTAAGTGCCCCTGCTGGTTTCAATTTAGGTTGTTAAGTACTCATGCTGCTTTTACAGTCTGTCGTGTTTCTTTAGTCCTGTCTTCCTCCAACCGCCAAAACCAAACCAGTGCCAGCGGGGCCGCCTGCTTCCGCCTCCCATGGCTGGCTACACCTCAGCGCACGCATCGCCAACCCACCGTCTCCTAAATCGTTAACGCCGACATCTGAGGCCTCGTCGTCGTCCTCCGCGCGCTTTGGTGCACTCGCCGCGGCGCCGCCCTCTTGCGTTGTCAACATGGTCAACAAACAACAGAAGTCGGCAAACTGTACGTGGAGAGGATGATAGTAGGGGCCCGCCATGTCCATGGCCGAACGCAAGGAAGTTCCTCTTTTTTTTTGTTATATATACTCCATTGTCAGCGTATGGAAAAAGAAAATGTTTCTTCCTAGTGGTTTCCTGACATCTGGGACCCACGACATTGTCAGAGTATATAGTTAATAGACAAGAGAACAGCACCACAAGATCGGCTGACACGTGGGACGTAGCTGCTTGAGCAGCATTTTTTTTATTATTCTTGAGATGGAGCAGGGTTTCAACTGGGTTGTGGCCCGTCTAGCCCAGGCTTATATTTTATGTTCACCATATGACCAGCCGAGCTATTTTTTCTTTGTGAAAATGGGACCAGTTTATTTTTTCTGAAGAATACCCAATCCAGGCCTACTTATTTTTCTACGCCCTAATGGGCTGCAACTCTTTCAAGACGCCTGCAAATCCTGAAACTAATATGAAATGGGTTGTAAATATAAAAACAGATGACAAATTGGCAATTACTTTATAATTTCTGAATTTTTTCACATTTTCAGATTCCTATTTCACTGGGCTTTAACCTAATTTAAATATATCTTCAAAGTACTTTAAATCTGGCTCGACATTTCGGTATTAAAATAGTTTGGAACCCACAGAAATATGCGAAATTTCGTTTAAATTTTTAACCCTGGCACTGGTCAACAAAAAGCGGAGTACAATAAATTGCATAAGAAGTTGTAATGAGCTATGTATAAATTATTTAAAAAAATAGGGAATGGTCTGACTTGTGGGCCTATTAAGTTGACGCGTATGCAAGATTTTTTTTTTACTTATTATATACGTCAACAAATGATTCTAGCAGACGTAACTGTTGGATGTCAATCCAACGGCCGTTGTGTTTCTTCAATCTCTGATCTTCTTGCTCCAGCCTCCAAATCCAGCGCCGGCGGGACCGCCTGCTCCCACCTCCCGTGCCCGGTTGTGCTGCCGTGCAGGACTCACACCCCCTACTACTCCCACCACTGGCCTGGCCATCCCTCTACTCACCCACATCCTTCCACTGTTGTGGCTTCGCCGCCTCCGGGTCATTCCCTTCCTGGGTCTCGCCGTCGTCCATCGCGCTGGTGTTCTCGGCGCGGCGTGGTCAACGTTGTCAACAAACGACAACATCGGAAGAGGGATGTACATGGAGAGGCTAACAGTTGGGACCCACATGGTTTATGGCCGCACGCAAGCAAGTACCTCCTTATTATGCCAAAAATAATGAATACTCCCGCTGACAGCTCGGACCCACCAGCTATATCTTCGCACGCAAGGAAGTGCCTCCTTATTACGCACAAAAAATTGAATACTCCCCCTGCTAGCTGGGACCCACCATAGTGGGAGCCTAACTTGTGGGCCTACTAAGTTGAGGTGGACGGAGGGCTTTGTCAACTTAGTCAAAAACGATTCTATCACAAGTGACCGTTGGATTTTTAACATCCAACGGTCGTCCTGCTTCTTCAACCTCTGATTTTCTTGCTCCAGCCGTCCAAACCACCGCGTGCTCTTGCCTCCCGTGGCTGGCTGTGCTGCCACGGAGGCCTCACCACCCCTACTACTCCCGCCACTGGCCAGGCCATCCCTCTACTCACCCTCACCCCCTGTTATTTTGCGGCGACGGCAGGCTCACACCGCGGCCGAACCAGTGAACCCTCGTACTCTTGTCCGCGTGGGCTTCCACTACGCGTCTTCCCCGGCTCCGTGTCATCCCCTTCTAGGCCTCGCCGTCGTCCACCGCCTTGGTGCTCTTGGCGCGGCGTGGTCAATGTGGTCAACGACCGACTTCCATCGGAAGAGTACTGTACGTGGAGAGGCTGACAGCTGGGTCCACGGCCGCAGCAAGGACGTGCCTCTTTATTATGTGGAAAATAATGATTCCTCCACCTGATAGCAGGGACCCACCGGACGGGCCACTGTATTTCGTGAAAAAAAACGTTTCCCCCCTGACTGCTGGGACCCACCAGCTACATCTTCGCACGCAAGGAAGTGTCTGACAGTAGGGACCCACCTGGTTGAAGCGTACGTAGCATTGTCATTCTGGTGGCGAACATGTACGTACATACTGGTCGATCGGTCTGTCTGTAGGCTACAGCGATGAACCGTGGCCGAGTAAGGAAGTGCACGTGTCGTAGTAGAGGCGCGCACGTAGCATGTACACGTACGTACATCGGCCAGGGTGCAAGAAAGTAAATACGGCCACGTACATACGGGAGGGGTCTCGAACGCCTACTCGCGCATACGTACGGCCAGGGCTCGTGTACATGGCTGGGTCGGAACGGAGAAACTGCGTCTTCGTCATGTTCACGGGGAGGCAACGAAATGCGTCGTGTTCATCGGGAGGCAACGAAATGCATGTTGTTCATCAGGAGCCAACCGGCTTGGACGGAATAGCCTATGGAAATGAGGCCTGGCGTACCGCAGAACGGAGGAAACGACCTTTTGTTCGACCGGCCACAGTTGAAACAGGATCCTATTCATCGGGAGGGGTCTGGCGTACCGCAAAACGGGGGAAGCAGACCTCCTACGGTTAAAACGGGGTCCTGTTGATCGGGAGGGGTGTGGCGTACTGCAAAACGGAGGAAACGGACTTGTGTTGGAGCGCTACGGTCGAAACGGGGGTCCTGTTCATCGGGAGGGGTGTGGCGTACCGCAAAATGGGACTCCACGGGATATTGTTCATCTCCACCGTCGACCTCCTCCAGCCTCCATGGGCTACTATTCATGCACCGTCGACCTCCTTCAGCCTCCACCTGCGACTGTTCATCCACAGGCTCCTATTCATCCAGCCTCCACCGCGCGCTCCTCCACCAGCTACTATTCAACAAGCCCTCTCCGCGGGGTCCTGTTCAACCACCCCTCCATGGGCTACTATTCATCCAGCCCTCCACCAGCTACTGTTTATCCAGCCCTCCATGGGGTCGTCCTGTTCATCCAGCCCTCCACGGGGTCCTATTCATCCACCGGCTCGATCGATCGGGGTACTGTTCATCCAGCGGCAATGGCCTCTACTACCGCGGGGTCCTGTTCATCCAACCCCCCACTGGGAACTGTTCATCCAACCCCCCCCCCCCAACAACGCTCACTATTCATCCAAAGGCAGCATCGATCGGCTTCAGTTCGTAGCAGTAGCGAAGGAATCACTCGGGTTCAGTTAACAACAAGGGATCGATCGCTCGGTTGAGTAACGTAGCTAGTGCAATCGCTCTGGTTCAGTTAGAGCCCAATGCCTCGCTTGGGTTCAGTTAGAGCCCAACGCCTCGCACACACGCGCGTACGTACGAGAAAACACGGATCGCTCGGCCCCCAACCACCAACCGTAACCGGGAACTCCCCGATATTTTCCTCGCCCTCGCTTCTACCATGGTTTTTTCCGTCATGGACGGCCCAAAGAATGTCATGCAGCTGCGTCTCTGGCCCGCCCTGGATGAAAAGCCCATTTTCTGTCATGATTTTTTGTCATAGAAGTAGGACCCCACCACATCTATGATGATACCGGGTTTTGTCACAATTATCGTCATAGAAGTATCATAAGTATGATAGGAAAAAAATTCGTTCGGCCCAAAATGTCACGGATGTGTCTTTTTTTGTAGTGAGAGTTTGCCCTCGTCACTCGTTTTAAGTCCACGCAATCTACACAATGTTGGACTCTTGTCAATGTGTATGGTCCGTGTCAAGGAGAGCAACGTGATAACTTTGTTAATTGGCTTCTGCATCTCCACATGCCTAATGATGAAGATTGGCTTCTCCTTGGTGATTTTAACTTTATCCGTGGCCCCGAAAATCATAATAAACCAGTAGGGAACAGCTCAGTTATGATAACTTTCAATGATCTCATTCGTTCACTAATTCTGATTGAATTGCCCATCAAAGGTAGATTGTATAGTTGGAGTAATATGCAAATGGATCCACTCCTTGAACAGATTGGTTGGGTTTTTACTAGCACCAATTGGACCACAACATACCCGAAGACAGTTGTTAAACCCCTGGGCAAACCTGTCTCTGACTATACCCCGTGTGTGGTCAACATAGAGATGACTATTCCAAGATCAAAACTATTCTGCTTTGAATCATTTTGGGTTCAACACCCAGGGTTCCAAGAGGTGGTGAGAACCTCATGGTCTAAACAGGTCAACTCTGGAAATACTGCCACAGTGCTATGTCGCAAGTTCAAGAACTTAAGAAGAGATCTTAAATATTGGAACAAAGGAATATCTAAACTTTTTGTGGCAATTGAGAATTCCAATAAAGCCCTTAATGAAATTGATGAGCTAGAGAACAAAAGGCACTTTTCTGTCCCTGAGACAAACTTTCGCAAAATTTTAAAATCTCATATTCTATGTCTACTGTCCTATCAAATACAATACTCTAAGAAAAAATGCACAATTAGATGGGTTAAATTCGGTGATGAAAACTCAAATCAAATTCAAGCGATGGCTTCTGAAATATACAGGAAAAATAACATTGCCTCCTTGACAACCACTGACGGCACATGTGTAGAAGATCATGCTAGCAAGGAATCTATCATATTTCATACATATAAGGAAAGATTGGGTTCCTCCTCCACACATACCATGAAATTTGATCTCCCTGGGATAATCAAAAGATGTGTGGACTTGGATCAACTCACTGTCCCCTTCTCTAAGGACGAGATCGACATTGTCATGAGGAATATGCCTGCAGATAGAGCACCCGGTCCAGATGGCTTCACAGGGGTTTTCCTAAAAGCATGCTGGCCAATCATCAAGGAAGATTTTTACAACTTGTGCAATCAACTTTTTGAGGGAGATTTGAACTTGGAAAGAATCAATGATGGATTCATAACTCTACTCCCCAGAATCAACTCTCCAGCCATGATAAATGACTTTCGACCCATCACACTTCTGAAATGTTGTTTGAAGGTAATCGCCAAAATCCTTGCAAACATATTATAGCGAGTCATCCTAAAGATTGTTCATCGCAGCCAATATGGATTTATCAAAGGTTGTTCTATTCAATATTGTCTCGCTTGGGCATTTGAGTATCTTCACCAATGTCATACCACCAATGAAGAAATTGTTCCATTGAAACTTGACTTTACAAAGGCATTCGATACTATTCAGCATGATACCATGATCGAAATAATAGGAAATATGGGCTTTAATGACAAGTGGCTTAATTGGATCAGATGCATCTTTACCTCGAACAAGTCATCGGTACTCCTAAATGGCACTCCTGGACGGCAATTTATTTGTAAGTGTGGGGTGAGGCAGGGAGATCCGCTCTCCCCACTGATTTTTGTACTAGCGGCTAACCTCCTTCAAGCGTCCATCAATGATGCTTTTGCCAGAGACCTAATTAAACTCCCATTCCCTCATCCTCAACAAAGGGATTACCCTGTGATCCAGTATGCTGACGATACAATCTTGATCCTACCTGCATGCCCTGACCAAGCATCTACCATCAAAAACATCTTAACTGATTTTGCATAGTCAATTGGCTTGAAAATCAACTTTCACAAGTCAGCAATTGTGCCTATCAACTGTGAAATAGAGAAGTGTGAGTGGCTTGCCAAAATCTTTGGTTGTGTCATTGGTAAAATGTCGTTTACTTATCTGGGTCTCCCGCTCGGCACCACCAGACTGACAATACAAGGCTTGATGCCTCTAGTTTGCAGTGTTGAACGACGACTATCTGACACACTCAACATGATATCTTATGGTGGAAAATTATCCTTATTCAACTCGGTTATTACCTCACTCACTATCTTTGCTTTATGAACCTTGCGATTACCAGCAAAGATTATTGAGCTATTGGACAAGATTCGGAGGAAATGCCTATGGACTAAGAAAACAGACTAAGGAGACAAATGCAATTCTCTAGCTTCCTGGGACCTAGTCTGTAGACCCAAGGAGAGTGGTGGTTTGGGAATTCTTAATCTAAGAACACATGGAGATGCACTACTTCTAAAATATCTGCACAAGTTTTGCAACCACGCTGATCTACCATGGGTTCATCTGATCTGGTCTACCTATTACACATCGAAAATCCCACATGCAGCTGACCCTTGTGGCTCTTTCTGGTGGCGGGATGTCATGAAGCTCATGCCAATTTTCAAAGGGATTTCCCATTCACAGGTCTCTAATGGGGAGGGTGTACTATTTTGGAAGGACTCTTCGAGGAATAACATCCTAGCAGAATCTTACCCAAGAGCTTTCTCGTATGTTCTAAATGAAGATATGTCGGTACAAAACTTTTTGACTGTCACGTCGCTCAATATGACGTTCCACCTTCCCCTCTAGGACTAGGCGCATGCTGAAGTGAGAGAACTGCAAAATGAAATGACAAACATCTCTCTCTCTCTCTGAATCCCATGACTGTTGGACATATATGTGGGGATCTGTAGAATTCAGTGCACGCAAATACTACACCTTCTGCTTCCGAGATGTGCATGCACATGAGGCTTTCAAGTGGATTCGGAAGTCCAAGGCTACCATGAATATAAAGGTTTTTGGATGGCTACTACTCTCAGATCGACTAAACACTCGGAATATGCTCAAAAGAAGACACTACAACATAGGTGATAATCATAATTGTATCCTTTGTGGCCTCAAAATTGAAGAGACGTTGGAACACTTGTTCTTTGAATGCCTGTTCAGTTATGAATGTTGGAGTAGTATTAATATAAACTGGACTACACGGCTGCAAAATGTGTTGGCATCTAGACAAAATTGGGATCGAGCCCTCTTTATGGAAACTTTTCTCCTGGCGGCTTGGAGTACCTGGAAAGAGCGCAATAACAAACACTTCAGAAAGATCATCCCCTCAAAGGAATCCTAGCTTCATAGATTCAGGAAGATTTCTCTATCCTTACTTATAGGGTAAAGGAGAAAATAAATATTTCATTCCCTCCTTCCTTGTTTCCTGTGATGCCCCCGATTCAATTGTACACTAATCATACACGCAAACGTGTACGATCAAGATCAAGGACTCACGGGAAGATATCACAACACAACTCTAAAAACAAATAAGTCATACAAGCATCATATTACAAGCCAGGGGGCTCGAGGGATCAAATACAAGTGCTCGATCATAAATGAGTCAGCGGAAGCAACAGTATCTGAGTACATACATAAGTTAAACAAGGTGCCATAAGATGGCTAGCACAAACTAGGATACAGATCGAAAGAGACGCAGGCCTCCTACTTGGGATCCTCATAACTACTCCTGGTCGTCGGTGGTCTGCACATAGTAGTAGGCACCCTCGGTGCAGGAGTCGTTGTCAAGGGTGGCATCTGGCTCCTGGGTTCCAACATCTGGGTGCAACATCTGAGAAGAATGGAAATGGGGGGAAGAGGGAGCAAAGCAACCGTGAGTACTCATCCAAAGTACTCGCAAGCAAGGATCTACACTACATATGCATTGGTATCAATGAAATGGGTAGTATCTATGGACTGAACTGCAGAATGCCAAAATAAGAGAGGGATAGCTAGTCCTATCGGCGACTACACTTCTGGCAGCCTCCATCTTGAAGCATGTAGAAGAGAGTAGCAAGTGTAGCATCAAGTAACAATGCATAGTATAATCCTACCCGACGATCTCCCCTTGTCGCCCTCTGGGAAAGCGATCACCGAGTTGTATCTGGAACTTGTAAGAGGTGTGTTTTAGTAAGTATCCGATTCTAGTTGTCATAAGGTCGAAGTACAACTCCGGGTCATCCTTTTACCGAGGGACACGACTATTCGAATAGATAAACTTCCCTGCAGGGGTGCACCACATTACCCAACACGCTTGATCCCTCTAGCCGGATACACTTTCCTGGGTCATGCCTGGCCTCGGAAGATCAACACGTCACAGCCCTACCTTGGCACAACAGAGAGGTCAGCACGCCGGTCTAAATCCTAAGCGCATAGGGGTCTGGGCCCATCGCCCTTTGCACACCTGCACGTTGCGAACGCGGCGGGAAGCAGACCTAGCGTCCCTAATACAAGAGCAGGTGTTCCAGTCCAATCCGGCACGCGCCGCTCAGTCACTGACGTCAAGAAGGCTTCGGCTGATACCATGACGTCCAGTGCCCATAATTGTTCCCGCGTAGTTGGTTAGTGCGTATAGGCTCGTAGCCAGACTCAGACCAAATACCAAGATCTCATTAAGCGTGTTATTTTGAAGTAACCGCGGATGCCCACCAGGGACCAGGCCCACCTGTATCCTAGGTGGTCGCAACCTGCCATGTCGCTCTACCACAAAGTAACCATCAGGGGGCTGCCGGGAACCCAGGACCACCACTACCTGGGTGGAACCACCTGCCCCTTCAGCCCCCATCTCCGAATCATCAACATAAGTATGTAATAGTATAGTATATACTCGTGATCACCTCCTGGGTGATCACAGCCCAATAATATAGCATGGCAGATGGTCAAGAGTGTAGGGCCACAGATGTAATACTAGCAACCTATTCTAAGCATTAGGATAGCACGTAAAGGTATCGACAATTGTAGCAACAATGACATGCTATGCAACAGAATAGGAGCTATTGAATCAACAACAGTAGCAAACCTAATGCAAGAATAAGAGATAAGAGAGTGGGCGATATCTGGTTGATCAAAGGGGTTGGCTTGCCTGGAAGCTCTGTTGTACAGGAAGAAGAGTCGTAGGTGACGTAGTCGTACTCAGTGGCATCAGCGCCGGTCTCGGGGTCTACCAGAGATAAGAGGGGGAAGAAACAGTAAATATGGAGCAAACAAAGCATCACAAAACATAACCAGGCAATACGCGATGCTAGGTATGCCCTAACGCGGTACTAGGCGATACTGGCGAAGGGGAAAAACATCCGGGAAAGTATTCCCGGTGTTTGGCATTTTTGGACAGATGAACCGGGGGTGGATTGTTGCATGTTATCTATGCTAGGGACGTGTGGCGAATGAACGGACTGCGTATTCGGATTCGTCTCGTCGTTCTGAGCAACTTTCATGTACAAAGTTTCTTCATCCAAGTTACGGTTTATTTTATATTAATTTATAAGGATTTAATCATTTTCTTGCAAAAAAAACAATCTATTTTGGAGTGCTGATTGTTTTTCTTTTGCCACGACATCCACGAACATGATTCCCTGATGAAACTTGGCAAGCACTTAAAACATTTGTCATTCTTTGCCACCAAATATTTTTTAGAATTTTTTGATTTTTTTTATATTTTACTATTCATGGTGGTATCATAAGAGCTAAAACTCGGATGGGCACTTTCCAACATTTTTGTCATGAATACAAATCACACTGACATATAGGTGATGTTTTCCGAACATTTTGGTATCTTATTTGCATTTTTCTAATTTAGTATGAATTAGTTATGAAGTTTTCAAACTAACGGTCAAACGGTCAAAGGGCAAAAGCATAAGAACCGGTGACTTTTGGAAACTAGGGGTAAAACAGCCGAGTGGGACACAACTAGGGGCATAAATCTAATTATCCCTTTGAGAAAAGTATACTTTTCGTCCCTCAATTTTTATCGGAGTCTAGATTTGGTCCCTTAACTCTAAAACTGGACAACTTGCACCCTGAACTTCTAAAACTGGACAAGATTAATCCTTGATCACGGTTTTGGCCGAATTTGGTGTTGTCCCACCCCAGTTTTGACCGTGCTGACTTAAATTCACATACTTTTTTCAAGTCCGCGTAATGTTTTCAAATTCTGGTACTTTTTCAATTGCGTGAAATTTTTAAAATTTTGTGTACTTTTTTCAGATCCGGGTACTTTTTCCAAGTTCATGTACTTTTTTCAAATCTGCGTACTTTTTGAAAGTTCATGTAGTTTTTTCATATTCATGTAATTTTTAAAATTGATGTACCTTTTCAGATTCACGTACATTTTTTTGGAAAGAGTTCATGAATTTGAAAAAATTATGCAAACTTGAGAGAAGTACGCGGATTTGGATATTTTTTACGCAACAATATGTGGATTTTAAAAAATCATGTCAACTTGAGACAAGTACGTGAATTTCAAACAAAGTTCCTGGATTGGAAAAGGAACACAGATTTGAAAAAAATACATGAAATTTAAAAAGTATCCGGATTTGAAACAAGTACGCGAATTTCAAAAACAGTTCATGGATTTGGCAAACATACTTGGATTTGATAAAATTACACAAACTTGGGAAAAAGTACGTGGATATGAAAAAGGTATGCAAATTTGAAAAAAAAAGTACGAAAATTTCAAAATAGTTCACTTATTTGAAAAAAGTATGTTTGTTTTTGAAAAGACCACATGACCTTGAAAAACTACGCGGATTTGAAGAGTGTGTGTGTGAATTTCAAAAAAGTTCATGGATATTAAAAAATTCCGCGAATTTGGGTGAGCACCGGTCAAAACCAGGGTGACTCAGCACCAAAACCGGTCAAAATTGAGACCAGGGATGAACCTTGTCCGGTTTCGATAGTTGGGGGGTGCAAGTTGTCCGGTTTTGGAGTTGAGGGACCAAATCTAGACTCCACTAAGAGTTGAGGGGCGAAAAATATACTTTTCTCCATGGTTTTTCCTCTGGTTACCTCAGGCCTCTAGGGTCTCTAACCCCTTGAGCTCCTGGGTACCTCTAGCATGGGTCTCGGGACACCCCGAGCCTCCGGGATGGAGGTGGTTTCCTCTCTGGATCCCTCGAGCCTCTAGGGTCTTTGACTCCTGGAACTCCGTGGTGTTGTAGGTGTCGCCTCTGTTGGGGCCCGGTCTCCAGGCCCTTTAGCCCGGGCCTTGGAGATATCCGGGGTTGCGATGATCAGGTTTCTGAGGTGAGTATAAATACTTTCCTTTCTTCCACCTCTAGCCCTAATCCTCCATTTTGAGCTTCACCATCATCGTCCAACCCTAAATGCTTACTCTTCACCCCTTTCCTCAAACTCCAGCAAAGTTTTAGGATTAAAAGAGAATTACCCGCTCTACACTTTCACCAAACCAATTTGTGATCCCCATACTTGTTTGTCACCAAACTTGTTACTCTTGAAGATTTGGGACTCCTAGGCGGTAGGAGTCAAGCCTGGAAGCTTCCTTGCGTGTGGTCTGCTCTGGGAAGTTTGTAAAGGTCCGGTGGTCACCTTCAAGACCAACCATGAGTGATTTGAGGCTCATTCGTTGAGGTGACTTAAAGGGAGACAAGGTGAACTTCGGGATGCATTCGCATCTTGGACTTGTGTGGTTTATCCATTCCCACACATTTACTTGTGTTTGCTTGCTAGCTAGCTTGTTACTCTTGCTTACCTAGTATACTAGCTTGTTTGCCATATCGCACCGCAGATTGCATATCTAGAGAACTTATTTTATCTGCACATCCCCTAAAATTGTAAGTAAAGCTAAAGTTGTCACAACCCTAGTCAGTGCATGCATTAGAGTGTTTGCATCATGTTTAAATTTCAGTTAAACTTGAAATGGGGATGTTCAAACCCTAGCACCAAATGAAATGCAACTAGGATCAAAATAAAAATATTTTCAATGAACCTGAAATGCCCTTCAAAAATGTTCATCATCTTTGCCTTGGTCTAGAACCTCTGACAAAAATGGTTCACATTTTTCTAGGAAAGCATTGGGTCACTGAATTAAGTCATATGCTATTTGCATTTGGGCATTTAAATGCTATATAATATTTTAAATGTCCAAATATTCATGAACTGAAATGTTTGCTGTTGGAAAGAATCCAAACAGTGGCCACAAGCAGTCTCATGATTTTTGACAATGCTCTGGCATTTTTACTAAATCCAAAACAATTACATATAATAGAAAACAAAAAGTATTAGGAGAGAGAGAGAGAGAGAGAGAGAGAGAAGCACTCACCTGGCCTTACCTGAGAGGCCCAGCAGCAGCCAGCCCACCAGAGCCCAGCTGCCAGTCATCCCCTTCCTGTGGACAGAAGGACGTCGGGCGCGTGCCCGACGCGCGCGCACCGCCGCCCGGCCACCTCCTGCTTGCCGTTTTACCCCTCGTCGCTCTGGAGATGCCACGCGACCCCCCTGGAGCCATATGGATCCCCCACACATTCTCTCCCCTTCTCTGTCTCGCTCTCTCTCCCACAGCCGAACGCCACGGTCGCCGCCGATCGCTGCCACCACGGCTACCGGCCACCCTACCCCTCCCAGTACAGCCTAGAGGCTCCTCCGCGATACCCTCTTCCTCTCGACCAAGCCACCTGACGCCAGACGCAACGCAGCCTTGCCTAGGCCGTCATCTTCAACCTTCGGCCCGTGGATCACCACCGACGATTCGCCGTCTCTGAAGCGTCCCCGAGCCCACTAAGCTCTCCGTTCGACGCATTGTGAGCTCTAATCTGTTTCCCCTCCTCCCTCGTGCTCTATCCTGCATCGTAGTCGCTCCCCCGCGAGCACCCGAAGCCGCCGTCCGCCATGGCCGACGAGCTCTGTGCCCCGAGCCCCTCCGCTCCTACTAGATGCTCCGGCGTGCTTCTGATGACCTTTAGGTGCTGCCTAGCACCTCCGTTTGCTCGCCCTCGAGCTGCAGCCCTGCGCCCATGGAACCCGAGCCCCGCCGCCGCTTGACCTCATCGCCGAACCCAACTCCGGCAACCCCAGGACCTCCCTCCACCTCCGTTGGATGCGGCCGAGTGCCAGCTTTCCAATAGTACCGCCCGCGGCCCAAGCAGCCTCCTGTAGGTGAAACCCGAGCCACTCCAGTGCACACCCGCCGCAGATTTGGTCGTCGGCGTTCACACACTGGTGGTGATGACGTGGCACCGTCATTAGGGACTAATTACCAACTTAATTACCCCCTGACCCACTGACACACGGGCCCCACGCCCTTAGTTAACCACAGTTTAAATTCCTGTTAGTTTTAACTAATCACCATGGCCCCACGCGTCAGCGTTGACCTGGTCGACGTGGCCCCTGACCGACCCCACCCGTCAGTGACCCAAGCCAGCTTGTGACACTGACCAATGGGCCCCACTGGTCAGGTTTGACCTGGACCAGCACCTGTTGACCTGCTGAGGTCAGCATGACGCAATGCTGACGCAGTAATAGGCTTTTCTGGATTTATTCTTATTCAGGCAATTTCAGAAAATAGTGCTAACTTCAAAAATTCATAGAAATTCAACCATAACTCCAAATGAAATAAGTTATATATGAAAAATTATCAGAAAAATTCAATCTATCCATATGTACTGGTTTCATGCATGTTAGAACACTTTAACCTTGCTGTCTAGGTGAAAAAAGTTAATGCACTAATATGACTTCATGAAATGGGTTTGCATTTGAATCTTTGGTTGAAATGGACTCATTCCAATCTGTTCTAGCTTGCATTAGCCAAAAACACATTCATATTGCCATGTCATAGCATGCATCATATTGTTGCATTGCATTGATTATGTTCCCTCTTGTTTGCCGGTGTTTGTCCCCTCTCAGTAGACGTGGTTTCGACGATGTGATCGATGACACCGATGAAGAACTATACTATCTTCAGAAGTGCCAGGCAAGCAAAACCCCCCGTGTTCATTCCGATACAATCCCACTCTCTCGCCCCTGCTCTCTTTTACTGCATTAGGACAACAACGATTCATCTGTTACTTGCTCCGGTAGTTGAACCCCTTATCCTCTGCATGACCTGTCATTGCCATAGTAAATAGATGAAACCCACTAGCATGAGTAGGAGTTGTTTGAGCCCTGATGTGCCTACTCATTCATGCTTGTTTGTCGTGCCTGCTATTGCTTAGAGTTGTGTCAGGTCTGATTCATCGGGGGTGAATCGGAGGTGTGTGTACATGTCTTACTGTTGAGAGCTAAGTGTGTGAACACGATTTGGTAAAGGTAGCGGTGAGAGGCCATGTAGGAGTACATGGTGGGTTGTCTCATTGAAGTCGTCCTCAGGAACTAAGTTCTGTGTTTGTGATCCATGAAACAGTTACTACCACACATTGGGATCCTTAATTGACTCTCTCGGCTTCTTAATCACCCTTGTCCTCTGTCCAGGAGTTGCAAGTAGTTTCTGGTGTTTGTAGTATGCTGGAGGCCGTGGGCAGCGCTGACCGGAGGGGTGGGCTGTGATGCGGTAGGCACGTGGCCGGGCATGCCGGGCGCCCGTTTGGTGTCTCGGAACCCTGTACACATCATTCGGGGCCGTATGTGGAAACCTCGGCCGGAGTCCCTGCGGATGGAACCTGAATAGGCGATAAACCTGGACTAGAGACTTGAGTGTTTAGGTAGGCCGTGGCCGACACCCTCGCTGGGCTTCCGCTTGAAGGTTGTCGAGTACATGTCGTGTAAACGACGATAAGTGGTGAGAGCGTGTGTGAAGAAGTACACCCCTGCAGGGTTATAGATGATCTATTCGAATAGCCGTGTCCGCGGTAAAGGACTTCTGGGTTGCCTATAACAGTTTATAGACAAGTGAAAGTGGATACTCTAAAATGCGCAAGATAAGCGTGAGTGCTATGGATGGCGTTCTCGTAGGTAGATGGGAGCGGATCCATAGTGGTGTATTGAATGGTGAATATGTGGACTCGTGTGCGCCACCTCAAAAGAGTTACTTGCAGTCATAGTTTAGGGTAGCCACTGAGTCAAAGCTGGCTTGCTGCAGTTAAACTCCACCACCCCCCCTTTATTGATACCGATGCATATGTAGTTAGTTCTGATGTAAGTCTTGCTGGGTACATTTGTACTCACGTTTGCCTATTTTATGTTTTGCAGAGAGACGTCAGTCTCGCTAGTAGTTCCGTGTGGACTTCGACGTTTAGCTTGCTACCTCAGCTACGATCTTGTGCCCTTGGCAGGATCTGGTAGATAGTCAGGCTTCTCAGCCTTTTCCATTTGTAGATGTCTGTACCCAGACATGTTAAGCTTCCGCATGTGCTTTGACTTGTATGCTCTGAATGTTGGGTCATGAGACCCATGTTTGTAATATCTCGCTCCTCGGAGCCTAATGAATAAATACTTGAGTTGTAGAGTCATGTTGTGATGCCATGTTGTATTTGCGCATATCGAGCATATTGTTTGTATGATTGAAATGCTTGGTATGTGTGGGATCCGACAATCTAGTTGTTTATCTTGGCAGCCTCTCTTATGGGGAAATGTAGTCTAGTGCTTCCATGAGCCATAGTAGTCCGCTACAGCCCAGTTCACCGGAGTCCTGCTAGCCCAGCACTACTGCTCAGGACACTTGACTGGCCGGCATGTGTTTCACTTCGTTCCTGTGTCTGTCCCTTCGGGGAAATGTCACGCGGTGACATCCGGAGTCCTGCCTAGCCTGCTACAGCCCGGGTTCCCGGAGTCCTGTTAGCCCAGTGCTACAGCCCGGATTCACACGCTGTTGACCGACATGTTCGATGTTGATTCATGTATGCCTGTCCCCATAGGTTAGTGCCGCTTTGGGTTTACGACTAGCCATGTCGGCCCGGGTTCTATGTTATATGGATGCTAGCGACACTATCATATACGTGAGCCAAAAGGCGCAAACGGTCCCGGGCCATGGTAAGGCGACACCCATGGGAATACCGTGCGTGAGGCCGCAAAGTGATATGAGGTGTTACCGGCTAGATCGATGTGACTTGGAATCGGGGTCCTGACAAAAATTTTGTAGTATCCAATTCAACGCCCCATCCCCCCTTCACTAGTCGAGCTATCCTTTTAGAGACTTTTGGCTCAAGTATATTGACGACTTGAGAGAGTGATCTTCCTCAAGTCAAGATTGAACATAAAAGGCCAACGAGCATCAAAGTTTGCATTATTCTTCTCGTCCTGTCTACAGATAATATTAAATTCAACCCCCACCCACATACACACACAACTAACATGGGTAAATTCTCGTCTCCACATATATGAACCATTTCATCTAGGAAATCAACCAGGGCCCAATCAAAACGATCAAGTTTCGACCGCACGTGAAACTTGACAGCATAGTCACTCACTTGCATTTTTCAAGCATCAAGCGAAGACTTATTCACACCAAGAGTGATACCACCCGATCTCCCCTGAGGAGGTAGATAGTACCATGCATACACCATACCACCAGAAATATTATCTAAAAACTACGATCTGAAGTTGGGTCTACCATTCTCCATGAGAGCTATAAATCCAACTTATGCTCCCTCGCAGTCTCCAGCAGAAATATACGCTTCACTTTTTTATTTTTTTTTATTTTTTTAGAGAAAAGGCGAGCGCCCGACTTTATAGATAAAGCCACGAGGCAGAGTCAAACACCAACACATGACAGCACATAAGTTCAACAGAATATGGCTAAGAAGTACGGGTACAAGGCATCCAACCTAAACATGGCGCGTAGGCCAGCATGACAAACAGCCGAAGCAATTAGGGATCCGTCCTCCTGGAGTGCCGCAGCAGGAAAGAAGCCATAGATTTCATTTTAGAAAGCATATAATCGAAAACCTCTAGGTCCCCCTCCTTAGTCAATGATCTCCACTTCTGCAAAAAGACATTGGCTTTAAATAAGCAACTCACTGGGTTAGCCGGGAAAATGTGTTCAATAGTGAACTTGTTTCTAGTAGTCCATAATGACCAACAGATCGCAGCCCAGCCCACCATAAAGACCCGCTTAGACCGGCCAGCTAGAGAATTCATACACCGCCGCAGGTCCTCAAAAGAAGAGGGGTTCCAATTAACATGAAGCCAAAGTCTAATGCAACTCCAAATGAATTTAGCCAAAGAACAATGGAAAAAGATATGCTCCGTATTCTCAAGAGTACCACATAGCTGGCAACTGTCAGAGCCCGGCCCGTTCCTCTTCTTAATCTGATCAGCCGCAGGGAGTTTACAACGAAGAGATTGCCAAAGGAAGATTTTAATCTTAGGAGGAATGCGGGCAAACCAAATGCACTTAAATTTATCATGCGACCACCAGCGATAAGTTTAGAATACGTAGATTTAATCGAAAACGCCCCGAGGAAGAATGGGGCCAAACACCGGAGTCCTCTTCCTCCGAGAGCAAGGGGAAGTAGGCAGTAAGGTGTTGCCAGTCTTCCAACTCCACAGGGGAAAGGGAACGCCGAAAATCTAAAACCCAACCCTGAGCCGAGAGCTCAAAGATAGAGATCTCGGGATCAGCAGAAAAAGAAAACAGAGTCGGGTAGGCCACCGCAAGCGGGGTGTCCCCTACCCACCAATCTAACAAAAAACGAGTAGATTCACCGTCTCGCACTACGAATTTCACAAGAGACCGAAAGATCGGTCTAATATCAACAAGTTGACACCAGAGTTGAGAACCACCAGAAGCAGGCGCGAACATTGGACTCGAGGAAGGGAAGTATTTAGCTTTGAGAAGGGTAAGCCAAGCAGGACGATCCTCCAGGTACATTATCTTCCACCACCATTTTAACAAAAGGCATTTATTCATGATCCTAGTGTTAATAATGCCAAGGCCTCCCATGATCTTAGGTCTACAAATGAGATCCCGTTTGACCATCCTATATTTGCATTTATTATCGGAAGAGTTCCAGTAAAAGGCACCCCTGTGCTTATCGAAACCCGTGTGTATCCCTTCGAACAGGAGATAGAAACCCATTAAAAACATCGGAAGAGAGGAAAGGCAAGAGTTGGTAAGGGCTACCTTGCCCGCTTGAGAGTTATATCTACCTCGCCACGGCAAAACTCTATTGCCAACTTTAGTCACTGCTAGGGCAAAGTCTTTCGCCAAAAGCTTGAGAGGGGAAATAGGTAAACCCAAATATTTGAGAGGATAATACCCAAGAGAGCAGTTCGTAAGATGTGCCACCCGCTGCGCTTCCGAATCAGACACCCCAGTAACAATGACCTCGCTCTTAGAGAAGTTAATTTTAAGACCCGAAAGGGCTTCAAAGCAAAGAAGAAGAAATTTCAGATTCATGAGAGAAGTCTCATTAAGTTCAACCATAATTATTGTATCGTCCGCATATTGGAGGTGAGTAATGCCATTAGGGATGAGGTGAGTGCTAACAGGCGAAATGTGACCAGCAGACGCAGCACGCGACAGAATGTGAGATAGAGCATCAGCCGCAAAATTAAAAAGTAAGGGGGACGCCGGATCACCTTGTCTCAAACCCCTACCATTCGCAAAAAAGTTACTAGTTTGCCCACTGACAGCCACCGCTGTGTGACCACCGGTGACAAGTTGCATCAGGCGATGAACCACCGCACCATCAAAGCCCTTAGCCAGCAAAACTTGGCGGAGAAAGTTGTAAGTGCATCTAGTGCCCCTTAGTGATTTTGGTGTATTGAAGACTTATAGGTTAAGTATCTAATGCGTTTATGAGTGTACACAGGCCTATAAGTCTATGAGGAGTTTGATATTTACAGAGAAAGTCGACCCCTAAAAATGAAGTTCTTCGACTGAAGACTTTGATATACTGAAGACTTTCTGAAGACTTTGAAAGTGAAGAAATTGGTGTGACCTTGAAGACTTGGTATTCATTCGAGGAACATGAAGCGTGAAGACTTTTGTTTTTGTAGTTTCATTTTCTCTTTCTTCAGTCATAGGAAACACCGCACTGTTAAAGGGGGTCGAGGAAATACTAAGGAGATATTTCCAAGTGATGCTCATCTCAAATCCTACACCTACCAATCCCTTCGAGTGAAGACATTGGAAATCTCATACAGTTCAGTCAATTTCTTCAGTGACAGAGACACAGTTCTTCTGGTCACTGAGCACTTTGCTCTGACTGAGGAGTTAGGAATTCGCCAGTGCGAATTGCCTACACAGTGAGGAACATGATAGCCCTGAGGAATTTGTACCTAAATTTCCGACCGTTGCTATGCTGAGCGCCAGCTGTCCCAAAATATCTTGTCCACATAACGGTCATATCATTGAAGGGCATTTATGTCTTATCATGTCGGGCTGCTCCCTAGGCTATAAATAGCCGCCCCTACAACCAATAGCTGGTTGGCTGCTCCGCGAGAACTTGACACTTGTCATTTGAGAGCAACCCATCCTCCGAGGACTTTGAGCGAAAATCATCAAGTGAGGAAAATCCAAACCCAAACCCAAAACACCTACAAACCCAAAGTGATTGAGCATCACTGAAGAGATTGATCCTGCATGGATCCGACGCTTGTTACCTTTGAAGACTTTGCTTCTTCCAGACGGTTAGGCGTCAAGGTCTAGAGCATCCAAGAGGAATTGTGGATCGCCGAGTGACCTAGTCTGTGAAGGTTTGGAAGTCACCTGAAGACTTACCACGAGTGATTAGGCGAGGACTGTGTGTCCTTAGCTCAAGGAGAATACAGTGAGGACTGTGTGTCCAGGACTAGGTGTCCTCGAGTTTAAATACTCAGCCGCCCCAACCAGATGTACAACTGAGACAACAGTTGGAACTGGTCTACCAAATCATTGTCTTCACCAAGCTTACTGGTTCTATTTCCTCAACACTTTCATTTCCTCATTACTGTGTAGTGTGTTTGTTCATATATGTGTTTGAAGACTTTGACTGAAGACTTTCTCAATTTTCTCAGTTCAATTTCTTCAGTCTGTTTGTCTTCATCTTGTGCTATCCTGTGTTTACGCTTTATGTACTTTGTGTTTGTCTTCATTTCATCATGATGACCATGCATGTAATCTGCTATGTTTACTTCTGAGTACTTATTCCGCTGCTAGTAGTTCTTCTCTAAGGAATTTCCTCACGAGCAAATTCCTTAGTGAAGAATTTCATAAAAATCGCCTATGCACCCCCCCCCCCTCTAGTCGATATAACGCACTTTCAATTGGTATCAGAGCAAGGTACTCCCTTGTTCTGTGTGATTTTGGTTTAACCGCCTGGAGTTTTAGTTATGTCGACCGCAGGTATGATCAAGGTCTCTGCTGGGTGTCCTACCTTCGATGGGACAGACTACCCCTACTGGAAGAATAAGATGCGAATGCATCTTGAGGCAATTGATAACGATCTCTGGTACGTTGTGGAAATGGTGTTCCCTCCGTCTCACCCTCACTGAACGCTACCGGTGTGAAGAGATTCAAGCAACTCGACTCTCAAGCGAAGAATATCATATGTGGCCATCTGAGCAAAGGACGGTATGGTAGAGTGAGTGCTTTGGAGACTGCTAAGCTTATCTGGGATAGGTTGTCCAAGGTCAATGAAGGAGTTTCAACTCAGCGTGACTCACGAGTTGATGTTCTTCGCAATCTCTTCAACCGCTTCAAAAGACTCGACAATGAAAATGTTCAGCAAACCTTCGATCGCCTCACTGACATCTCAAATGAGCTTCAAGCACTTGGTGCCACTGACATCACCGACCATGAGGTGGTGAAGAAA
Organism: Aegilops umbellulata; assembly: GCA_032464435.1. Taxonomy (NCBI): domain Eukaryota; kingdom Viridiplantae; phylum Streptophyta; class Magnoliopsida; order Poales; family Poaceae; genus Aegilops; species Aegilops umbellulata. Next base: position 372,710,810 of record CP136057.1, read on the forward strand.
TTGCTGAGATCGCTTGATTCCTCATTTGACACTCTGGCACTGATGATACAAGAGCGTGCTGATTACAAGTCACTTGACCCCGCTGATATCCTCGAGAGGCTTAACACTCATGAGTTCCAGCTTGCTGAAAAGAGAGATCTCTATGGTTCGAGCTATGGCAGATCACGTGCACTGAAGGCCAAGGCAGTTTCTGAGTCCGAAGATGAAGACTCTGGTAGGAGCCTTGGTGATCCTGAAGAACTGAGTCATGATCTAGCACTGCTTGTGAAGAAATTCCAGAAGTTCTCAAGACGTGGTCGCTTTGGAAAACCCTCAAGGAGCAATGATTCCTCATCCATTGACTATAAGAAGAGGCTTTGTCACAAATGCAGGAAACCAGGACATTACATTCAAGATTGTCCTCAGTGGGAAAAGGAATCAAAGAAGAAGAAATACAAGGATTACAGTTCTGTTGATGCAAAGAAAAAGAAGAAGTCCTCAAAATCTTCATCATCAAAATCCTCAAAGTCTTCGTCTCACAAGAAGAGCAACTCCAAGAAGGCTCGGGCATTCATTGGCAAGGAAATGGACTCTGAGGCTGAATCTGAAGAAAATGAAGCAGAAGAGGAATCTGATGATTCTGAGTCTGGTGTGGCGAGCCTAGCCCTCGCTACTGCATTTGTTAGCAAATCCATCTTCAACGTTGAAGAAAGTGATCTCACCAACAAGGCTGATGAAGGCAGTGATGACTACGCTCCCACCTATTGCTTCATGGCAAAGGGTGCCAAGGTACTCAAATACGCCTCCTCCGAATCTAATGAGGATGAATCTGATGAAAATCTTAAGCCTAGCTACTCTAAACTTGCTAAGATTGTTGTGCAACAACAAAAGGCTTTTGAAAAGGTTCAAAACATGCTAGACAAAAGTGATGATGTGTTGGGTGAAGAATTGGATCGCACTAAGGCCTTAACTGAAAATCTTCAGAGACTTCAGACTAGGTTTGACAACCTTCAAAGTCATCATAACACTCTCTTATCTGATCATGAGAAGCTTTCTTATGAATATCTTCAAAAGAAGCAAGATCTTGAGAAGCTAAGAGTGAGTTATGAAGATCTTCAGAAGGAGCGCGATTCATTACTTGCTCAACAAATCAGCGCTGCTGAGGAAGAATTTATTCCTCCATGTTTAAAATGCATTGAATGAGAACCTGCTAATTCTTCACCTGAATGTTCAAATGCTTCTAATGTTACAAATTCTTCACCTGTCTCTGCTATCACTAATTCCTCATCTGAGGACATTGCTAGTATTATTGACGATGCAGGGCTGAAGGAATTGTACATGACAGGCATGTACAAAAGCCTCAAAGGGCATCAGACTCTTTGTGATGTGCTTAAAAAGCAGATCCTCAACAGGAACCCTAGGAAAGAGGGTATTGCCTTTGAGAGGAAACTCAATGCTGATGGTACATATTGGAAGCCTGAGCAATACCCCAAAACCTCATGGGTTGCTGCAAAGGGACCTCCAGTTGATCCATCTAATTTATCTGGCTATACGTGTGAATCTTCTCATTCTTCTGATGAGTCATTTGACTCCGACTATAAAATGTTCAAAAATCAGAATGGTGAAGTATTTGCTCGATATGTTGGCACTAACTGCAGGAATGGTTCCCCTATGAAGAAAATCTGGGTTCCCAAAAGGTGCCTTGAAAGTCTTCAGGTGAATGTCCTCATGACACCACCTATGAAGAAAAGGAACCCCAGATCAAATTCTTCATACGGACCAAATTCCTCAAGGGGATCAAATTCCTCACATGGATCAAAATCCTCATATGAACATCATCGTGCTAACAACTCTGTTTCGCAGGGAAGAGCCAAGGGCTATGAATATGAGCATTATTCTTCTAATCATTATGTTCATAAGTCCTCGAAGAATTTCTCTGCTTATGCATATGCTTACCCTAACCCCTCTTATGTGAAACGAAATGGTTTGGCCGCTTTGCCACCATTCTCATATGGAGCTCGCAGAGTGATGAATTCTTTGCCACCCCTTCAGATGTGGGTGGTGAAGAAAAAGAACTAATCTCTTCTGCAGGGTCAGGTCTCCAGACGTGTTGTAACGTCTGAAGAATTTGCTGGGGACCTGACAAAATGCCTGAAAGGACGCAGGCTAACCATGATGAAATGAACTTTCATTTCACACGTCCTCCCTCTGTTTTATCTGTTCTACTGCCTGATGAAATTGATCTGATGAATTGTGATATCATATTCTTCACTGCTGAAGTATATGAGGTCGTAAGTTGCACTAATTCATCTGCAGGATGATCAACCCAAAGCCACTGAATGGGTACTTGATAGTGGATGTACAAATCACATGACTGGTGATAGAAATCTGTTGATGGATGCTCCCTTATCGTCATCACATATGAAGCATATCATCTTCGCTGATAAAAGCAAAAGTCAGGTATTGGGTCTAGGTAAGGTTGCTATCACAAAGGATTGACACATGGACAAAGTCATGCTTGTTGAGTCCTTAGGATACAACCTTATGTCTATCTCAATGCTTTGTGATCTTGATATGGTTGTTGTCTTTGGCAAGTATCGTTGTGTTGTGATTATGGAAGCTGACAAATCCAAAGTCTTTGAAGGCTTTAGGAAAGGAGAGTTGTATATTGTTGATTTCTCTGCAGATTCACAACCAGTCGTGTGCCTACTTGCAAAAGCTTCAGAAGGATGGCTATGGCATCGACGACTTGGTCATGCAGGCATGAGGAATTTGCACACGCTTGCGAAGAACAAGCATGTCATTGGCATTGAGAATGTCAAATTCCTCAAGGATCACTTATGCGGTGCCTGTGAAGCTGGAAAGATGACTAAGGCCAAGCATCCAGCAAAGACCATCATGACCACTACTCGTCCATTCGAATTGCTTCACATGGATCTCTTCGGTCCTAATCATTATTCCTCTGTTTCAAATGAAGCATCTCAATATGGCTTTGTTATTGTTGATGATTACTCTCGTTACACATGGGTACACCTTGTCTCTTACAAAACTGAAGTGCAGGAAGTCTTCAAACGATTTTCCTCGAGGGCTTCAACCAACTTTGGTGTGAAGATCAAGCACATCAGAAGTGACAATGGCACTGAGTTCAAGAATTCGGGTCTCGATGACTATCTTGATGAACTTGGTATTACTCATGAGTTATCTGCTCCTTATACTCCTCAACAGAATGGCGTCGTGGAGCGCAAGAACAGGACTCTTACTGAGATGGCTCGCACTATGCTCGATGAGTACAAAACCCCTCATCGTTTTTGGGTTGATGCAATTGATACTGCATGCCATATCATCAACAGAGTATATCTTCACAAATTCTTCAAGAAGACTGCATATGAACTCCTCACTGATAAGAAACCCAATGTGAGTTATTTCAAAGTCTTCGGTGCTAAATGCTGGATTTGAGATCCTCATCACAACTCTAAGTTTGCACCGAAAGCACATGAAGGTTTTATGCTTGGTTACGGAAAGGACCCGCACACCTACAGAGTCTTCAACAATGTTCTTCACAAGATTGTTGAAACTGTAGATGTGCGGTTCGATGAAACTAATGGCTCGCAAAGAGAGCACCAACCTTCTGTGTTAGATGAACCAGCACCTGAGGATTCTATCAAGCACAAGGCTACTGAAGATGTCATTCCTACTGAAGAATCTGCTGAAGAATTCATTCCAGAACGTGAAGAATGTCGAGCTGATGCACCTGAAGAAAATGCTGAGGAAATTGATGCTGAAGAAAATGCTGATCAAATTCCTCAACGACAACCAGCTCACCCTCGCGTTGCAAAAGAAGTGCAAGTGGAGAAGATCATCGATGACATTAGAGCACCAGGTCCTCTCACACGCTCAAAAGCTTCACATCTATCTAACTTTTGTGGGCACTTTGCTTTTGTCTCTATCATAGAGCCCACTAAGGTAGATGAAGCATTTCTGGAGCCTGAGTGGATTCAGGCCATGCAAGAAGAATTACATCAGTTCAAGCTCAACAACGTGTGGGAACTAGTCAATCGTCCCGATCCTCGCAAGCATAACATCATTGGCACAAAGTGGATCTACCGCAACAAGCAAGATGAAAATGGTGTTGTGGTGAGGAATAAGGCACGACTAGTAGCTCAAGGCTACACACAGGTTGAAGGAATTGATTTCGATGAAACATTTGCACCTGTTGCTAGACTTGAGGCTATTCGCATATTACTTGCTTATGCTAACCATCATGATATCATCTTATATCAAATGGATGTGAAAAGTGCATTCCTCAATGGTAAGCTTGAGGAAGAAGTATATGTTGCTCAACCCCCAGGTTTTGAAGATCCAAAACATCCTGACAAAGTCTTCAGACTTAACAAGGCCCTCTATGGCCTCAAGCAAGCCCCACGGGCGTGGTATGATACATTGAAGGAATTCTTCGTGAAGAAAGGCTTCACACCCGGTTCACTCGATCCCACTCTCTTTACTAAATCTTATGATGGTGAACTGTTTGTGTGCCAAATATATGTTATGATATCATCTTTGGCTGTACTGACCAACGTTATAGTGATGAATTTGCCTATATGATGAGTGAAGAATATCAAATGTCTATGATGGGAGAGTTGAAATTCTTCTTAGGTCTTCAAATTCGTCAACAGCGCAATGGCATATTCATATCTCAGGAGAAATACCTCAAGGATGTCCTGAAGAAATTCGGCATGCAAGATTGCAAAGGCATCAAAATTCCTATGCCCACAAATGGTCATCTATGCACTGATGAAAATGGTACTGACTTCGATCATAAGGTATACCGCTCCATGATTGGCTCTTTATTGTACTTATGTGCATCTAGGCCAGATATAATGCTTAGTGTTTGCATGTGTGCACGATTTCAAGCTGCACCAAAGGAATCACACCATAAGGCTGTGAAGCATATTCTTTGATATCTAGCTCACACACCAACACTAGGATTATGGTATCCCAAGGGCTCGGATTTTGATCTCATTGGATATTCTGACTCTGACTATGCTGGTGACCGTGTGGACCGCAAGTCAACATCTCGTACTTGTCATTTCCTCGGACGATCCTTGGTCTGTTGGTCCTCAAAGAAACAGAACTGCGTATCACTGTCTACTACTGAAGCTGAGTACATTGCTGCTGGTTCTTGCTGTGCTCAACTGCTATGGATGAAGCAAACACTCAAGGACTATGGTGTCAACGTGAAGAATGTGCCTCTCCTCTGTGACAATGAGAGTGCCATCAAGATTGCTCACAACCCAGTTCAGCACTCGAAGACAAAGCACATTCAGATTCGTCATCATTTTCTTCGTGATCATGTGTTAAAGGGCGACATTTCTATTGAGCATGTGAAGACTGAAGAACAGCTAGCCGATATCTTCACTAAGCCCTTGGATGAGAAGAGATTTAGCAAGTTGCGGTGTGAGCTAAATATCTTAGAGTCTTCGTATGTACTTTGAAAAGGCACTCATCCTAACACTTATGCAAAATTGATGACTTAGATGTGCAACACATGAGGAAATGTTTTTCTTCAATCAATGAAGAATAACACTCTAAGTGTGAAGAAATTAATGAAGAATTTGATTCTCAGAACCCTACGACAATTGTACACGGTGTCTGAAATCATCATTCTTATACGGTGGGTCACGCCACCACAAAAGTTGGAAATCTTCAGTTTGAGTCTTTTCCTCAACTTTTGAAATTCCTCAGTTTTTCAAATTCTTCAACTTTGCAAAATCTTCACTTGTGCCGTCGTTTTTCTTCATTGGCTATATATATATATATATATATATATATATATATATATATATATATATATATATATATATATATGAGTTTATGTCCTCTACAGCATTCACTTATGGCTATTTCTTCAAGTTGGTGTTTTCTGCTAAGTGAATGTGATCGGACCCTTCCCCTCTATGCTATACTCAATCCAATCTATTCACAAATTCTTCATGTGCATTCTATTTGAAACTCGTTCAAATTCTTCACTGTGTCCTTGTCAGCTGAAGAAATTGGGAACGGAACGTTAAAACTAATCTTATCCAAAATTTCGGTTTTGCCGCTCAAACCGTTCCGCATCCCATGATGCATTATTTTATCCACCCACGATCTTACACAATCTCCACTACACAGTACGTGGGTGACACATGTCGTGAGAAGGAGAACGGCCGGGGGCACGTTCGTCCTAAATCTTCGGGCGAGCTGTTTTTCACCGTGGCTATAAATACCCCCTGTCGCTGTCCTCACTTCTTTTACCCCGTTCGATCTCACTCTCCCGCTCGAGCTTCCAAACCCTAGCGCCGCCGCTACTCCATCGTCGCCGGTGAGGAAGAGCTTCACTGCCTCGACCTCGTCGCCGTCGTACTCGCGCCGACTGCGGAAATCTTCACCTCCGCCGCCACCGTAGACGTCTTCCTCCGCCAAGTTAGGGCATGGAAGATCTGCATCGACGAACTTCCCTGTTTCAACTCACAGTTCGTCGTGTTCTTCGTTCAGCGTAATTAAAAGCAAATTTTACTGCCCTCTTTGATTCGAAACTTTTCTACAAAATCTTCAAAGGTGTTTTATTCTTCAACTCCTCACACACAAAACACCTCACATGTTATCTGTTCTTGATTCATTTCCCTAAGCCTGATTTTCTTCAAGATTCCTCAATTGTGTGGATCCTCGATCTATACAACTCTGGAACCTAAGATATAAAGCGCTTAGTGAAATTCCTCAAGACGCATCTGGTCAAATTCCTCAAACTTGTTCTTTATGAAAAACCCTCTGAGAACGCATATGACCTCTTCCAATTCCTCGCAACTATACTCTGTTCACAGGTACACATGTCCGCTGTTGAATCATTAGGTTCTCATCAACTTAACTCATTTGCAGCATTCCTCGAAGAAAAGTTGCATACTTCTTCAGAGAATTCCATTGTTCAAATTCCTCAACTGAAGAAAATGGCTGAAGGTAAAAGGCCACAGAAAGGAGGAAAGAAGCCTGAGGTCATGACTGCTTTTGAAATCCCTGAGGATATTTATAAAGAGTACTGCACGCCTGATGAAGCCAAGTTTGGCAAAGAAGATAAAAATCAGCGCAAGGTGCGAATCCAGAGGATTGAACGGACATGGGCACGTGAATGGAGGGAGTACAGATACGTCACTCCAAAGTACATGAAGAAATTCGCACTGAACCCTCCATGTCCAAGAGCCCCATTGGCACCTGGCCAAGTGGCTGATCCCACTAGCATCAAACGCGGTGAGGATTTTCCTGAAGAATGGGCCAAGCGCCAAGCTAAACTGGCAAGGCAAGCCAGAGAAGCAGTGAGGAAATTCAATGAAGACTCTGCTGCTGTTGTTGTCACTGAGGCCTCTGCCAAGCCGAGGAAAGCAATGCTCAAGAAGCCCGCTCGCAAGCCAAGTGCTTCACCAGCAATGCCCTCACGGCCAAGTTCCTCAGCCACGCCCTCATGGCCAGAAACTTCAAAGTCTTCAAAGCAAATTCCTCATGATGCTCCTGTTCCACCAAAGTCCTCAGCACCTCCTCCACAGTCCTCAGCTGTCCCGACAAAGTCCTCAGCACCTGTGCATCTGGCCTCATGCCAAAGGACTATAGGCATCTCAATTGCCTCTGGTGTCTCAGCTAGTTCCTCAGCTGCACCAGGTTCCTCAGCTGGACCCTCTCTGCTAAAAAAAAGACTACTGCTGGACGCGGCACTCGCGCAAGTCCTAAGAAGAATCAGGTCGTCTTCACTGTACCATCTGATGATGATGAAGCTAATGAAGAAGAACTTGCTGAAATCATCAGAGACCGCCAAGAAAGGGCTGCTAAAGCCAAAGGCACACCTGTGCCACTGCTGTTGGATCCAAGGGCGATCCTCGATTATATTGATCTCTGGCATAAGGATCCCAACACACCTATGCCTGACTTCAAGCTGACACCTGGCCAAAGTCACATGTTGACTCACTTCATCCAAGAGGAGAAGTGGAAATATGACAGGGCCAGAGAGATCAAGAAATCACGGTATCGAAAAGAGAAGCTGCTGAAGAAAAATGTTGTCAAGATGACACCTGAGGAACTCGTCAAGATGCAAGCTGAAATCAAAGCCCTCAGCGACAACTTTGATTCTTACTATGCTGATTGGCAAGGAGCCAAGGTCAGATTTGTGAAGCTGACTGATACTTTCACCAAGGGTGCAGCCTCAACACAACAAGAAGTTCCTCACACTGAAGCATCTGTTCAGCAAACTGAAGAACATGCCAGCACCGCTGATGAAGTTCAGGCTGCTGAAGAAAATGCCAGCTCCAGGGCTGATGACTCTACTCCAGCCGCTGATGAAATTGCCAGGGCATCCACTAGTGGTGCGCCTGATGAAACTGAAGAAATCAGGGCAACTGCATCAGTTGTGCCTGAGGAAAATCAACCAGATTCCTCAGCTCCACCTGCACCTACTCCAACTCCTATTCTCCCATCTGCGTTAGATGTGAAGAAGACCAAGGCTGCAGAGCGAGCTGCGGTGAAGAAAAGGAAGGCATCAAATGCTTCAGAATCTTCAGCTCCCAAGAAGATGAAGCCGATGACCAGCTCGTTTGCAAATCCCATTGATGTTATTCCTATCTCATCCATGCCATCAAAGGACCTTGTTCCTTTTGGTGAAGATTATGAGATCCCAAGTGGATCAGATGAAGAAACTCAATCTGCTGCTTCCTCAGAGTAGATTGATGCAGAAATTGAAGTGGATGCAATCCCTTCAACCCCAATAGTCTCCTCACCAATGCCTCAGTTTGATGCTGAAGAGGCTGGTGTTGAAGAAATTGATAATGAAGATGTGGATATTGGAAGCACAACTCCGTTGATGAATGATGACTTTTGGGAAAGTCAACATCCAAATTCCCCACTCTTCACTCCCCTGCAGCAAATTCCTCACTCTCCTTCACCAACAGTACCATTGGGCTCTGAAGAAACTCATCCCACTGCATCTGTGAATGAAGAAATACCAGCCACTAGTGCTGAAGAAACTGCTGCTGAAACTGAAAAGGTGACTGCACCTTAGGAAAATCCTGAAATTCCTCAGCCTGAAGAACCTGAGATTGTGATTCCTGAGGTAGTGATGCAACTCACTGACACTCCTCTGCCCAAGCCAAAGGATCCGTTCTCAAGGAAACAAAAATTCAAGGCTGAAGACTTCTTTGGCGAGCACGTGTTCTTCACTGAATACAACCCATATGACTCTGCTCGCATAAGGAAGAGGCATTTCTGGACTGCTAGTCAATCAAATTTCTATTCCTCAGTGATTTTCAACAAGGACAAAGTCTTCGACCATGCACATATTCCTCACGTGGATATGGAGTCTATGCCGTGCTTCACGCCAGTCCTCAGTGTTCTTCACGATGCTGGGCTGCTCAACTTCTGCACTGACAAATGCGATTGGAATGAAGAACTCATTCTTCAGTTCTATGCAACACTGCACATCACCGGCAACTCTGAAGATGTGAATTCATGGGTTCTGGACTGGATGACTGAGAACACACATTATAAGTCCCCAGCATCTGAATTGCTTCGTGCCCTTCCTCTGAGTCCACCCACTGAAGATGCCCATTGTGTTTACAACGAACCTGAGCTTTCAAATCACTATATGCAAGTGCTGATGAAGCCTTTGAAGCCAGGGCAGGCACCTCGAACCAAATTCCTCGTCAAGGAATTGTTGTATGTGCCAAGGATTGTCTATCGCATTCTGACGAAGACAATGAGTCCCATCAAAGGCCATGACTCGACTGATGAAGAAGTCGTTGGCATCATCAAGAACATGCTTTTCAACATCTGTCATGGCGTTCCCGTCAACTTTCATGATTTCTTCATGAGGACTCTGGCCAACATTGCTATGTCACCATTTGAGCTGAAGCCTTATGCACCTTGGATTATGAGACTCATCAGGACAAGGTCTTCACTCAACTACAAAGCTGAAACTCTCAACCACCGCAGCTACTTGCCTCCTATTGAAGTCCTCAAAAGGACATTTTCCTCAGCTGAAGAAAAGGGCAAGGCCACTGCTGTGATAGATGAAGGCATTCGTCCATTGGATGGTCAATTTCGCAAGGCTGCTTCTTATTCCACCAATGATGACTCTGCCACACATGACTCTGCTACCAACACTGCCAAGCCAAATCCTCAAGCCACAGCACCCAGGGTGATGACTGACCGTGAGTTACTCCTCAGTCTTCATCAAAAGGTTGATCGCAATCACAAATGGGCCAAGCGTCAGTTTGGTTCAATTCTTCACAACATGACTGCGACACATAATGCAGTGAAGAAAAACCACTACTACCTTCATGAAACCCTCAACCGCACCTGGGATGTTCTGTCTCAAGTTTACAGCGCTGATGATTTGAAGAACATGGGTCTCAATGAAGAATTTGCCTGGTCTGCACCTCCTCCGAAGAAATACAAGAAGGTCCTAGTTCCTTCTTTGGTGGCCAGTTCATATTCTTCATCACGCGACACTGATGAACATGAAGACTTGGACGACACTGCGGCAGGCCCTACTTCAACAACCGACCCCAACAACACTGGCGCTCCTTCATCAACTTGAATATCTTTAGGGGCGTTAGTCCTCAGTTTCGATCATTTTGGTCATTTGATGACAAAGGGGGAGAAATATGAGTTAGTCTTCAAGCGGGTCGATAATAAGGGCGTTTTTTTGTTAAGTTACAACTCTCGTTCTTCCGAAACTTTTATTGGATCGAGTTGTAATCTTAAACCCGATGGTGCGCTGATACTTTTGTTGCACTATGCTATGATACTTTTGATACGCTATTCTGCATGCTTATTCCTCATTAATATTATCGCACGCATGCTGAATTTCATCAGGCACCATATTTCATCATGCATTTCAAATTCTTCATATTATATATCAAATGCGTGTATGAATTACAAGATATAGGGGGAGATCTCCATGATTCAACTCTTCAAGTGTGCATTGCTTCAAAAGCAAATTTCTCACTATGCACATCTTCAGGGGGAGTTCTTCTATATCTTGCAATCAAATTCCTCAATATCAGTATTTACACTTCATATTTTTTCCCGTTGAAAACTTAACCTATGTTGTCATCAATCACCAAAAAGGGGGAGATTGTAAGTGCATCTAGTGCCCCTTAGTGATTTTGGTGTATTGAAGACTTATAGGTTAAGTATCTAATGCGTTTATGAGTGTACACAGGCCTATAAGTCTATGAGGAGTTTGATATTTACAGAGAAAGTCGACCCCTAAAAATGAAGTTCTTCGACTGAAGACTTTGATATACTGAAGACTTTCTGAAGACTTTGAAAGTGAAGAAATTGGTGTGACCTTGAAGACTTGGTATTCATTCGAGGAACATGAAGCGTGAAGACTTTTGTTTTCGTAGTTTCATTTTCTCTTTCTTGAGTCATAGGAAACACCGTACTGTTAAAGGGGATCGAGGAAATACTAAGGAGATATTTCCAAGTGATGCTCATCTCAAATCCTACACCTACCAATCCCTTCGAGTGAAGCCATTGGAAATCTCATACAGTTCAGTCAATTTCTTCAGTGACAGAGACGCAGTTCTTCTGGTCACTGAGGACTTTGCTCTGACTGAGGAGTTAGGAATTCGCCAGTGCGAATTTCCTACACAGTGAGGAACATGATAGCCCTGAGGAATTTGTACCTAAATTTCCGACCGTTGTTGTGCTGCGCGCCAGCTGTCCCAAAATATCTTGTCCACATAACGGTCATATCATTGAAGGGCATTTATGTCTTATCATGTCGGGCTGCTCCCTAGGCTATAAATAGCCGCCCCCTACAACCACTAGCTAGTTGGCTGCTCCGCGAGAACTTGACACTTGTCATTTGAGAGCAACCCATCCTCCGAGGACTTTGAGCGAAAATCATCAAGTGAGGAAAATCCAAACCCAAACCCAAAACACCTACAAACCCAAAGTGATTGAGCATCATTGAAGAGATTGATCCTGCGTGGATCCAACGCTTGTTACCTTTGAAGACTGTGCTTCTTCCAGACGGTTAGGCGTCAAGGTCTAGAGCATCCAAGAGGAATTGTGGATCACCGAGTGACCTAGTCTGTGAAGGTTTGGAAGTCACCTGAAGACTTACCACGAGTGATTGGGCGAGGACTATGTGTCCTTAGCTCAAGGAGAATACGGTGAGGACTGTGTGTCCGGGACTAGGTGTCCTCGAGTTTAAATACTCAGCCGCTCCAACCAGATGTACAACTGAGACAGCAGTTGGAACTGGTCTACCAAATCATTGTCTTCACCAAGCTTACTGGTTCTATTTCCTCAACACTTTCATTTCCTCATTACTGTGTAGTGTGTTTGTTCATATCTGTGTTTGAAGACTTTGACTGAAGACTTTCTCAATTTCCTCAGTTCAATTTCTTCAGTCTGTTTGTCTTCATCTTGTGCTATCCTGTGTTTACGCTTTCTGTACTCTGTGTTTGTCTTCATTTCATCATGATGACTATGCATGTAATCTGCTATGTTTACTTCTGAGTACTTATTCCGCTACTAGTAGTTCTTCGCTAAGGAATTTCCTCACGAGCAAATTCCTCAGTGAAGAATTTCATAAAAATCGCCTATTCACCCCCACTCTAGTCGATAACGCACTTTCAAAAGTTCTAGCTAACCGAATCATACGCCTTTTCGAAGTCAAGTTTAAGTACCACAGCCTTAGTGTTCTTACTACGAAGGTCATGAATTATCTCATGCAAGCAAAGCACCCCATCCAAAATGAATCTCCCCTTAATGAACGCAGATTGGAAAGGACTAATGACCCAATGGGCAATCGGAGAAACCCTCGTGGCCATGCCCTTGGCGGGGATCTCAGCAAAATTGTTAATAAGAGCAATGGGCCTAAATTGGGAAATCAAGTCAGCGCCTTTGACCTTAGGAATGAGGGTGAGTACCGCGTAGTTAAGTCTCGAGATGTCAACAGTCCCCTACCAGAACCATTGAGTGATAGCCTTAATGAGGCCTTTTAACTGAGGCCAGAATTGCCGAAAGAAAGGAATGGAAAAGCCGTCAGGGCCTGAAGCCGCATTAGAGTTGGCAGTACTAATCGTCTCAAAAATTTCCTCTTCCGGCGGGGGGATCAACAGACTGTCATTTTCAGCGGTCGAAAGCTGATCTAGAGGGGACCAGAAAGAAGGAGCGAGCTTAAAACCCATCTCAGGTTTAGCCGCCAAAAGGTTAGAGAAGAAAAGAACCACGTGCCGCATGATCACCGAAGGGTCAGAGACCCTGGCGCCGTCAATAATAAGGCTATCAATTATGCATCTCCGACGTCTACCATTAGCAATGGCAAAGAAGTAGGACGTGGGCGAGTCACCCTTTAAGGTCCAGTTAATAGTGCCACGCTGTTTCCAGTACACTTCCTCCTGCCTATGGATACCCAAAAGCGCCTCTTCTAAGCCGTACCGGTTTTTCCATTCGTCCGTGGACAGCCCATAAGTGTCCGCGCGTTCGTCCAAAACGCTAATTTGAGCAACCAGCCTAGCTTTGTCACGCCTTGACTCAGCATAGTGGTTTTTGGACCATCCTCTAAGGAATCTACGGAGAAAATAAGAGCATTGATGCCAATCATCCATCGGGCCAAAGGATCGGCGATTAGAGGATAGGAAAGTCGAAATCTTTTGCGTCAACATCTCATTGAAACCCTCCACTTGTAGCCAAGATGCATCAAACTGAAACCTCAGGAAACCAACTGAGCGCGCGCCATCATCAAGAATCAAGGGGGTGTGGTCAGATCCCACACAAGCAAGGGCTCTGAGACTAACACGGGGAAATAAAGGATCCCACCTAGGACAAACAAAAACCCTGTCGAGGACCGAGCGAATGGGGGAAGCTTGATGTTTAGTCCAAGTGTACCGGGCTCCCACCCTAGGAATTTCACGAATAGCCGTGTCCCTAATGAAAGCATTGAAAGCATCAGCCAGAGGCCAGGAGAAATTAGAGGAGTTCTTGTCAGAAGGAAAACGCAGCAAGTTAAAATCGCCCCCGATCAAGAGAGGAAGCTGGCAGGCTTCAATTTTATTACTAAGCTCGTCCAAAAAAGCATAAGACATAGTGTGGTCAGCCGGACCATATACCACCATGATTTCCAGTAAAGAATTGAGAGATCGATGAGAAACCACTGTGCTAGCCCAATAAATGCCATGGTCAAAAGCAACAAAATCGAACGTATCTTTTTTCGAACCAAGAAGAATACCACCCGAATGGCCAACGGAAGAAACAAAGTTCCACTTAAATCTATCTATCCCAGCAATGGCCGAAAGTTCGCTAGAGGAGAAAGAAGATTTGATAGTCTCGACAAGGCCAATAAAATCCACATTTTCAAACCGCACCAAGTCTTTAAGCTGGTCCCTGCGCCCCCTAGCGCCGAAACCTCTAATGTTCCAAAATAAGGCCTTCATTTATAGGACAAGTTTTTAATTCGGATACTCGACCTGCTCGGAGCCATGCAGGATTTAGCACGCTTTCCCGCCCCACATTTAGAAGCCACCGGGGGAGCCTGACACCTGTCGTCTCCCCCCTCCTCCCCACCGGCCACAACCAGTGGGGCACCCGATCTCACCCCGGCCTCCTTAGCTTTCGCAATCTCAGCCTGAGCTATTTCATTAGCCCTAATAATCCCAAGAACAGACGAGGGGGATCCCAAGCTAGAATCTAAACAAATACCCACATCATCTAAAATCTTAAGCAAGTAATCATCAGATTGCGATGGAAGAACTAAACGAACAGGAGAGAGAACCGTGGGGAGGGAGGGGGAGGGAGCTGGGAACGAACCTGAAGGAGGCAGGTCCCGAGCTGCAGCATGCCGAGCAGCCCGATCGGTCACCCGCTCACCACTGTTGGAGACGCGGCCGCTCTTGCGAGCCGTGGAGGCAGGCGAGCGAATAGGCACAGGGCGAGCACGGCTGGGGGAAGCCGCAGCAGAGGACGGGCCCGAGGCCGTACCCAGGTCAGCGTCAAGCCTGCGGCAAAGCCCAGCCGCAGACTGCCTAGAATCTCCCGAAGCCCGGCTCTTTGCAGAGTATTTCTTGACAGTCGACTTCTTCTTCTTCTTCTTGGTCGCAGCGGGACCAGCTGGGGGCAAATCTTCAATGCCAGATAGAGAAGGAGATGCGGGACGGGCTGGGAGATTGGAGCACACCGCCGAGAAAGGCGTGCCCTTAGCCCCTCCAGAAGCCGCATCCCCACCGCCCAAATCAGGCACCGAGTCCTGGGCCCCCCTGCCAGCAGGCGCATTCTCCTTTAACATATCCTGGTCTTCGGGAGATAGCCCATCCCACTCCGACTGGGTAAAACGAGGACCGGTCCCATGCATGGAGTCATCAGGGAGTCCATCCCCATCTTTGCTCTTGTCACCATTACCGGAGGCCGGGGCGGGGGAGGAGGAGGTGGCGAAACCGGACCCGAGGCTCCCTCCACCCGAACCCGGAGCCGAAAACCATCGGCTGCTGGAAAGACGTCAATGGAGCCACGGATGCACAAAGGGTCAACACACCGGACCCGGAGCCGAGCCGGCCCGAGGATGGCCAGGGACTCTTGGTCCACCTCAATAGGCTTCCCGATGAGGACCCCGAACGCCATGAGGAACGTCGTGGTGCGCATGTTTGGAGGGACGTCTTCAACAAGCACCCACACATCAGATAGAGAAGAGATCACCTTGGACCCGTTGGAAGCAGCTTTGACCGAGACCACCAGTTGGTTCAAAGGGAGCGTGAAGCTAGTGCAGGAGGATATCATATGAAGACTCTCTTTGGAAGGGAATGTCGCAGCAAACTCGAACTCAGAAAGCTGGCGGATTTGCCAATCCCAACCGCCCTCATCCCACAACCGAAGTTCATCAAGAAGGATCTAAGGAGAGATGCGTTTAGCCTGGACCGAGATGACGCCAACATTGGATAGCGACGGGATAGGAGCAGCCTCAGGGATCCCCTTGTCGAGAGCAAAAAAGGAACAACCAGGAAGGCCGGTACCATAATGAACAAAAGCAGGAGATTTGAGACGATTTTGACAGTCCACCGTGAGGTGACCGTCTTCCCTACAAATGAGACAGAAGGGAGGATTTTCACACCGAGACTGGAAGTGGTCGGGGCGGTGACAGGCAAAACAGACGAGGATGGGGTTGGAGACTTGGGATTGGGGAGGGAGGCGTCCAGGACCACGGGGAGGAGGGGGAAGGATACCGTCACCAGACGCAGGCCCAGATCCGGAGCCCCGCCCAGCAGCGGGGCCGACAGGGCGACGAGCCGGAGCCCCCGATGCACCACGAGGGATGAAGCGGGACGGGCCACCTCCAGCCACCACCGGAGCCCGCAACTGAGCGCCACCCCGAGGAGCAGCCCCCATCAGAGGAGGCGGCTGGGCCGGCCCCGACGAGCCCGCCCGACTGGCCGCCGCCGCCAGCTCCCAGGGGTCGAGTGCAACCGCAGGAGCACCAAGCACGGGGGGCAGAGGCACGGGGGGACGCTCCGGCTGAAGCCACCGCCGAACCCGCCTCCGTAGCGAGCGAGGCCTGGAGCTTAGCACGAAGCGCCGCCTCGTACTCCAGATCCGCGGCCGCCTCGCCAGAGCCATCACGCCCCCGCTTCTGCCCGGAGACCGCCTCACTGGAGGATGCACGAGAGCGATCCATCGCAGCCACCGCCGCAAAGGATAGGGAGAGGGGAGGGGGAGGAGCAGATCTGACGAAACGACGAATGGGTAGACGGTGTCGATGTAGGTTGGAGGAGGAGGCAAGAAACCCTAGAAATGGGGGAACTGCACCCCTCCGCACCCATATATACCCGGACCGAACCAGGCCCGGCTCGATACAAGGCCTCACGGGAGGGGGGGTTGGGCCTGGGCCACCCGCGGCCCAGACACCAAAGAAGGGAGAGGGGGGGAAATCAGAAACGAAAGCCAAAGCAGGCGCCGAAACAGGCCCACCAGGACCAGCAGCACCCACCGGGGCCCGCTCCCCAGACGAGGGCACCAGCGCCAACCCCGATCCCAGATCTAGGGTTGACACCAGCGCCGTCGCCGCCGGGGAGGCGGAAGCCGCAACCGAAGACGAGCATGCAAGGGGAACCGCCGGAGAGCAGGACGCCGACGCCGGCGTCGCCCCACCATCCCCAGCAGACACCATTGAAACCTCAACAGAAGACCAAAACGAAGCACGCCGACGGCCACGGGAGACGCGACGCCACCCATCCACCTCCACGGCAGTCCCGATGGGCCGCCCCCGCCCTCCGGGCGCAAACTTACGCCGCGACCCGCCGCCGAAGCCACAGGGGAGCAGCGCACCGGAACCGGGCGAGGAGGGGGAGAAGGGACCTCGGAGTCCGACCCGGAGCCATCCGAATCAAGAGCCCAAAACCTATTGGCCCGGAGCGGAGAGATGGGGCCGGAGCGAGAAGGGGAGGCCAGAGAGCAGAGGGGCACGAGACGCAACGCCGGAGAGGAACCCAGAGGAGTCCGCGGAGGGGAGGGGGAAGGGGAGGCCGCACGGGGCAGGGACGCCGCCGGGGCAGAGCCAGAGGCAGGCGACGCCACAGGAGGGAGGGGGGAAGCGAGCCATCCGCAACTTGCCAACCAAGCGTAGTCTTTCGCGATCCTCTGAAATATACGCTTCACTAAGTCTAAAAGACTTTTGTTGTTAACTAAAATGACAACTCAAGAGGGTACAATCCCAAATTACTATGGATCTGACGAATCAACCAGAAGCTGTGTAATTGAAGGTGAAGGGACAAACCTACACAATTGAATCTCCAGTCTACATTTAACAGACATTAGATATAAAATTCTCCCATGTGCAAGTCATGTCAAATCTGTAACACGGTACTCTCTCCGTTCTATATACAAGACCACAAACTCATATTTTTTATTTTGCGAGTGACTACAAACTCATATTACAGGTACGAAGGTAAAATTTAATGTCTGTTTTGCAAACCAATTTTTCTTTTCATTACTGGAAAAATGAATACGCCTCATGCATGCAAGTAAGGAAATAACTAAATGTCATTATGACTACATTTATTTTCAGGGCTTATTGAATTGTGCTCTCAGTTGTGTGCGTGTGCGTATGCGTGTGCGTGTGCGTGTGGTTGTGCGTTGTGTGTGTGTGGGGGGGGGGGGCATGCGTGTGCGTGCATGTGTGCAAAATGTATATTTCATAGTGATCTTGTATAATGAAATGAGGGTAGTATTACAGAGAGCCTTTGCGTGTGTGTGCAAAATGTATATTTCGTAGTGATCTTGTATAATGAAATAAGGGTAGTATTACAGAGAGCCTTGGTGGTAACGATTCGATTGTTTGCCTCTCCGTGTTGCAATTAGTGCATGTTTTTCCATGCGTATCTATGCCCATGTTCTTTCTCCTACCCTCCCTTCTCCCCTTTTTTTGTTCTGTCACTGTGTGTAGGCCAGCTTTAGTCTTACCCTTGCTAGTATTCAAATATCACCAAATAAAAGCAAATCCAATGTACAATGGCTCATCCAATTTCGTTATGGAAACTCCCTCACAGATATAAATAAATTGATGAAAACATATACTCTGTAGTATTTATTAAGTATAATAAAAGGCCGTCAATGACCAAACGTACTCGTGTCTAAGAGTAAAACCTGAAGACATTTATGGATGTGATTCATGTAACGTAAAAAAAACTTTGAAGGTTTCGAGTTCAGGTTTAAAAGGGCAAGAAGGTAAAAATGGAAGAAAACTATGACGCCAACATAAATATAAGGACCAAGGATGCGAAAGCGCTCTTTTGATCCCGGGCTCATATGCTCTCGCATGAACAGTAAAGTCAAAAAAAATAGTAAACAAATTAAAAAAACTGAATTTTTTTTATGACGAACATTGATGAATTTTCTAACTGCGTGCAAAATTTCAGATCGAAATGACATTTGTGGAGGTCTGAGCAAAAATAACAAAATCAATGCTTCCAACAATAGTCTTTTTGGAGCATCAATTTTATTCTTTTTGCCCAGACCTCCACGAATGTCATTTCAGCCTGAAATTTTGCACGCAGTTAGAAATTTTGTCAGACTATTTTTTCGATTCTACTGTTCATGCAGGAGCATATGAGCTCGGGATAGGATGCGTCTCCTGACATTGGCATCCGTAACTTTCACCTCAAACATATAGAAAGAGCACAGAAAATATGCCACCGCCGCCTGAGACATCTAAATGATTTTGCAAAGACAGATTAGTCAACCAGCTTTTGCATTTTTTAACAGGGCTTCAGGAAGAAGCTAAGGAAACAAACTATTGTTCTCTCAACTAGATAAATATATAAATAAATACCCCATCAACAGTTATTTTCTCCTGAACTTGTCGGCCTGTTTTCCGCAAGACAGTCTGGATAGTTCTGAGATTATAACACTTTGGCCGCTCATGCATTTTCAATCATTCTCCAAAAGAGAGTACAGTTTTCCAACAAGAGGCTCCAACGCAGAGGGACGTCATAGTTATATATTCTCTCTTTGATCACAAGATGTGCCCCTTTTGAACACAAAGGAGAAGCAGCAGCTCAGCAAACCCTTCCAGAAAGGAACGATGTAAGATGAAGCTAGAGAACATTGCAAAATACTAGTACTACTAAATAGACACCTACAGAAATCAGCAGTGCAAATCAGGAAAAGATTTAGGACGCTGACAGAAGAAAGGAACAATACAAATAACAGTAAAAGTGAAATAAGCAATTCGTCATTTCATAAGATAGCCCAGAAAACACATTATTTTATCCGGGGAAAAAAGGTTAAGATACCTCATGCCTCGAACAAAATTCCACTGGCTTTTGGACCAACAGTCAGCTATGCTGAGTTGCCAGATATTGTACATTAAGGCTTAGGTGGAGCACCAAGGAACAACACGGTTGTGCAAGATTAGATTACAATCTTGACCACTAACTTGCGGCACCTACAGTAATCAACAAAATATGCTACTGCATGGCTAAGGTCTGGCCATCCATCAACCTTAAAGGTGCAAGTTGGAATTTATGCAATAAACAAATGAGCTGGTAGACTACTAAAGTATCTCCCTACCAGTAGGCTTCATCTATTTAAACAGATATAGAAAATGTAAATTATCATAAATTACACTATCTACTTCAAATGGTCCCAGGAAAATAGAAGACCTATCTATGGCTACAAACTCAATCAAGCTACAGAATCTATCCTTTCCTGGAGCCCACGGGCAAAGGGCTGGATACACCGAATTCCCTGAAAAAGCACTAGGCTTTGCACCTTCAATTTGTTCTTTTCAAACCACTAAGCACATAAGTTATCACCCCCTACATGCTACAAGTGACGAAAGCAGAAACCCTTAGATGCTAACTAGAAACCGGTTAGAACGTTGATAAGTTCCATAGATTATTCCCTTATCCCCCCTAACTTTTTTCTTAATTAGTTAAACTTTCCAGTCCTCGTCATAAACATAACAATCATTCTTGCACGTTTTTATTTATTATTTTCCTTGCCTGGTCTTGACATGTTCACCTTAGGTATAATTTACAGAAAAAGTTAAAAGTTTAAACGGGGATAATTTGGTGGCCCAATGCAAGGAAGATCATGCCAAAGATGCTCTGCATCAAGCTGATTGTGACATTAAAATTTGTGGGGTCAGTAGTGAGGAAGGGGACAAAAGGAAAGGCCGGAAAGAACATCACTAACTGCATCTGGAAGGCTGGAGTGCTCGTAACCACCATATATCATCATGGATTTTATTACAAGGCATCTTGTGATTATGTGGCCTGCGAGAGTGCACAATAAAAGTGGAATCAGCTAAGGTGAACTGGGTCTAACACATGCTGAACTCCATTGCTCAGTCGAAAGTACGTTTCTTCAGTAAACTAATAGATTTTCATGTCAGGTATAAGAAAATAAACACGAAAAATATATATAAGGCATAAGAAATGGTATTATCAAACTAATACTTTGGGTTACTGATAGTCAACGAAACTTTGGACACTGATACAGGGTAGAATAATCTGAATAAACCAGCATCTTGTGAAAAAAGTACTTTTCAAGATTATATGGATGACAAGAGAAGAATGATGCGTTCTTGCATCACAATCCTGCAACCCCCATTCATTAGTGGCCTCTATGCATGGAAGATTCCTCACATTTTCGGGCTTTCATACCTACAAGAAGTGGGCACCTAAGTTGATCATTAGATCTATAATATAGCATATATTTAAATTAACACTTGCCATTAAGAAAATGGAAAAACTGAGGCATCACAGAAAGGGCCCATAAAGTAAAAGGCAATAAGAGTTCCAAGTCTTAGCACAGGGGCTAATAAAGGAAAAGTGCTATGTGACATTCCTATGCATTTTGCAGATAGATCAAACTGAACTACTATGGAATAAATAAATTAATGAAAGAAGCAGGTAATGTTAGTAACAGAAAAATCTCTGTCTAATCATGCCACTTCCTAATCACCTAACTTCATTCCTTTGTTTTGTACTTAGTGTGACTCCTGGTATAGTAAAGAGATAGCTACGAATCTAGCTTTTGCAGATTGCACAAATCATACTTTGTCTTGTCCCCAGACATCTACAGGCCTTCTCGTTAGTCAATGATGTACAGCCATAAAATCCTTCAAGAGGTTGTTCAGTTTCAGCACAATCCAAACTCAGTCACTAACGCAAGAGTTGTGTGTGTCTAATATTCTAAGAAAATTCGCAGGGAAAAGCAAAGATGTTAGAGCAATAAACTTTCAGGGTAGAGGTGCGATTAGATTTGTTCAATAGAAACAATGATGTGCTAACAAATACATATTTGAGTGCAAGACAAAATGAATCTGCTTTTGAGTCCTGCCGATGGTTCAAAGCACTACAACTTGATGGTGTGAGCTTTCATGTGAAAATCTGATGAAATAAAATGTATATGCAGATATAGGATAATAGAAATCATTAAACAGACAAATGTTGATGGATATTCATTATTACGCATATTAATATATCTGAGTAGGGGATTTTATTATGATGAGATTCAATCATCCATGTACTCAGATATATTGAAATTATGAAATATGAGCATTCAGTAATCAATAATATACTTGAAAAAAGTGCATTGGCAATAAGATAATGGTCCTCTGCATTATCATTGGATTTAGTTCTGTTATGGTCAGAAACAAACAACAAACTAATATCAGTGATTGTTTCACTCCTTGTAGCTCACATAATTATAGTCTTACTAGCTGAATATCCACGCATTGCTACGGAACATATATAAAAACCAACTTAGAAATAGTCACATGAAAAATCAATCTGAAGGCATATTTGCAAACCCTAGAACAATATGGTGAAAATCATGGAGATGACACCACCAATCACAGAGTTACTTTTGGTGGAGGGGAGGTGGATGGCAGACGGATTATCACAGCAAGTTAAAAAAAATTGCAGTCAAAGGTCAGGTAGTGTTTAATTGCCTTATGAAACTGCCAAGTCTTTCACTATACAGCATGTACAAGAGACAAAACCATTAAACCAACTATCTGCTAAAATGAGCCCCATTTTCACGCTCATGTTCAGATATATTGTTCTGTCAAAAGAATAAATAGCAGAAATCTCACTTAAATATCCATTTCCAGTTAGTGATGCACTGAAGCTGTAGATGCCATTATTCTCTAAATTGGTAGAATGTAGAGGTGTCAACAATTATATAGAATTACCGCACCATGCACATACAATAAATCAGTAGATACCATGATGCACTAGCCAAATTAATGACTGCCAGGAACTTATTCTTAAAGTAGTCGCTGGGCTGCTTTGACTACAATGGACAGGAATTGGGATCCATTTTCACTTAAGCAAACATTTATTGCTGTTTTCTGCTTATCTTCTACGGGGCAAAAAAGTTACCAAACATAAAAATCATGAATCTAATCAGCACTAAGTTGATTACCAACTATAGATAAAGAAGAGACAATCTAATACACTGGCACTGGATTATTCCATTTTACTCCCTGCTAGAACTCTACAATGCAGACAGAAAAGGATTCAAGCATGCAAACCCTACTTGCAGTAGCTTATCATTCAGTAAGGGTAAAAGAGAAGCAGGGAAGAAGAAAAAACTGCCGGAAATCAACGTATGATGGGTCGGTGGACTATTCCAT
This sequence comes from Aegilops umbellulata, assembly GCA_032464435.1. NCBI lineage: Eukaryota > Viridiplantae > Streptophyta > Magnoliopsida > Poales > Poaceae > Aegilops > Aegilops umbellulata. Next base: position 372,733,953 of record CP136057.1, read on the forward strand.
ATTTGATAGACCTCATCAGTATTACTAGAGTCTGTGACCCAGTGCCCATTAGGATTGAAAGTAGTCAAGAAGTGAGGTGCAGCAAGTATTGGCACTGAGGCAGGAAAAGAATGTAGTGTTCACTGAGCGGCCATTATGTTCATTTTAAGTTGATCATATCCTAGTTTACCTTTCAGTTTCCCAACCTAGGAATACACACACAAAAATCCTAAAACACAGTGGCTCATTTTAGATAAAAGGAAAACAGAGTATCACGGTATGGAAAATACAGGAGCTGAAGCCTATGTCTATGAATTACCTAGACGAGAACTTCTCATTTGCTCCATTATTTTTTTAGACTAAGTTCTAACCCTTAAGTTGCAACCCAACAAGCTCAATTCATTCAGGAGCCACAGTTACGAAGCGAAGCATAATCTGAACTTTCAACTCACATTTCACACAAAAAAAGCATCCATGTCGTCAGATAACAATTCTTGCTCCCCAAACATTGAGAAATCGCAACACAGGGGGCAATTAGCAGTACATTCTTATTTCAACGATTCTGTGAATCTTGTGAACAAGCAGCAGATAAGAAAACTCTAACTTGTCTCAGGCTTCGAGCAGAAAGACACATCTCTACACGCCCTTTCACCTCGGCGCCGCCAAAGTCACACGTCCTCCCCGCCACGGCTGCCGCCTCCGCCTGCGCCGTCCAGGCCCTTGAAGCCCTCGGACACCGCCCGCGCGCGGTTCTGCGCCTGCCTCTCCACCGCCACGAAGTAAAGGCCTGCACAGCGGCAACCATCAGATCGGATCGCGGCACGGAACAACCAGGAGGACGCGGAGACGGAATGAAAGGGAGCGCCATAGGGTTTTGGTTCAGGTGCTTACTCACGGCGCTGCCGATGGCGCACATCCAGAGGACGCGCTGCGACCACCTGTCGCCAACCACACCTCGACCGCCCATCCCCATGCCGCCGCCGCCGGTGAGGAGGATGATGTGCTGCGCGCCCGCTCGGTTAGTCCTCGGTGCTCCGCTCGTGTCTACTGACCGACAAGCGGGTCCCACCTGGTTTTTTTTTAGCATCGCGGGTCCCACCTGGTGAGAACCAAAATAGTGACCGGTTCTTTAGCTGGGTTGGGCCGGGCTGCTGAGTGTGTGTCCAAGTTAAGTTGACATATTCTTTCTTTCCTTTTTTATTTCTTCTCAACCTCAAGCGCTCAAAACAAATCTCTTCTCAACGCTGAATCCTATTTGGCGCCTTCAGCGCCCGATGCAGGTGTTCCCGCAAACGGGCGCACACCCCCCACTCTCTTCGTTCGCTATTAACGGGCCGGCCCATCTTCGCTTCGTTCGTTGTTATATGCAAAAAAGAGCGGGCGCTCGACGGAGAATAGAACCATCGACCTCATGCATCGAGGCAGGCAACAATAACCACCGCACCACGAAGCTTTTCGTGATAAGTGGGGTCTTTCTTTCCCTTTCTTCTTTTGTCCTTCCTTTTTTCCATTTCCTTTTCTCCTTTTTCAAATTTTATTTTTCAATTTCGAGTAATTTTCTTATCTACAAAATGGATGAATTTTTTTTGTCAAATTCAGTGAACCTTTTTCCATATTCAATGAACTTTTTTTGAATTCGATGAACTATTTTCGAATCCGATGAAGTTTTTTCCGAATTCGACGAACTTTTTTCAAATTCGATGAACTTTTAAACGAATTTGATGAACTTTTTTCTGAATTCGTTGAACTTTTTGAATTTGAACAACTTTTTTCGAATTCGATGAACCTTTTTTTGAGTTCGATGAACATTTTTCGAATTCAATGAACTTTATTAGAATTGGATGAACTATTTTTGAATTCGATGGTCTTTTTCGAATTCGTTGAACTTTTTCCAAATTCAATAATTTTTTTTAGTGAAGAAAAAAGTGAACCAGCGGGAGCCAACGATCGAGCGGGCAGCTATCTAGCGAGCGGCGGGATCCTAGCGACCGAGCGGAGACAGCCAGCGAGCGTTGTTGGGCCAGGCCCATACAAGCGACGCAGCGGGCGCTGTGATCACTAACGGGCGCTACAGGCGCCGAGGAGGAGGTCTCCTTCTCAACCTCTGCTAAAAAGAATAATCTCTTTTCAACCTTTGTTTTACTTCAGTTTTCAATCATGTGATTTTGGATCTTAAACGTCTTATTATTTTTTGCGGGAAAATCTCTTCTTATTATAAAAATGAAAATGAGATAAGTATTGTATCATTGGTGGTGATACTTACCTCCAACAAGAGAAAATTGACTATTTATTATTAAGTTCGCCAGACTTTGATTATAACTACAAAGTTCATTTTTTCTTGACAAAACATGGCTACGGACTAGTTTGTGAGAGAAGATTAGTGCTAGGGAAAAAGAAGAAGATCCCACACGTCGTATACATGTACAAGTACAAGGTTGATGATCGGCCCATAACTATCGACATCGCTCCACGCCTCCATCTATACCTAGCCGTCACGACTCATCAGGCAGCGCCGCCGCCTCCTCGCCGCCTTCTCAACCCTAGGCGACGAAGTCATCGTCCGGTGCGCCGGCCGCCGGCAAGTCAGGTCTCCAGCAGATCCTAATGTTCAGGCGAACAGCATCCGGCTAGCCGCTCACAGTTCTTCTACGCTGTTTCTAATATCTCCATGTAAGTACTCAATCGTACTTGGCAGTATATGCCGCTATCCGCTCACAAGTCCGTCTAGTACTTAGTATGCTAATCTCTCCATGTACTTTGTAGTACTCGTAATCACAAGTCCGGCTAAGCCGCTCACAAATACGTAGCAGTATGCTAGCATGATGATCTAATCTGCTTAGAATATTTTGCTATAGTCTTGATGCAACGTGTAGTCCATATCTAGGAATCTAATTTGGTCAGAATATTTTACTATTGTTTGGATGCAACGTAGTTGATAGCAGTTTATTCGTCCAGCAAGTAATTAATTGAAGGATTTGGATTCATACAACTTCGTCTGTACGCATGCATGCATCATGGTCATGGAACTAATTATTGCTTGCTGTCATCGTTAGCTCGTTAATAAGGAGGCTAGCTCGTTTGATTATTTTGTGTATTCTGTACAATGCAAATCGCTGTTCATGAGACATAACATGCTTCTTCCTTGAAATTGCAACAGATTGAGGACTAGGAGAGTTAAGATGGAACCAATTAATAGGTAACGCCACCTTTTTGTCCCTCTACAATTTTATTCCTTATGCTACTGATTCCACATTATATGTAAGTACCACCTGATTGCGACCTTTATGTTTTTCCTTGTCGTGTATGGCTAACAGTGATGTACAAGCTGGTAGTACTTGGGTCGCGGTGCCGATGACCTTCGGCGGGGTTGATTGGTCAACTCTTGTGATACAGGATGAAACAGATGATTCTGTTGTTCATGTGGAGGAGGACAAGATGTATGATTTGCTTGGTCTAAAAAAGGAGGATGAGAGTGTCAAAGTATTGCGCCAGGCTGATAATGATGCTAATGCCGCTCATGTTGATGCTGATATCAAGAATGTTGATGCCAAAGACATTGATGGTGCAGCTTTACCCGTTGATGATGGCACATCCGAGGAGCAGTTCACTGTCTTTGATAGGGATAATCCAAAGATGGTTGTGGGAGACACTTTTCCTTCAATGGATTCCTTTAGAATGGCACTCAAACATTATGCTATTAAGAAAGAGTTTGACATCAAGATTAATATGTCTCAGCCCAAAAAATATATGGCTGTTTGTAAGGGTTCTGAAGATGGAAATTGTCCTTGGAAGATTACAGCTAAAAAGAAGCAAGAGGGGAAAACGGTGGTGGTATGTACTTGTATTCATGAGTTGCTACTTTTGTTGTTCATTCTTTGTATAAAAACATTCCTATTTCTGTTGTCCAATATTTGTAGAAAGTTGCTTTTATGTTTGTCCATTCTTTGTATAAATTTTAGTCACCTAGACGAATTAAAATCTGTTGTCAAAAACTATACATGCAGGTGACTGAGTTGGAAGACAAGCATATGTGTGCCTCTACTAGCAGGAAGAAAACAAGTACGGCGTCTCAAAGTTGGGTGGCTGAAAGAGCAGCAATAATCATGAAGGATCCAGATATAAGTGCTATTTCCCTACAGAAGAAGCTTCAGAGCGACTATAATGTCACAATTTCATATGACACCGTGTTTAAAGGTCGACAACGAGCTATTGTTGATCTATATGGGAGCTGGGAAGAGAGCTTTCGATCACTTTATAACTTCAAAGCTGAAATTGAGTTGAGATCACCGGGAAGTATTGTAGAGATCGCCACGAAGTATAGACTCGACTCGACAAATAAGCCAATTATGAACGGTAATATGCTTTTTGACAAGTTGTTCATTGCATTTAAGCCTTGCATAGATGGATTTTTGAATGGGTGCAGACCATACATAAGTATAGACTCTACTCATTTGAATGGCAAGTGGAACGGGCACCTCGCTGCCGTTACAGCTTTAGATGGACATAATTGGATGTTTCCTGTAGCTTTTGGTTTTTTCGATGCTGAAACAGAACTAAACTGGACTTGGTTCATGACACAACTAAAGAAGGCAATAGGTGATCTTCCAGTGCTGGCTGTATGCACAGATGCTTGCAAGGGGTTAGAAAATGCAGTGAAGACTGTTTTTCCTAATGCCGAGTAAAGAGAGTGTTTTAGGCACCTTATGGCGAATGCGGTTAAGAAATTCCGTGGTGAAAATTTTTCCCGCATGTGGCCTGCTGCTATGACATACAAGAAGTCGACATATGATTACCATATGAAGCTTGTAATAACCGAAGAGCCTAAGGTGCTGGACTACCTACAACAGTATCACAATTTGTTATGGATGAGGTACATTTGCTGCTATTAGCAATTTTTTATTTATTTTGAACACAATTTATTTTTCTTGTCATTTGGTCTCATTATTCAATCTCTTATTCTCTTATTTTAGGTGCATGTTCAACACGGATATCAAGGTGGACTACATACACAATAATCTTGCAGAATGTTTTAATAGTTGGGTTAGGGAAATAAAGGATTTGCCTATCGTCCAACTTTGTGACAAGCTGAGAGAGATGGTTATGGAGCTTTTCAGGGAGAGGAGAAGGATTGGAAAATGCTTACAAGGTAAAATTCTGCCAGCCATCATGCAAGAATTGAACGATAGGACTAGAGGATTAGGCCATCTACAGCCACATGCATCAAGTGATATGAGTGCCGAGGTCACTGATACAGAGAAAGATCACACTAAAAGGCATGTAGTCAAGGCACTTGCACATGAATGTACTTGCATGGAGTGGCAACATACCGGAAAGCCATGTCCACATGCATTAGTTGTTCTAACTGCATTGCAGAATGTCAAATTGGAGGACTTTGTGGACAACTGCTACTCTGTTGAAAAATTCAGGGCTGCATATCAAAGGGGAAATAGAACCACTCACAGACAAGACTCGGTGGCCTATAGTGGATCAAGGTTTTGTTCTCCTAGCACCACTGCCGAAAGCAGGTGCGGGAAGGCATAGGAAACTAAGGATAAAGGGTGCTCTTGAGGGGGGTTCAGGTAATAAACCTAAGGTAGGTGGAAAAAACACATGCAAAAAATGCCATGAACTTGGGCATAGGGAAGCTGGGTGTCCTTACAATGGACCGAAGAAAAGGTACAGTCACTTATCCAACTTTTGCAATATATATATGTTCTTTCAACCCTGTGCAAATAAGTGTGCGATTTTTAGTGCTAGGAAAAGTAGGAGAAATGAGGCTCCATGGGAAGCTGCAAGTAGTCCTCGAGCTGTGACAAGGAGGTAAATAACTTGCTTGCTTTCTTATTTACAATATTTTATGTTGCTTTCTTATGATATAGTTTCTTTTCCTAGTCAAACTGCATTATCTCCTGGGCCAGTTACAAGGAGCCAAACTGGAATGTCCCCTGCGAAGACTCCATCCAAATATCCTGCAAATTCAATGAAGAATCCTCCCAAAAAGCTCACACCGAAGAGGAGGAAGCTCGATCTGTGATATTTGTTTTAGTCACCAGAGAGAGTCATTTGCGATGCCGTCATTTGCAAGTTCTATGCTATCAAGTTCGTGACGTTTGAAGTTATTTTTTCAATAATTTTATGAGATGTGAACTCACCTCGATAAGTAGATGGTCAAGCATAAACTACTTATTATGTCTTTTCCTCATGCAACATTGTGCCGGATGGCACTTTTATCTGATATATCTTGTTATTTTGAGATACTCATCATTTGTTGAAATCATTATTGTGTGTGTTTTCATATATCTATCGTACGCCAACTGCCAGATAACTTGGCAAATCTAGATGCTGCTGTGTATGCTTGCTACCAGTTGGCATTGTTGGCCTCGCACGAACTGATCTAGAGGCCAGCGATCAGTTCGATCTTTTGTTTACCTACTATAGTCGTAGCATGTCAATTGTCAAAAGTAAAAAAAATGAAAATCGTTGCACGTAAAATAGGATCGTAGAATCTAGCACTGGGAGAGTTTTAAAAAAAAGAATCTAGCACTGGGCACCACGCTTTTTTTTTTGTCTTGGAACGATGGACCAGTGTAGCGATCGATGTGTATACGACCTGTGTACACGTGGGATCTTTTTCATTTTCCCTTAGCACTAATCTTCTCTTACGCTCTAGTCCCTGGCTAACGTTTTGTTAAGAAAAAATGAACTTTGTAGTTATAATCAAATTCCGACGAACTTAATAATAAATAGTCAATTCTCTCCTCCAACAACCAGCACACTTGGCAGGCAGTGGTGCCAACAGAAAGTTGGGGACGGCTGATGAGACTGCTTTGAAGTAGGGATCTAGCTACCCGGCTTGTTGGGCCTTATCGTTGCCAAGGACACCTATTTCCCTATGAGAAACTTAGGTTACTTTTTCCTCAAAAAAATAAACTTAGGTCACTTCTTTTTTGGAGCATACAGATTGCACTTTGTTTACTCCTATGTTCAAAAGTACAAGCACATTTTCACTGGTCAAGTTTAAAGTTTGATCATGAATTTGTTTTTCAAATGCATTGCTAGTTGTTGCAAACAAGAAAAGAATACATTGCTAGCACTTACAAATCGCGACTAGAAAAGAAAACACTATTGAATACAAACGCAATTGTATCAATGTTTTGTTGCATTTGCTTATCAAAACTTGAAGTTGGACAGTCAAAATTATGCAATATACTCCCTTTGTCTCAAAATGTAAGACGTTTTTTGACACTACATTTTGAGACTGAGGAAGTATTTATTAATGGTGGGAGTACTATGCATGGCAAGTAGTAAATCTCCATGGTCTTTGAATTGAGCTAATGGCTATGCTCTCAAATTTTGATGGACATCACTAGCTATGGCAATATGTTCAGAAATAATTACATAAACAACAACAACAATGTAAAAAAGATACCAAATTTCAAAATTTATCACTATACAACACCACCTTGTAAAAATGTTTTCTTGTGGTAGGAAAGTGCTTATTACACAATTCAAAGCACAATTTTCTAGATATCTAGGAATTTCCTTACTTAAAGCTTTTCAATGTAGAACCATTACATGATAAGATTTTTTTTAACAAACCAACGGTACTACTTTTACTAGTCCATTGGAGAGCCGAGATGTTAGCAATAGAACATTCGCAGCAGGATTTAAAAGTATGTACATGTAAACAGACAAGCTACAGAATTGCACAGGAGGAAGCCTGGGAATGCACATGAACTATCTCAACATTTTCCCTTCAAGACCAAAGAAACCCGTCAAACTCCAGTATCACCACCAGAGATGATGCCAACACAAATATTTACCATGATGGACGAGCATAAATACATGGGAAACATTACATGGAAGTGAAAGGTGACAGACACAATTCTGAAAGCGTGTGAGTAGTAGTTAGCATCATAAGTCCATAACTATGTTTGAAGATCGCATCCAGTTGATAGCAAAACTGTTCCAGTGACTACTGCAACAATCAATATCCTTCCCTAAAGAAGCAGCCCAGCCTATTCTTTAACCAATATGAGATTATGGTCCATCCCTGTGGCGACTTGTAAGACCTCTACCCCTTCCAAGGTATCGATGAGACAAGGCTCTGCCTCATCCATTGAACTGCCCAAACCTAGTCTGCCATTTCGTCCAGATCCCCAAGCCCAAACTTCTCCGTTCGACATGAGAACAATGGAATGAACACGGCCAGCTGCAGCTGTTATTGGGTTCTCACCAACCAGATAGTTGACTAGTGCTGGGGCATCCTCTTGACCAGGTCGTCCAAGCTGGGAGCTGCAGTTCCATCCCCATGATAGGACACCAGTTTTAACATTGTCAGTGCCTTTGGTTGATATATGGCACAGAGCAAGCGAGTGGCCAGCACTCGCTGACACAGAGAATGGGATGTAGCTTATGTCGACGGGAAGCAATTTGGCCCAGCCTGACTTCCTACCAAGTTGTCCATAAGTGTTGTCTCCACCACTCAGTACAGTGCCATTAGCTGGTTAATACGTAAATCACATGAGAGGAATATAAATATAACGGAACTGAAAACTCCGACACCCCCCAAAAGGTACAGTTTTAGATGATTGTTGTTCATTTGTCCAAAGCTGTGCACTCCTAATATAATATCTCTGTTATGGTGCTCATGCATTAAAAAAATCTCCGTCATACTACATGCACAAGATTTTATGCTTTCACAGCAGCCCAGCTCCTAGTTTTCTATGTTAATACAATGAACGAATCAAATAAGAATAGTCAGAAAGAATGCTGGTGCTTGAAAAACCTGATGCAAATTGGCAATATATATTTACTATTCATTTCTGAAAAATATAAAGCTGCTATTTCCAAGTTCGAACTCATTATGAATACTAAAAAGACAAATATTGCAGATGCAACAATGCCCTACGTCTTATTAAACACTACTACCTTCAGAGAGAGATAAATAAGTACAGCAGAAACATTATGCATAGCAAGTGCGCATAAGAGCTTCAATTTTGTAGGTGAAAAGAAATACTCACAGCCGAGAATCAGGGAATGATCAAGCCCACAGGAAACATCAGACACGTCAAGATGAGTCACTTCATGAACAAGAGAAGGTTCCCAGATGATGGGCATATTGTCCTCGCTCCGAATTTTGTCCGCAACCATCTTTTCAACAGCCTCTAACATTGAACTTGAATAGTTATCCTTTGTTTTCCCAACGTATTCTTGTGGAGAAGGTGCTTCGGTACTTTGACCCATATCTCCCAACCTTCCATTTTCTGAAAAACCCCAACCGAACAGCCCTCCATCCTTTGTCAGTGCCATGGCATGCCCCCATCCAAATGATACCTACCATTTTCGCTTCATTAAAACATTGCCTCACTAGTAAGCAGCATCCAATTAGTTCATTTCAGGGCAAAAGTTATCACCTTAACAACATCGTAACCAGCAAGGGCCTCCACTCTAGAAGGCATTGTGGCCTCCACAATGTCTTTGCCAAGCCCAAGTTGGCCACGCTTTGATCTCCCCCATACCCATAACGAGCCATCGCACCCAATTGCTGCAGAAACAACACCTGAAGCGGATACAGCTCGAACTTGAACATTCTCCAATCCTCTCACCTGTTCTGGATTGCTCCAAGTATTCCTGCCATTTAGCAGAATGGTAAAACATTGCACCTATACACTTGGTAAGTGTTAAATAACACCTATGAATAACACAAACAATCGGTTGAGGTTTTGAACTACAATTTTAACTCATGCCATTGGCTAGTATTTTATTTAAGGCTGGCATGGGCAAGAAAAATATGGGTGCATCATACCAGTTTGGTTGATGTATGCTTTCCATGTTAAGGTTTGAATTCTCTGATCAGAATATACTCAATATGAAAACTGAAAGCAGTGCAAGGTGTGCGCGTGCGGCATACATCAGCAAGTGGCCACGTTATTATATTTCAATAAAGAAGTGACCACGTTATGTGAGCCATTCTTCAGCATCTTTGTTATGCTGGTAGTACTGAACAAGCACATGACTCTTGCTCATTATCTGGGCCAGAAAGAAATGGTGCTGCATACTGGAATAAATAATTCATCGCTTTGGCATGAATTCATACTGGCATACATAACCCCTATCATGATACTCTGCAGACTTCAGTAAAATTGCAATGGGTATAATTGATTTAGGTAAGTGAAACCGACTCATTTAGTTCAATTCATATACTGATTCGCCTCGAAGGGCAGAGGAAACGGGGAGGAGGGTTAGATCACCTCGGGGCCTGGAGCCCGCGGCCGAGCTGGCCCTCTTCGTTGCGCCCCCACGCCCAGACCTCCCCGGCAGAGGATACAGCGAGGGAGTGGTAGTGTCCGGCTGCGACCGCATCCACGGACGACGGGAGGGAGGGCACGGGCGTGGGGACGTAGACGTCCGCGGCCGGCGCAGGCTGGCCCACGGCCCCGTGGCTGTTGTCACCGAACCCGTACACTAGGCCGGACCGCGGCGGCGGAGGCGTCCCGCCCGCTGCAAGCGCGGAGAGGAAGCGGGAAGCGGAGGGGCGGAAGCGGAGGAGGGGAAGCATCTGGGCAGGGCAGCCGTCGAAGAGAGACGAAAGAAGACGGCGACGGGTCGCCGCGGATGGATCTAACCGTGGACCGGTGAAAAGCTGGGCCTATTCCAACGCGTTTCTTGGCCCGGCCCGATTTAAGAACTTCGTCGCTGTAAGCATAGAAGAAACCACAGCCGGATTCTCAAACAAACAAACAAAAAAAAAACCACAGCCACTCACACCTAAAAAAAACACAGCCACTCAGATTTGCAGTTCTAAAAAAAACACTCAGATTTGTTTGCATCCTGTGATGAACCTTTTCCCAAAATTCTGTGTTTTTTACAGCAACAATTCACTTTATTTTGACAGAAAAATCACATGTAGCTTTAAAATTTCTCATTTGTAAATAACCATTTTATTCATGAGAATTATAAAGAAGATACGGCCACTATCGTCAAAACCTAGCCGCCTAATTGCACGTGCGATAACCAGAAGAGGAGCGGGGAAAGAAAGACACAGATGTTGGTGAAGATGACGAGAGATGCAATGCACTAATTTTCGTAGCACGATATAAATATTACAAGCATGCACGCAGCACGCGTACAAATTTACATTTTACACCCACCCTCGCATATATACCTCTCGCACGCTCACGTTTCCCACGACGACGGGTACCATGCACAGGACGACGATGCTCGGACGGATCGGATCGATTTCGCCTAGTGGAACTTGAGGCTGGTGAGGATGTTGTTGTTGACGGGGTCTGAGAGGTGGTCGAGGAGGTTCTGGAAGGGCCCGACGCCGGTGAAGATGGCCTGCAGGGACATGCCGAGGAAGGCGAGCATGGCGAGGCGGCCGTTCTTGATCTCCTTGAGCTTGAGCTCCTTCATCTCCTTCTCGCTCTTGGTCCCGAACCCGAGTGGGTTGAAGATGGGCCCGCCGGGGTAGGCGGGGTCGCCGGAGCCGCCGAGGTACTTCTCGAGGCCCAGGAAGTACTGCTTCCCCATGGAGCCCGGGTTGTACCAGTCCTGGAGCCGCCGGTGCTCCGCGAAGCCGATGAGCGCCATCTCGAACACGAAGAGCGTGTAGGGGTCGGCCCAGTACTGGTAGGTGCCTGCCGGCGGGATCGCGCCTGCCTGGAACCACGGGATCGCCGTCTCCGGGGGCACCAGACCCACCTTGCCCAGGGCCTCCGGGGCGATCATGCCCACCACCCCCATCATAGCCGTCCGGCCGTTGAAGATCTCGCCGTAGGCCAGCCACCTGGGCTCGATGAACCCGCCGGTGCCCTCCGGGTCGGACAGCCCCAAGGGGTCGAAACCAAAGTCACCGGGCAGCCTGCAAAGCACAAAACCCAACACCTCCTAAATCAGATTCTCTTTGCCACACTGCCACCAGGTGTAATATGTTGCGCTGCGACTTACGTGCCGTCAAGGTAGGTGAGGGACTGCTTGGACGCGAACCACAGCTGCCTGTTGTCATTTTGCTGAAAGAGAAGAAGAAGAAAGTTAGGAACTACTCCAGCTAGCTCTCATCAGATCAGAAGAAAACATGCGTCATGGCCAGAGTCGAACTGACCTTGGCAGGGGGGCTGGACGATGCCCTGACGACGAAGGGGGACTTCCGGGAGGAAGACGACCTGGAGATGGAGGACTGCAGAGGCCTCCCCAGCAGCTGCCTCCCAGAGAGAAGACCCTGGGCTGCCATTGTTCCTGCAAGCTCCTCCTCCTCCTGCTCCGAGAGATGAGGCAGGCGTGGTGTGTGGTACAGACTGAGATGAAAGTGTGTGCTCCAAAACTCACCCACTGCTACAAAAGGAGAGAGGAACGTGCGCCTGAGGCTGGGCGGGGGTGGGGCCAGGGAAATCTTATTCCGATTTGAGGTGGAGCCTCAGCGGATGAGGGCATCTGTGGACCCAGTAGAAGCCCGCCATGTGGCGGGTGCGCTGGGATAAGGGGGCTGCCACCTGGCGTCTCAGCAGCTGAGGCTGCTTAATTGCATTCCCTTGGCTCAGATTTTTCAGCAGCTTGTGGACAGCACAGACAGTTGCAATTTTTGTGTCTGGCTAGAGAGTATGCATTCCGTGGGATATGAGATATCATGGTTGCCCATATGAGCCTATCATGTATCACCATCTGGATAAGGGGATCTTTCAGATTACTAAATCATCAAATTTCTTCAATAAATTAATACAAATATATACTTTGGCGGTTAATATTGTGTGCGGTGATACAAGACCAAAGCGAATGTTCACAAGGTAAAGACAATTGGATCTTTAATTCTCCACAAAACAATCACTGTGCTGCCAGTCTGTTACATTCTGATGAAAAGATAAATATGTTGGATGAGGTTTGTACCTGTATGTTCTACAGGTAACCCATTTGATCCAAACAAAAAGGAAGCACAGTGTATCCACCAAGACTATATATTGTAGTTAATAAACTTCAGCTCGCTCCAGAAGTACACATTTTACATAACAAAATGGGTGGCTTTCTTGTCTCCTCTCATTTACCTGATAGACAAAAGGTTATAGTTAGTTAAGGTGATAATACAATTTACTTAAAACGAACCAGATTCTGATACTTATGCATGGCACTGTTGTTTAATCAGATCTGAAGACCACTAATACAAGAAATTCCCATGAAAAACTATGACAGTGCAATGCCTCCAAAAAAAGAGATATCAGAACTTGGTATGGAGTATCTTTGCAAATTAGAGGCACAAACACTTTGGTGTGTTTGCTTTATGCCTAAGGTTGCCCTGTCAAACATTGGCTGGCTAGCCAGTTTTATTTTATTTTGAGATTTTGCTTCCCCATGTGTTGGCCAACATTGGCTAAAAATTGAACTGGAATTGGCAAAGGAGCATTGGCATGCCAAAATGTTGGTAACTGTCCAAAAATAGATTAAGAAAAATCATGGGCAAACAATGTATACGGTACGCTTTGGTCACAAAATCCAAAGATTACCCTTAGGGACATGTAATCAACCATTCAGACTGACAGGTTGATGGATTTTGTTGGAAGGCACGGGAGGATGTCAAGATCATTTGGTCTATCTGTAGTATGTACGGAGTTATGGAGGATGAGAAATTATATGATTTTCTGGAGGAAGATTTTGTCAGATTTTATAACTCTAGTATATATAGGATTAAGCCAATGATGTGGTGATGGGAAAAATTACTGAAGAATACAAAGACAATGTTGGTGGCAGTGGTAAGCTAAAGTACTAGTAGAACCTGAATCATCTGAACAGACTTCATTGAGGCACGTTGCCTTCGAAGTGTGGATTTGCGGGTTGATATGTTCTGGTGGTTTTCCTTTTCTTGGCATCTTTGTTTCTGCCGAGGGGTTTCTTGATACAAACTATTTGGTTTGTTTTAGTCATCGAACTTGAGTTCTGCCTGATGTAGCTTCTAGTTTCTCCTGTTTAAGCTTGATGGCTAAGCTGATGTCCACAGTTTCTAATTACACTTGTGCGTTTGTGTATTTCCAAACCCCTGGAAATGACACTAAACATTTCTATGTATATTTGTTTGACAGGGCTGGCAGAAATATAACAAAAAAAAGTATGGAGCACTGATCAATTTCACCAGTTCCTATTATGTAAGCATCTTATGGAACATGTACAAATGTTACAAACTGAATCTTGCTAACATGCCTGTACACTTCAAGTACAGAATATTTTGTGTAACCTACGGTAAAGGTAAAAACTAAAAGAGTTTTGCTGCAGTACAGTCCAAATTGCCAAGCTGAAATATGGGGTTACCATAATTTTGATATTTGTGTGAGAATCGATGCAAAGCTTTCACAATAGAACCGTATTTCATTGATTTCAGCGAGCCCATATGCCTGCACACACAATAAAAATAATATTTCAGTAGTAAAATAAAATAAGTAACTTCAGTAATGTACAATAAGCATAAACCAGTGAGCGCACATGATCCCCTCACCCTCAGGTGGAATGATTTTTAAATGTGATTTGAGCATGGAAACTAGTGAGAATTGTATAAATGGAAGAAAAACTTACATAATCTCTGTGAAACGTAATCTCCATGCAGGAAATCCTAAATGACATCTAACAGGACCATACACAAGAAGAAGATCAGGTTCTGGGCCACCACTACCTAACGAAAAGATTGGAACAGTGAGTGTTCTTCCAGAATTGCAATGTACAAATTCCTAACTGAGAAATGAATATGGTAAAATGCAATAACTGGGAGGAGATAATTTTTCCAAACTTACCTACTGCTCTCAGTGCACAAACCATGTCAGCTTCTGTAAATGCAGTGTCACCTTTATTATGCCCATGAGTGTTGCGATTGCAGAAGTCTGAGCACAGTAAGTTTGCTGCTTTAGCAATGCCTTCCTTGCCATCAGAACCAGAAAGACACTCTATAGCCATCCCCCCATGTGCACTAAGATCCTACAGGCTCACATGAATGACATAGTAGTTATAAGAGTGATAAATATACCAAATCAAAGAACAGACAAAGATTACCATAGTCCATATCTTAGACAGCAAATGGGCCAACAGAATTCTGCATTAAGCAACTTACTAAATTAGTTCTTGAGTTCTCATCTCTTGGGGTTTCGATACCAGGTTTAAGCCATTCCTTCAGTACTCCTGTAGAGCATTGTCGAATGGTCAGACATATCTCTCTGCACCGTTGATTGTGCAATAGTCAGTGCAAGGAAACTGAGAAGTAACAGGAAACATGGTACTCATCTTGGCTTATTTATGTTATACCAAAAGGATCTGATATGTTTGGAGACATGTTCCCTTTTCTTTAGTTGGATGTTAAAAAGGTTCCAGGTTTAGTTATTTTCTCCTTTCAGTATCTGATGCACAACTCAAATTGTCCAAAGTAGTTTCATGCACAACAGATGTTAAAAAGCCGGATGTTAAAAAGGTTCCAGGTTTAGTTATCAAAGCCGGATGGATGAAGTGGCGCCAAGCTTCTGGCATTCTCTGTGACAAGAGAGTGCCACAAAAGCTAAAAGGCAAGTTCTACAGGACGGCGGTTCGACCCGCAATGTTGTATGGCGCGGAGTGTTGGCCGACTAAAAGGCGACATGTTCAACAGTTAGGTGTGGCGGAGATGCGTATGTTGAGATGGATGTGTGGCCACACGAGGAAGGATCGAGTCCGGAATGATGATATACGAGATAGAGTTGGGGTAGCACCAATTGAGGAGAAGCTTGTCCAACATCGTCTGAGATGGTTTGGGCATATTCAGTGCAGGCCTCCAGAAGCTCCAGTGCATAGCGGACGGCTAAAGCGTGCGGGGAATGTCAAGAGAGGGCGGGGTAGACCGAATTTGACATGGGAGGAGTCTGTTAAGAGAGACCTGAAGGATTGGAGTATCACCAAAGAGCTAGCTATGGACAGGGGTGCGTGGAAGCTTACTATCCATGTGCCAGAGCCATGAGTTGGTTGCGAGATCTTATGGGTTTCACCTCTAGCCTACCCCAACTTGTTTGGGACTAAAGGCTTTGTTGTTGTTGTTGTTGTTGTAATTTCATGCACAACAACAACAACAACAACAACAACAACAACAACAACAACAACAACAACAAAGCCTTTCAATTTCAAACAAGTTGGGGTAGGCTAGAGTGGAAACCCATAAGATCTCGAAACCTAGTCATGGTTCTGGCACGTGGATAGCTAACTTTTACGCAACCCTGTCCATAACTAATTCTTTGGTGATATTTCAGCCCTTCAAGTCTCTCTTAACGGACTCCTCCATGTCAAGTTTGGTCTACCCCGACCTCTCTTGACATTATCAGCATGCTTTATCCTTCCGCTATGTGGCGGTGCTTCTGCAGGCCTACGTTGTATATACCCAAACCATCTCAAACGACGTTGGACAAGTTTCTCTTCGATTGGTGCTACCCCAACTCTATGACGTATATCAACATTCTGGACCCAATCCTTTCTTGTGTGGCCAAACATCCATCTCAGCATGCACATCTCTGCTACACCTAACTGTTGGTCATGCCGCCTTTTAGTTGGCCAACAGTTTGCGCCGTACAACACCACGGGTCGAATCGCCGTCCTATAGAACCTGCCTTTTAGTTTTTGTAGCACTCTCTTGTCACATAGGACGCCTAAAGCTTGGCGTCACTTCATCCATCCAGGTTTGATTCGATGGCTCACATCTTCATCAATATCACCATCCTTCTGTAGCATGGACCCCGATAATGGAAAGGTGCCCTTCTAACGTACCATGTGCCCATCTAGGCTAACCTCCTCCTCGTGCCTAGTAGTACTAAAACTGCACCTCATGTACTCAGTTTTAGTTCTACTAAGCCTAATATTCAGTTCCAAAGCCTGTCTCTACAACTCTAACTGTCTATTAATCCTCGTCCCACTGTCATCGACTAACACCACATCATCCACAAAGAGCATACACCATGGGATATCTCCTTGTATATCCCTTGTGACCTCACCAGAGCAAAAACGATACGGGCTCAAAGCTGACCCTTGGTGCAGTCATGTTTTAATTGGAAAGTCATCAGTGTCTCCATCACTTGTTCGAGCACTTGTCACAACATTATCGTACATGTCCTTGATGAGGAATGTAATTTGTGTTTCTCCAAGGCCCACCAGATGGCATTCCGCGGTATCTTATCACAGGCCTTCTCCAAGTCAATGAACACCATATGAGGTCCTTCTTTTGCTACCTCTATCTCTCCATAAATTGTCGTACCAAGAAAATAACTTCCATGGTCGATCTCCCAGGCATGAAACCAAACTGATTTTTGGTCACGCTTGTTATTCTTCTTAAACGGTGCTCAATGACACTCTCTCCCATAGCTTCATTGTATGGCCCATTAGCTTAATTCCACAATAATTAGTACAACTTTGAACTTTTCTCTTATTCTTGAAGATTGGTACTAATGTACTCTTCATCATTCTTCGGCCATCTTGTTTGTCCGAAAATGAGGTTGAAAAGCTTAGTTAGCCTACTGTCACTATGTCTGCATCTCCACACCTCAATTGGGATACAATTAGGACCCGTTGCCTCACCTTACTTCATCCTTTTTAAAGCCTCCCGAACCTCGGACTCTTGCATTCGTTGCACAAAATGTCTGTTGTTATGATCAAAGGAGTTGTCCGGCTCAATGACAAAGTTCTCCATTGAACAATTTGTTAAAGTACTCTCATCATTTATTCTTGATCTCCTCGTCCTTCACCAGGAGTCGATTTGCTCCATCCTTGATGCATTTGACTTGGTTGACATCTCTCATCTTCCTCTCTCGGATCTTGGCCATCTTATAGATTTCCCTTTCGCCTTCCCTCATGTTTAAACGCTGGTAGAGGTCCTCATACGCTCAACCCCTTGCTTCGCTCACAACTTGCTTTGCAGTTTTCTTTGCCGCCTTATACTTCTCTGTGTTGTCTGGACTCCTATCCAGGTATAGGCGTCTGAAACAGTCTTTCTTCTCCTTGATAGCCTTATGGAAATCATCGTTCCACCATCAAGTGTCTTTAGCCTCGCTTTGACTTCACATATTATTTGCATCATCTCCTTTCTCCCAAGAGCCCTCCTTAATAAACTTCTCCTTACAATCTAGGCAAGCACGCTCGAGAGGACAAAATCAATATGGCTAGTGTTAACCACTACTAGAAGTCAGTAGAAGGGATTCTCTCTTTTTAAAGAGGGTCTTGCTACGATCATGTCGTAGGCTAAAACAAAGTTTAAGACATCCTCGCCTTGATTCTTGCTACCATAACCAAAGCCCCCTTGCACCCCTTCAAAACCTGTGTTAGATGTACCCACATGGCCATTGAGGTCTCCTCATATGAAGAGCTTCTCACCAATAGGCCCACTCCTAACCATGTCCTCCAGGCCTTCCCAGAACTCCCTCTTGGTGCTCTCATTGTCCTCTGGGGCATACGCGCTGATAACATTGAGAACTAAATCCCCAACGACCAGCTTGACCAAGATAACCCAGTCCCCTTGCCTCTTGACGTCTACCACTCCAGACTTGAGGCTCTTATTGTCATGTTGATCAAGATGCCTACTCCATACTTGTTTGTAGTTGTCCCCGTGTACCACAGCTTGAAGCCGATATCCTCCACCTCCTTCGCCTTATGTCCCTTCCATGCGGTTTCTTGGACAAAAAGGATATCAATACTTCTCCCCCACCGTTGTATCAACAAACTCCTGCAACTTACCGGTCAGAGACCCTACGTTCCAGCGACCTAAGTGGATCCTAGTTGGCTCGGCTAGCTTTCTTACCCTTCACACTCGTTGAATCAAATGCGAAGACCCTTGCTCATTTTTCACTACACCCGAGCATCGATGTAGAGCGCCACTAGGGATGCAACGACCTGATCCTTGCTCACTTATCACCATATACAGATCAAGGTACGGCGCGCCACCAAGGGAGTGACGGCATGGCCCTTACCCATTTAACACCACGCCCGGGTCCCGATATGGCACGTCGCTAAGAGGGTTATGCCCCAAAGATGTTCTTTTGGGTTTCATCTCCATCAGAATGGTTGAGTTTTTATGTTGGCTCGCCAAGCCTATCACAACCCTCCTCCTTTACCTGGGCAACATAGGCGGAGTTTCAAAGTAGTTTCATGCAAAATACATAAAATTTGAAGGCTGTTTTTCCCACGGCACAGATATATGGAAGATGACTTGAAGGGTAAACCGTTAAAATAAAGCAGGACGCACAGTTATTAATACCGCATATTGTTAGTACTCTCGTTTTTTCTTCTTCTTTTCTCACCGTCAAAGGCAAGCACTCTGCCACATTATATTGAGAAAGAAAGAGTTCTATGCTCAGGTAAGGATAGGCCAAGAAGACTTGAAAAGAATAAGATCATGTGTACTCAAACAAGTAAGCATGTAAAGCAAATGTTCATAAGCACACCTTCAATGTCATAGAGAACTACATACTTAACGCCGATAGTCGATAACCACCGTAAAAGTTGCTTGATCTTCAAAACATCATTTGCTTCTCTGCTATCTACTACAACGCCCACGTAATTAAGTCTCTCAAAATGAAGATCTCGGTACTTGGGCAGCAGCTCAGACGAAATAAGATAGCATTCTAGATTATCACTCAGATGCGACCACAAATCAAAGAGGCTGACCAACAGGTGGACGAGGTGCCATAGCAGGCCCAAGATGAGCTCTACAATCGTGGATGGCCAAGGTATCTGCATTTGGCCAACCATAAAAGTACCACACACACTTCCCTGAAAATTCAACACGAAATTACTGACATCAGTAGCTGCCTCCTGTAACTTTACCAGATGAAGGTTATGGAATAGCAAGATATTAACATATCCGATGCATTCAATGCTAGAAAAAAAAACACATGGCTGATGCACTCAGCTTGACAATGGACCTGCCATGTTCCAGAGAGAGCCAAGACTCCTTAACGGGAGCCACGCAAATTATGACGCCTAAGAATGGCATGGCAGCACAGCTACGATTAGACAAGTAAACAAGTTTTAAAGCTTATTATCATCCCCGTGCCCTTAAATGGTGCCGCGATGCAATGGCGTGATGTGACAGGGGCGGATCTAGAGTGTGCGCCTGCACGCCCCCGAATTTGTGGAGGTCAATGGGGTTTAACTAAAATCACTGGATGAGTAAAGGCTCATACCTCAGCCAATATCCAAGATCACGGACCGGGTGAAGACAGCGGGGAATCGGTGTAGGAGGCTTGGGGTGGTCAGGTACTCAGGGGTGCCCTAGATTGGGGTATCAGTCCCGGAAGGAGAGATTGGGAACACAGTGCTCACAGCGAAGAAAAGAAGTAGGGTCCGTCACCAGATCAATCCGAGCCCGGGGCCGGGCAAAGGCAAACCTCCACCCCAAGCCAGTCCTGTAGAGCGGATGAGAAGGAGGAGAACTGAGAGAGAAGGTGCCGTCAGAGCCTAGTTGCCGGCGGCGGCGCGAGGAGAGGTGGGAGAAAGAAAGAAAGAAAGAAAAGAGGGAAAGTCAGTTCAATTTCGCCTGCCTGAGTTCAGACTCCGAGCTCGTTGATAGCTTTGACTACACAGTGTTAAAAAAACGGAAATCTTAACTGGCCTACGTCGGCCAGGAGCCAACAGCCAGCGAACACCCATCAAACCACAAGTTTCGTGGGCACGAATCTTCAAGCATAGGCAGGTGCCACATTAGACTCGGGAGTTGTTCGCTCGAACATGGCCATGAGCGAACTGCTTCCGCACCTACCCCGCACCAAAAAGTGTAGTTAACCCCTTCCCCCCGCCCCCCCCCCCCCGCCCCCAATTCACTCCATTAGTTAGTTTCATCCCCCCCCCCACACACACACACCCATCTTCTCCCTTCCTCATCGCTCCCTCTCACCGCAGCGATTTCTGGTGAACGGACGACGCTTTTCCCACCAAGCCCAACCGCTCGTCGACGGCAAGGGCTTCATCCACCACGGGCGGCATTACTTGTAGCCATTGAGGTACGTGTTCTAGATCACTGGTCATCGCGCGTGAGTGTTTCGTGCCATATGGTTGTTTGCTTGAGGTAGTCGCGATGGTGTCCATGGCGGAAGCGGATGTGCCCATGGCGGAAGAGGCGACTGGAGTAGTTAGAGCTGTCGATGGGTAATGGTGGGAAGGGATGGAGAAGGTGGCGTGGTGGGCTTGCTATCGGGGCTAGGGTTTGAGCACGCGCATCCCACGTGGTCTGCCAGGTTGCGCCTGACGTGTGTGGTGCGGCAGCAACGGCCGTGGTTGCCATTACTTCGACATCGACGACAGGCGGTGTTCTGTGGCGCCGTATTTGCCTTCGGTTTTTTGTGTGGCGGTTTTGGGTGATTTTTCATTGTAGATCTGTTTTGGTTGACCAGTTTGGTGCCTTTTGTGTAGTTTAGTGTAGGGATTTGATGGTGGAAACTGTCATGTGTGTTAGTTGAGGATATGTGGGGTGATTGAAGGGGAAATGCCATATGATTCTGTTTATAGTTGGATTATTATAGTTTGGTGAAAAATGTCATGTCTGTCATTTTTTTGTGTAGTTTAGTGTACGGATTTGATAGTGGAAACTTCCATATGTGTTAGTTGAGGATATGTGTGGGGTTGAGGGGAAAATGCCATGTGATTTTATAGTTTGGTGAAAAATGTCATGTACGTCCTTATAGTGGGTCTTTTTAAGGTGGTTAGGTGCATGTGTGTAGAGAGGTTTTTGTTGTTGGTGGGGAGGTGAGGGGGAACTGCCATGTGTGTGTTTTGTAGATGATGTTTTCTGGGATGAAAATTGTCATGTGGTTTACAAGAGGGATTGTTTGGGGGGGGGGGGTCATTTGTGTTGTAGTTGGTTGTTGGGTAGAGAGAAACTGTCATGTGTGCTTTTGTAGATGGTAGCTTTTTGTATTATAATTGCTTTGTGGTTGATTTGGGGTGTTGTTTTTGAGGAGAAAAGACATGCGTGTAATTAGAGTGTGTTTGTTTTTCGGGGGGTCATAGTTGTTTCTGATCTTTTTATGGGAACCGCCATTTTTGTTTCTAGATGGTGACAATTTTGGATTAAAACTGCCATGTGGTTTATTTTGGGATTGTTCTTTTGGGGGGAAATGTCATGTGTGCCCTTAGAGTAGGTCTTTTAGGGGGGATATGCATGCATAGAGTTTTTCTATATTTGAGGGAAACTACCATGCATGTGTAGATGGTGGTTCATTTTTGGATGCAAAGTGCCATGTGGTTAAGATTTTATTTGGGGGGAATGCCATGTGTGTCCTTAGATTGGTTCTTTTTAGGGGGGGATAGGTGACATGTGTGTACCCATCTTGTTTAAATTATTTTTTCTGTATGCGTTCACCTGCCTGACGTGGTCCTGTGTTGTTGTTGTCCATATTTTTATTTCAGGTTTTTGATTTTGTAAGATGGCCAAAGAGGATTTGAACAATGGCGTTGATGATTTCATGAATATCTCAGGCAGGGGATGTCATGGCGTCAATAATCCCCCAAACGAGGTATTCCTTATTTCCGAACAACGGTGATCATCAAATTTTCTGTCGTCCGTTAACACTATATTTCTCACTTTGTCGCCACTAAATGTCTTTTTTCTGTATGTGTTACATTTTGATGGCATTTATGCCCCTTCTTGAGTGGCATTTTTCACACCTTAATGGCATTGGTAGTTTTACATGGTTGTTTGCATGTTTTATGCTAGGATCATTTTTTATATTTTGATGGTAGTTTTTGGTTGTAGTTTGTATGGCATTTAAACCTTTTGTTGATGTCGCATCTGTAATGGTAGTTAAATGGCAGTGTATATGTTTTAATCATGTACTAGTTGGCATTTTCACATCATAGTGGCATATGTAGCTTTTTTTGATGGCATTCTTAAAACGTTATTGCTACCATCACAATTCTTGACGGTGGTTTACGATTATACTCTGGATGGCATTTTTGCATTATAACTGCAATGCCAGTCTTTCTTGGCATTTTTGTATACTCTCATGATTGTATCATAATTTTTTATGGCGGTTGTAGTTGCATGGTCTGACCAGACCATCAAAGCCGTTCTCACGACAGACAAGAAGTCAGATGGATCCTTTGGAAAGTTAGGTGTTACTTCATTTTTGGTTGTGCCATTATTTTCACTTACCTCCTTGGGGGCATTTTTCTGGCATACCCACCCCCTCCTGGATGGCATCTTTCATATTTGTTTGATGGCATTTTTTCATACCTTGAGTGGCATTTTTTATGTAGATTAAATGACATTTTTTGTGAGTATGACAAATATATATGTGTTTAGATGGCATTTTTGGTTTTCTTACACATGTTGGGTTGCTTTTTTAATTTTCTTGATGGATGGCTTTGTGTTCACACCTTGGATGGCATTTTTTGTTACACATTAGTTGGCATTTTTTTATTTTTGTCATCATGGCAATGTTTTCATGCTTAGATGGCATTTTCATATATGCCAGATGGCATTTTCATATATGCCAGATGGCATTTTTTATATGTTGGATGGCATTTTTCATATATGTTGGGGGCATCTTTTCATACCTTGGATGGCATTCTTTAATCTACATGGCATTTTTTTCAATAGATGGCATTTCTGTTTATGCAATTTTTGGTGTTAATTACATGTCATTTTTTGCAGTTTGCCTCAAAGCATGCTATCAACCTCAGTCTTTTTGGCGGTGCAGCAATTTTTAACAAGTGGATGGATGTGAATGTGAGCCCATCTTGCCCTCCTCGGGTAAGTTTCTTTGTGTTTTTTCTATTGCCATGATTTTTTTTCTATCGGTGTTGTCATGACCAGCATGTTTTTTCGACGTACGGAATTGTGAGCTATATGGAACTAGATGCATCGTGCTATGCTGAGTGGCATCCTTCTTTTTTCCTTGGTTGTTTTTGCAGACTAGGAGTAAAGTCAAAAATCTCATTGGTGAGTTTGCGTCTGGCATGACCAACATTCTTGGGAAACTAGTTCAGGGTTGGACAGGCTTGTCTGAGGGTGAAAGTGATGAGGTTGGCAGGATTTTCCGTAATGTTGCTGCAGCTGGTGCGTCAATACCGATTGGTGTCCATGGACGATTCGAGTACAATAGCTCACAGGCGACTAGCGACACCCAGGAGAATCTGTTTGATGGCGACTCTGACTCGGGGGACGGTGAGGATCATGATGAGCCTGTTGAGGCCAGTGCTGGCGTAGATGTAGATATGGACAAGCCAAGTGAGGAAGATGGTGGTGGGCAGGATGGAACTAAAGTAGGCGCCGATGGGCATGACACTGGAATTGACAAGGTAGGAGATAAGCATGAGGCAAAGGTCATTGGTGGTGGTGGTGGAAGTGGAGGCAACGTTGCTGCTCTTTCAAAGAGGGCCATGGAGGGTGTTGGTGATGGCGTTGATGTCATGCTTAAGAAGGCGAGGGTTGATCCCATTGTAGCCAGGAGGAGGTGTGTGCTTTTTTTCTTTATGAGTAAACCTTTTTTTTCATAACATCGTTATCTTCCGCCGTTCTGTACAAGTAGAGGTTGATGCTCAACCATCTCTGTTTGTATGTTTTGTTATTATGTGGTTGTTTTGTGTCCTAGTGAGGCTACTGTTGTTAGTAAAGCCACCAAATCCAAGGTTGTGTCAACACCTCCCTGCTCATCTCCCCAATTATTGAGTTTTCAACCTGCTGAGTTGTTGCCTGCCCATGAGCCTATTGGTACCGCTACTCTTACTTCTCCTCATCTAGTAGAGTCAAAAAGGGGAACCCTGTTATTCTCCAGGATAGGAGGGTGTTTTGAAGAGGTATAGAATTTAGTCATCCAGTCATGGCATTTTTATTTGCAGTGTCATGGCAATTTTATCTATTCATACATGGCATTTTTATTCGCAGTGTCATGACATTTTTCATGTCATCGAGACTTTTTTCATCTATCCATACTTGACACTGCACTTTTTTGTAGTAGCTTTTGTCATGGCTTTTTCTATAGTTCATGGTTTTGGCTCTTTTATTAATGCTTTATCCTAGCATTTTTAATATGCTTTGTCAGATTGACAGATTTAATAATCCCTGCATGGAACTTTTAATAGGAAGGTCATGGCATTTTAAAATTATTATTGTCATGTTGGCATCTTTTTTTAAGGTCTCATGGTAGTCCGTTGTTTTTTGCCAGGTCTTTTCTGTACCTTTTCTTTTATTAACTTTCTTTTTTGGTGTGTGTGTAACTCAGGCAATACAAGAAGACTGCGGGTAGGAAAAAGTGTCCACCCAAAGCCATAATGATCAAGATAAAGCCCAGGCCCGCATCATCGATGGAAGTTGTAGCTATAGCCCTTGCACCAAATTCCAATATGGCAACCGTCAATACAGCTATTGTGAGCAGTTCAGCTACGTCAGTCAGTTTGCTATCCTCGCCGGAAGATGTGCTTTCTACAGATGAATACATCCAAGACGCTCCTAGGGATGATCTCATATCACCTAGGACTGAAGAGGTTGTCCCAACACTATTCTCTTTGATAACCGGTGTCAGTGGTGTGTTAGACGGAGGCATTGTCAGAGATAAGGTCCAACCGAAAGCTGATGTTACGGAGAAACATTCTGACCAGACTGATCCTACTTTTGTTGCTGCCTCGGAGTCTGTGTCTTCTTGTCCTGTTCAATCTCATGCACATACAACGGATCTGCATGTGACAAGAGGCGCTATTAGTTCTGAAGCATGTGTCAGAGATTCCACAAATATCTCGAACACAGTTGTGGTTGATTCGATGGTGCGGACGGTTTCCCCTGCTACAACCGATACTGGTGTGCTCCATAAGTCGAGCCCCCCGAAGAGGGTTCCGGCACGGTCAGCTGAGAAGGGCGATGGATCGATGTTCATTCGTGTGTCTTCTCTGTTTCCAGCAACTGCTTCCAGCAATACAATCGAGCCGGTTCAAAGTAAGGAGATTAGAGACGTTGTGGGGCATCAGTGTGTCGCGCCCCATGCAAGCAAGCCATCCATTTCACCCAAGCCAAGGACCAAGACCCCGAACATGATTGGGGTGTCTCGTGCAACTGTCAAGGAGCAACTTGCCAGGAGCAAATTTGTGGAGGAAGTTACCAAAGTTCCTGACAGCACCCCACCTGCACTTGTCAAGGTGGCCACGTTAGATTTGGCCAAATCATACTTGCAGAAGAAAGGGACGCCGGGGGAGAGGCACCTTATGGAATTCACCCCGTCGTCATGCAGCCTTGGCATAGAGAAGGCAATTGATGCAACGACAGTCTCCTTTGCCCACCCCCTGCTCGAAGAACCAATGCTTGCACAGCCAAATCTGCAAGTGTCGAAGGTTGTCAAGTTCGTCGAGCCTATAGTTCAAGGTATGCTCATTGTTTTATTTGAATTTTTTTTCATTGTAATTTTTTCTTGTCATCTGTTCAGTTATAGCATTTTTTTAATATTTTATTACATGCCATTTTCAGTGTGGTATTGATGGCATTCTAGTCAGTTCTTTTCTTAACATTTTTTAGTGGTTTTCTTTATATGGCAGTTTCAGTGTGTTGGTCATGGCATTTTTAGTTTGGAGGTCATGACCTTTTTAGTTAGATATTACATGGCATTTTAGTTAGACCTTACATGGCATTTTTTCATTGTGATTTGTCTTGTCATTTGTTCATGTTATAGCATCTTTCAGTAGTTTACCTTGATTTTTTTAGTGTGGTAATACATGATAATTTTACAATAGTTTTCTTTATATGGTATTTTCAGTGTGGTGGTCATGGCATTTTCAGTATGGTGGTCATGGCATTAGTTTGGTAGTCATGGCATTTTAGTTAGATCTTACATGGCATTTTAGTTAGACCTTTCATAGCATTTTTAGTTGGATCTTACATGCCATTTTTTAGTATATTCTTACATGGCATCTTTTTTAGTTGGTTCTTACGTAGCATCTCTTAGTTTTTACATGACCAATTTACATTATTTTTATGTATATGTCATTTTTAGTGTAGTGGTCATGGAGTTTTAGTTAGATCTTACATGGCATTTTAGTTAGACCTTACATGGCATTTTCAGTTAGATGTCACATTGCACTTTAGCTAGATAATATTACTTGGCATTTTTAGCTAGATCTTGCATGGCATTTTTAGTTTGTTCTTACATGGCATCTTTTTAGTTGATTCTTACATGTCATTTTCACATATTATAACACACGGCATTTAGTTGTTATTACATGAAATTTTAGCCAGTTCTTACATGACATTTTCAGATTTTTGTAGTGATGGAATTTACATGGAATTTTTTCAGTTCAGTAGTGTTGGAATGTTTAGTTAGTCCTCTCATGGCATTTTCCAGTTTGGTAGTGTTGGCAAAGTACATAGTTTCTTATATGGCATTTGTTCAAGTTGGTATTGATGACATTCTTAGTTTGGTAGTAGTGGAATTTTTTTGTTTTATCTTTTTTTTCAAGTGATGGCAACCTACATTTTTTAGGAGATTGTATAGGCACGCCTGTTGATATATTGCCTTCCTTGGATGAAGCTTACGCAAATATGGAGCGCGATGCTCTGAAACATCAGTCCATCGGGAAACAAGTTGATTCAAGTTCGAATCTTTCTACCCAGTCAAGTGCAGACATTGACAGAAGTGCTACCAGAGGGTTTGTTCGACAGGCAAGGGTTGTGCATCAGCCAGAATCGGCTGACTGTGAGCCTATAATCAAGGCTACAAAGGAACAACATCGTTTGTACGAGCTTTTGAAGCAGTATGCGGATGGTAGATCAAACAACAGAGCTATAAAGAAGATCAGAGAGTATACCTTCTTGTCACCCATATTTTCATTTTTCAAATTAGTGGTACATATATGTATATATATACACACTTGTCTTTTTTTTCCCACCCAATTTATGGAGCTATATCCTTTTGTTGCTACTTGTTTTTCTCATTTTTCCAGCTTGTGTTTGGGCAGAACGAGGATCATTAAGTCCAAGGGCAATCATGTTCTTCTTGGTGAACTGGCTGATGCCTTGAAGCCTACAGGGAAAATGATTGTGTCTCTCACCTTCACTGCCATTGAGTATCTAAACAATCATGGTGGCCTCCCGAATGGCAAGGTTATTACGTCCCACAGTGTTACTAGGAAAATCATGGCTAGTGACTTTCAAAATAGGGAAATCAAGAAGTGTTTTGCGCATAAGGGTGAATTAAATCTATCACTCAAGGAGTTGGTAAGCCTTTTTCTTTACGCATTTTCATTTTCAATTTTTTCTTGTTGTATCTAATTTCCTTGTTCCTTCTTCTTTTCTCATGGCAACTTTCCTTTTTTGTTGTACAATGGTATGTTTTCTAACTTGCATTTCTTGTCTCAGATCATGTTCCCTCTCTTCCAGGAACTTGCTCCAGATAACCCAATTGATAAAGCTGGTCACTTTTACACTGTTTGCATCAACAATGAGAAGCAAAGGATCGAGGTTCTTGACTCTATGCGTTTAGAATCGAGTGAGAGCTTGCAATCACACGTGGGGGAGTTCATATCTAAGTTGAAGGAATGTTGGTGTATCCACTACAAGGATTCAAAGGTGAAGATTGAGAATTATAATGTAAAGTATATTGAGACTAAGAAGCAAGAGGGCATGTAAGTTCGATGCTCATTTTTGTGAATTGTCCATTTCCAATTTTTAAATGGCATTTTCTCCACTTCTTTTTGTAAAAGTGTTGGCTTTTTTAGTGTGTACACATGGAAGTTATTAGTTTTCATCCATGGCAGAGTTTCTTTTTTGTGTGTACATCATTGCCAAACTCATTTTTGTTATCTTAAGTGCATAATACATAATGGCATATATACATGGCAATTATCATGTATACATGATGGTGAATTAGGTAGTTCTTACATGAAATTTTTCAGTAGTTTACTACATTGCATTTGTTACTATACATGGCATTATTAAGTGTGCAAACATGGCATTTTCTTTAATTTACAACCATGGTATTTCCCCCATCAATATTATTGGTAGTTTATTTTTGTTTTGTACACATGCCATTTATTATTTTTCATCCATGGCAGAGTTTCGTGTGCATCATCCTCAAACTCGGTTCTTGTTATCTTAAGTGTATATATACATGATGGCATATATACATGGCAATTATTATTTATACTTTATGCCAAATTAGGTAGTTCTTACATGGCATTTTCACCAGTTTACTACATTACATTTTTTTTTACTATTCATGGCGTTCTTCGGTGTGCAAATATGGCATTCCTTTAATTTACAACCATGGTATTTCCCCAACCAACATCATTGGCAGTTTCTTTTTCTTGTGTATACATGTCACCTTCTTATAGATTATAACTATTGTTGTTTTTCACTTTCGTCTACATGGTAGTTATTAGTTTATAGCCTTGGTAGTTTCCATTATGCAGTCATGGCAATGTTCATGCACTGAGTTATACAAGTCATTTTTTAATTTATATGCATTCTTTATTAGCTTTGTTATCTTTCTTTTCTCAGCCATGAGTGCGGTTTCTACATGCTCGAGTATTTTGCAAAGTGGCGGGGTCACATTGTGCCCACCATTACGAAGGAGAGCATTGCTGAGCTTAGGAAGGTGCTCGCGTGGGACTGGATCACAAACACCAATTTCAATGAGCTCCAGACTTCGAAGCAGTTCCTGGAGGATAGTGTGAAGGGTACCCTCAATAAGCACAAGCGGTAGATTTGATTATTAGGAGCTTTTGGTCTTACATTCTTTTTTACGAGGGAATGTAAGGTACTGCTCGCTTTCGTCATTTCTTTTTACTACGCTTTTATTGTCATTGTACCTCCTGCAGTTGAAAGAGAGTGTTCTTTTTATGTGTGCCATTTTATTATCCATAACTTTTATTTGTAACGACTAATTTAGTGTGTCCTACACATTCTCTATAGTGTGATAGTAATGGAACATTAATGTGTGTTAGTAATGGTACAAGTGTTTTTGGTGCATCTCTTTTTTTCCTATAC
This sequence comes from Aegilops umbellulata, assembly GCA_032464435.1. Taxonomy (NCBI): domain Eukaryota; kingdom Viridiplantae; phylum Streptophyta; class Magnoliopsida; order Poales; family Poaceae; genus Aegilops; species Aegilops umbellulata. The sequence continues at coordinate 372,763,873 of CP136057.1, forward strand.
TTTTTTGCGGGAGATGAGATGTTTGTTTATGTATGCATTATTTCATATTTAGATTCTATAGTGGCCGTCTGTTCCAAGTATCCACAATTGCTCAAACATAAAGCGCCACGATTTGTTTGCCGAAAAAACGCCACACCCCAACTCGACAAAACTTGCATTCTTTAGGTGGTTTTACGTTTTTTTGCCTTTTTTTATTTCACGTTGTTTTGCAAAACCATGTAATAATGAAGCGAATTTGGCATATACATCCATGGCAGTTTCATTGGCAACTATTTAAAAGAAATACAATTTTTCTTTACTTGACATATAAGCGAGATGGCAATTTTTAAACTCTTTTTTCATAAAACTGTGGCAACTTCAACGCAGTCATTACGACTTATTGTTTTTCTGTATCACTTTTTTGTGTCTGCATGTGTGTGCTAAACACATGGCAATTCCACCACGATATGTAACATGCATAATTTATTTGTCGTTACCGTCAAACGGGTGTTCTTACATTGAACACATGTTGTAGTACATTTAATGTCAAATTAGTTTTTCCATGCCCTCATTGCCCAACCCATTGTAACATGTGTTGTAATCCCTATCAAATGGTGTTCTTACCATTTGTAGCATGACATTTTTATCAAATGTAGCATGGCATTTTATTGATATTATGTAAACTTTTATTTTTATAGATCATGACATTTCAAAAAATTAAAAATTGGCATTTTTATGATTTGTAGCATGGCATTTAAAAAATAGACCATGGCATTTTTATCATAGGTAACATGACATTTTATTAAGGGATAATTGTATTTATACCCTTAGTTGTGTCCCCCTCAACAGGATTGCCCTAGTTTTTGAAAACACGTGGTCTTGCCCATCCCACTTTGTCGTCTTGTGCTTTTGCCCTTTGACCGTTTGACCGCCACTTTGAAAACTTCATAACTAATTCATACTAAATCAGAAAAATGCAAATAAGATACCAAAATGTCAGGAAAAACATCACCTATATGTCAATGTCACTTGCATTCATGACGAAAGTATTGGTAAGTGCCCATCTGAGTTTTAGCTCTTGTCATACCACCATGAACAGGAAAATCTAGAAAATGTAAACAATCCAAAGAAAATTGGTGGCGAAGAATGACAAATGTTTTAAGTGCTTGCCAAGTTTCATCAGGGAATGACATTCATGGAAGTCGTGGCAAAGAAAAACAATCAACACTCGAAAATAGATTGTTTCTTTGCCACGACTTCCACGAATGTCATTCCCTCATGAAACTTGGCAAGCACTTAAAACATTTGTAATTCTTTGCCACCAATTTTTTCTTGAACTTTTCTAGATATATTATTCATGGTGGTATGATAAGAGCTAAAACTCGGATGTGCACGTACCAACACTTTTGTCATGAATGCAAGTGAGATTGGCATATAGGTGATGTTTTTGGGAACATTTTGGTATCTTATTTGCATTTTCTGATTTAGTATGAATTAGTTATGAAGTTTTCAAAGTGACAGTCAAACGGTCAAAGGGCAAAAGCACAAGACGACAAAGTGGGTTGGGCAAGACCACGTGTTTTCAAAAACTAGGGGCAATCCTGTTGAGGGGGACACAACTAAGGGTATAAATACAATTATCCCTTTTATTAATTGGACCATGACATTTTTATCATAGGTAACATGACATTTTTATAGTGCATGTAAAATTTATTTAATAGACCATGACATTTTTTATAATAAAACCTTTTGAATTTGTAGCATGGCAATTGTAAGGTGATATGCAACGTACATATTTTGCCGCTCTTTTCGTCAAATGGTGTTCAAATGTATATTTCTAACACTTGTTGTAATACACAGAATGTCAAATTAGTTTTTCCCCGGTGTCCTCGTTGTCTAGCTACTCCTTTCTTCTTTTTTCTAGCCTATTTTTTTCACACGTCCTGGGCTTATTCTTGTGCCTTGATTGTATGTCCAGTTGGGACTTGTACCTATGTTCTCTTTGATGGAAATTTTTCCTAGAGGCAATAATAAAATGGTTATTATTATATTTCGTAAATCATGATAAAGGTTTATTACTCATGCTAGAATTGTATTGATCGGAAACTTAAATACATGTGTGAATACATAAACAAATACCATGTCCCTAGTAAGCCTCTACTTGTTGGGAAACGTAGCATCCAATTTCAAAAAATTCCCTACGATCACGCAAGATCTATCTAGGAGATGCATAGTAACGAGAGGGGGAGAGTGTGTCCACGTACCCTCGTAGACCGAAAGCTGAAGCGTTAGTTTAACGCGGTTGATGTAGTCGAACGTCTTCGCGATCCAACCGATCAAGTACCAAATGTACGACACCTCCGAGTTCAGCACACGTTCAGCTCGATGACGTCCCTTGAACTCTTGATCCAGCAAAGTGTCGAGGGAGAGTTTCGTCAGCACGATGGCGTGGTGACGGTGATGGTGATGTGATCCGCGCAGGGCTTCGCCTAAGCACTATGATGCTATGACCGGAGGAGTAAACTGTGGAGGGGGGCACAACACACTGCTAAGAGAACAATTGATGTGCTATGGGGTGCCCCTGCCCCCGTATATAAAGGAGGAGAGGGAGGAGGCCGGCCAAGGGGCGCGCCATGGGGCGAGGAAACTGACTTGGACTCCATGTCCAATTCGGCCTCCCCCTTCCTTCTTCCGGAGGGGGAAAGGGGGAAGGAGAGGGAAGAGTAGAAGGAAAGGGGGGCGCGCCCCCTCCCCTAGTCCAATGAGGACTCCCCATGGGAGGGGGTGCGGCCACCCCTTGTGGGCTGCCTCTCCCCTATGGCCCATGTAGGCCCATTACTTTCCCCGGGGGGTTTCGGTAACCCCTCGGTACTCCAAAAAATACCTGAACCACTCCGAAACCATTCCGGTGTCCGAATACCATCATCCAATATATCAATCTTTACCTCTCGACCATTTCGAGACTCCTCGTCATGTCCGTGATCTCATCCGGGACTCCGAACAATCTTCGGTCACCAAAACACATAACTCATAATATAAATCGTCATCGAACGTTAAGCGTGCGGACCCTACGGGTCCGAGAACTATGTAGACATGACCGAGACAACTCTCCGGTAAATAACCAATAGTAGAACCTGGATGCTCATATTGGTTCCTACATATTCTACGTAGATCTTTATCGGTCAAATCACAATGACAACATACGTCGTTCCCTTCGTCATCGGTATGTTACTTGCCCGAGATTTGATCGCCGGTATCTTCATACTTAGTTCAATATCGTTACCGACAAGTCTCTTTACTCATTCCGTAACGCATCATCCCGTAATTAACTCATTAGTCACTTTGCCTGCAAGGCTTATCATGATGTGCATTACCGAGAGGGCCCAGAGGAACCTTTCCGATACTCGGAGTGACAAATCCTAATCTCGATCTATGCCAACCCAACAAACACCTTCGGAGACACCTGTAGAGCATCTTTATAATCACCCTGTTACATTGTGACGTCTGATAGAACACAAAGTGTTCCTCAGGTATTCAGGAGTTGCATAGTCTCATAGTCAAAGGAATATGTATAAGTCATGAATAAAGCAATAGCAATAAAACTTAATGATCATTATGCTAAGCTAACGGATGGGTCTTGTCGGGGATATACCCCGCGGCGTAAACCGGCCGGAAGTGTAACCCGGCCGGACTTGGCGGTTTATCTGAAGACCCCGCTGACACTTGGCGAGTTACTAGCGACCCGCCCTGACCTGGTGGTTTACAAGCAACCCGCCTAACTCACTGGTGACCCGGCGGGCGGGTCAGACGGATGACAAGGCCCAAGGCCCAGAAGGCCGGTTCATGTTATGGTGGGCCGGTTTAAGAGGAAAGGCGTGAGGAATATTTGTCTTACAAGGAATTAAGACCTGGACTTGTATCCGGTTTGTATTAGAGATAGACTAGTCCTAATCCTAATAGGACTCCACATGTAACCCGCCCCTTCAACATATATAAGGAGGGGCAGGGCTCCCCAAAGAGGGAGAAGCTACAAGCAAGAAGAAACAATCTTAGGGCTAGACACAAAGAGGAGAGCCGGTTTACGGCGGCTCCCTCATGATGATAATGAGACCTAGCCTCAAACAGCATGTAGGGTTTTTACCGGATGATGTTTCCCGGGGCCTGAAGCTGTCTAAATCCTCGTCCTGTGTGTTGCGTCTCTCGATTCTGCTCAACCCCTCTCAAGCTACCACATAGATGCGTTGGCCTCGCGACTAAGTCCTTACACTAGGACATCTGACGTGACAATTCCACGACAGGTCTTGTCCATCACATCATTCTCCTAATGATGTGATCTCGTTCATCAAATGACAACACATGCACATGGTCAGGAAACGTAACCATCTTTGATTAACGATCTAGTCAAGTATAGGCATATTAGGGACACTTTGTTTTGTCTATGTATTCACACATGTATCAAGTTTTCGGTTAATACAATTCTAGCATGAATAATAAACATTTATCATGATATAAGGAAATATAAATAATAACTTTATTATTGACTCTAGGGCATATTTCCTTCAGTCTCCCACTTGCACTAGAGTCAATAATCTAGTTCACATCGCCATGTGATTAACACCCAAAGAGTACTAAGGTGTGATCATGTTTTGCTTGTGAGAGAGGTTTAGTCAACGAGTCTGCCACATTCAGATCCATATGTATTTTGCAAATATCTATGTCTACAATGCTCTGCACGGTGCTACTCTAGCTAAATGCTCCCACTTTCAATATGTATCCAGATTGAGACTCAGAGTCATCCAGATCGGTGTCAAAGCTTGCATCAACATAACCTTTTTACGACGAACTCTTTATCACATCCATAACCGAGAAATATTTCCTTAGTCCTCTAAGGATAATTTTGACCGCTGTCCAGTGATCTACTCCTAGATCACTATTGTACTCCCTTGCCAAACTCATGGCAAGGTATACATTAGGTCTGGTACACAACATGGCATACTTTATAGAACCTATGGCTGAGGCATAGGGAATGACTTTCATTCCCTCTCTATCTTCTGCCGTGGTCGGGCTTTGAGTCTAACTCAACTTCACATCTTGCAACACAGGCGAGAACCATTTCCATTTTGAACTTCTTCAAAATCTTGTCAAGGTATGTGCTTTGTGAAAGTCCTATTAAGCGTTTTGATCTATCCTTATAGATCTTGATGCCCAATATATAAGTAGCTTCACCGAGGACTTTCGTTGAAAAAAATTCTTATTCAAGTATCCTTTTATGCTATCCAAAAATTCTATATCATTTCCAATCAACAATATGTCATCCACATATAATATCAGAAATGATATAGAGCTCCCACTCACTTTCTTGTAAATACAGGCTTTACCATAAGTCTGTATAAAACCATATGCTTTGATCACCTTATCAAAGCGTACATTCTAACTCCGAGATGCTTGCACCAGTCCATAGATGGATCACTGGAGTTTGCACACTTTGTTAGCACCTTTAGGATCGACAAAACCTTCTGGTTGCATCATATACAACTCTTCTTTAAGAAATTCATTAAGGAATGCAGTTTTGACATCCATTTGCCAGATTTCATAAAATGTGGCAATTGCTAACATGACTCGGACAGACTTAAGCATCGCTACGAGTGAGAAAATCTCATCATAGACAACACCTTGAACTTGTCGAAAAACTTTTGCGAGAAGTCGAGCTTTGTAGATAGTAACACTACCATCAGTGTCTGTCTTCCTCTTGAAGATCCATTTCTTCTCAAGGGCTTGCCGATCATCGGGCAAGTCCACCAAAGTCCACACTTGTTCGTCATGGTCTAGTAACATGACTTCCAAAACAGGATTACTGTACCACTCTGGTGCGGATCGTGCTCTGGTTGACCCACGAGGTTTGGTAGTAACTTGATCTGAAGTTTCATGATCATTATCATTAGCTTCCTCTCTAGTTGGTGGGTGTAGGCATCACAGGAACAGTTTTCTGTGATGAGCTACTATCCAATTCGAGAGAAGGTACAATTACCTCATGAAGTTCTACTTTCCTCCCACTCACTTCTTCCGAGAGAAACTCCTTCTCTAGAAAGGATCCATTCTTAGCAACAAATATCTTGCCTTCGGATCTGTGATAGAAGGTATACCTGTCGGTGTACTAAAGTAGGGGTACCTTAGTACCCCGAACTTGTGCACGGGCAGTAGTAGCGTCCCGCGGCAAGGCTTGCCAGGGGAGCGACAAGAGTCTCCACGGCCGGAAGAAGGCCAAGTGATCGAGCCTAGAAGACCAGGCCCCGGCAAGAGGAGCTTGCCGGGCCAAGGAAGCGAGGTCCGGCAAGAGGAGCTTGCCGGGCCAAGGCGACAAGGCCCCGGCAAGAGGAGCTTGCCGGGACGACTAAGCCGAAGCACCAAGGCCCCGGCGGGAGGAGCTCGCCGGGACGGCCAAGCCAAGGCACCCCAAGAAAAGCCCGCCGCGGCGCGCCGCGCGCCCCGGCAAGGCCTGACGAGCGGCAACCTTTCAGGTGCGGCAAGACAACCACCGCGGCAAGCCACTTGCCGCGGCAAACCACCACCTCAGGCATGCGCTCCAGCTCACCTGTCCACGCATCACTCTGGAGCTTCCCCAGAGGCACGTGGCGGGGCGCCGCGCAACCTGAGGCGCGCGGTGGCATGCGACGTTGGCAGAGTCGCCCCCGTGGCAAGCGGAGGCGCCCCCAACGGTCCGCCTCGGTACTGTTCGGGCGATCCAGACGGGCATTTAATGCCTTTGTTCCCCGCCATCAGAGTTAGGTGCGATAGCACTGTGCGGCCACTGTTCGCGCAGTTCCTTGCCATTTTTACCCTCACCTGCGTCGCTACCTGTGGGAAACCCCTTAGCATATAAAAGGAGGCCCATCCGCACGTAAAAGGGGGACCCCGAAGGCAAAAGAGGACACCCAGTAGACCCTCGTCTACGTCCAGCTCCGACTTACTGTAGCTTCTTGCGCTCCAGAGCAAGAGCTCGAATCAACCAGACAAGCAGCAGTAGGGTTTTACGCATCCGTGCGGCCCGAAGCTGGGTAAAATCGTTGTGTGTGTGTGTCGCCTCGATCTGCTCTTTGTGCAACCTCCGCTCCCCGCCAAACCGAAAAGGGGCTCCGTCCCCATAGGTGCTCGTGGAGGCCGATTTCCCCCGACATCTTTGGCGCGCCAGGTAGGGGGTGTGTCGAGGTTGTGCGAACCAGATTTGGCGACCACAGGTAAGCTCAGGTATGGCCAGGTACCTTTCCGCTCCAACCCGTGGAGCGGAGGCATTCCTCCTCACGGACTCGTGCACGGCCCTCCTCGAGTACCCACTCACGCAGAGCCCGGGCAAGAGCAGCTGCTCCTTGAGGAGGACCGCCTTCCGGCCGCTGAGTGAGTTTCTCGCCTCCAGCAAACTCTGCGCCGCTCCCGTAGCCGCAGAAGTTAGCGCCGGAAGTTGCGGGAAAGGCGACCTCGTTCTTCGCGGCGCCCAGGCCGCCAAGATCCAAACGAGTCGACGCCGACCGTGGGAGGGACCTTGCCAGCGCGGTAGTCGGAGCCCGTTCCGTCGGCCATCCTCTCTGTCCAAGTCTTGCCGCAGTTGCATGTAATCCTTGGTACAGAGACGAGCGCAGATCCCAAGCATAGCTTATGTGCCCCGCACATCTTGTCGATTTCGCGCCTCTCCGCTTTGCGCATGCATTATTTGACACGATTGTGCAGCACTCGACTCCGGCAAGCGATGGCAGGCCGTGAAGCCCCGAGCCCTCGTTATTCCCTTACCTTGAGAAGGGGGGATGACAGGATAGGCTGGGCGTCACCCGAGGAAGCTGCGCCTTGCCGGACTGCAAACAACAGAAAAGCTAAGTTGCCAAAGTTTGAGCAATTAAGCTCCTTTTTATCCTTAAGTTATCTTCCTCGAACGACCGAGCTTCGTATGGGAAACCTATGCGCGGAGGGGCCGGCTCGTGGATGGTTGCGCCCTTATTTCGTTTCGAGTCCGCTCAACGACTTAAGTGTGCTACATCCAGAGTGGCGTCCTTACTTTGTTTCGAGCTTGCTCGGCAGCTTTAAGTGTGCTGCGACTGCAGTCGCAACGCTTACCTCGCCCTGAGCCTGCTCAACATTTTAAGTGAGTTGCACCAGCCGCGGCAAGGTTTCTTGCCGATGGAGGCACCGCCAGCGGGTTGCTGATGTCCCGCACTCGGCACCCGTGGCAAGGCGGAGGCTTGCGCCGACAAGTTCCTGGGAGCGTAGGGCGCGAACGTACGAAGCACAAAGTCGAACGAGGGAGATAACAGCGCAATGAACTGCCTAAGATAAAAGTTATATTCCAAAATGACTTGCCGCTGCTCTAATCAGCAGTTTCTATGACATGCTCAGCAGCGACAAGAGAAGAAAAGAAAGAGGTGGGCGGCCTAATCCGCGCGGTCGCCCTCGACCCTCCTGATCCCGGCCTTCCCCTTCGCCTTGTCGCTCTTCGGGGCCATGGCAGATACGGGGAGGGGGAGTTGTCGGCGTTGGCGGCGCCAGGGGCTGCGAGGGCGAATCGCCGCTTTCTCTAGCAAGGAGGAAGTGGCGGAGATTTTCGAGGAACAGCAACCGGCGGAATGGCGAGCTTCCCCTGTTCCCCTCCGCTTATAAAGGGGGGGGGGGGGGCGTTTCGCCTTTCCAAATAAAGGAGTCGTGCCCGACGTGACGCATGCCTGCGGGCCTCAAGCCCCGCGCACGCCACCCACGTCACGCACGCCTCGCCCCCCACGACGTCGCGATAAGCGCGCGCCACTTGGGGAGGGCGCGACGGGCACGGAGTTAAGGAGCAGTGCAACCCAGGCCACGCGTGCCCGTGCACTGTTAGGGCCTGGCCCAACAACGCTCGGCACCGTGTATGGCCCAGACCCGGGGGCTCCTGTCGGTGTACTAAAGTAGGGGTACCTTAGTACCCCGAACTTGTGCACGGGCAGTAGTAGCGTCCCGTGGCAAGGCTTGCCAGGGGAGCGACAAGAGTCTCCACGGCCCTTTCTGGGCCGGACGAAGGCCAAGTGATCGAGCCTAGAAGACCAGGCCCCGGCAAGAGGAGCTTGCTGGGCCAAGGAAGCGAGGTCCGACAAGAGGAGCTTGCCGGGCCAAGGCGACAAGGCCCCGACAAGAGGAGCTTGCCGGGACGACTAAGCCGAAGCACCAAGGCCCCGGCGGGAGGAGCTCGCCGGGACGGCCAAGCCAAGGCACCCCAAGAAAAGCCCGCCGCGGCGCGCCACATGCCCCGGCAAGGCTTGACGAGCGGCAAGCTTTCAGGTGCGGCAAGACAACCACCGCGGCAAGCCACTTGCCGCGGCAAACCACCACCTCAGGCATGCGCTCCAGCTCACCTGTCCACGCGTCACTCTGGAGCTTCCCCAGAGGCACGTGGCGGGGCGCCGCGCAACCTGAGGCGCGCGGTGGCATGCGACGTTGGCAGAGTCGCCCCCGTGGCAAGCGGAGGCGCCCCCAACGGTCCGCCTCGGTACTGTTCGGGCGATCCAGACGGGCATTTAATGCCTTTGTTCCCCGCCGTCAGAGTTAGGTGCTATAGCACTGTGCGGCCACTGTTCGCGCAGTTCCTTGCCATTTTTACCCTCACCTGCGTCGCTACCTGTGGGAAACCCCTTAGCATATAAAAGGAGGCCCATCCGCACGTAAAAGGGGGACCCCGAAGGCAAAAGAGGACACCCAGTAGACCCTCGTCTATGTCCATCTCCGACTTACTGTAGCTTCTTGCGCTCCAGAGCAAGAGCTCGAATCAACCAGACAAGCAGCAGTAGGGTTTTACGCATCCGTGCGGCCCGAAGCTGGGTAAAATCGTTGTGTGTGTGTGTCGCCTCGATCTGCTCTTTGTGCAACCTCCGCTCCCTGCCGAACCGAAAAGGGGCTCCGTCCCCATAGGTGCTCGTGGAGGCCGATTTCCCCCGACAATACCCAACCGTTTCTTTTTGGGTATCCTATGAAGATGCACTTCTCTGATTTGGGTTCAAGCTTATTAGGCTGAAGCCTTTTCACATAAGCATCGCAACCCCAAACTTTAAGAAATGACAGCTTAGTTTCTTGCCAAACAATAGTTCATACGGTGCCATCTCAACAGATTTAGATGGTGCCCTATTTAACGTGAATGCAGCTGTCTCTAATGCATAGCCCCAAAACGATAGTGGTAAATCGGTAAGAGACATCATAGATCGCACCATATCTAATAACGTACGGTTACGACATTCGGACACACCATTATGCTGTGGTGTTCCAGGTGGCGTGAGTTGTGAAACTATTCCACATTGTTTTAAATGAAGGCCAAAGTCGTAACTCAAATATTCGCCTCCGCGATCAGATCGTAGAAACTTTATTTTCTTATTATGATGATTCTCCACTTCACTCTGAAATTCTTTGAACTTTTCAAATGTTTCAGACTTGTGTTTCATTAAGTAGATATACCCATATCTGCTCAAATCATCTGTGAAGGTTAGAAAATAACGATACCCGCCGTGAGCCTCAACACTCATCGGACCGCATACATCAGTATGTATTGTTTCCAATAAGTCAGTGGCTTGTTCCATTGTTCAGGAGAACGGAGTCTTAGTCATCTTGCCCTTGAGGCATGGTTCACAAGCATCAAATGATTCATAATCAAGTGATTCCAAAAGCCCATCTGCATGGAGTTTCTTCATGCGCTTCACACCAATATGACCTAAACGGCAGTGCCACAAATATGTTGCACTATCATTATCAACTTTGCATCTTTTGGCATCAATATTATGAATATGTGTATCACCACGATCAAGATTCAATAAACCATTTATATTGAGCGGATGACCATAGAAGGTTTTATTCATGTAATCAGAACAATAATTATTCTCTGACTTAAATGAATAACCGTATCACAATAAACATGATCCAATCGTATTCATGCTCAACGCAAACACCAAATAACATTTATTTAGGCCCAACACTAATCCTGAAGGTAGAGGGAGTGTGCGATGGTGATCTTATCAACCTTGGAATCACTTCCAACACACATCGTCACCTCGCCCTTAACTAGTCTCTGTTCATTTCGCAACTCCTATTTTGAGTTACTAATCTTTGCAACTGAACCGGTATCAAATACCCCGGGGTTACTATGAACACTAGTAAAGTACACATCAATAGCATGTATATCAAATATACCTTTGTTCACTTTGCCATCCTTCTTATCCGCCAAGTATTTGGGGTAGTTCCGTTTCCAGTGATCATTCCATTTGCAGTAGAAGCACTCAGTTTCAGGCTTATGTCTAGCTTTGGGCTTCTTCACGGGAGTGACAACTTGCTTGTCAGTCTTCTTGAAGTTCCCTTTCTTTTCCTTTGCCCTTTTTCTTGAAACTAGTGGTCTTGTTAACCATCAACACTTGATGCTCTTTCTTGATTTCTACCTTCGCCGATTTCAGCATCACGAAGAGCTTAGGAATTGTTTTCATCATCCCTTGCATATTATACTTCATCACGAAGTTCTAGTAACTTGGTGATAGTGACTAGAGAACTCTGTCAATCACTATCTTATCTGGAAGATTAACTCCCACTTGATTCAAGTGATTGTAGTACCCAGACATTCTGAGCACATGCTCACTAGCTGAGCTATTCTCCATCTTGTAGGCAAAGTAGTTGTCAGAGGTCTCATACCTCTTAACACGGGCATGAGTCTTAAATATCATTTTCAGATCTTGGAACATCTCATATTGGCGTTCAAAAACATTTTTGAAGTCCCAGTTTTAAGCCGTAAAGCATGGTGCACTAAACTATCAAGTAGTCATCATACCGAGCTTGTCAAACGTTCATAACGTCCGCATCTGCTCCTGCAATAGGTCTATCACCTAGCGGTGCATCAAGGACATAATACTTCTATGCAGCAATGAGGATAATCCTCAGATCATGGACCCAATCCGCATCATTGCTACTATCATATTTCAACTAGGTTTATCTAGTAACATATCAAAAATAAAACAGGGGAGCTATACGCAAGCTATTGATCTACAACATAGATATGCAAAAACTATCAGGACTAAGTTCATGATAAATTAAGTTCAATTAATCATATTACTTAAGAACTCCCACACAGATTGACATCCCTCAAGTCATCTAAATGATTACGTGATCCAAATCAACTAAACCATGTCCGATCATCACCGTCACCACGCTGTCGTGCTGATGAAACTCTCCCTCGACCTCAGCTGGATCTAGAGTTCGTGGGACGTCACCGAGCTAAATGTGTGCAGATCGCGGAGGTGCCGTGCGTTCGGTACTTGGATCGGTTGGATCGCGAAGACGTTCGACTACATCAACCGCGTTACTAAACGCTTTCGCTTTCGATCTACGAGGGTACATGGACACACTCTCCCTGCTTGTCGTGGTTTTGTCACGGCAGATGTCCTAGAGAAAGGACTTAGTCATGGAGCCATCGCTACGGGTTAACTTAAAGGGGTTAAAGCGTACAAGGGACGCAAGAGAGTTTATACTGGTTCGGCCCCTTGCGATGAAGGTAAAAGCCTATGATCCAGTTGTTGTGGGATTGCTTGGGTTTCGATGACCGGGGAGCGAATACGCTTTGCCTGAGTCTCGAGTTGTTGTCTGTTGTCCTAAACCACCGCCGGTTCGTCCCCTTATATACACGGGTTGACGCCCGTCGGTTTACAAAATCCCAAGGCCGGCTCATAAACGTGTCCGGCTCGGTCTCTACTCTTTCTATCTTACAACACAAGTTTACATATCAATGCTGGTTTATGTCTACAGGCCTTAAACCGGCTTTGGGCCCTGGGCCTTCATAAAGCATCACCGTCTGTCTTCATGGGCTTTAGATATAGTGAACTACTACAGGGTTAACCCGGCCTCTCCTGGCCGGTTTACGCCCGGTGGTAATATCCCCAACATTAGGCCCCAGATTGATTTGAACCGGTTCATGTCAATCCTCAATACTTAAGAAAAAAATCTTCTTCAACATCTTCACGTAATCTTGTAAACCACCATGACATAACCTTCCAGGACCATGGTAAACTGCCATGATGTCATCTGTTATTTAAAACTGTGTATAACCCACCTTCATTAATGGGCCTCCGATGATCGAGGCAATAGAGCTGTCACATACCCCATTTTTCGGGCTCCTCGATTCTCGCGTCTGCCTTTTATCCATTCACCTTATAAATAAGCCGAGGGGTCCCTTTCACTTTTCCCCCTCGTGCCTCTTCATGTCGTCTTCTTCCTCGTGCCGACCGACCTTCGAGCTCTGCCGCCGCCATCGTCCTTCGCCTCTGCCTCAACGATGGCCGCTGTATCAACCTGATTGTGCTAGAAAAACGCGGTGATCCTCCGCTGCTTACTCAGCACCGGTACGTTCCTCCTTTTCTCACTCCAGATCCACCATTAGGGTTCTATGCTCTTCATAGTTCTTCAAAGTTCTTGAATCTGTTCTTCCTTGTTTCTCTTCAGTAGTACCAATGGCTAGTTAGATCTGTTTTTTTTCAATGCCCTTGTACTTTAAACTCCTGCTTCCTTGTTAGAACATCTGCCTTATATAAAACTCATCTGAACTTGGTGAACTCTTAACACGCTGGAAATTAGGTCAGAATATATTTTGTTTTTCCAACGCGCGGTAGATCTGAAATTACCATGACAAGATGTGAAACTTGTTTTTCCTTCACTTACGCACCTTTTAGACATATACCTTTAATACCAGATTAGGCGATTTAACTTCATAGAAAAATGATGATGCAGTAGATACCATTAGTCCCCTGTTGAACCGCCAATGCAGTCATCATTGTACTGTCTCCATTGTCAGACTCCGGTTTACAAATAACCAACTCCGGTTTAACAATATGCTTACATCCTTATACAACTTTATAGTTGTCCACTATAAATCTTAAACCGGCAATAATCATGTTTCAGATCTTCATTGCCATGGCCAAGCAAGTCTATGAATGCAATTGGGTTCCTTCTCGAGTAATCGAAGATCAGTTAAACAACTGTGTTGCAACGGGCGCTTTAGCCAAGAAAGATGTCATCCACTAGAGGGTCCCTGGCCCGGAAAATCCTCCTACACCCAAGGACGGAGAGGTAGTCGTGTTTGCTGATCACCTGGGTCAAGGTTTTAGCCCTCCCGGTTCAAAAAATTTCTGAGATGTACTGGCCAGTTTTTGGCCGCACCCTCAAGACATCGGTCCAAATTCTGTGACCAACATCTGCCACTTCCAAGTCTTCTGTGAGGCTTATCTACAAGAGGAACCTACAGTCGAACTGTTTAGGGATTTCTTTCACTTAAACCGTCGCACAGAGTTCACAGATGGATCCAATACAGAATTGGGTGGAATGGCGGTTCAGAAAAGGAAGGAAGTTACTTTCCCTCATCCCAAGCTCCACAGTCACCCCAAAGAGTGGAACCAGACTTGGTTTTACTGCAAAGATACATCTCCAACCGATGAGAACCCCTTGCCGGGTTATCCCCCTCACCGCCTTAGTAATACACATCCTTTTCCTCAGAGGTTGACTGCAAAAGAAAGGGCCAACTATGCCCCTCAGCTATCAAAGCTTAGAGCCTTCATGGCGAACGGTTTGACAGGAGTTGACCTTGCTCGTTGTTGGATAAGCTGGAGTATTATACCCTTAAGCCGGCGCTCCGGTTTGATGTGTGAATACACAGGGAGTTTGAAGCATGCTCAATGACACATTGATATTCAGCTTACAGATGCGGAAGTTACCGAGGCTGTAAAGAAGATGCTGAATGAACCGGAGGCTGTCTGTGGCCAGACCGGAGTACTCCCTTTCTGCACCTTCAACAAACCGCCAGCTGTAAGAATCATATAATCTTTTTATCTTAAGTTGCTTCTATCCAAATATTCTCTGAAAGTGTGATTATTTTCTGACAGGGTGATGATCCGTTCTGGAATAAGAAACCACAAGACAAACCGGCAAAACCGCAAGACAAACCGGCCAAGCCACTTCGCCCAAAGACCAAGGTTGTTAAAAAACCTGCCAAGAAAAGGACCACTGCATCCTCCGAGCTAAATGCTGATGACGATGTGGGTAACCCGGAATCAGAGGTAGAACTTGACTCTCTTGGTTCATTTTTCGTACACCTCATTGACAATGATTATTATCAGGACGACGCTGAAGGTAGTCACGCTGATGATGTAGAGGTAATCATTCTTTCCTCCGATTCAGATCCTCTGCCAACATCAAAAATCCATCGAGCAAACCGGAAAGTAAAATTTTCTCACCCCCTTGCTTACTTGGACCCAAACTTTCTTTTGAAGACGCAGCAGCACGAGGCTCGCCGCACAACCCTGCACAGCGGCCAGGTAGTTACCTCCGCCGGTTTACCGAACACTCCAGTTCGGAAACGCCGATCAGAGGTCTCTTATACCCTTGACACTTCATGGCCCAAAGCGGGCTGTTTCCACCAGCCACTTAACCTGTCTGGTTCAAATTATCAGGGTACTTCTCACTCATCTTCTGGCGAGTCGTCGGCCACAAAACTTCCACCCCTCAAAATAGTTCTTGGGTGAGCTATACACTTGTTTTTATCCTTGATGTGTTATTTTTATATACTGTACTGATCCTCATGTTTATTTTTCTCAGCACCAAGCCCAGACCCAGCAAGAAGGCTCAGTTGAATAAATCGGCTGATGATAACGTGGCTGTTGAACCGGAAAAAACTCCAGATCCTGAAGAGACCGATGCTGATGTCATGCTTAATGACCCATCGCCTCAAGACCATTACTTTTTTGCTGAACAGGTGGAAGTTGACACCACAAGCCATGCTGACCAGCCAACCAGCCCTGTCCGAACTGATGACAAACCGGTCAGTCCAGTTAAAGATACTGACAAACTGCCAACTCCAGTAAAGGCTGCTGATGACAAAGATGATGACATTATGATTACTGGCACTGGCCACACCACTCCTGGCAATCATGTCGCTTTGTCAAAGCATACTACCAAGGACGAGCTCTCTGCTAT
Organism: Aegilops umbellulata; assembly: GCA_032464435.1. NCBI lineage: Eukaryota > Viridiplantae > Streptophyta > Magnoliopsida > Poales > Poaceae > Aegilops > Aegilops umbellulata. Next base: position 372,779,851 of record CP136057.1, read on the forward strand.
CAGCAAAGGCAAATGGAATGCCAATTTATCAAGCTACGCCTCAAGACATTCACTCTGGCTTCTTGAACCATCTGTATACCAGCCGTGACTATGAAGCTGGTTTGGTAAACTTGATGAAGGAGCAATATGAGGTAACTACATAACTGTTTCTCTCTTACGTTCAATTGCAGCTTATCAACTCCAGTAGCCCCCAAGTGACGGTTTATGATACCAATCTAAACCGGGACTTAGTAACAATTTTATGTTTGCAGCACTGCATCTTAACTTCACTGATGTAGCCCCCAAGGGCCGGTTTTACTTTATAAAGACGAACCTAGACTTTTAAAAGATTGCCCGGAGTAGAACTTGGAGCAAAACATACATTAGCCCCCAAGTGCCAAGAGTAATACTTGTATTATGCTTGGGACTCTGTAGGAATTTCTAAGAATAAGCAAATATGCATTAGCCCCCAAGTATCAAGTGCATAACTTGTTATGTGCTTGGTACTTCAATCATGTAGCATCAACTCATTATACTTCTATCTGTTATAGGCCGAACTGAGCAAAAAGGAAGCTCAAACCGCTGATCTGCAAGAGAACATCAAATCCCAGCAAGCTGAAACCTCCAAGGCAAAGGATGAACTGACTAGCGCTTTAGACGCTATGGGAAAGCTAAAGGAGGATTTCAACAAAGAGCGTGCAGATTGGAACACGGAAAAATCCGCTTTGCAGAAAAGGGCCGAGGATGCAGAAGCAACGCTTAAATCGGTGGTAGATGAACTAACTGGCGTAAAGCGGCAGGTACATGCCATGACTACGGCTGTGTTCGGTAAGTATCCTTGCTTTATCCTTTCAACATACCTTCCCATGTGTTGCCGGTTTACTGACATTTGTAATGATGCAGGAACTCGCATTAGTCACCTGGGCTTTGATGTACAGAAGAAGCTGAAGGCCTCCTACACGCTGATAGAGCAATTGTATACCAGCGCGCAACGAATCATCTGCATCGCTTCTCACAATAAGCCGCCCTCGACGTTAATCAAGGATACCTTAGCCAGGCTATCTATGTTGCCTGCCCGGGTAGAAGAGCTAAAGAGATCCACTGCAAGGGCTGGCGCTTTGACTGCACTAACCCGGGCAAAAGCATGGGTGCCTGATCTTGATCCGGCAGACGTCATTAAAGGCTACCCAAGCTTAAAAGAAGATGGATCAAAATTTTGCACTGATGATCTCTGCGCCATAAACCCGGAAGTTCATCTATTGGCTTGTCAATTTGCTGAAGAAGCTGATCTATCATTTTACCAGGCGAGTTATGACACCAATAACAAACGGGTTGCTGCACCGACTCCTGAGGCTCAAAACCTGATCCCTCCAATCCGTAAGCACACTTATGCCCCTGATATTGAACCGCCCACCCTTATAAGCGACGAAGCTGTGTTCCAAGCGTTAATTGGGATTGACTGGAAAACTATTGACTTCCAGCCGCTGGGTAGAGACGAAGATGATGAAACGGTGCAAGATGATCCGCAGCCGTCAGGTCAAGCTGGTGGCCAATCATAATCCGGAGGCCGGTTTAGTCTTCTACGTGCTGCAACACGTATTTTGGGAAAACAATTATCCTTTTGGGCACTGAAACGCCTTGTCATAGGCTAGTTAAAACACTTGGTCTGTTATGCCTTCGTGCATATTTATCTGCAACTGATGCGTGCTAACCTGCCATACTTAAGATATGATGTTCATAATCCATAGCAATTTACTCAAGCTATCCCTGCAGGTAAAAAGTTGAAAGTGCCCGGGCAGTTTACCACCGGGCGGGTTATAATGCCCAAATATATATATCCAACCAAGGTTTATAACCAAAGTTAAAAAAAGATAACCAAATATGGAAATATGTGATACCTGTGACTTTGAGTTGGCTAGCCAACTTTGTAGTGAGGGTAATAACCCTAACCCGGAGTATTAGTAACTCCTGTTATATGATGCCGGTTTACAATAAAATCGTTTCGAGTTGTGATAAACACCGGTTTATTCAACACTGATGACTTTTAGTCAAAACCAGACCGGGCTGATAGTCTCTGGATTATAACTTGATCATGTACTGACAACTTGTAGTTAACAGCCTAACCAGGTTGATGAACACCGGTTTGAAAACATCACAAATCTTGTCAAAAGAAAGAAAACTTAGCAAAAGGCAAATAAAAACCGTTGTAGTCGAGGCTTTTCACGGGCTGCCAGGCCCCAAATTCGAGGCTTTTCATGGGATGCCAGGCCACTGAGTTAAACCATTTTTGCAAAGCCTTTTAAGATGGTCCTCAATCCTTAACCAAACATCATTTTAACTTGACAAGTTCAGGGTCTTATTAGAGTAACTTGTCAAAGTTCGATGGGTCATACCAGGTTTACCTGGGCGGAGTAACTTACTTAAAGAGGCAGGCTAACCCGGGGTTTTAGGTGTATACACCAGTCTTCCAAGCCATGGCTTGATGGCCTATTACAAGTGTAGATTCTTAGTTCATTTTGATAGCAAAGAATCCCCAAGTAACATTTTGAGCTGTGCTCAGTGGGTGCCTATGTTTGAGTTGTTGTTTTACAACACTCTCTTTGGCCCCGGATTGATTTGGCTTTGAGTCGATCAAGAGGTGTGACTATGGTTCGGATACGACCAAGCCCCCTGTGGCATTGCGCCGATCAAGAGGTGTAGCTATGGTTCGGATACGACCAAGCCCCCAAGTGATGCTGTGGCATTGCACCGAGCAAGAGGTGTAGCTATGGTTCGGATACGACCAAGCCCCCAAGTGATGTAACATAAAGCTTTGAGAAGCTGAATCAAGGGGTAAACCGGACGCTGCTTTATAAACAGAAGCTCCATGTAACCACACATGATGTAAGAAAAACAACAGATACCCTGCTTTAGCTGAGGTTCCAATTTATTATATTGATCATAATATATACGTTGTCATAATATGTACATAAGCAGAGCCTATGGCTCAAGTATAGTAGGGCCGAAGATGAGCAATATTCCACGGCCGGTTGGTCTCCTCCTCCGACTTACGTGAGTCTTTGCACTCTCGAACATCGATTAGGTAGTATGACCCGTTGTGTAGATTCTTGTTGACCACAAATGGTCCTTCCCAAGGGGGGATAGCTTGTGCATATCCGTCTGATCCTGGATGAGTCGAAGCACCAAATCACCTTCTTGAAAGGTTCTGGTTCTAACCCGGCGGCTGTGATAACGACGCAGATCTTGCTGATAAATCGCCGAACGGGCTGCTGCCATGTCACGCTCCTCATCTAACATGTCAAGAGCTTCTGTCGTGCCTTCTCGTTGTCAGCTTCAACATATGCCGCTACACGAGGTGAGTCATGACAGATGTCACTAGGAAGAACCGCCACCGCACCATAAACCATGAAGAAAGGCGTGTATCCCGTTGATCTGCTGGGTATGGTATTGATGGTCCATAACACAGAAGGTAACTCTTCAACCCAACAATGGTGTCCATTGCAAAGGAACCATAAGCCGGGGTTTGATGCCTCTCAAGATCTCTTGATTGGCTCTCTCTGCTTGACCATTGGACTGGGGGTGATCCACTGATGATACGTCAAGCCGGATGTGCTCACATTGACAGAACTCCTTCATGGCACCCTTTGATAGATTGGTACCATTGTCTGTTATAATGCTGTGTGGAAAGCCAAACCGGAAGATCACCTTTTTGATGAATTGAACCTCCATAGCTGCATCACACTTACTAACTGGCTCTGCCTCCACCCATTTAGTGAACTTATCAACCGCCACCAAAAGGTGGGTCTTCTTGTCCTTGGATCTCTTGAAGGGCCCAACCATATCCAGCCCCGAAGTTGCAAATGGCCAAGTAATTGGAATCATCCTCAACTCTTGAGCCGGTACATGAGCCCGTCGTGAGAATTTTTGACAGCCATCACACCTTTTGACTAAATCCTCGGCATCAGCATGAGCCATTAACCAATAGAAACCGTGACGAAACGCCTTGGCCACTAGCGATTTTGAACTGGCGTGGTGACCACAATCTCCTTCGTGGATCTCACGCAAAATTTCACGGCCTTCTTCAGGGGATACACAGCGTTGAAATGCCCCTATCACACTGCAATGATGTAACTCTCCATTGATGATTGTCATGTACTTGGACCGCCGTATAATCTGCCTGGCCGAAGTTTCGTCTTCTGGTAACTCGCCCCGGTTCATATACGCCAAATATGGAACCGTCCAATCCGGAATAACATGAAGATCCACCACCAACTGAGCTTCCGGATCAGGAATAGCCAAATCCTCTTCACCAAGGAGCTTGACAGATGGGTATGCAGCACATCCAGGAAGACATTAGGTGGAACCAGTTTACGCTGGGAACCCAAATGGCTTAAAGCGTCCGCCGCTTCATTCTTCCGCCGGTCCACATGATCCACCTGATAACCTTTGAAGTGACCTACAACAATATCCACCTCACGACGATACGCTGCCATGAGTGGGTCCTTAGAGTCCCAAGTGCCGGACACTTGTTGAGCCACCAGGTCCGAGTCACCGAAGCACTTGACTCGACTTAGGTTCATCTCCTTAGCCATCCGTAGACCATGGAGCAAGGCCTCATATTCAGCTGCATTGTTAGTGCAAGGGAACATTAAACGGAGAACATAACAAAACTTATCACCTCATGGGGAAGTTAACATGACTCCAGCCCGAGCCCTCCAATTGCCTGGACCCATCAAAATGGATAGTCCAATAAGTATGATCGGCTTCTCTTCTGGCGCTTGTAGTTCTGTCCAATCATTGATGAAATCCACAAGTGCCTGAGATTTGATCGCCGTTCGGGGTATGTATTTTAACCCGTGAGGCCCGAGCTCGATAGCCCACTTAGCAATCCGGCCAGTTGCTTCCCTGTTCTGGATTATATCCCCCAAAGGAGCAGAGCTGACCACCGTGATGGGATGATCTTGGAAATATTGCTTAAGATTCCGGCTTGCCATGAAAACTCCATACACCAATTTTTGCCAATGTGGGTACCTCTGCTTGGACTCAATAAGTACCTCACTGATATAGTAAACCGTCCGCTGAACCGGATACTCCTTTCCTGCCTCCTTGCGCTCCACCACAATAGCCACACTAACAGCCCGGGCGTTAGCTGCCACATATAGCAACAATGGTTCTTTGTCAACCGGAGCAGCGAGAATCGGCGGATTAGCCAGCTGCCGCTTTAAGTCCTCAAATGCTTCATTAGCGGCATCACTCCAGACGAAGTTATTCGTTTTCTTCAGCATCTGATACAAAGGGATGGCCTTCTCGCCAAGGCGACTGATAAACCGGCTCAACGCGGCAATCCGGCCTGCCAGGCGTTGAACATCATTGATACACTTCAGTTTGGCAAAGAGGTGATGGCTTTGATCTTTTCCGGATTAGCTTCAATGCCCTTGTTAGACACCAAAAAGCCCAAGAGCTTGCCTACCGGTACACCAAAAACGCACTTGGCCGGATTAAGCATCATTTTATAAACTCGCAGGTTATCAAAGGTCTCCTTCAAGTCATCTATCAATGTCTCCTTCTGTCTAGATTTTACCACAATATCATCCACATAAGCATGAACATTGTGGCCGATCTGATCATGAAGACAATTATGCACACACCGTTGATAAGTCGCCTGGGCACTCTTGAGCCCAAAGGGCATAGACACATAACAGAAGGCTCCAAAAGGAGTTATGAAGGTTGTCTTCTCCTGGTCCTTAACTGCCATTTTGATCTGATGATAACCAGAATATGCATCCAGAAAGCTCAAACGCTTGCAACCCACTGTAGCATCAATGATTTGATCAATACGTGGGAGAGCAAAAGGATCTGCTGGGCAAGCCTTGTTGAGATCTATATAGTCCACACACATACGCCAAGTGCCATTCTTCTTAAGTACTAGCACCGGATTAGCCAACCACTCAGGATGAAACACTTCAACGATAAACCCAGCCGCCAAGAGCCTGGCAACTTCTTCTCCAATAGCCTAGTCGGATTTTGGGTTCCGACAGACCCTTGAGGTTCGAACACTGGGGTGCGCGCGAAGATTTCGCCTTCTACCTACCTGCACCCGAACGCCACGCTAAGATCTAAGCTATGGAAAGAACAACACAAGAGACACATGGTTTATACTAGTTCGGGCCACCATTGTGGTGTAATACCCTACTCTAGTTTGTGGTGTGGTGGATTGCCTCTTGGGCTGATGATGATGAGCAATACAAGGAAGTACAGCCTCGCGAGGGTCTGTTCTTGGATGGGGCGATGAACTGCTAGGAGGAGTTCAGTCACCCTTCTCTCTCTCTCTCTCTCTCTGTGATGCTACTCGATCTGATCCCAGCTTGTTACTAGATTGGCCGATCTCCTCTACCCTGGGGGGTGGCTAGTCCTATTTATAGGCAAAGGCCCTGGGCCTCTTCCCAAATATTGAGCGGGAAGGGCTCCAACAATTGGCCATTTTGAAGGGGAACATCTGGTACACTTATCCTGACTAAAGTTGGTCCTCGCCTGCCAAAGGCTCTGGTGGTGACACTGGCTTGGGCTCCACAATGACTTCCTCCCTGCCGTTGGGCTGGTCTTGGTCTCGTTGCACTGAAACGGGTGCCTTTGCTTGATGCTCTCGCCTGCGCTTGCTCCCTTTGCACCAAAGAGGAAAGGAGGACACTGCGCGGGCTGGCGCCCGCCTGGCGCCCTTGGTCGTCATGGCTTGCGTCACGGGCACCTCGTGAGGTACCCCGCCTTGATCTCTCCGCCTCCTCGCGAGCCAGCCTGGTGAGGCCGTGCCTGAGGAAGCTCCGTGTCGTCCGCCCCGCGAGGCTTGGCCCCTCACGAGGGTCTTGGGTCTGTGTTGATGAAGATGGGCCGTGCTGGGCCCCCCCTTTGAGCCACGCCGCAGGCCGCAGGCAGGCAAGTCTGGGGACCCCCATTCCGAGAACGCCGACAGTAGCCCCCGGGCCCAAGGCGCGCCCGGACTTGGCCGTGCAGGGAGGCAAAAGGGCAAGAGCGAAGCGCCGCGAGCCCTAACAGCCTACGGCCTTGGGCGCCGCGTGGCGGTTGATTGGACGTGAGCGTCTCCACTTCCCCACGACGCCTCGGCAACTGCACGGATTGGACAAGTCCCTGCATGCAAAGCAGGTCATGATTACCTGCGATCGTGGAGGTCGACGGTTGGCCTTCGCCGGCCATAAGTACGGAACGGCACGCGCCCTTCCAGTTCATCCCCCTTGCTTCTCCTTATTCTTCATGGCTCCGTCGAGGAGGCTCTCGGCCGCAGAGAAGGGGAAGGCTCGCCAGGTTGAGCCTGCCTCTCCCCCGCCCAAGCGCGGCCGAGGGCGCCCTCGCAAACATCCTGTGGCCACCACGGCAGCTCCCCGCGGCCGTGGAGATGATTTCCAGCACGGTGACGGGCGGACAGCTGCGGCCGGGGCACGCGCTTCGGTCGCACGTTCCCCTAGGCCGCGCTTTCATGCTGCAGAGGTGCTGCCGGAGTTCGTTGTGTGGTCGGCGGAGCCGACTAGCACCCGACTTCAACTTCCTCGCTTCCTCCTCAGCGAGCTCCCGGCTGGCGCCCCTGGCGGCCTCTGGCTTCAGGCAGACGGCTGCTGCAGCCGGGCCTCATGGGCTTCACTGGAGGTCTTCGCAGCCGGGAGCCTGGCCTTGACCCGCGGTTGGCAGACGTTTGCCCGCGCGCGTGGCCTGAGCCATCGGTGCATCCTGCACTTCAAGTTTGACGGCGATGCCACCCTCTACGTGAGGGTGTTTGGGGAAGATGGTCACCATGCAGGGTGCTGCCCTGAGGACGGCGACCGCGGCCGGGGACCCAGCCCCGGCGATGATGGAGAGGATAGCGCTCGCGTGATTGGCGGCGCTCAGGGTTCCCCAGGCTTCACCGGTTCTTCTTCAGGCGGCGACTCTTCTAGTAGTGGCCGCGGTTAGCCTCCACGCCGTCGTACCTGCTTGGAAGGTCGTAGCGCGTCTGCCCGCCGTCGCGCCTCGGTGAAGCGCGAGAGGGAGTCTGCCTGAGCCCCGGAGGCAGCTCGAGTCTTCCCTGCAGGCTGGTGTGAGGCGAGTTGCGCCTGATTTTCTCTTTCTTTTCCTTTTTCCTGCGTAAAAAGACAGTAGCGCGGAGCCCCGCGGGGGCGTGTTTGGGTTATTGCTGTTAATCACCGCTTTGCTTCCGTTATCGTGCCTTCCGGCTACATGCCCGCACGTGGATAGTTCCCGGCCCCAGCCGTGGGGGGGGGGGGGGGCGACCGTCCCAGGCCCTGTGTTCGTGTCGCGGTGCCCGTGGGGCACGGACTGGAGTGGTGCTCCTGTAATGGACCCAGGTCGCGAAACATTTGAACGGCTAGGACAGAAACACTCATGAGGGCGCTCGGCTGCCCCCCTCGCGAGGCCTTGCATAAGAGAAACTGAGGCAAGAGAGTGAAAAGTCGAAGAACCACAAGTCAAAGACGGTAACAGCTTCAACAAAACTTCGAATGAGAATGAACAAGCCAACTGCGGAAAGCAAATGAAAAAGCCGCGTCCGGCACCTAATCTAGTCTTCGATGTCTTCTCACCAGCGTGGAGCTAAGTGCTGCCACTGGGCGTGGGAGGGAGCCCCAGGGCCTGAGGCCGGCGCTCCTGAGACTCCGGGGAGTGTACAGCCCCAACTCATTATTACGTGAGAGTGTCACGGGCGGAGAGCTTCACAGGCGTTGGCCTTCTTCATAGGCTCCGGGCCTTTCTTGGAGGAAGCAAGCTTCACGGGCATTTGCCCTCTTCACAGGCTCTGGGCCTTTTCCAAAATGCGACAGCTTCACAGGCATTCACCTTCTTCACAGGCTCTGGGCCTTTTCCAAAAAGGATAATCTTCACAGGCATTCGCCTTCTTCACAGGCTCTGGGCCTTTTCCAAAAAGGATAATCTTCACAGGCATTCGCCTTCTTCACAGGCTCTGGGCCTTTTCCAAAAAGGATAATCTTCACAGGCATTCGCCTTCTTCACAGGCTCTGGGCCTTTTCCAAAAAGGATAATCTTCACAGGCATTCGCCTTCTTCACAGGCTCTGGGCCTTTTTAGGGGTAGAACCTCCGGAGGTGCTGGATGTTCCATGTGTTCTGGACCGGCACCCCCTCCTGAGTCTCCAAGCGCGCGGAGCCAGGCCTGGAAACATGAACAACCTTGAACGGGCCCTCCCACATGGGAGAGAGCTTGTGCAGTCCCTCCCTGGAGAGAACCCGCCTGAGCACGAGGTCTCCTACCTCGAGAGTTCTGGGGCGGATGTTGTGGCAGTGATATTGTCGCAGTGCTTGTTGGCACCTCGCCGCTCGCAGCGCGGCTTCTCGGCGACGTTCCTCCCCTAGCACGAGGTCCATCCCCCGCATGGCGTCCTGCTGCGCCTCGTCGAACGCAAGGACCCGTGCGGAGTGACGTCTGACCTCGTGAGGGAGGACCGCTTCGGCTCCGTAGACCAGGAAGAACGGGGTCTCTCCAGTCGGCTTGGTCGCGGTTGTGCGGATGGACCACAACACGGACTGAAGCTCATCGTACCAACCTCTGCCGCAGGCCTCCAGCTTCTTCTTGAATGTCCTGGTCTTGAGGCCCCTCAGGACCTCTGCGTTGGCTCGCTCGGCCTGGCCATTGCTTCGGGGGTGCGCCACCGAAGCGTAGCATATCTGCGTTCCAAGGTTAGCACAATATGTTTTGAAGAGGTTACTGGTGAACTGCGAACCGTTGTCTGTGATGATGCGGTTCGGCACCCCGAACCAGCTCACGATGCCCCTGATGAACTTGACCGCGGAACCCGCAGGGATGGTGCGGATGGCCTCTACTTCAGCCCACTTGGTGAACTTGTCCACGGCGACGTAGAGGTAGCGGTAGCCCCTTGGTGCCCGAGGAAAAGGGCCCAGGATGTCTAGCCCCCAGACTGCGAACGGCCACGAAAGGGGTATAGTCCGCAGGCCTCCTGCCGGCTGATGGATCTGCTTGGCGTGGAACTGGCAGGCCTCACAAGCCTTCACCAGTTCAACGGCGTCATTGAGTGAGGTGGGCCAATAAACCCACTGCGGAACGCCTTGCCAACGAGGGTCCGTGATGATGAATGATGTCCACAGTCTCCGCCGTGTATATCTTCCAGCAGTTCCTTTCCTTGCTCCCTGGAGATGCGGCGCAGGGATACATCGTTTGGTCGCTTTCGGTAGAGCTCTCCATCCTTGATGCAGTATGCCGTGGCCAGCCGTGCCACACGCTCCGTTTCCTCCTCCTTCTCCGGCAGGGTCCCTTGTGTTAAGTAACTCCGGAGCTCCGTGATCCAGCACCCCTCCTGAGGCTCCATCGTCAGGAGCAGGCATGCTCCTGAGGCCGGGCCACAGACCGGGGCTCCTGAGGCAGGTGGCTGGGGGAGCTCCTCCCGAGGCTGAGCCATGTTTGACAATGATGGCAGGGCTGAGGGCTTGAAGATTCGCTCCTCGAAGACGCCAGGCTCCTGAGGTAACCGCCTGGACACCCGTTTGGCAATGTCGTCGGCCTCCTGATTGGTGCCACGGGGCACATGCTGCAACTCCAACCCCCAGAACTGCTTCTCCATCCTGTGGACCTCCGCAAGGTAGGCTTCCATGTGCTCATCTTTCGGCTCGTACACCTTGTTGGAGAAATTGACAAGGAGCTGCGAATCGCCCTTGATGGTGAGGCGTTTCACCCCCAGGGCAGCTGCGGCCTTCAAGCCCGCTATTAGACCTTCATACTCCGCTATGTTGTTGGAGACCTTTTCACCTTGCTGGAAACAGAGCTGTACAACATAGTAGAGCTTGTCCTGAGTGGGCGATATAAGCACCGCCCCATCCCCAGCGTCATGCCTGGAGAACGCCCCATTGAAGTACATGACCCAGCCTTCTGGCGCCTCGCTTCCCGCGGAGAGGGATCGATCCTCGTCGTCCTTGAGGCCTGGTGCCTCCGTCCATTCTGCCACAAAATCCGCTAATGCTGCTCCCTTGATGACTCTGGTCGTGCTGAATCCGAGCTGAAACACTTCAGTTCTATGTTCCACTCAGCGACCCTTCCGGCTGAGTTAGGGCTCCTGAGCACTCTCTCCAAGGGGTATGACGAGACAACCTTGATGGGGTGACCCTGAAAATAGTGCTGCAGCTTGCGCGAGGCCACCAGTAGCGCGAGGAGGAGCTTCTGGAGCATGGGGTACCGTGCCCTCGCGTCCCGCAACACCGTGCTGACGAAGTACACTGGGTGCTCAACGAGGTTGGGTGCGTTAGTGCTGGTGGCGCCCTCCGGAGACCATGGCGCCTCCTGAGGCGATGAGGCCTCCGGAGGCTGGCGATCTGGGAGAGGGACCTCTTCCGCCTCCGGTGCACTCCTCTGCGGCGGCTGATCCTCCTCAGCCGCGGTGGCGGTTTCTGTGGGCCTTCCTTGTTCCTGTTTTGCCTTGTCCCGGGCTGCTGCCGTGGTTTTGATTCGACGCTCCTCCCTAACCGCCACCAGGGCTGCGCTGGCGGAGTAGGGAGTGGCGGTGAGGTAAAGCACCAGGGGCTCTTGAGGGCGCGGAGCCACCATGACCGGAGGGCTGGTCAGGTATCTCTTGAGATCTTGGAACGCCTTGTCGGCCTCTTCAGTCCATTCAAAGGGCCCCTTTTTCTTCATTAGCTGGAAGAAGGGCAGCACTCGCTCCCCCAACTTGGAGATGAAGCGCCCTAGCGCGGTCACGCGCCCAGTGAGCTTCTGCATTTCTTTGAGGGTCTTTGGCGGGCTCATGTCCTCGACCGCCTTGATCTTTTCCGGGTTAGCTTCTATGCCTCGGTGGGACACGAGGAAACCCAAGAGCTTGCCCGAGGGGACTCCGAACACACACTTCTCTGGGTTGAGCCGCAGGTTCACTGCGTTGAGGCTCGCGAAGGTTTCCTCCAGGTCTTATATCAGGGTCCTGGCCTCCCGAGACTTCACCACAATGTCATCGACGTAAGCCTCAACATTCTTCCCGAGCTGCGGGCCCAAGGTGATGTGCATCAGCCGCTGAAAGGTCGCTCCTGCGTTACGCAGCCCAAATGGCATGCATGTGTAGCAGTACACCCCACACGGGGTTAGGAAGGCTGTCTTTTCGACGTCTTCTACCGCCATCTTGATCTGGTGATACCCAGAGAAGGCATCCAGGAAGCATAGCAGGTCGCATTCTGCGGTGGAATCGATGATCTGGTCGATGCGGGGGAGCGGGAACGGATCTTGCGGGCATGCCTTGTTGAGGTTGGTGAAGTCGACACACATGCACTCCTTCCCTCCCTTCTTTGGCACAACGACAGGGTTGGCCAACCAATTCGGGTATCGGACCTCGCGAATGACCCCAGCGGCTTCTAGTTTGCGGGTCTCTTGGACGATGAAGGCCTGCTTTTCTGTGGACTGCCGCCTTGCCTTCTGCTTCACAGGGCGCACGTTGGGGCACATGTTGAGGTGATGCTCGATTACGCTCCTAGGGATCCCCGCCAACTGGTCAGGCTCCCAAGCGAATACCTTCTTGTTCGCGCGCAGGAACTTGACCAGGGCCTCCTCCTGCTCGGGCTCAAGGTTGGCGCCTATGGTGAAAGTGGCGTTGGTGGACCCATCCTCATCGTCGGTTATCTGCTTGGTTTCTGCCTTGTCTTGGGTGAACAACTGTTTCCTCTTGGCGGGTGCAGCTCCCTTGGGCTCGGGGGTCTCCGAGTCGGCGGCTGTGCCAACGCCGCCGTCTTGAAGGCGAGCTTGAGCACTCGCATCGCGTCTCCGGTGTCCCCGTGCACGGTGAGGACACCGCTGCTCCCGGGCATCTTCATGAGGTTGTACGCCAGGTGCGTCACGGCCATGAACTGGGCCAGCGCTGGATAGCCGAGGATGGCGTTGTAGGGGAGGCCGATGGGGGCGATGTCGAAGTTAATCAGCTCCGTGCGGAAGTTGTCGTAGGTCCCGAAGGTTACTGGGAGCCGGATCTGTCCCAAGGAGCTGGATGACCCGCCCCCAATGCCTGAGGAGGGCCGACTGGGTTGCAGCCGTTCCAGGGGTATGCAGAGGAGGTTGAAGGCCTCAACTGAGAGCACACTGAGGCCCGCGCCGCCATCGATGAGAGTTCTAGTGACGGCCACCTGGCAGATGGTGGGGGTGCACAGCATGGGGAGCGCACCCGAGCAGGCCGAGTTGGAGGGGTGGTCCTCCGAGCGGAAGGTTAGGCCGGCCTTGGGCGCCGCCCGGTCCGGGAGAGCCCCCTGCTGCGTGGAAGCGGCGCTGACCCGGCGGATGAACGGCTCAACATGGTGACTTGTAGGCGGCGCCTGCGAGCCGCCCAGGAGGGCCGTGACAACCGGGGGTGTTGGTGTAGCATGGTGGGCGAGGAAGAGGCTGCGGAGCTCTTCCCAAGAGGCCACGGAGGCTGGCGGCAGGTGGAGCAGCCATGCGCACGAAGCGTCGGTGAGGGCCATGGGAAGCCAGTTGGCCATGACCCTATCATCACCTCCAGCTTCGAGGATGGCCTCCTCGTACGCCAGTAAGAAGGCCAGCGGATCAGTCGCGCCGCTGTAGCGCGGCGGCGTCGTTGGCTTGAACTTGTCCGGCCACCGTACCCGTTGCAGGGCTGGGGCCAAGGCTCGGAGCCCCCTGGCCCCCGTGCTGGCGCAGGCGGCCGGAGCGGACGACGCACTACTCATCGCGAGGCAAGTCGTGGCGGTGGTGGAAGGGAAAACTCCGGTGCACCCCTACCTGGCGCGCCAAATGTCGGATTTCGGGTTCCGGCAGACCCTTGAGGTTCGAACACTGGGGTGCGCGCAGAGATTTCGCGTTCTACCTACCTGCACCCCACCGCCATGCTAAGATCTAAGCTATGGAAAGAACAGCACAAGAGACACAGGGTTTATACTAGTTCGGGCCACCATTGTGGTGTAATACCCTACTCTAGTTTGTGGTGTGGTGGATTGCCTCTTGGGCTGATGATGATGAGCAATACAAGGAAGTACAGCCTCGCGAGGGTCTGTTCTTGGCTGGGGCGATGAACTGCTAGGAGGAGTTCAGTCACCCTTCTCTCTCTCTCTCTCTCTCTGTGTGTGTGTGTGTGTGTGTGTGTGTGTGTGTGATGCTACTCGATCCGATCCCAGCTTGTTTCTGGATTGGCCGATCTCCTCTACCCTGGGGGTGGCTAGTCCTATTTATAGGCAAAGGCCCTGGGCCTCTTCCCAAATATTGAGCGGGAAGGGCGCCAACAATTGGCCATTTTGAAGGGGAACATCTGGTACACTTATCCTGACTAAAGTTGGTCCTCGCCTGCCAAAGGCTCTAGTGGTGACGCTGGCTTGGGCTCCACAATGACTTCCTCCCTGCCATTGGGCTGGTCTTGGTCTCGTTGCATCGAAACGGGTGCCTTTGCTTGATGCTCTCGCCCGCGCTTGATCCCTTTGCACCAAAGAGGAAAGGAGGACACTGCGCGGGCTGGCGCCCGCCTGGCGCCCTTTGTCGTCATGGCTTGCGTCACGGGCACCTCGTGAGGTACCCCGCCTTGATCTCTCCGCCTCCTCGCGAGCCAGCCTGATGAGGTCGTGCCTGAGGAAGCTCCGTGTCGTCCGCCCCGTGAGGCTTGGCCCCTCGCGAGGGTCTTGGGTCCGTGTTGATGAAGATGGGCCGTGCTGGCCCCCCCCTTTGAGCCACGCCGCAGGCCACAGGCAGGCAAGTCTGGGGACCCCCGTTCCCAGAACGCCGACAAGCCTTGCGTCTTTCTTCATTGAACCGGCGAAGAAATTGCTTGACCGGTTTATACTTGGGATTAACATTGAGGGTGTGCTCAGCAAGTTCTCTCAGTACACCTGGCATGTCATAAGGCTTCCATGCAAAGATGTCCCGATTCTCACGGATGAACTCGATGAGCGCGCTTTCCTATTTCCGATCCAAGCTAGCGCTGATGCTAAACTGCTTGGACAAATCACCGGGCACGAAGTCAACAAGCTTAGTCTCATCAGTCGATTTAAACTTTAGGGTCGGATCATGCTCTGTAGTTGGTTTCTTCAATGAAGTCATATCTGCCGGATCAACATTGTCTTTGTAAAACTTCAACTCTTCTGTTGCACAAATCGACTCAGCATAAGCCGCATCACCTTCTTCACACTCCAAAGCAATCTTGCGGCTCCCATGCACTATTATAGTTCCCTTATGACCCGACATCTTGAGCTGCAAATAGACATAACAAGGCCGTGCCATACACTTAGCATAAGCTAGCCGTCCAAACAGGGCATGATATGGGCTTTTGATTTTCACCACTTCAAAAGTCAAGGTTTCTGATCTCGAGTCATGCTCATCTCCAAAATCCACCTCCAGAGCTATTTTACCAACAGGATATGCCGATTTACCAGGCACCACACCATGGAACACTGTATTGGACGGTTTAAGATTTTTATCTGTTAAACCCATGCGACAGAAAGTTTCGTAATAAAGGATATTGATACTACTCCCTCCATCCATGAGTACCTTAGTGAACTTATAACCTCCCACCTGAGGTGCCACCACCAATGCCAGATGACCCGGATTGTCAACCCGAGGCGGATGATCTTCTCTACTCCATACGATTGGCTGCTCGGACCAGCGCAAGTAACGAGGCACCGCCGGTTCAACGGAGCTCACTACCCTCTTATGAAGCTTCTGATCGCGCTTGCACAAGCTAGTGGTGAAGACATGATACTGCCCACTATTCAACTACTTTGGGTTGCTCTTATAACCCAACTGCTGCTGTTGCTGCTAATTGCCCTGATGATTATGACCACCTTGGTTGCCCTGATTACCTTGATTGTTATGTCCACCCTGATTATCATGGAAGCCTGAACCGCTCGTTGCTATGCATTCCTAGATACATCTTGCGTGATCGTAGGAATTTTTTTGAAATACTGCGTTCCCCAAGATGCTCATATTGGTTCCTACATATTGTACGAAGATCTTTATCGGTCAAACCGCAATGACAACATACATCATTCCCTTTGTCATCGGTATGTTACTTGCCCGAGATTCGATCGTCGGTATCTTCATACTTAGTTCAATCTCGTTACTGGCAAGTCTCTTTACTCGTTCCATAATGCATCATCCCATAACTAACTCATTAGTCACTTTGCTTGCAAGGCTTATCATGATGTCCATTACCGAGAGGGCCCAGAGAAACCTCTCCGATACTCGGAGTGACAAATCCTAATCTCGATCTATGCCAACCCAACAAACACCTCCGGAGACACCTGTAGAGCATCTTTATAATCATCCAGTTACATTGTGACGTTTGATAGCACACAAAGTGTTCCTGCAGTATTCGGGAGTTGCATAGTCTCATAGTCAAAGGAATATGTGTAAGTCATGAAGAAAGCAATAGCAATAAAACTTAACGATCATTATGCTAAGCTAACGGATGAGTCTTGTCCATCACATCATTCTCCTAATGATGTGATCATGTTCATCAAATGACAACACATGTCCGTGGTCAGGAAACTTAACCATCTTTGATTAACGAGCTAGTCAAGTAGAGGCATACTAGGGACACTTTGTTTTGTCTATGTGTTCACACATGTATCAAGTTTCTGGTTAATACAATTCTAGCATGAATAATAAACATTTATCATGATATAAGGAAATATAAATAATAACTTCATTATTGCCTCTAGGGCATATTTCCTTCACTACTAGACTAGCTCGTTGATTAAAGATGGTTAAGGTTTCCTAACTATAGACATGAGTTGTCATTTGATAATGGGATCACATCATTAGGAGAATGATGTGATGGACAATACCCATCCGTTAGCTTAGCATAATGATCGTTTAGTTTTATTGCTATTGTTTTCTTCATGTCAAATACATATTCCTTCGACTATGAGATTATGCAACTCCCGGATATCGGAGGAATACCTTGTGTGCTATCAAACGCCACAACGTAATTGGGTGATCATAAAGATGCTCTACAGGTATCTCGGAAGGTGTTTGTTGAGTTGGCATACATCAAGATTAGGATTTGTCACTCCGAGTATCGGAGAGGTATCTCTGGGCCCTCTTGGTAATACAGATCATAAGCTTGCAAGTAAATGACTAAGGAGTTGGTCACGAGGTGATGTATTACAGAATGAGTAAAGAGACTTGCCGGTAACGAGATTGAACTAGGTATGAAGATACCGACGATCGAATCTCAGACAAGTAACATACCGATGGACAAAGGGAATTACGTATGTTGTCGTAACGTTTGACCGATAAAGATCTTCGTAGAATATGTAGGAGCCAATATGGGCATCCAGGTTCCGCTATTGGTTATTGACCGGAGAGGTGACTCGGTCATCTCTACATAGTTGTCGAACCCGTAGGGTCCGCACGCTTAACGTTCGTTGACGATATGGTGTTATATGAGTTATATAATGTTGTTCGGAGTCCGGATGAGATCACGGACATGACGAGGAGTCTGGAAATGGTCGAGAGGTAAAGATTGATATATAGGACGATGGTATTCGGACACCAGAAGTGTTTCGGAGGGTATTGTGTACTTATCAGGTCACTGGAAGGAGTTTCAGGCATCCCCGGCAAAGATATGGGCCTTATGGGCCAAGTGAGGGAACATACTAGCCCATAAGGGGCTGGTGCGCCCTCTATAGGGCCGACCTAAGGGGAGGGAAAGGAAAGGGGAGGAGGAAAGGAAAGTGTGGAGTTGGACTCCCACTTCCTTCCCTCCCCCCTTTTTCCTTTCCCCTTGTCCATACAAGGAAAGGGGGGGGGGCGCAGGAGGGCAGGAGCCCTAGGGCCGGCGGCCAGCCCCTAGGGGCACGCCCTGGCTGCCCTGGCAGCCCCTCTCTCCCCTCTCACCTATATATACACGGGGAGGGGGCGCCACACAAGAACACAACATTATCTTAGCCGTGTGCGGCGCCCCCGTCCACTGTTTACTCCCTCGGTAATATTTTCGTAGTGCTTAGGCGAAGCCCTACGAAGATCACATCACCATGCAGTCGTGCTGCTGGAACTCATCTACTACCTCGCCATCTTGCTGGATCAAGAAGGTGGAGGACGTCACCGAGCTGAACGCGCCACTACAAAAAAATACACTTCCGTAATGATACGTGTTTGTCACAGTAGGTCACCTTTTCTGTCATGTATGTACATCCATGACGATTTTATGACAGAATCAAGATAGTCATACCTGTACTGTCGTAGAAGTGTTCCATGACAATACCAAAATTATCATCATGGAAGGGTTCACTTCCATGACGATAAATGACGCGTCATGGAAGTGCTTTCGTCAAGGGTAACCGACACGTGGCATCCACCATAACGGGTCGCCGTTAAGCTATCAGGTCTGGTTTTGGATCCGATAACCCGTTAACAGCCTGGACCAATGGTGATTTTCCACGTGTAAAATTCTCATTGGGCGAAGGAAACACGTGGCAGCTCGTCATTGGGTCAGATAGGCGCCTATGATATGTCGACACGTGCGACGGCCCACCACTGGCCCAAGCTTACAAAGGCCGGCCTGTTTGACTTGGTCAAAAGTTTGTGGGCCGGCCCATGAAAAGCCTGTTAACGGTCTGTTCGCAAAATAGCCCATTTTAAGGCCCGCTAACTCACGACCCGTTAGGGCCTTCCTGAAATCGGTCCAACAACGTCATGTGGGCCGTCGAATATAACACCAGCCCATTTCACTTTCGGCCCATGTATGGCCCATGATGTCTTTCGGCCCATATGAGGCATTTCGTATCATTAGGCCCTTTAGTGGCCCACGGTAACTCTAGCCCATAATGTACAGTAAATTTCTCTGTACCCATTAACGACCCATGATTCACATGGGCCATTTCCAGCCCGTGTTAGCTTTCGGCCTACTGACGGCCCATACGTTCTTGGGCTCCTTCCGGCCCTCGATTACTTCCGCCCCGTTACTGGCCTGTTCCACTAATGGGCCAAATTCGGCCCGTGGCTACAATCAGCCTGTTTGTGGCCTGTTAACCTGTTGCGCCATTTCCAACCCGTCATATATTCTGGCCCATTAATGACCAGTTATTCATGTGACAGAATTAAGCCTTTGCTGTCTTCTGGCCTGTTAATGGCCCGTTACTGTGCTGGCCCGATACCAGTTTTGCCCGTTTACAGCCCATGCAGACCCATTTATCTGAAGGCCCGAGGCCCACCGATTCTACGGCCCGTTGGAGGCCCATTTATCCAACGACCCATAGGAGGCCCATGGATCCTACAGCCTGTAGCAGGGTCAAGGTTACCATGGTCCGTATATGGCCCATGGTTGTTGCGGCCACTAGCAAATCAGGGAAAAATAAGACTAGGAAATAAATAAGCCTGAAACTAATGCTAGGCTATTAAGGCGATTGCACAGATTACATCCACTGGGCATCAAAGTTCGCCACCAGTGCAAATATAGGGAAGACCCTACACTATACAAAAATGGCTTGCTGTTTTCTTCAGCCGGTGGCTGCACGTTAAGAACAAATTTTGTATCGCAACAAAATAAATTACAACCATAAAACAAAAGGAAGGTTGGCATAAAACTTAACAGTTTGGCAGATAAATGCACCACCAGAAATTCAGAAGCTCAGTTCATTGACCTGACTGTTACGTTTTCATGCTGTATTATTCGATGGAGCACCATAACCTTCGCCTTCATTTCTCCTAGGCTCCTGAACAACATAGCAAATGTTTGATAGTCTGGTTTCAAAACCATGCATATCTTGACAACATCGAACAATGGCTGTCCTTGTTTCACAAAGGGACTCTGTTAGGGAATGGACTTGTGTCTGGAGCGCAGATATAACATTATTTTGAGCTTGCATATCTTGATCATGAGGCAGTTTGGATGAGATTGCCTTAACAACTAACCCAGTATTACGCAGGAACGTGCTTTTGGCACTGTTAATGGACAGGTACTGACCCACTGCAGCAAGAGGTGACATTATGGTTATAGTTGCCTCGTCACCTTCAGAAGGTGGTAGTTCCACCATTTTTCCATAGCTTGCTGAAAAGTTGAGTTTTTACATTAGTAGTACCAGAATAGAAGATATTAAGGAGGCAGCAAAACCAAACAAAATAGCTTTGGTCTATATACAGAACTTATTCTGGTGAACCCGTGTAAAATATTAGTTGTATTTGCAGACTAAGGCATAGCCTAGTGGTGGGAAGGGGCTGATACCTTCCCACCCACCCAGGTTCAAGGCACGATACTTGCAATTTGGGTTTGTTGCACTAGTTATACTGTAGGGGGTCCCTTACAGTCTTTCTATCAAAAAAATATTAGTTGT
Organism: Aegilops umbellulata; assembly: GCA_032464435.1. NCBI lineage: Eukaryota > Viridiplantae > Streptophyta > Magnoliopsida > Poales > Poaceae > Aegilops > Aegilops umbellulata. The sequence continues at coordinate 372,800,102 of CP136057.1, forward strand.
ATTTTAGTGCAAAGTACATAATAAAACCAGGTTCCAAACATATGACCATGTACCATGGCTAATGTATTGTCTATTTCTTCACATTGTATTGACAGCTAAGGATAAAGAGACAAAGTTTATAATACGGTAAGCATAGTATGACATCATTCATAACACAAAACAACTGAGAACAGACAAACATGCAATTGTAACGTTGTGTGGGCAAGTCCAACACGGAACTAGATTACATATCAAGATTAGAGGAACATCTCTCATCTCTTTTAAATCTTGTAAGGTGCAATGATGCGCTAAGACAATTGTGTATAAAATTGAAAAGAGTAATACACATTGGCTGAAACCATGCAGTTCAATGCACAAGTCAGAGTAAGTAGTAGTTAAAAGGCATGAGGATTAAGGACTTACAACAGCGGCTTTGACTGGTGTAGTCATGCTCTTCGTCTTGCTGGTGTGATAGTCCTTGAAGATTTCCACAACATTTGGTTCAGGTACTTTTTGGTCCTTGCGGGCTTTCCTCTGCATTTGGAACAAGTCAATATAGATTTGATAATATGGTACAATGAAAAGAGTGAAACAACAGCTAATTACAAGATCCTTGCAGTGTGCAATATAGCTATGAGATCCTGTCGTTTGTTGGAATTTCACTTTCGTATGGTTGGCCTTGTTCTTTGAACAGTTCACCTACAAGAAGATAGATTTGTGAGGTACATTGATAACCCACAAGTATAGGGGATCGCAACAGCTTTCGAGGGTAGAGTATTCAACCAAATTTTTTTGATTCGACACAAGGGGAGCCAAAGAATATTCTCAAGTATTAGCAGCTGAGTTGTCAATTCAACCACACCTGGAAACTTAGTATCTGCAGCAAAGTGTTTAGTAGCAAAGTAATGTGATAGTGGTGGTAACGGTAACAAAAGTAAAGAAAGCAAAAGTAATATTTTTGGTGTTTTGTAGTAATTGTAACAATAGCAACGGAAAAGTAAATAAGCGTAAACCAGTATATGGAAAGCTCGTAGGCATCGGATCGGTGATGGATAATTATGCCGGATGCGGTTCATCATGTAACAGTCATAACATAGGGTGACATAGAACTAGCTCCAATTCATCAATGTAATGTAGGCATGTATTCCGAATATAGTCATACGTGCTTATGGAAAAGAACTTGCATGACATCTTTTGTCCTACCCTCCCGTGGCAGCGGGGTCCTAATGGAAACTAAAGGATATTAAGGCCTCCTTTTAATAGAGAACCGGAACAAAGCATTAGCACATAGTGAATACATGAACTCCTCAAACTACGGTCATCACAGGGAGTGGTCCCGATTATTGTCACTTCGGGGTTGCCGGATCATAACACATAGTAGGTGGCTATAGACTTGCAAGATATGATCAAGGGCACACATATATTCATGAAAACATAATAGGTTCAGATCTGAAATCATGGCACTCGGGCCCTACTGACAAGCACTAAGCATAACAAAGTCATAGCAACATCAATCTCAGAACATAGTGGATACTAGGGATCAAACCCTAACAAAACTAACTTGATTACATGATAGATCTCATCCAACCCATCCCCGTCCAGCAAGCCTACGATGGAATTACTCACGCACGGCGGTGAGCATCATCAAATTGGTGATGGAGGATGGTTGATGCTGATGACGGCAATGAATCCCCCTCTTCGGAGCCCGAACGGACTCCAGATCAGCCCCCCCGAGAGGTTTTAGGGCTTGGCGGCGGCTCCGTATCGTAAAACGCGATGATTTCTTCTCCTCTATTTTTTTTTCTCCCCGAAAGCAAATATATAGAGTTGGAGTTGGCGTCGGAAGGTCTCCAGGGGCCCCACGAGGTAGGGGGCGCACCCTAGGGGGGGGGCGCCCCCCACCCTCGTGGACAGGGTGTGGGCCCCCTGGTCTTCATCTTTGGCGAGGATTTTTTTATTTTTTATAAGATGTTGTAGAGTTTCAGGTCATTCCGAGAACTTTTGTTTTCTGCACATAAAACAACATCATGGCAATTCTGCTGAAAACAGTGTCAGTCCGGGTTAGTTCCATTCAAATCATGCAAGTTAGAGTCCAAAACAAGGGCAAAAGTGTTTGGAAAAGTAGATACGACAGAGACGTATCAACCCCCCCAAGCTTAAACCTTTGCTTGTCCTCAAGCAATTCAGTTGACAAACTGAAAGTGATAAAGAAAACTTTTACAAACTCTGTTTGCTCTTGTTGTTGTAAATATGTCAAGCCAGCAATCAAGTTTTCAGCAAATACTATGACTAACCACATTTGCAATAATTCTCAGGTCTCATGATCACTCATATCAATAGCATAATCAACTAGCGAGCCATAATAATAAATCTCGGATGACAACACTTTCTCAAAACAATCATAATATATATAACAAGATGGTATCTCGCTAGCCCTTTCCGAGATCGCGAAACATAAATGCAGAGCACCTTTAAAGATCAAGGACTGACTAGACATTGTAATTCATGGTAAAAGAGATCCAATCATAGTCATACCCAATATAAATTAACAGTGATGAATGCAAATGACAGCTGTGCTCTCCAGCTAGTGCTTTTTAATAAGAGGGTGATGACTCAACATAAAAGTAAATAGATAGGCCCTTCACAGAGGGAAGCAGGGATTTGTAGAGGTTCCAGAGCTCGGTTTTGAAATAGAGATAAATTATATTTTGAGCGGTATACTTTCATTGTCAACATAGCAACTAAGAGATGGGGATATCTTCCATGTCACACACATTATAGGCGGTTCCCAAACAGAATGGTAAACTTTATACGCCCCCTCCACCAACAAGCATCAACCCATGACTTGCTCGAAACAACGAGTGTCTCCAACATACATCTGGTCCCGGGGGAGTTTTGTTTGCAATTAATTTTGATTTAGTTTGCATAAAGCATGGGACTGGGCATCCCGGTGACCAGCCATTTTCTCGTGAGTGAGGAGCGGAGTCCACTCCTCTTGAGAATAACCCGCCTAACATGGAAGATAAGGGCAACCCTAGTTGATACATGAGCTATTCGAGCATACAAAAAAGAATGTTTATTTGAAGGTTAGAGTTTGGCACATACAAATTTACTTGGAACGGCAGGTAGATACCGCATATAAGAAGGTATGGTGGACTCATCTGGAATAACTTTGGGGTTTAAGGGATTGGATGCACAAGCAGTATTCCCGCTTAGTACAAGTGAAGGCTAGCAAAAGACTAGGAAGCGACCAACTAGAGAGCGACAATAACCATGTACATGCATTAAAATTAATAAACATTGGATTCAAGCATGAGTAGAATATAATCCACCATGAACATAAATATCGTGAAGGCTATGTTGATTTTTTTCAACTACATGTGTGAACATGTGCCAAGTCAATTCACTTAAATCATTCAAAGGAGGATACCACCCCACTATACCACATCATAACCATTTCGATAGCATGTTGGCACGCAAGGTAAACCATTATAACTCATAGCTACTCAAGCATGACATAAGCAACTATGATTTCTAATAATTGTCATTGCAAACATGTTTATTCATAATAAGCTGAATCAAGAACGATGAACTCATCATATTTACAAAAACAAAAGAGGTCGAGTTCATACCAGCTTTTCTCATCTCAGTCAGTCCATTATATATCATCATAATTGCCTTTCACTCGCACGACCGAACGATGTGAATAATAATAAGAGTGCACGTGCATTGGACTAAGCTGGAATCTGCGAGCATTTAATAAACATGAGAAGACAAGGCAATATGGGCTCTTGGTTAAATCAACAATAATGCATATAAGAGCCACTTCAAAAATTTAATCATGGTCTTCTCCTACTAACCCCCAAAGAAAAGAAAAGAAATAAAACTATTTACACGGGAAAGCTCCCAACAGGCAAAAGAAGAACGGGAAATATTTTTGGGTTTTCTTTTTAATTATTACTACTACAGTAGAAAAGTAAACTACTACAATTTTTTTGTTTTTCTTAAGGTTTATCAAACACACAAGAAGAAAGCAGGAAAAACAAAATAAACTAGCATGGATATTACAATAAAAGAGTATGAGCACCGACATCTAGCAATGAGTGTGTGTGAACATAAATGTAATGTCGGTGAGAAATACGTACTCCCCCAAGCTTAGGCTTTTAGCCTAAGTTGGTTTATTGCCAGGGATAGCCTGGCTGATACCCGTAGGTGTAGATGGGGTCGTACTGCGATGAAGAAGACTCTTACTGCCATTGGCTGACAGCCATCTCCGGATCCCAAGAATAAACAGATTGTCGTGGAGGCTCATCTTGTGGTTCCGGTTCCGGGGCTGGTGCAGGATTCCGGTAGGCTTGGACGGCAACCCACGTAACGAGATAAGGTCCTTCAAAATTAAACAAAGAAGGAACAGGCAAGGTAATAGTTTCAGGATGATGTTTATGAAATAATAATTTATATTTGAGCTCTCCTTCCCTGCCCTTAACAATAAAATCATGCACTAGCATACTCTTATAATCTAAATAAGCACTAGGCAACAACTTTTCTTCTTTCTCATGAAGCGTAATAGGTATGTTAAAATGTGCAGCGAGGCGTGAAGCATAAATGCCTCCAAAGATGGGACCCTTAGTACGGTTCACACTTAACCGTCTAGCAATAATTCCGCCCATACTAACAGTATTATCGCGGTATAAACCATGGAACAGAATAATAATATCAGGAACACTAAGGTTTCCATAGTTTCCATGACCAATCAAGCAACGACTAGCAAATATGGCAAAATAGCGCAAAACAGGAAAATGTATGCTAGTGATTCTTACATAATAAACCTTCCTGGTTTCTCCCACAGTGATGGTGTTAATAAATGCTTCCACATCTTTACGGTGTGGTTCCTCTAAAGTGCCCTCAGGGGGTATGTTGCAAACCTTGCAAAATTCAGCTAGTGGCATCTTTTTAACAATGTCATATAAATGAAACTCTACTGAAGGAGGTGATTCCTTAGGGAAAAAGTGAAATTTTTGCACAAAAGTATTTGTGAGTAAGAGATACTGATGACGTTGGTCGCGGAGGAAGTCGGTGAGGCCGGCATTCTCAATCAATGAATAGAAATCCTCATAAATCCCGGCTCTTCTCAAGAAGTCATCGGAAGGCCATTCACAAGGCCGGACCTCCGCGGTACGAGGCAAATTATATTTGGGCCTCTGTGCTTCTTCATTTTGTTTCTCCTTTGAGCTTCGGCTAGATGAGCCCCTCAAAAGTATCTTCATTATTTTCTGAAATATTCTGAAATTTTTAGTAACTTCAAACAAAAGTGAACAAAACTCAACAAAATTGATAGCAACTACTCCTACAAGTGCCTAGAGCCTATATCAATCATTAGAACTACTCGGAACCATATAAATTTGACATGCAGGCTCAAGAACATGGTCACCTATGCAGCACAAATTTGCAAAGAATAAAGCACTAGAACAAAAACTAATTGGACCAATGGAGGAGTCACACACCAAGGAACAATCTCCCCAAGCAGTTTTGCGAGAGGTGCTTTGAGCAAGGAGATAAAAAATCATAGCAAGGTGAGCTAGAACTCGTGCTTGAGCTGGTTATTCATGTTTGTGGGAGGAAGAAGAAGAGGATGGTTGCAGGAATAAGTGGAGGAGGGCCACTGTGGGCCCACGAGGCAGGGGGGCGTGCCCTCCACCCTCGTGGCCAGGTGGCAGCTCCCCCCGGTGATTTTTGCACCATAAATCCTCAAATATTCCCGAAAAATCATATTAAATTGGCATGGAATTTGGAGGACTTTTATTTTCAGGATATTTTTATATTGCACGGATAAGTCAGGAAACAGACAGAAAAATACTATTTTACTTTATTTCAACTAAATAACAGAAAGTATAAAAAGGGTACAGAAGGTTGTGCTTCTAGTTTCATCCGTCTCATGCTCATAAAAAAGAATCCACTAACAAGGTTGATCAGGTCTTGTTAACGAACTCATTCCGATTAACATGGAACCGGAGAAATTTCGAATAACACTAAGTTACCTCAACGGGGATATGCACATCCCCAATAATAAGAATATCATATTTCTTCTTGACAGTAGGAAGAGGAAATTCAAAACCTCCAAATATAATTGACGGAATTTTTCCAATAGAGTTGATACTATGAACTTGAGGTTGTTTCCTCGGAAAGTGTACCGTATGCTCATTACCATTAACATGAAAAGTGACATTGCCTTTGTTGCAATCAATAACAGCCCCTGCAGTATTCAGAAAAGGTCTTCCAAGAATAATAGACATACTATCGTCCTCGGGAATATCAAGAATAACAAAGTCCGTTAAAATAGTAACGTTTGCAACCATAACAGGCACATCCTCACAAATACCGACAGGTATAACAGTTGATTTATCAGCCATTTGCAAAGATATTTCAGTAGGTGTCAACTTATTCAAATCAAGTCTACGATATAAAGATAGAGGCATAACACTAACACCGGCTCCAAGATCACATAAAGCAGTTTTAACATAATTTCTTTTAATGGAGCATGGTATAGTGGGTATTCCTGGATCTCCAAGTTTCTTCGATATTCCACCCTTGAAAGTATAGTTAGCAAGCATGGTGGAAATTTCAGCTTCCGGTATCTTTCTCTTATTTGTATCGATATCTTTCATATACTTAGCATAAGGATTCATTTTGAGCATATCAGTTAATCGCATACGCAAAAAGATAGGTCTAATCATTTCAGCAAAGCGCTCAAAATCCTCATCATCCTTTTTCTTGGATGGTTTGGGAGGAAAAGGCATGGGTTTCTCAACCCATGGTTCTCTTTCTTTACCATGTCTCCTAGCAACAAAGTCTTTTTTATCATAACGTTGATTCTTTGATTGTGGGTTATCAAGATCAATAGCAGGTTCAACTTCTACATCACTATCATTACTAGGTTGAGCATCATCATGAACATTATCATTAATATTTTCACTAGGTTCATGTTCATTACCTGATTGTATTTCAACATCAGACATAGATATATCATTTGGATTATCAGGTGTTTCAGCAATGGCTTCACTAGAAGTTTGCAAAGTCCTATCATTTTTCTTTTTCTTCCTTTTGGAAGAACTAGGTACATCAATATTATTTCTCTGAGAATCTTGCTCAATTCTTTTAGGGTGGCCTTCAGGATACAAAGGTTCCCGAGTCATTCTACTAGTTCTAGTAGCCACTCTAACAGCATAATCAATTTTCTTACTATTCATTTCAGCGAGTAATTCTTTTTGAGCCTTAAGTACTTGTTCTACTTGAGTGGTAACCATAGAAGCATGTTTGCTAACAAGTTTGAGTTCACCTCTAATATTAGCCATATAATCACCCAAGTGTTTAATCATATAAGCATTTTGTTTTAATTGTCTACCAAAATAAGCATTGAAGTCTTCTTGCTTAAACATAAAGTTATCAAACTCATCCAAGCACCGACTAGCAATTTTAGTAGGAGGGATTTCAGCTTTATCATATCTATAGAGAGAATTTACCTTTACTACCTGGGTCGGGTTATCGGGATCAGGAGGTTCTTCAATAGGTAATGGATCAAGATCATATGTTTCTTCAACAGGCGGTAAATTAAGACCATGTATTTTTTCAATAGGAGGTAAATTCTTAACATCTTCAGCTTTAATACCTTTTTCTTTCATAGATTTCTTTGCCTCTTGCATATCTTCGGGACTGAGAAATAGAACACCTCTCTTCTTTGGAGTAGTTTAGGAATAGGCTCAGTAATTAGAGCAGGAGCTGGCTCAGGAGGTGCCCAATTATTTTCATTTGTCAACATATTATTCAATAGAATTTCAGCTTCATCCGGTGTTCTTTCCCTGAAAAGAGAACCAACACAACTATCCAGGTAATCTCTGGAAGCATCGGTTAGTCCATTATAAAAGATATTGAGTATTTCATTTTTCTTAAGAGGATGATCAGGCAAAGCATTAAGTAACTTGAGAAGCCTCCCCCAAGCTTGTGGGAGACTCTGTTCTTCAATTTGCACAAAGTTGTATATTTCCTTTAAAGCAGCTTGTTTCTTATGAACAGGGAAATATTTAGCAGAGAAGTAATAAATCATATCCTGGGGACTACACACACGACCAGGATCAAGAGAATTAAACCATATCTTAGCATCACCCTTCAATGAGAACAGAAATATTTTAAGGATATAAAAGTAGCGAGATCTCTCATCATTAGTGAACAGGGTGGCTATATCATTTAACTTAGTAAGATGTGCCACAACAGCTTTAGATTCATAACCATGAAAAGGATCAGATTCAACCAAAGTAATTATATGAGGATCAACAGAGCACTACTAGGAAAAGGCATGCTAGTGGCGCACCTATTTTTCCTTCTAATGGCGCACTACTGGTGCGCCACTGGCATCACGCCATTAGAATTAAATTCTAATGGCGCACCACTGGTGCGCCATTAGTATCTGGTGTTCTAATGGCGCACCACGTAGTGCGCCATTAGTATATCCTGCAGTGCGCCATTAGAATGCCTCCCAGGGGGCCATATGTACCCATGTGCTTTGGCATTCTAATGGCGCACCAGTAGGTAATGCGCCATTAGTGTGATTATCACAGTGCGCCATTAGTGTCTTGTGTGGTGCGCCATTAGTATGAATATTAGGTTTTTTATTTTTTTTCTTTTCTGATTTTTGCACAGGTACAAAATATATTATTGGACAGAATATAGACAGCAGCACACAGCAACATCAGATTCATCGAATACAATAGAAGATTAGTCTCTGAATACAATTCATCATATTAGTCTCCGAATTCAAAAGACCGAACAAAGATAAAACATTACAAGTCTCAAGACCGCGAGTATCGAGTTTGTCTTCACATTACAAGTCGATATCGATCATCTAAACTACCATTACATAGAAGAGAGCTGCGGTCATCACGATGAGCATCATCGCGATCAAACTGGTCTTCATCCGGTTCCTCTAACGCTCCCTCCTCTCTCCCGCTAGATAGCGGGCGTATCTAGATTTGGCCTCCGCCCTAGTGGTGTACCCTTTGTAACTGTTACCGCTGAAACGGTGAACCTGTCTTCGACACTCCTCCCAGTCGTCGCAGACTTCGGGAACCTTACCCTTGTACACGACATACGACGGCATCTCTATGCACAAGCCAAACAACAGACAATACATAAGCAATATGTAAGTATGCAACAAAAGGATCGGAAGAGAAAAGCAAGACATTAATAGCACGATTCATGGTCCTACTAATAAATAGCATCGATTACATCTAAGTTGAACAACTGTCCAAACCAAAGAGACATACGAATTCATTAAAGTTTTATTACAACATGAGCCAATCAATGTTTCAGAACTACACATCACTACTTTCAACTCGACTCATCGGACAGGAGCGTGGGTGAAGCCGCCGTCTGTCGTGATGGTCATGAAATCGCGGGCGTTGTCACCCTGCATTTGTAGCGTTCCGCCTATCTCACTGTTGGACGGTTGATATCTGAGGAAGAACTGCCCCGAGGTATGAAGGACATCTTGACGGATGATGTCAGCAAACTCCGACTGGATGCGAAAGAATTCTTGTCTGAGGTCCGCGTCCTGGATTGCCGACAAGCTCGCGGCCCAATCTTTGAGATTATCTGGTATCAGAAGGTGATGATGGTCCCTTACGATCGCCCGCATGTGATGGAGGGCGTAGTAGGCATCCTTCTGACCGCCAGGCGGCTGCTTGACGCAGCAGAACTTCGTATTGTGTGAGAACATGTGCTTTCCGTACTTACGAACAACCCTGGTGAAGGTGCCTCCAGAATTGGCGTAGCCGGGGAGAACATCATCAAGAACTTTCTTGACATTTGTGTAGTCTATCTTGGAGTTACGGTTCGGGTCTAAATACATGGCCATGGAATATTTCGGGCTTAAGAGGATGAGTGTGCAATGTGTGTCACTGCACAGAACACGGAATGTTAGAAAAAAAAAGAACGATCGAAATCTAAGAAATCATATGTTACGGGGGGGGGGGGGGGGGGGGTTAAGGGATGACTTACTCGGGAAAGTAAGGCACAGGGAAGTTATCCTTATCTGCGTTTGCCAGAATGACGCCTTCGAGGTGTGAACTCGCAACTTGGCGGTCCCCAGCGCTGCTCAAGTGCTTGGCATGCATGTAGAAGGGGTTGACTATCACGATGTCCGGGGTCTTGTCTATAATGATCCGCATCTGCATACTCAGCGAAAACAGCCGAACGAAGGTGTAGTGCAGCGGATGAAGGTTAAACATAGCAAAGATGTCATCAAACCGCAGGACGATCGTACCCCCGATGTCGCCATCCACAAAGCCCTTGCCCTCTGGCACCTTGGCCACGAAAACCGGGTATGCCACATCCTTCTCTCTGAGATGCCGCTTCTCCAAAGAAAGAACACTGTCGTGCAGACTCCGCATAGCACCGGTTGCAGCATTCAGCATATTTGGCGGTAGCATCGCCCTACCCGCCACATGCACCCTCCTCGAGATATCCTTAGGTGAAGGTGGCCCGTCCTGAGCACGGATCGAACTCGGTGCCGGCTGGCTCGCACTGGCGCCCTTGTTAGTCTTTCGTTTCCGTCCCTTCTTCTTGATCTCCTGTAATGGGACCAAGTTCTGCTCACAGACCGCCTTCTTGAGCGTGTTGGGGCTGATAATATTTCGCACCTTAGCTATCTGAGGCTCGGTGAAGGCGGGAGCAGGAGGCGTGTCCTGAGAACTGAACGCTAGACGACGCCTGTTGCAATTGGATTTCTCCGCCGTACCAGCTAGATCGCGGTCGTCTTGGTTGGGTTCTTGAGAAAGAGGCCCACAGAACTCATCAACGTACCCATGTTCGGCAAAGTACTTATCAACTTTGGTAAATGTACCGTCGTCGTTGTCGTCGCCGTCCGGATCCTGTGCCATAGGGCTGTCCGGATCCTGTGCCATAGGGATGTCCGGTAGGTCCGGTAGCGTTGCGGCGTTCTTGCCATGGCTTGGCGCCGGCACGACTGGCGGTCTTGTCTGTGGGGTGGTGTCCCCCGCCCCCAAACGAATCTGGCTCTTCGGCCAAAGCAGGGGCCAGTTTACGCAGGTGCTGAGGGTCATCTCATCTTCTTCGTCGGCCCCAGCGGGTCGAATCGGAGGTAACAGCTCGTCGCAGCCTGGCAGCACCCGAACCACTTCAACCCTATACATTGTGGGTGGCATCAGATTACCGTGGAACATGGGGTTGCCCGGTTGAACGATTCTGCCCTTGGCGACATCGACCAACTCGGCGCCCACGAAGTGCAGAAGAGTGCAAGGAACGTCAGCGGTGCCCTGCGAAAACATGTACATGGCGTCAGGGATGCCCAGTCAAAGGCAAGGAGATGAAGTCATAGGCCGAGAGGCTTAGTTACCGTGATGCCGTCGAGCTCGGCTAATGTCGAGGCACCGCCAACGGCGGGCGTGCAACTAACAGAGGGGGCGCTTGCTGGCGAGGTGCCGGCTGGCGTACACCCGGGTGCATTAAGCTCCAATGCCCGTGCCGGCGCCGGAGACACGAATACCGCCTCCGCCGGAGACACCAATGGCGCCGCCTGCGCGCTGTGCGAGTTGCTGGCCGTGAAGCTGGGAACCGGGGGAGGCCCCTTTTGGCCGCCCGCAATCCACGTCGTCAGCCCATGAATCAACGTAGGCACCATGGCGTTGAGCGTCGTTCCAAGTTGTTGTTGCACTTGCTCTTGGACAAGCTCCGGAATCCGCGCCACTTGTGCCTTGAGTTCTTCAACCTCGCGCGTCTGGCTTTCCGAGCTGGTCTTTTTCTCCTTCCGCACACCAGCGGTATAGTATGACCCCCATTTTGTGGACAAGCCTTTGCCGGCCACACGACCAGCTGACGTCGGCTTATTGAGCTTATCCTTGTTTTTCATTACGTTCAACGCCCTATTTAAAGGGGTGTCAAAAGGGGAGCTCTTAGACGACCCCGCGCTACTGCTTTCATTGTCCTGCGAAAGGAACGTGAACCATTTAGAAGTATTGGGGATTAATTAGAGTGCAACCATATGGAGCTAATTACGCGGGGGTGTATTCCTTACCAGAAGAAGCTCAAGCGCCCTGGTCTTCGGATCCGTGGTAAGCTCCTTTGTTATCGGGTCCTCCTTGTACCGGGCCCTGACATAGTTCCTGGTCTGCTTGTCACCGCTGTATTTCTCGAAGCGGGGCAGTAGGCCTTGCTCGGCACGCTCCGCGTCCTCCTTGTCCCATATAGGCTCCGCCACTATGTAACCGCCGGGACCGAGTTTGTGTTCCCCTAAGTTCAACTCCCGCATTTCTTTCCCCCACTGACTTGATTCGGAGGTTGCGGGGCTCTGGCACTTGATCTTGAACTCCTTGTACTCATCTTCGCTCATCAAAGGATATTTCGCCTTGATCTTGTCATAACTATCACCTTTATCAATCATTCTCTTCACCGCACTTCTCCAAGTAGACAGGGCCGTGATCATCTTCGTGAGGGCGGCACTGTTCACTTTATTCCCTGAGAGGCGTGTGTTTTCAAATTCGGCGGGGAACTTGTATCGTTCGTGCAACTTCGTGAAGAGGAGGTTGCGCAAATTCCCTCGGTCTTTATGCCTAAGGTTCTCGGTGTTGATCGAGACGGTGCTCCAGAGAATGCACCCGAGCTGAACCGAGTACCCCTTGACTATATGTTTGGGCTCCGTTGGATTCCCATCGGAGTCCACTTGAGTGAATTCCTCCTTGACGGTGCGAAGCGCATTCGGGCGCTGGTCCTTCCTTTGCTTCTTCGGTTGGCTGCCATCTGTGTGTGCGCCGCCATCATCAGTGGTGGCATCCTCGGCGGCACCATCAGTGGTGTCATCCCCGACGCCACTAGGGGTTGTGTAATAAGGATCGGTGTCTTCCGCGGCGTCCTCATAGCGCTGAGGTTGTTCCTCCATCTCCTGGGACAGCTCCCAGAATGGCTTGCCGCCCGAACCACCGGCCTCATCGTTGTGGGCCATGTTTCGCTCTAAATAGGAAAAAAGTTTGGTCAAAAAGTTGGTTATTGTCAAGGAACAAGATCATGGTCTCATCATTTAGGGTTTGTCGACACCGAGGCACCCTAAAATCCTAAGCGTACATCATTTAGGTTCTCATCGACACCGAGGCATCCGGGGCAGCCAAGTTAAGTTTTCATCATTTAGGGTATCGATGCCGAGGCACCCTAGGTTGGGCCTAATCACTTGGAACTAATCACTTGGCTCTATTGCCACCTATGTTGGGTTTATCATCTAGGGTTTATCGATGCTAAGGAGAATTCTAAGTTGGGCCTAATCACTTGGCTCTATTGCCACCTATGGTTTAATGCAGCAAGAATGGCAGGGCAGTTGATCCTACTTAACTAAGTACTAAGATACCCCGGCCCATGCATTAGTCATAAGTACCCCATATGTCCTATTTTTAGCAAAGTCATGCTAAAATTCACGGAAAATTTCAGCATGACCTTTGCTGAAAATAGGACATATGGAGTGCCCGAATTTGCCGGAACGGAAGTTAATCGACATTCCGGCAAACTCAAGGGCCTCTCGGGGTACCTGCAAAATCATTATCCCCGCGTAATGAAGTCCCCAATGGGTCAACATTTCAGAAGATCACAAGTAGCATCATCATAAGTAGCATGCACCTTGCTACCCACACCACCACAAAATAATACTGGAATAAAAACATTACTATGCCAAAGCAAGTGACTTCCACAGCCACACAAATTAATTACTACTAGATGGAGTACTCCTAACTAAGCTTGTACTACAAGTGACATGACAAGCATACCAAATAGGCAACTAAACTATTTTTTTACCAAATAGGCAAATAGTATATGCACAACATGCATAGAGGGACAAATCAGGAGTTCAGGACGTGGAGTCTCTGCTCCCGAGCTCAAATACACCATCTTGATCAGTAAAATAAAAAAAATAGTAAATACATAAATAAAAAAGATTCTTAATTTGTTTGACAACAAACATTGCTTAATGTTCACCCTCAAACATACTGTAAATTTCCATTAAAAATAGTCCTGATGCTTATAAGAACAATGAACTTATAGAAATTCCTTAATATGATTATTATACCGATGATAAAAGAAGTGAGACAAGAAGTGTCTGCAGCCTTGAGTAGATTCCTGGGACCTAAAGGTTGTTCACCCTGCTCATATCAAATATTATGTTGTATTAGCAGCAAGTAGACACGCCTCCATACATCAAGCCCTAAATCATGAATGAACTGTCCAGAAAGAATCAACAGAAAATAGCAACATATATTTCTATCGATCTTAAGGCCACAGGTGACGAACACCTAGGTTTACTGATTAAAAAGAAACATCGTGATCATGTTATTCCATCTGATCCAAAGCAAAAGATGAAGCAGCTTGTGTTTCATAAGAGAAGTCCCAAACTTGTAGTTCGTGTCTTATTCAGCAACATTTAGTTTGACAGCAAAGCTCACAAGAGAGAGAAGTTCCAAACTTGTATATTTCTTATCCAGCAGCAACATTCAGATTATCAGAAGCATTCAAAGCAAAGCCTATCTACTTGAAGCAAATGTGACAAAATGCAGAAAGCCTATCTATATCTACTTCATAACACATTTCAGTTTGACAGCAAAGTTTGGACAGTACTCCACTGTCAAATTTCAGTGAGCGAAATTCAGTTGACAGTTTGGAGAGAGATGGAGTAAACTGCAGCTTGACAGTTTGGGAACAAGGAGTATTTAGCCTTCCTTCAACAAAAACAGAGAACACATAACACATTTTCTAACCTCATCATCTGCAGTAGCTACACACTGAAAGAAACCTCCAAGATCAAAATGCACTAAGCTAGCTAGACACTGAAACTACCAAACTGAAGGGAAATCATGCTACCAAACTGAAGGCAGTTTTTCGCTTTCTATCAGATGGAGACGAGCAAGTGCTGCTGGACATATCTGGAATGTGGGTGTGGCAGAAACTAACCACTAAATATACTAACATAACACAGTATGCATGGTTAACATACCAAAAGAAAAGAAGATTTGACAGTAAGAATAAGAATTTGTTAACTGACATTTAGAGAGCAAAATATAAAGATTTGTGAACATTTGTTAATTTTGAAAATTTAGAGAGAAGAAAAAGGGGGATACCTCGAGCTAGGATAGCCTGGGCTCCAGCTTGGGCTTGGGCGGCGGGGGCGGCGCGTAGTCCGGCAGCGGCGGGGACGGGGACGTCTGGGACTTGGTCGGCCGGTGGTGCGCCTCGTAGGGTGTGGGAGCGGGCCTGAGCTTGGGCGCGGGCGGCGAGTCCGGCGCGAGGGCGGCAGGGGGCGCCGACACAGCCTTCTCGGGTGCCGGCGTCGAGGAGGCTGTGGGCGGCGATCCGGAGGAAGGGGCCGCCTTCTTGACCTTCCGAGGAGAAGAAGGCATGGGCGGTGAGAGGAGGAGGAGGAGAAGCTAGGGGAAAGGGAGGGAGGGGACGTACGGCTTCTTTGCGTCTGGTCGCAGTCGCAGGGAAGGAGAGGGGAGAAGAAGGCAGGGAAGGAGAGGCGGCGGCGTCGCTGACGGCGTGCAGGCACGACGGAAGGAGGGGGCGGAGCAAGGCGGGGGGGGGGGCGGTGAGCAAGGCGGGGCGGCGGCGTACGGTTAGGTCGAGTGGGGGATCTGGCGAGGGAGGGAGAGAGGCTAGAGGGGAATAGGTGGAGGGAGGCTTTCTAATGGCGCACCACCCCCCGGTGCGCCATAAGTACGACTATTCTAATGGCGCACCACCCCTCGGTGCGCCATTAGAATTTTGTTTTAATCTAGCCCACCAGCCATATCTACAACCTAACCCTATCTACAACAGAACCCACCCACTAGCCCGACTAGTCAGCATGCAGCACACACCAGGAGGTCCTGGGTTCGATTCCCAGGCTCCCCAATATTTTTATGCATTTTAAATGCTATTTTTATATTTATTTGTGTTTAAATATGTTCAAACTTGTTTAAATCATAACAGTAATATTTTTTTATAAAAACAGTAATAATTTTTTAAAAATATGTTCAAAAAGTGCGGGTGCGGGGGGCCGGGTGCTCTCGTCGGCGGCGGTGGAGCGGGGGAGGGTTGCGGTGGGTGGAGCTAGCGGGGGAGGGTGCGGGTGCGATCGAGATGGAGGGGGAATCGAGATCAAGTGTCCTCATGAATTCAAAAAGTGCCCATGAAATTTAAAAATATTCATGATATCAAAAAGTGCCCATGAAATACAATCGAGAAATGAAGACTACGATTTAGATACAATCGATCTTAGCTAGCTATATGTTCACAATCTTCTTGCCCTTCTTTTTCGCAAATGGAGTTCTTCTGTGGAACGGACGTCCTTTAGGTAGGGTGGTCCTGCTTCTTCTTGTGGTGTGTGCTGCTACTTCATCGTCGTCGTCATGTTCGATCTTCGGGTCGCCGTTCTTGTCGAAGTCTTGCTCATTGGCTACTCCATCCATTCCGATGATCTTCCTTTTACCTCTCCTCACGACAACACGACTGGGCTTTGACGGGTCGGTAATGAAGAAGCATTGGTCCACTTGGGAAGCCAGTACCCATGGCTCATTTTTCGTGGTGACGTTTGCGCCCGCGGTCTTGGATTTGGCTTCGGGTATAACCATGGTGGTGAAATACCGGTCTTCTTTTAGGACGCTCTTGGCCCATCTGACACGGAACATCGGGACCTTCTCTCCAGCGTAGCTCAGCTCCTAGATCTCCTCGATCCTTCCGTAGTATCTGTCCTTGTCGTTACCGGTGTAGGATTCCATCGTTACCCCGGAGTTCTGATAACCATCGCTCTTCATGTCCTTGTCCTCGGTGTAGAATGTGTAGCCATTGATATCGTATGCCTCATAGGTCATCAGGTTGTGCTCGGCACCCTGTGACAAGGCGAATATGAGTTGTTCTTCCGCGGAAGAATCCTCATGTAAAGGGTACGACAGAAGGTTCTGCTTGAACCAACACGTGAAACATGAGTTGTGCTCTTTGAGTATATCTCCGTCCGTCCTCTGTTGGCCTCGGTCATTGTACGTCTTCTTAATAAAGGTTTTGTGCTCTACCACCCAAGGATCGACCATGTTTATGTGTTGTAGCGCGACTAGGTTTGCTCTTTCAAAGTCGGCGAGTCGATCCTCGAAGTCGACATGCATTTCGCGGCGACCCTCACGGTGACCCCATCCAGCGAGCCTGCCGAGGTGCCTGTTGACGGGCAGACCAATGGGGTTCTTGATGCCTAGATAATTCGTGCAGTAGGAGATGCACTCTTCGGTCAGAAAGCCCCTGGCTATACTTCCCTCTGGACGTGACATGTTGCGAACGTATCCTTTGATGACACCATTCATCCTTTCGAACGGCATCAAGCTGTGCAGGAACGTCGGCCCGAGTTGGATGATATCCTCCACTATATGGACCAGCAGATGCACCATAACATCGAAGAATGCGGGCGGGAAGTACATCTCAAGCTTGCATAGTATCACCATGATCTCTTCCTGTAGCCTTCTGAGTTGCCTCACGCCAATCGACTTCCGATAGACGACGTCGAAAAAGTTGCATAGGCCAAATAGCATTTCAGGGACGTGCGTGTCCATGATCCCACGGATTGCAACTGGAAGTATCTGCGTCATCAGCACGTGACAGTCGTGCGACTTCATCCCGCTGAACTTTTGCTTCGCTGGGTCTAGGTATCTGCTTATCTTCCCCGTGTAACCGTAAGGAAGTTTTACTCCTAGGAGGCAGGTGAAAAACTGCTCGATCTCCTGCTGACTTAGAGTGAAGCACGCGGGAGGGTAGTCATTTCCAGTCTTCTTGGCCTTTTTGCCTTTGCAACGACTTTCCGTGTCCAGCTTCGCCTCATCATCATCATCATCATCATCATCATCATCATCATCATCATCATCATCATCATCATCATCATCATCATCATCATCATCATCATCATCATCATCATCATCATCATCATCATCATCATCATCATCATCATCATCATCATTAGCGTGAAGCTCCTGCCTGATGCCCATTGATTTCAAGTCTGCCCTTGCTTTCGGCCCATCTTTGGTCCTCTCTGGCATGTTGAGCAGGGTACCAAGCAGACTCTCGCACACGTTCTTCGTGATATGCATGACATCAAGGCTGTGAGGCACACGATGGATCTTCCAGTACGGCAAGTCCCAGAAAACAGACCTCGTTTTCCATACCTTCAGCAGCGGCTCTGGCGCCTTTCGCTTCTTTCCCAGCTCTGGCGCCTTTTGCTTCTTTCCAGACAGTGGGCAGTCTTTCCAATTTTTCAACAACTTGTCTATTTCCTCGCCGCTCCTCGTACACGGGCGTTTTCGGGGTTCGGTTTCACCATCGAACAGATCCTTGCGTTTCCTCCACGGGTCATCGTCGCGAAGCCACCTTCGATGTCCCATGAACATGGTTTTTGAAGCCCGGGATCTCTATTTAGCTGGCGATACGTTGTGTCATCCATGCACCTTATGCATCCAGAAAATCCGTGGACTACCTGCCACGCGAGATATCCGTAACCGAGATAGGCGTGCACCATCGTGAGCAGTGCGACTCTCATAGGGAAATATTCTTTCTCTGCGGCGTCCCACGTATTGGCTAGCATTTTCCACAGTGTGTCTAGCTCCTCCTTTAGCAGCCCCAGATACGGATTGATGTCGTTCCCTGGTTGTTTTGGCCCTTCAATTAGCATACTCATGTGAATGTACTTCCTCTTCATGCACAATCAGGGGGGAAGGTTGTACATCCACACAAACACAGGCCAGGTGCTATGTGTGCTTCTCTGGCTGCCAAACAGATTGACTCCATCGGTGCTCGCGCCCAGCATGATGTTCCTCGGATCCTTCCCAAATTCTGGGTATTCGAAGTTCAACGCTTGCCACTGGCTCGCATCCTTAGGGTGACTCAGCATCTTGTCTTTTTTATTTATCTCTGGATCATTTCCGTCATCTTCCCGCTTCTTCTCCTCCCTATCCGTGTGCCAACGCAGGAGCTTTGCTACCTTAGGGTCCGCGAAATACCGCTGCAGACGAGGAGTGATCGGAAAGTACCACACCGATTTTCGAGGAGCTCTCTTCCTCTTCTTGTATCGAGTGACGCCGCACACCGGACATATGGTAGACTCCGCGTGCTCGTCCCGATAAATGATACAATTGTTCATGCACACATGGTATTTCACGTGCGGTAAATCCAGAGGACACACGATTTTCTTCGCCTCCTCGAAACCGGTCGGGCACTTGTTCCCCTTGGGAAGACGTTCGTGCCAGAATGACATGTTCTCGTCGAAGCATGCGTCAGTCATTTTGTGTTTTACCTTCATCTCCAGAGCCATGAGTGTTACTTTCAGGCGAGTATCCTCGGGCCTGCATCCTTCATACAATGGAGTAACCGCGTATATCTCCAGTTGATCCAGCTTGGCTTTCTCTCGGGCGGCAGCTCTTGCGTTATCCGTCTGCTTGAGAAGCAGCTCTTGAATATGAGGGTCCTGCACCCAGCCTCCATCGTCGTCTGCTCCGGCATCTTCATCTTCATGATCATGCCCTTCGTCTTGATCTTCCTCATCATCATGTACGACATCTTCTACATGATGACTGTGTACAGCATCACCGTCGTGATCATGTCCTGGAGATTCTTCGTCTTCTCGCTCGCCCTCGCCGCGGTGGTACTTGTCTTGTTGCCCTTCCTCATTTCTTGCCCGGCCCCGGCCATGGACGACTTCCTAGTCATCTTCATCACCTTGCCACCGATAGCCATCCATGAAACCATGCAAGAGCAGGTGGTCCCGCACCTGCCCGGAATCCGGGTCCGCAATAAGGCTCTTCAGCTTGCATCTTCGACACGGACATCTTATCTCCGTCTCGTTCTTTTGAAGCATCTCGGCCTTCATGGAGCTCAAAAACCTATTCATGATGCCTTCAGTCATCGTGCAGACCATGGTCGCCTGCGGGGTAGAGCAAAACGATATTTTAGAACCAAGAAAAAATTTGGCATGACCTTCCCTAAAAATAGGACCAAAAAGAATGCATAGTGCCAAAATTCTCGCCGAAACGGAAATGAATCAAAACATTCCGGCAAAATATTGGCAACTATCGCATTTCAAATACCGGTACCTTCAAACACAAACATATATGCAACACCACAAACACATGCAAACCCACAAACATACATAGATCTAGCTAGGCCACAAAAAGTGCATGTGCACGTTGTTGGAGCGAGCTAGGGAGAAAAAAAGTAGATCTACATCATGAAGATAGCTTTCCCTTACTTACCTATCAAAAAAAGGTAATTTCACCACTTAATTTTGATGAATCTATGGTGGAAATGAGGTGAGGAGGAGGAGATGGCCGAAAGCTTGGAGAAGGAGGTGGAGGGAATGAAGTGGGGAAAGTGAGTGGGTAGGTGTGGGGCTGTCCAAAATATCTTGTTGGGGTCCCAGGTTACTAATGGCGCACCACCAGCCAATGCGCCATTAGTAACCCTGGTTACTAATGGCGCACCAGCAGGTGGTGCGCCATTAGTAGTTTTGCAAAAAAGTAAAAATAAATAAATATATATACTAATGGCGCACCTTGTAATAGTGCGCCATTACTAGTTTAAACTAGTAATGGCGCACTGTGATAATATGCGCCATTAGTAGTTTTGCAAAAAAAAGAATAATTTTTTTTTGAAGTAATGGCGCACTATCTGCTACGTGCGCCATTAGAACTTATAACTAGTAATGGCGCACCACCCCCACGGTGCGCCATTAGTAGTTTTGAAAAAAAATAATTTATTTTACTAATGGCGCACCGTGGGGTGTAGTGCGCCATTAGTATTTGCACACTAATGGCGCACCAACACATGGTGCGCCATTAGTATTTAGTAATGGCGCACCACATGTACAGTACGCCATTAGTGTCCATTCCATCTATAGCCCTTTTCCTAGTAGTGGAGAATTCATAATCCTTATCGGGAACACAAATAGGTGAAGTAGCAAAAGCAGTGTCAGGTTTCATTCTATCTCTAAGAGATTCTTTGTTCCATTTAATTAATAGCCTCTTGAGTTCACGACTATCTTTGCAAGCTAAAATAGCGGCAGAAGATTCCGTATCAAAAACATAACCCTCAGAAATAATAGGCCTATCCTCATCATCACTTTCATCAATATTGTCCGTTTCAATAATTTCTTTCTCTCTAGCCCTAGCAATTTGTTCATCAAGAAATTCACTAAGGGGCACAGTAGTATCAAGAATAGAAGTAGTTTCATCATAAGTATCACGCATAGCAGAAGTGGCATCATCAATAACATGCGACATATCGGAACGAATAGCAGAAGCAGGTTTAGGTGTCGCAAGCTTACTCATAATAGAAGGTGAATCAAGTGCAGAGCTAGATGGCAGTTCCTTACCTCCCCTCGTAGTTGAGGGATAAATTTTTGTTTTCTCGTCTTTCAAGTTCTTCATAGTGTCTAGCAGATATAAATCCCAAGTGACTCAAAGAGTAGAGCTATGCTCCCCGGCAACGGCGCCAGAAATTAGTCTTGATAACCCACAAGTATAGGGGATCGCAACAGCTTTCGAGGGTAGAGTATTCAACCCAAATTTATTGATTCGACACAAGGGGAGCCAAAGAATATTCTCAAGTATCAGCAGCTGAGTTGTCAATTCAACCACACCTGGAAACTTAGTATCTGCAGCAAAGTGTTTAGTAGCAAAGTAATATGATAGTGGTGGTAACGGTAACAAAAGTAAAGAAAGCAAAAGTAATATTTTTGGTGTTTTGTAGTAATTGTAACAATAACAACGGAAAAGTAAATAAGCGTAAACCAATATATGGAAAGCTCGTAGGCATCGGATCGGTGATGGATAATTATGCCGGATGCGGTTCATCATGTAACAGTCATAACATAGGGTGACATAGAACTAGCTCCAATTCATCAATGTAATGTAGGCATGTATTCCGAATATAGTCATACGTGCTTATGGAAAAGAACTTGCATGACATCTTTTGTCCTACCCTCCCATGGCAGCGGGGTCCTAATGGAAACTAAGGGATATTAAGGCCTCCTTTTAATAGAGAACCGGAACAAAGCCTTAGCACATAGTGAATACATGAACTCCTCAAACTACGGTCATCATCGGGAGTGGTCCCGATTATTGTCACTTCGGGGTTGCCAGATCATAACACATAGTAGGTGGCTATAGACTTGCAAGATAGGATCAAGAACACACACACACACACACACACACACACACACACACACACACACACATATATATATATATATATATATATATATATATATATTCATGAAAACATAATAGGTTCAGATCTGAAATCATGGCACTCGGGCCCTAGTGACAAGCATGAAGCATAGCAAAGTCATAGCAACATCAATCTCAGAACATAGTGGATACTAGGGATCAAACCCTAACAAAACTAACTCGATTACATGATAGATCTCATCCAACCCATCACCGTCCAGCAAGCCTACGATGGAATTACTCCCACACGGCTGTGAGCATCATGAAATTGGTGATGGAGGATGGTTGATGATGACGACGGCGACGAATCCCCCTCTCCGGAGCCCCGAGCGGACTCTAGATCAGCCCTCCCGAGAGGTTTTAGGGCGCGGCGGCTCCGTATCGTAAAACGCGATGATTTCTTCTCCTCTATTTTTTTCTCCCCAAAAGCAAATATATAGAGTTGGAGTTGGCGTCAAAAGGTCTCCAGGGGGCCCACGAGGTAGGGAGGCGCGCCCTAGGGGGGCGCCCCCACCCTCGTGGACAGGGTGTGGGCCCCCTGGTCTTCATCTTTGGCGAGGATTTTTTATTATTTTTTATAAGATGTTCCGTAGAGTTTCAGGTCATTCCGAGAACTTTTGTTTTATGCACATAAAATAACATCATGGCAATTCTGCTGAAAACAGCGCCAGTCCGGGTTAGTTCAATGCAAATCATGCAAGTTAGAGTCCAAAACAAGGGCAAAAGTGTTTGGAAAAGTAGATACTACGGAGACGTATCACACATGCGTAAATAGGAGTTCAACATGTGATCTGATCACATACATAAAACATACCTGATACTTTGGATAAGACCAGTGTTTAACGAGGCCTCTGCAGTCTTCATCTGATATATTTTCCACTAGAGATGTTTGGGCAAGTTCACTGTTAGCCTTGCCTTCAAAGTGATTTTTCCTCAAGTTATACCAATGCTGTCGCAGAGCAGACTTGAAAACATGGGTGCAAACTTGTATGGTTGCATCATCTTGGCTATCCAACTTGAACCTCATCTGTTGAAAATTATGGGAGTCTCATTATCAGCAACCTAGAAAGTATGGGACAGAACAAGACGATATTACTAGTTTCCATACATAACCATACTTACAGATAAATGTTTGAGGAAGTGTTGAACTGGGTTTCGTCTTTGTCATTCCTATACTGAATCCATGTTGGGAGGCTACGTACATGACACCTAATGGCAACCGCCACCTCTGATACTAACTTGGCTGACTCTGTAGCATCACGTGGCCTTTTTAAACCTGCCTCAAAACGGATCTCCATTCTTCCTCCTCTAGATTTAGTTAACCGATCGAGCATTATCCCTGATGTTTGCTTCCTCTTGCGCCTAGGTGCTATTCCAACAACGAACATAGGAAGTGTTAGTGTACATCAAACTATGAGACTACATATAAAGAATCATGCAATTGTAACTTGACTCCAGCAACTACCTTCTTGCTGTTGAAGCTCACAAAGTTCATCTGATCTTGCCAACTCGTCTTGTGTCAAGAGTGCTTTGGAAGTAGTGTCAGGTGGCAAGGGAGCTTGGGAACGTGCTGCTAGCTGAGTTGCCGAACGAGTAACTCGTGCGGCTGGTGGTACTGTGGAAGGTGTTGCAACAACTAGGGCTGTCTCTTCTTGTTTGGTGGCAGCTTTTGGTTTCTGTTTGGCTTGTTCTACAGCTCGTGTAGCATGGGATACCCCGTTTGTACAATTTTCCCTGGACTTTGACCCTCTATTGCACCATCAGTACCTGCAGAATCTACATAATTGTTCCGCTTCCGTTTCCGTGTGTCCTTAGTACTAACACCATCCCCTGTTATTCTGTGTTCCTTCCTATTTCTCTATGTCATATTAAGTCAAGCATACAAGAAAAAGGAATAATAATTTAGTTCTTCAGAACAAATTGATGTGTGATACAGACGAACTGAACTTTGATGTTAGACAACCACATGATAGGAGGATGTAATATGTATGAAAAACAGGACGGCATGAGATCATCTGAACTATGATGTGTAAACTAAGCAGAAGACATTTCACTAAATTAGAAGCACTGCAATGGAAGGTAGACACAATATGAAAGATGCTACAAATATCGCTCTGCCATGTTAACAGTGTCTCTTATAATTGGCGTTTAAACAAATGTGAAGCAGTACAAGAAATAAATCATATGCAAGATGCAAACAACACCACACTACCAAGTTAAAGGTCTCTCGTCATTAGTGCCATTGCATATTCACAACTTATGATGTGTAAACTAAGGAGAAGGCATTTCAACAAATTAGAAGCAATGAAAGCTAGACACCTTATGAAAGATGCAATGAATATCACTCTACCAAGTTAAAACTGTCTCGTCATAAGTGCCATTTCAACAAATTAGAACTAGTACAAGCTAGAAAAGAATGCGAGATGTAAGGCAAACACATGATACCATGATGGAATATGTACGAAAAACAGGATGGCATGGCATATTAACAACTGTTTGTGTAAACTAAGCAGAAGCCATTTCAACAAATAAGAAGCAATGCAAGCTAGACACCGTATGCAACATGCAAGACAATATCACACTGCCAAGCTAGAGAAAGCACCTGGGATGCCGGTTTCGCCAGAAGACCGCCGTCAGCCCCTGCCTTATTTTTTTTCCTTCCTTGTTCTTAGTTGTATTGCCTTGTCAAGTAAAACCCACAAGAAAAATGAATAAAAAATCGCTTTTATGAACTCATTGATGCAGGATGCTGACAAGCACTACTTTAATGTAAGGCGACCACATGATAGGACGATTGAATGTGTAAGAAAAAAGGACAGCATTGCATATTCACAGCTATGATGTGTAAACTAAGCAGAAGGCATTTCAACAAATTAGAAGCAATGAAAGCTAGACACCATATGAAAGATACAACGAATATCACTCTATCAAGTTAAAACTGTCTCGTCATAAGTGCCGTTTCAACAAATTAGAACTAGTACAAGCTAGAAAAGAATGTGAGATGTAACCTATATCACACTCCCAAGTCAAACGTGTCTTATGATAAGTGATTGTTGTAGGTTACACAACAATAGTACTTTGATGTAAGAACATAGTGTGATAGACAGATATTGTATGTTCTAGAAACAGGAACACGTATCTTATTCACAAGTATAATGTGTAAAGTAAGCAGATGGAATTCAAAAAAATTAGAAGCAATACAAGCTAGACATCATACATAACATGCAACCACATATAATAGTGCCAAGTTAGAGGGAGCACCTCTGATGGTGCACTAGGGGAGACGTGCTCATCATCAACACAGCTACGTTGAGTGTGTATGCATGTGTTGTCTTGCAAATTATCTTGGGGAAGTGGAGGAGTAGAATCTGTAGAGGCCCTCCATTTGGAAGGAGCATCTTTATCCGCTGCCTTGCTATTTTCCTTCCGCTTTATTGATTTTGAATTGTCAAGTAAAACCGACAAGAAAAAGCAATAAAATTCACTCTTCAGAACTCATTCGTGCATGATACTGATAATCACTACTTTGATGTAAGGCAAACACATGATACCAGGATGGAATATGTACGAAAAACAGGACGACATGGCATATTCACAACTGTTTGTGTAAACTAAGCAGAAGCCATTTCAACAAATAAGAAGCAATGCAGGCTAGACACCACATGAAAGATGCAACGAATATGACTCTACCAAGTTAAAAGCGTCCCATCATAAATGGCATTTCAACAAATTAGAAGCAGCGCATGTTATGAATCATATGAAAGATGCAACTAATATCGCACTACATATACTAAAGGTGTCTCGTCATATTGACTGATGCGGGATACAAAAAAATAGTTTTATGTAAGGACATGCTTAATAGACAGATGTACTATGTACTAAAAACAGGAAGGCATGCCACATTAACAGGTATAATGTATAAACTAAGCAGAATAGCACATGCAATTTAACCAGATTGGAAGAATTACAATCTAGACACCATATGCAACATGCAACCACATATCACGTTGCCAAGTTAGAGCAAGCACCTGCGATGCTAGTGTAGGGGAAATGCGGTAATCAACTACTGAGCTACGTTCACTATCTTCATCTAGCCTTGTTGTTTCTTGAGAATCATGTGGGGAGGCTGACGCTGCATTCTTTAAATGAGGATCTTTTCTCATAGTAGTCCACTGGCCTGACTGCCTCATCATAAGTGATTGACGAGGGATACATAAGAACATTAGTTTGATGTAAGAACATGGTTAATAGACAGATGTACTAGTATGTACCAAAAACAGGAAGGCATGTCATATTCAAAGGTATAATGTGTAAGCTAAGCAGATGCAATTTAACCAAATTGGAAGCAATACAAGCTAGACATCCGGTTGGAGTGGTGAGCATGATCATCTAGGACTTGAGAGCCTAGTGGGAGGCGGGCTGCTTCGCCACCATCGTGGCTTTTTAGTTGGCTTCCAGGTGATGCATGTCTATGCTGGGCTTGTCACTGGCTCGGCCAGTGCCCTGACTATCTATTTGTCTTCTGGTGCTCCCGAGATGGTGGTTCATGTAAAAATATCTTTCCTTATCTTAATAAAGACCGACTTTGGCCTTTTGAATACAAGCTAGACACCATATGCAACATGCAACCACATATGACACCGTGAAGTTAAAGCAAGCACCTGGGATGGTGGTTCCCGGCGAGCGAGATCATCAACTCCAGAGCTACGTTTACCGTCTCCATCTGTTGAACATCCAACCTTTAAAGCGAAAACACGTGTCTTGCCTACCCGCGAAGCAAGCAGGAGCGACTTCTCTCTTTTCTTTTCTGCTTCTGTCAAGGCAAAGTCTGAAATACCCTTGCATAAAAACACAATAGTGAGAGTATGGGTGAAGTGTGTGCAGAACTAGTGCACTGTAAAAGTAGCAGATAGTAGGTGGCTGAAAAATAAATGACAGGAGACATATGATAGCTGTACAACATTGCATGGCAAACAAAATTAGATTCTACTCCATATGATTTTGTAATATATGAGCACAGGGATGGCTGGGAAATGCAGGTACTCCTCTAGCACACCACCACATGTGGTCCTATCAAAATAACAGTCGACTGAAAATAAATAGGCCAGTCGATTTTTCTATGAACCGTCCAATCTATAAGGAATGGGCAAATGGCCTCCGTCTACCTCCCGTCAGTCACTATTGATGATCTTTCTCGAATCGCCAGCGACCACCGACCCAAACCCCTGTATCCACCGCCCCGCCCTCCCCTCGACCTCACACCACCCCATGCTTGGCAGCGCCCCTCGGCCATCCCTTTAATCTCGGCCGACCTCCAGATCGGCCGCCAGCAGCTCCTAGGCCCCACACACCCCTAAGATAAACACCGAGGCGCTGCTTCCCGGGCGTAATAGGCGGACTAGCGCCTGTTACGCCAGGGAATGCTTCCTTTAATTGGGAATCAACTGACCAGGAATTGAAATCCAGGGGGTGACGGACCTCTAGCTAAGGTGAAATAGTATATGAGGAGAAACCTTGTGCATCGTGAGTTACTAGGAACATCTAGTATCAAGAAGAAGCGGTCAACTAGTGTCTTTTGTGGGATGAATATCGTGCACGCAGACACGTAAGATTTGCATGAATAAGGGAAGAGGAGTACCATTTTCAGTTGCCAGTGCTGGGTCCTCCGGATGTCGCCGCGATTTTCTTGGTTTTACCTGGGGAACCGATGTTTTGGAGGAGGGTCGAGCCTTGGATGAACCCATGGACAAATTGTTGACTGTGTTGCGGTGGCCGTCTGTCGGCGGAGGGGAAGCAGATCCGAGGCGGCGAAGGACGGTGTAGCGGGAATAGCTCCGGTGCGGTGGACGGTGGCAAAGTTGGTGCGGCAGCGGTGAGGCACAGGACGGCGTGGTTGAACTGGCTCAGGTACGGACAGCCTGTCCTCGGCTTCAACTACTAGCCGTGGAGGGCGTTGCGGTTGTGGTTGCGGTGGACGACGACATCGGGGTATCGGCTCCAACGTGATGGAGGAGGGTGGCGGACGGAGGACGCCGGGGTTTCACGGCTGGTGGAGAGGTAGTTTTGGCAGCCACGGAGTACGAATGGGGAATCGGACGGGGGGGGGGGGAGCTAAGGGAGAGCCATGTTGTGGTCTAGGATGTGCTTGTTTTTGTTTTTTTAACAAATGGGACTCGCTTGTTTGAAATTTGGGGAAGTACAAACTTTGCCCCCCTCTTAAATTTCGGACCTACTATGGGTCAAGGGTAGGATGGTAATCCCAGGTGTCCCAAATAGTGGGCAGGAGCGATTTTGGCCACGCGCATGTGTGCTTAGGCGACCATTGTGTATGAATGTTTTTCGGAGGCGGTTGCGTGGCGTCTAGATGAAGCTACAAACCTACCCCAGTTTAGACCTTTGGACCTCAGGCCGGTAGGTTTCACGGGTCGGAGTTAGAAAAGTAATTTCCTTCTACTACCAAACATTAGTCTCATGCGGTTTCGGGCGAGTAGAGGCTCTTTTGGCGCTTCGTTTGAAATTTTGAAACAGAAGCATTCACGTTTAGAGTACTCTTGAACTTTGAGGATTGACCTAAATAGACAACGTTAAATTTGACCTTGTATGTTTGAAAACCTCATTAAATTATGCGCTTCTTTTTGAAATTTTGACACTTGAAAATCCTATAACTATGATTATTTTGGAATGGAGGAGGTAAATTTGAATCTATTTTGTACACGACTATATATGCTATTATGTACAAAAGCAGAGCAAAGATTAGGGCCTGCATAATTTAGGTATGATTTACAAATGCCATGATATCGAATTCAAATAATCAAATGGACTTCATGTTGAATTCGAATTTTTTAAACCACCTTAAGTTGAATTCAAATGTATGCTAGTTCATAGCTAGCTATTTATAATGTTCATTGTGTAACTTTTGTATGTATAATGTGCTTTACACACACAACATGAACTATACTCACGTTTATATTCGATTGCTAAAGTGATGCATTGTCTGGAGTTCAAAATACTAACTATGTGGATCAATTATGTCGAATAATAACATAGACATGCTCAAATTTGATATAATATAGATGTCTGATGGATCAATGACCGTTCCTTACACGAATTGCAAATATCATGATCCCATCCTAATATTTGGATACAATTTATATTTTTAATCGATGTGTACATCCGTCTTTTACGTGTAGTTTCACTCTCCATCGGTGGTCTCTCACACATGCTCACACACTCTCTCCCGAGGTGTCTTTCTTGCAGACATGCTCTCGATATAACTCTCCCTCCCTCTCATAACCATTTACGATTGTTTTCACTAACCTTTATCACAAGCACTCTTCCTCTCACAAGCATACACACGCACAATCCCCATCTATCCTTTCTATATACATAGACCTGCCTACGTGTCTCCCATACACACATTATCTTTAGGCCTGTCTCTCACGCATTGTCTCCACCTCTCTTCCTAATCGACAAGTATGATTCTAGCAGAGCATTCTGTAGGATGCCCCTTAAAGTTAGGTTCGATGAATAGTAATATCAGAGATAAGGCGTTACCTTAGTCCAAGGACCTAAGGTTACAAATCCTAGCCGGCTTTGTCAGTGGACACAGAGTCCTTCATGACTCTGCTATCTTTGTCTTGTATGACTAGTCCTCCATGGGTCTCCCTAAATGTGTCACGGGACGACCAATGTGGCGCAGGATGGAACCGAACCAAGGGCCGCACCTCGGCCCATCGGACCTCACGCGGTGACACACCCTCTTCCCCAGGTCTCGTTATCTTCTCACACCCACACATACCAACACAGACACCACACAATTTTTTTCCTCGTGCCTCTATCCCCTCCCCCTTACATATACACACTCAAGGGCATCTCTTGCCGTGACATCATATTCGTCTCTCTCTCTCTCTCTCTAGACCTCTCTCATTTCTTGTGCTATCTCTCCCACGCCCCCCGCCGGCCCCTCTGTCCATTTCTCTCTCAAATACGTAATACACACACATACCTCTCTAGGCCCTCCCAAATACATCAACTACACATTCACACATGTTACATCACGTACCCCATTGATATAAAAAGCCCTCTCTTCACGTTTATTTCGCATACAACATTCCTTTTGAATAAAGTGTGGCCAAAAAAATATTTTAGAATTTCTACATATATACAACATTACAAAGTTATATGGAGGAGTATGAACGTTAATTTGCATTGCATGGTGCCCACAATGATATTTATTCCGCACTGTAAATTTTTATATTTTTATACTATATATAAAGTTAGTCATAATAAAGAGAAACGAAGAGCATCTCTCTCTACATTGCATAGACCCCCTCTACGCCCCTTTCACGTACGCACACAAACTATCTCCAGGTCCTCTAAAAGTACGCCCCGGCACATTCACGCATGTTTCATCTTTCTCTCGCGATATATACAATGACGATCATTGTATTTGAAGCGAAAGCACGATACATACATTGGACTTTAGAATCCACTCATTATGGCCACAATTTATGTTTTGTGGTTATTATACAGTCACCGGCTCACCATACAACTCTGTACTTGCTCAAGACACGACTAGTTGACCAGTTAAATGCTCCACATGGAACCTCTAGTGTTGCATCACATTATCTCACTACCATTGGGCCCACCTATCGGCGTGTATCTACTCTACACTCTTATATAAAACAGAGTTGGTGATATGATGTGCCAGCCATCCTGCAATATAGGCCATTCGATTTATATGTGACGAATAGGAGGGAAACTATGGCAATTTTGCAAAAAGGTACCCACACACCTATCCACATTTGCAAATAAGGCCTTCCCTCATTCACCCTTTTCTCTCACAAGATAAACTACTCATACAAATGCATCTTGATGTTACGTGCAACACACGAGCATCTTGCTAGTAAGAATGAAAACAAACGATAAAAAAAATATTGGACGGTGGTTCGAAGTCATGACCGCGGGCACATCAGACAAGGTGGCCTTGTATTGGTATGCTGAGCCGTCTGTTTTAACACACATGAGCTGGTGTGGTGATTATACACACACGCATGCATGCACACGAACTGCATGCACGTAACACTCACACGAACACATGCAACCACGCACGCATGCAACACGCACACGTACACACGCAACCACGCACACACGCAACACTCACATGCACGCACACATGCATGCACACACCACACGACCAACACACACTCTCACGCTCAAGTGCTCAACCTACATGTGCATGCGCACACATCAGGCCCTGACAGACACATACACAACCAGGTGGTTCCCGTGCACGGGTTGGAGTCTTGTCGCGCCTGCGTAAATTTGTGTTTATCTGACCTTTTTCCTATGCGAAATGACAGGTGGGACACGCAAGGAACGTGGTCAATTTAACTAGTCGACATAGTGCCACGCAGACTATTTGGCCGGTCAACAGAGTGCAATCTGATGCTGAACAGTGAGCAAGTGACTGTATAATCACCGAAAAACGTATATAGTGACCGTAATGAGCGTATTCTGAAGTTCGATGACCGTATTAGGCTTTTCACTCTGTAGACCCTCCAAAACTACATCTCTACATGTTCCCGCATGTTACATCTAACAACTATGCAATACAACACTACTACTACACTCTAACACAATAAATCATATGTATTTTCAGTTTTGCTAGATCTCATACTTAATTATTCAGTTTGCTTACATTAAAATTGCCTTTGAAATGTATGGCCAGTATCATCTACCGCGCAGGAAAATAATCCCGCCCTTTCCTATTTAATCGGGTTTGTATCGATGGATCGTGCGAAATAACAAAACTATAGTAGTACTACGGTACAAGTAACAGTTCACTGGGCCGCTGTGTCGTGTACTCCTCCGTCGTAAGAGTGGAGTGCTCGATTTCATAAATGTTCTAGTCCCTTTCGGCGACATGTGGGACATCAATCTACCGGGTCCACATGCCATACCGAAATACAGTGCATAGCAGCATGGGTGAAGCACCCCAGTCATGGCGCCGGCGTAGTAATGAGCAATGAGGCGTCAAGTCACAAAGTTGCACCTTTCCCGCAGTTAAGTTGGAGGGACGAAGTAATAATGCTAAAAAAATAAGTTGGAGGGACAAAGCAACCATCATTTCACTCGTTGCTGAATCCGCTTCTCACTCATCTTCTTCAAGTTAACCACTTGTTGCTTCTACCGTTGTTCTGCC
This sequence comes from Aegilops umbellulata, assembly GCA_032464435.1. NCBI lineage: Eukaryota > Viridiplantae > Streptophyta > Magnoliopsida > Poales > Poaceae > Aegilops > Aegilops umbellulata. The sequence continues at coordinate 372,832,562 of CP136057.1, forward strand.
TCATGTGGGACACAGATCTACTTGGTAAAGCACTGACACGTGGGACCGCATGTTAGCAAACCGCCAGGCCAACGTCCTCTAAAAACAAGAAACCTCCCCCGCCATCCGCGCGGCAAAATCACCTCCTTTTTACTAATCTTGATACTATAATTTTTTAGATCAATATAATTGAGATTTCTATAGATAGCACATAGGAGCAAAACCAAGTGGTACGGTTAAGGGCATCCACAAATGTGTAGCCAAATGTGAAAATAGCTTTTGGCATCGATGGGAACCATTATGGACGGTGCTGCCAAAGCCAAAAGATGGAACCGAAGCTCCCTAATTGATTGATTGAAGGAATAGAAAAATCAAAGTCTCTCCTCTTTCTCCCGTGCTTGGACGCATGTACAGTATAGAGCATAGAGTCTACTCCCCTATCCCTTCTATCACAAATCACAAAGCAGTGAGGTGTCAAATCACAAAGCATAGATGAAGCAACCATCATTTCACTCTTCGCCGACTCCGCTTCTCCATCGTCTTATTTGAGAAACCACCTCACTGCACTAAGCTGGACGGACGACGCTATTGTGTAGTAGTAGTACATTTACATGTCCTTTGGTTCAACGGACTTCCTGGATGCAAATAAGGTGGTTGTCTCGGCTTGTAGGCGGCACTTGCGAATGACTTACTGTGGTCTCCCTCAATGGTGTTCTCCATCAAACGCACTTCGCCAAACCACGATGTTCGAGATATCGTTGACGTCACTGCAATGGGGAAGGAAGTCAAATAGTTACTACCTCCATTTTTTTGTACACAAGGCCAGTATATCAAAATTACAATTTGCAAAAGGCCACTAACACTAATCGAGGCAAAATCGATGGGGTTTGCCTCGTACTAGCAATCAAGGACATTAATATACCCTTGCATGCATGCGGAAGTGAGAAGGTTGGTTTGCATGGCGCAACATTAATCAAGCGATGAGGAGTGAGATGGTTAGCTCTTTGGGCGTTGGAGAAAAAAATACGCATTAATTGACACGTCAAACGAGGATTTGTATCGATCAATCCCACGAAGGAAAACCCCGCCTTTCTTTTTAACACAAGTAGTACTCCTACGTACGTACTTGTATCCAGTTTGGGTCTAGGCCTTGCATTGCCATACTTCACCACACATTTTTGCCAAGATTGACTAAAGTTTTCAAAATGAAAAGGAGGTACAGTTGCGCACGGCTGTCGCACCGCACCCTCACACAGTCGCTCCTGCACGCCGCAAACCCAACCAAGGGAACGCACCCTCACTGACATGTGCTACCGCATGTGATCAAACCAAACTCAGCCATCCTACCGCTGACACATAATTTTCGTTCATACAATATGTTTATCCAACCGCATGTTGGGGAAAATCCGTACGGCCCATGCGGTGGTCTGTTGGGGAAGAAGAAGAGGTGACGAAGAAGGGTTAGGAGACGTAGGATATTCATCCAACCGCCTGAAATGGTTGACTTACCCAAATGATGAAAGTCAGGCGACTTGCATAAATATATGTTTTTACACATCAAAAGATCCCTAAAAACAACAACATAAAGAAAAACTATCACTGCTCGCAGAACGAGACGGCCTCGTCGTCTTTGGCTGCCGGCACGAACCAGCCGTAGCTACCGACGTGTGTCTCTGCACCGGGGTTGTCCTCGGCCTCCAGCTACTCGTTCACGCGGAGCGTGGGGGCGCTCTGCACGGACGAGAGCACTGCCCGGTTCAAGTCCAGTACGTCTGGTTCTGCCTCCAGGAGGGCCTCGATGGCAGCGGCATCCGCGCGCTCCGCGTCGAGTTGAGCCTCCGCCGCCCGGTTCAAGTCCAGGACGTCCGGTTCCGCCTGCAGGAGGGCCTCGATGGCAGCGGCATCCGTGCGTTCCGCGTCAAGTTCAGCCTCTGCTGCCCGGTTCACATCCACGACATCTGGTTCCACCTGCAGGATAGCCTCGATGGCAGTGGCATACACGCGCTCCGCGTTGAGTTGAGCCTCCGCCTCCCGTCCTCCTTTAGTATCGCCAGGTTGAACCGCTGGTCCGCCTACACCACGGGGGACCCGAACGCTGGCACGAAGTGGACTTCCATCGTCTCATACACATCGAGGGCCTTCAGCTCCGCGACCTCCGCCATGAACATTGGGTTGGCTTCCTCCTCCTCGGAGCTTGGCTCCCGAGAACTCGGGGATTGGCCCGCCGCAAAGCGAGCTTGGGAACGGAGGTCTGTGGCTCCGACCGCCGCCGTGATTTTTGCGTGGCGCTCCAGCGTCAACATCTTGTAGTACGTGATCTTGTGGCATACCATGGCTTTCCGACGAACTAGGGGACGCTTGATGCGGGCTAGGGGATTGAAAGGTGGGGGAATGGGCTGGAGAGGAGGTGTGGTTTTGGGGCAGTGGCTGGCGTAGGCCGAGCAGCAAAGGTCTGGTGTGAATAGTGGTTTCGGTCATGACCGGTCAATCGATTTTGACTGTACATCACTCTTGTCGCGTTCGCATTGCACCCCAGCACACTGGACCCTCCACGTCGCTCACCGAATGGAACGCGCTTCGGCTTGCGTTTTCGCTCGCTTGTGGGACCGTAGTTGAGAGCACACCGACGTCCCTCCCCCTCCCCCGCCTGTGTAATTTGTACTACTACTCCCTTCATTTTATGTGGAGTAAATAAAAACAGAGGGAGTATACTACGGATGAGGATCCCCTGACGTGGCCTAACCCATTGAGTAACTGACATGCGGGGCCTAGCAAGCATGGGGCCCGCTAGTCAGTGACCGAAAGGCAGGGTAAGGCAGGGATACCTACGTAAGAGGATCCACTTCCACTACTACTCCCTCCTACCATCTATACATGGCCTAATGAGTTTTTCGAGGCTAACTTTGACCAAATGTTAGAGTAATAATATATGACATGCAACTTACACAAAGCATATAGTCAAATTCGTATGTGAAAGGAGCTTTCAATGATATAATTTTCACATTATACATCTCATGTACTATTAATCTTGTCAGTAGTCAAAGGCGGTTTGAAAAACGCATTAGAGCATAGTTAATAATGTAGCCAGCTGTTGGCTATAAAGAGATGCCACCTCACTTAGAGCCATCATAAAAAATACTCATATAATAGGTTGGCTCTTAGAATGGCTATTAGGCTGTCTCTAAGCATTTAATATTTGCATGAGCAAGGTATAGGATTGGAAGAGAGTTGCATACTAGGACTTATTAGACTTGCTCTTAGGCCCTATATAAATGGAAGGAGGGAGTACTATGAGCACTGCATACTCTACTACAGATGTTGTCAGTACTCCACCAGTACTATTGGATAGGGAGCTTAAACAAAGTTACTATGGGACTGGCTATACGTGGCAAAATCCTAGTAGGAAGAGCATGCACGAGAACAAGCACATTCACGTGTTTGAACACAAATTGGAAACCATCTCTGTTTGAATACAAATCTAGGAGTACATACGAATCTAACAATATTGATTGGGCGTTGTTGAATGTTGATACTTTTTTCTGTAAGTTTGATCAAAGTAGAGATACTTTGACTACACATAAAACTTATATGTAAACTAGAAAGGATCGGAGGGAGTATATTGTACGTTCAAAAGCAAAACGAACATTGAATACCCTTTTTATATGATTTGCGTATGCTATGATCACTGGTTCAAAATTTTGAATCCGCCTTAGGTATCACACATGCACCCACTCGTTCTCTCTCGGTTTCATCTCGGGGTGGGTACAATACGTTCATTTCGCTTATGAACGTACAATATACTCCCCTGATCTCTCACTATCAATCGATCTCGTCAAGATGTGTCGGGGCATGAACCGAACGGGATGTCAAAACTAAGACGGGAAGCGACATGTAGTGGAGGCAAAGTGAAACTTTAAACGAACCGTTTGTTTGTATGCATGTTGGACAAATTACAACATTGGAAATACAAGCATGCTCTAGGCCCACATGCGAATGATACTCGGTGGAATGTTCAAATGAGGCATGCGGGAGGATGGACTCGACCGGAGGGCGGCATGATCGATGGAGAAGAGGGTTGGAGAGGAATGAGAAATAAGCAACGCCACATGATTATACTTGAACGGCTCAAATAAACAATAAGTTGTCTCGTTTTCCCTTCCGTCTTGGTCACGGAGTAAGATACTCCCTCCGTTTTTATTTACTCTGCATATTGTTTGACTGAAGTGAAACTTCATAAAATTTGACCAAATTTATAGAAAAAATATGAACATTTACAATAGAAAATCTATATGATGTGAAAGTATATTCAATAATGAATCTAATGGTATCGATTTGTTATTGTATATGTTATTATTTATGTCTATAAACTTTGTCAAAGTTTACAAAGTTTGACTTTGAGAAAAGCTAAAATGCGGAGTAAATAAAAACAGAGGGAGTACGCAGGGACTAGTACAGTTACTACTCCCAGAACATGGTAAGTTGGACCCCTAAACACGGAGCACCGATGCTGGAATTTGGCCGGGAAAATAGGGAAACCGACATGTGCGGCACACCTGTCGGGACGACGTGGCGCAGAGTAGTCCAATGGAGTAGGTGTCCCACGACCTCCTCGCCACCGGCAACCGTTCATGTGGGTTGTGGGGGCCAGCAACGTGGGGCAGCTCCCGCACCGCCTCTGGGCGACCGCGGTGAGCGACACGCTCATCGTCGCTGGACACGGTCGACTTCAGTGTGCCAAGGGTGGCATTAGCGCTGTGGCACGACCAGCAGATCAACACACGGCTCGTCGAAGATGCACAGGGCGCCGAAGTGCGCGCGTGCTGCGACGCATCCGCGAAGTGGTGTAGCGCGGCGAACTGCATCCCCAGAACCTGAGACCATGCCTGGTCGTCTTGATTTTTCAATGACATGTGGGGATCGGATGTGAGCAAAGGGCATCTCCAACGTTGCCATGACCGCAATTGACTACCCTGGCACACCAAAAACCCTCGTCCCTCGCGCCGTTGTGCGGTGCGTTCCCAGCTAGCGCTTGCTGCCCGCATTCATGCCGTCCATCCGTATATGCAGTCATTAAGAGGCTCGGTGCCCAAGGAACCAACTCCGGTGACTTAATGACGCACCCGAACGCTTGGCCTCACCAGAATGCGCTACTTAAAGCGGCAACGCCCAACTAAACTCCACACCATAACGCATCGTCCTGCTACCTAGAACCACATCCGCCATGACCACGAGCGCGAACGCTCTGTGGTAGAGCTTGTCTTCGGGGATGAAGCTCGAGGTCGCCGCCCTCGCTCAAGTCACTGCTCGCGACACAATAGCGGTATAGTCAGACGCGGACGCGAATGCACAAGCAGTGGCCATGCTGGTGGCCGACGACGGGAGCATCGTTAGCCAAGCGTCCTACTTGCCGCCGTCCAATGTCCGGCACCGCCGAGGTCGGGGACTCCTTCGAGGATGAGTAGGGCAGGGGAGGCGGCAGGGCATGGTGTGCCAACTGGCCGGTCCGTGTCTCGTGTTCTAGTCTTCCTCGCCATAGACCGCACCTTCACTTCACGGGTCTTGAACCCCGCCCCCGTACATGGAGATCGCAGATGGAGGACGTCGGTCGCCGCCGTAGAATAGGTTTAGGGTCGGGTTTCTTTTATTTTTCTGTCCTATAAAAGTTCGAAATGTAATGAAAATCTGTCGTGTTTACATTAATCTCGTCTGGTGTATATGAACTTTCGAAATAATTGTAAGATATATTGTAGGAGTATATGGAATGATGATTCGTTTTTGTGTGTATAAACTTAGAAGGTTTGACCCGAGACAAAGCTAACATGCGAAGTAAATGAACACATAGGGTCTACATACACAATTTATCTTAGGCACTCCAATAGTACGTCCACTACACATTCATGCATTTCACATCTTTCTACATCTACGGGAACCTACGAAAGGGTTAACGTAAATTGCCTCTCTATCTCCCTCTTGATTTTCGTGGTGGTGGGCCCCTCCCTCCCCCAATCCACAATCAACAACTCACACGTTTCACATTACGTTAATTACGTAACTGGGATAACGTAGGTGTAGCATTACTCGTCCTAAAAAACCAACTAAGACAACCTCCCAGCATATCGCGCGGGAAAACACCCGCCTGCGCCGTTTTAGTCGGGATTACTGGATTACTAGTAGTAGTATCGATGGATCGCGCAAAGCACCAAGTTTTTTTGAGGGGGCGAAGCACCAAGTTTAAAAGGAAAAAAGGCGGTACACTCACAGCACCCCTGTTGCGGTTGCATTGCACCCCACACATGGTCGGTCCTGCAGATGGCTCATGCAAATGGAGTGCCCTTCGACTTGCCTCTTCACTGACACGTGGGACTGCACTTGGAGAAACTGACCATGCGCCAACCCCCCTCCCCCCGCCCACTGCGCGACCCCCCCCCCCCCAAATTCCCCCCAAATCACAATTTCAACTGCCCTTCGGCCAACTAGCCAATAATATTCCCCAACCCCCCGCCCCTCCACTCCATTCGCTCCGCCAAAGCCCCCTCCCCGCCGCGCCGTGGTTCGTCGAGGGGACGCACGGCGATCCTCTCGCTCCCATAGTACTCTCTCGTAGACTGCCGTCCTCTAGACGCACCGCCACGGCTGGCGACATTCGTGTGGAGACGCACGGCGGCCAGGTTCTCCCACGGTACACGCATTCTAGACTGAGGCCCCGTGCATGTTAGTGTAGCGTTGAATGTTAGATGATAGACGCTGTTAATGTCATTGTTTGCCGAAGTAGTTTACAGTCAATATGCTCTGCCTAAGAAGCTTCCTTGCCCTGTTCTGCACTCAATCTGCTTAGCTGAGATGGCATGCCAAGCCCGATTAGTTGCTAAAATATCCTGCAATATATTTATTGTGACGTAGATTGCCATGGTCTAGTAGCCAATCTGGTAGGTGAAATAGCTCTACATTGTTTTATACTCGATCTTTGTTGCTGAGATGGCCTTTGATAGTTTGATGGCTGTGTGCTCGGCCTCATTGACTGCTAAAACAGCCTGCCATAATTTAGCATTCAAATCTGTTTGCTGAATTAGCTTTACATATATTTCGTTACTTAGATCTGCTTGTCCAAATATCTTGCCATAGCTTTAGACATCGACCTAGGTATTTTTTCTGGACTTCATAAAAAAGCATATATGTTTTTCCCGTAATATCTAGTAGAAGAACTAGTATGTATGTCTAACGAATGGACTGGACTTGGATAACTTTTGCTCGAAGGTTCTCCGCTGCATATGTCGAGGGGGTTGAAAACTTCATGAACTTTATCAGAGCTGAGTACGGTGTTACGAAATCAGATGTGCTCTTCCCGTGTAGCAGTTGTATGAATTCAATTACAAGACCCCAGTGAACTGTGCAAAATCATCTACACTTGTATGAGATGTCGGTCACATATACTAGGTGGGTTCATCATGGTGAAGCTGTGAACGTTAATGTTACTGACTATGTGGAAGTAGCAGATCACCATCTTGATCTGCCTGATGCTCAGGTGGAAGAGGAGGAGGAGGTGGTGGTGGCGGAGCTAGTGAGTTTGACCAACATTGAAACAATGCTACAAAATGCTCGTGCATTTCGTGAACTTTCACTTGCAGAAGAAAAACGATGGGCCCGCATGTTGGAACAATGCAACGTGGCTATCACCCCAGGAAATAAGCTGTCAGTATACTTAGCTATGGTCTCCTTTCTTCAGGTGAAGACATCTGAGCGGGTGACCAACAAATCATTCGATGCGATGTTGGCTGCTTTCCGCAAATCTTTCCTAGATGCATCTGAGATGCCACACACCTACAGTAAAATGAAGAATTTCCTTCGTGTAGTTGGAATTGGATATGATATGATCCATGTTTGTAAGAATAATTGTGTTCTGTTCTGGAAGGATTATGCTAACTTAAGTGAATGCCCAAAATGCAAATCATCAAGATGGAAAGACGACGATGCTGTGAGAGGATTCCTCATAATGTTCTGAGACATTTTCCAATTATACCAAGATTGCAGAGGTTGTTTCATGATGTTGAAACAAGAGAGGATGTACCGTGGCATTCTAGGAACCAGGAGTACAGAGATGAGAATGTAATGAGCCATCCATCTCATGGTAGTGACTAGAAAAGCTTCAATCAGAAACACAAAAAGTTTGCTGCTAACCCGAGAAACATTAGACTTGGCTAAGCTTCAGATGGATTTAACCCATTTGGCCACCAGAGCGCCACATATAGCATGTGGCCAGTGCTTGTTATCCCTTACAACATGCCTCCAAATGTCTGCACCAAAGAATCAAACTACATGATCGCCTTGCTCATCCCAGGTCCAAAAAGTCCTGGAAAGGTTTTTGATTTATTCACGGAACCTCTTATGGAGGAACTTCAACAACTATGGAGGGGTGTTCTAACTCGAGACTTATATAGCAGCCACCAGCTGATTTCTTTCTGCGTGTTGTTATAATTTGGTGCATCCATGATTATCCGGCTTTGGGCACTATGTCAGGGCGAATGACACATGATTACAATGCATGTGTTCGTTGTGACAGGAATCCGCTGTCATACGCAATACTTAGCAAGGTCTGTTACATTGGAGACCGCCGTTTCCTTGCCAAGGACAAGCCGCGTCCTACAAAATACCAAAGACATGTGTTCAATGCAAAGCATGAAAACTATTAGCGTCCTGGGAACGGAGGTCCTCGGACTTGCCTGCCCGTGGCCCATGGCGTGGCTCCTCCAGCGGCCCTGTACGGCCCATCTTCATCAGCAAACACTCAAGACCCTCGCGAGGGGCCAAGCCTCACGAGGCGGACGATGCAAGACCTCCTCGGGGGCAGCCTCACTAGGCCAGCTCGCGAGGGGCGGAGAGATCAAGGAGAGGGCACCTCGCGAGGTTTCCGTGACGCAATCCATGACGACCAAGGCCAGGCGGGCACCAGAGCGTGCAGCGTAATCATTTCCTACTTGGTGCTAAAGAGGCAAGCACAGGTGAGGAGTCCCGAGGCATCAGGCAAAGGTTTCCATATCGGTGCAACGAGACCAAGACCACCAGGACGGCAGGACGGAGGTCAGCGTGGAGCCCAAGACGGCGTCACCACCAGAGCCTTTGGCAGGCGAAGACCACCTTTAGTCAGAATAACTCGTACTAGTTGTCTCCCTTCAAATTTGGCCATTGTTGGATCCCTTCCCGCCTACATTTGGGAAGAGGACCAGGGCCTCTATAAATAGGACTAGCCACCATAGTAGGAGGCAACTGATCTTGGGCCATTCAGATCATCCTCAACCACACAAGCTCACCGAGACCGAGAACACCTCTCCCAATGAGGCCTTTCTTCCCGTGTACTAGTTCTTCCTCAGCCCGAGAGGCAATCCGGCATACCACACGGGAGTAGGGTATTACACCACATCGGTGGCTCGAACCAGTATAAACCTTGCGTCTCTTGTTCTATGGTTTCGACGCGCTGAGCTTTGAGATCGCGCTGATGGCATGAGCTAGGGGGAGGAGAGATCTTCATGCGCACCCTAGAGTTCGAACCTCAAGGGTTTTGCCGAAACCCGAAATCCGACATTTGGCGCGCCAGGTAGGGGTGCGCTGAAGCTTTCCTTCCGCCGATCCGCGTTCCACCATCCCACCGCATCCATGGCGGACGCACGTCGAGCCCGCGCCGAGCGCCGGGCCGCCCTCGCCGAGCGCCGGGCCGCCCTCGCCGCCCGCGTTGCTCAGACAGCCCCTGTCGGTGGGCCTCCCCGTTGTTCTCCGTCGCCCGCCGCCAACGCCACCACCAGCCCAGCGGGAAATGAGCAGCAAGCGTCCTCGCTGCACCCCTCTGTGCGGCGGGACGGCCGCACCGCCACTCCGTCGCTAACCCCAGCTGGCTCATCGTCTCACGCTCGTCGCGCGCCCACGGACGCGCTTCTCATGGCACGCGAGCTCCTGCACTACCGCCCGGTCGACGACCTCTACGAGGACTGGTTGGACCGCATCGCCGAGCTCGTCAGTGCCATTGGGGGCTCTCCCGCACTATCCCTCTCGCTGCCTCGCCCTCCGCCAGCCGCTGGCGACGTAGCTCACGGAGCACCTCCACCACCTCCGCATCAAGACGACGCTCTGGCACCAAGGCGCGCGCCCCCCCGGCGTGACCCACCGCGCCAGGCGCCCGCGCGAGAAGATGGAAGCTGCCAAGAAGTTCCACGGCCGCAAGAAAATTCTCCTGCACTCCCAGCGCCACCGCGGCAAGATCGCGTGCCGCTTGCAGTGGTGGCGCGCGGACATCAGGGGCAGGCTCCACATCAGCAAAGGGCCCCGGTGGCCACAGCAGGCTGCTGCGCCTTCACTCCGGAGCTCCGTAGTGTCGTCTGGTCGGGCAAGTTCAAGCCAGACCTGCCTCCTCGCTACGACGGCACCCCCGACCCTGCGGAGTTCTTGTAGCTCTATGAACTGAGCATCAAGGCGGTCAACAGTGACGTGAAAGTCATGGCGAACTGGTTCCCCATGGCTCTGAAGTATGGTGCTCGCTCGTGGCTCCTGAACCTACCCCCGGGCTCGATCTCCTTGTGGGACGATATGCGCAACTGCTTCGTCGCCAACTTCTAGGGCACTCGCGACCATCCTACGGCCGCGGGTGACCTGCGCCGCATCAAGCAACAGCCAGGAGAGACCCTGCAGAAGTACATCCAGCTCTTCAACAACGTTCGTCTCAAGATCCCCAAGGTGACGGACGAGGCCATCATTTCGGCGTTTTCTGATGGCGTCCGCAACGTCAAGATGAAGGAGGAGCTCGCCATCCACGAGGAGTTATGCATGGCTCTGGAGCTATTCAACATGGCAACCAGGTGCAGAAGAGCTGAGGAAGGGCGCCTTTCCCTCCTCGTGCTCCTTGCTACCGACCCAGAGGAGAAGAAAGCCAAGGCCAAGGACGTAAAGCGCAAAGGGGTGGCCGTGCTCGCGGCGGAGCCAGACACAAAGCGCGGCAGGGACCATCCCGAGTCGTCCAAGAGCAGCCGACTGTTCTGCGCCTTCCACAACGTGCACAGCCACAACACCAATGACTGTCAAGAGCTCAGAGCCATTCGAGATGGACGTTTCGGTCGATGCCCCGAGCACAAGGACCGGGGCTACGCCCGAGGAGGAGGACGAGGCGGACGACGCTGGGATGATCGAGGCCCCCGCCAGGAGTGGTGTGACCGACCTCATGAGGACCGCTGGCAGGACCAGCCTTGTGAGGGCGCCTGGAGGGATCAGCCTCGCGAGGACTGCCCTCAGGGAAATGCCGGTCTCCCTCCACTGCCACCACCACCAAGAAGGAACGACGACCACCATCAGGACGAGGGGGCTGGGGGCTTCCAGGAACCTCGTGCTATCGCCTGCATCTTGGGTGGAGCTCAGGCCCCATCATCTCAGCGTATCTTCAAGCAGTTTTCTCATGAGGTGAACGCGACCCTTCCCAGGCTTGAGGCCATGCGCTCGCTCAGGTGGTCCAAGTTCGCCATCACTTTCAGCTCGGCGGACCAGCTCAAGTGCGCGACCACTGCTGGTGCCCTCCTGATGCTCTGCTCACCTGTCATCAGCAACATGCAAGTCACCAAGACCCTCATCGACGATGGCGCATGGCTTAACGTCCTGTCCATCAAGACATTCGATAACCTACAAGTGCCATACGACCGGCTACAGCCCACCAAGCCCTTCTCAGGAGTGACCGACGGTTCCACGACCCCGACAGGGCAGGTCCGCCTCCCTGTCACCTTCGGACAACGCGACAACTACCACACCAAGCTCATCAACTTCGACGTCGCCCGCATCCGTTTGCCGTACAATGCCATCCTTGGGTATCCGGCCCTGGCCAAGTTCATGGCAGTGACCCACCACTGCTACAACATCCTCAAGATGCCAGGAAGAGATGCGGTGTGCTCCCTCGAGCGCGCCTTCCAAGCCGTAGCAATCGAAGACCCCAACAACGATGGCGCGCAGTACCCTCCTGAGGCCATCCCCATGAAGAAGAAGCAGCTGCTCCGTACAGGGCCTCAGGGGGGGGGGGCGGCGCCTCTAGTGGTGTCGCATCAGGATCGGCACCCGCACCTGGGGTGCCTCCCTCCCTTGCATAGGAAGGCGCGCCCGGCGCCCTCCTCAGGCAGGACACCGGGCGAGGAGAGCCCGACGCTCAAGAGTTCACCGCCAAGACCACTCAGGAGCTGCAGGATGCAAGAGCCATGCGCGGCGACCGCCGCCCACCTGGCGCCGCTCCCCATCCAGGCGAGGATGGCGGGCTGCGCGTCTGCATTGATATCCCAGGTCTCAACCGGGCCGTGTCTCAGGAGCGCTTTTGGCCTTCACATGTTGGGTGTTGCGAGGGCCCACCTCACAGCTATGTTCGCATGCCATTCGGCCTGCCGAGCGTGGCAGCCGCCTTCCAGTGCAACCTTCGGAGCGTCCTGATAGCTCCGGAAGCCAGGCACCACGCAGTCCTGGCGGAGATGGAGACCGTCCTCAAGAAACCACCTGAGCCCCCAGAGCCTCCCGAGGCTCAGGGCCCTAGCGGCTCATGAGGGGCGGCCCCTTCGCTGTGCATCTTCAGCTACCCCAACATCCCTTCGACAACGGAACCAGGTGACATTTTCCAAGTTTATTTAGCTGGGAGCGCCCCCCGGGCTGCATCATTCCTAGGCCGCGTGGGCCTGTCCTTGCGGCATGTATCCTTTTTGCATCTTTAGCTTACCTTACCGGGGGCGCCCCTCGGGCAGTATCATCCCCAAGCCGCTCGGGTCCATCCTGGTGGCATGTATCATTCTTGCACCTATCTAAGCTAGTTCGCTTCCCACGCATGAGTTATTTATGGTTATCACCAGCTTGATTGTCACCCATCACGGCCGCCCGCACCGCTGATCGGCCCTTTGCTCATCTCGCAACGAGGGTTACTCATGCTGGCACGACGCTTGTGCTCGGGCCTGTCCCTGCAATGCTGGCAAATCTGAGCGGTCGAGCTCTGGCTCGCGGCACGCCCCGCGCACGTCACCTCACCAGGCCTGTCGGATTTTGGGTTCCGGCAGACCCTTAAGGTTCGAACTCTAGGGTGCGCGCGAAGATCGAACCCTCCACCTCTCCGTCTCGTCAGGATCTAGCTACTGCAGGAACAACACAAGAGACACAGGGTTTATACTAGTTCGGGCCACCATTTTGGTGTAAAACCCTACTCTAGTTTGGCGGTGGGTGGATTGCCTCTAGGGCTGATGAGGAAGAACAGTACAAGGGAGAACAGCCTCGCGAGGGCCTGTTCTTGGCTAGGGGACGAACTGCTAGGGGGAGTTCGATCGCCCTTCTCTCTCTCTCTCTCTCTCTACTTGCTCTAGATACTCAATCAGATGCCTTCACCCTGGGTGTGGCTAGTCCTATTTATAGGAAAAGGCCCTGGGCCTCTTCCCAAATATTGAGCGGGAAGGGCGCCAACAATTGGCCAATTTGAAGGGGAACATCGGGTACACTTGTCCTGACTAAAGTTGGTCTTCCCCTGCCAAAGGTTCTGGTGATGACGGCGGCTTGGGCTCCACAGTGACTTCCTCCTTGTCGTGGAGCTGGTCTTGGTCTCGTTGCACCGAAATGGGTGCCTTTGCTTGATCCTCTCGCCTGCGCTTGCCCCCTTTGCACCAAAGAGGAAAGGGGGGACACTACGCGGGCTGGCGCCCGCCTGGCACCCTTGGTCGTCATGGCTTGCGTCATGGGCACCTCGTGAGGTAACCCACCTTGATCCCTCCGCCTCCTCGCGAGCCAACCTAAGGAGGCCGTGCTGGAGGAAGCGCCGTGTCGTCTGCGTCGCGAGGCTTGGCCCCTCGCGAGGGTCTTGAGCCTTGTGTTGGTGAAGATGGGCCACGTTGGGCCCCCACTCAAGCCACGCCGCAGGCCGCAGGCAGGCAAGTCTGGGGACCCCCGTTCCCAGAATGCCGACAGTAGCCCCCGGGCCCAAGGTGCGCATGGACTTGGCCGTGCCGAGAGGCGAAAGGGCAAGGGTGAAGCGCCGCGGGCCCTAATAGCCTGCAGCCTTGGGCGCCGCGTGGCGGTTTGACAGGACGTGGGCGTCTCCACTTCCCCACGACGCCTCGGCAACTGCGTGACTTGACTAGTCCCTGCATGCATAGATATGGGTCATTATTACCTGCGATCGTGGTGCTTGACGGTTGGCCTCTTCCGGCTATAAGTGCTAGGCCGCACAAGCTCCGCCAGTCCATCCCTTCCCGCTTCTCTTCCTCCTCCTCTCCTTCGCCGCCGCCGCTCGCATGGCCCCGAAGAGGTTCTCAGTTGCGGAGAAGGGGAAGGCTAGTCGGGCGGGGCCCGACTCCCCTCCGGCCAAGCACGGCCGGGGTCATCCCCGCAAGCATCCCGTGGTCCCCGCTGTGGCTCCCCACGGACACAGGGGTGGTTCTCCGTGCGGTGGTGAGCGCTCGGCCGCCATGGAGAGGCAGGCTGTGGCTGCGTGGCCTCCCAGGCCACGCTTTCGCTCGGCGGAGGTGCTGCCGGAGTTCGTCGTGTGGTCGGCGGACCCGGCCAGCACCTGGCTCCAGCTCCCTCGCTTCTTCATCAGCGAGCTGCCGGCCGGCGCCCGGTGCGGCTTCTGGCTCCAGGCCGACGGCTGCTGCAGTAGGGCCTCTTGGGTCTCGCTCGAGGTTTCCCCTTCTGGGAACGGGGCCCTGACCCGCGGCTGGCAGACGTTTGCCCGCGCGCGCGGCCTGGGTGAGAGGTGCACCCTGCACTTCAAGTTCGACGGCGACAACACCCTCTACGTGAGGGTGTTTGGGGAAGACGGTCGCCGCGCAGGATGCTGCCCCGAGGACGACGACAAAGGAGACAGCGCTCGCTCTGCTAGCGGCGCTCGAGGCTCCCCGAGCTTCACCTACTCCCCTTCAGGCGGCTCCTCCAGCGGTGGCCGCAGCCAGCCCCCTCGCCTCCGCGCCTGCTTGGGGGGTGGCTGTTCAGCCGCCCATCATCGCGCTCCGGTGAAGCGCGAGAGGGAGTCCGCCTGAGCTCCGGAGGCATCTGGTGTCGCCTCCGTAGACCGATGCGGGGCGGGCCGCGCCGGGCTCGCCCTTTCCTTTTCCTTTTGCTTCCTGTGTAAGATAAGACAACTGCGTGGAGCCCCGTGGGGGCGTGTTTAAGAATTATTGCCGTTGTAGCCGTTACCTTAATTTTGTTGTCGCGTTTCACAACTATTTGCCCTCGCGTAGGTAGTTTGCGGCCCCAGCCGGGGGGCGACCGACCCAGGACCTGTGTGTATGTCGTGGTGCCCGAGGGGCACGGACCAGAGGGGCCCTCCTGTAGAGAGCCTGGGCCGTGAAACCTTTAAATGGCTAGAGCTAAAACGCTCGCGAGGGCGTTCGAGCCCCATCCCTCGCGAGGCCTTCATGGGAGAAAATCAAAACGAGGAGCGAAAATCGACAAACCACAAATCAACAACGGCGATAGCTTCGATAAGACTTCAAATGCAAATAAAACACGCCAAATGCGGAAAGCAGATGAAAAAGCCGCGTCCGACACCTAGTCTAGTCTTCGACGTCTTCTCACCAGCGCGGAGCTAAGTGCTGCCACTGGGCGTGGGAGGGAGCCCCAGGGCCTGAGGCCGGCGCTCCTGAGACTCCGGGGCGTGTACAGCCCCACTCATTATTACGTGAGAGTGTCACGGGGCGGCGAGCTTCACAGGCATTGGGCTTCTTCACAGGCTCCGGGCCTTTCTCCTTAGAGGTAATGAGCTTCACAGGCGTTCGCCTTCTTCACAGGCTCAGGGCCTTTTCCAAAAAGAGATGATCTTCACAGGCGTTCGCCTTCTTCACAGGCTCAGGGCCTTGTAGGGGTAAAACCTCCGGAGGTGCTGGATGTTCCACGCGTTCTGGATCGGCTCCCCCTCTTGAGTCTCCAAGCGCACGGAGCCTTGCCTGGAAACATGAACAACCTTGAACGGGCCCTCCCACATGGGAGAGAGCTTGTGCAGCCCTTCCCTGGAGAGGACCCGCCTGAGTACGAGGTCTCCTACCTTGAGGGTCCTGGGGCGGATGTTGCGGCAGTGATATCATCGTAGCGCCTGTTGGTACCTTGCCGCTCGCAGCGCGGCTTCCCGGCGGCGTTCCTCCCCCAGCACGAGGTCCATCCCCCGCATGGCGTCCTGCTGCGCCTCGTCAAACGCCAGGACCCGCGCGGAGCGACGCCTGACCTCGTGAGGAAGGACTGCTTCGGCTTCGTAGACCAGGAAGAACGGAGTCTCCCCGGTTGGTTTGGTCGCGGTCGTGCGGATGGACCACAGCACGGATTCGAGCTCATCATACCAACCCCTGTCGTAGGCCTCCAACTTCTTCTTGAACGTCCTGGTCTTGAGGCCTCTCAGGACCTCCGCGTTGGCTCGTTCGGCTTGCCCATTGCTCCGCGGGTGTGCCACCGAAGCGTAGCATATCTGCATTCCAAGGTTAGCACAATATGTTTTAAAGAGGTTACTGGTGAACTGCGAACCGTTGTCTGTGATGATGCGGTTCGGCACCCCGAACCGGCTCACGATGCCCCTGATGAACTTGACCGCGGAGCCTGCGGGGATGGTACGGACAGCCTCCACCTCTGCCCAGTTGGTGAACTTGTCAATGGCGACGTAGGGGTAACGGTAGCCCCCTGGCGCCCGAGGGAACGGGCCCAGAATATCCAACCCCCAAACTGCGAATGGCCACGATAGGGGTATAGTCTGCAGGCTCCCCGCCGGCTGATGGATCTGCTTGGAATGGAACTGGTAGGCCTCACAAGCCTTTACCAATTCGATCGCGTTGTTGAGCGCGGTGGGCCAATAGAACCCACTACGGAATGCTTTGCCGACGAGGGTTCGTGACGACGAGTGGTGTCCGCAGTCTCCGCCGTGTATGTCCCCCAGTAGTTCCCTTCCTTGCTCCCTGGAGATGCAGTGCAGAGATACGTCGTTGGGTCGCTTCCGGTAGAGTTCTCCGTCTCTGATGCAGTACGCCGTGGCCTGCCGCGCTACACGTTCTGCTTCCTCTTCCTTCTCTGGCAGGGTCCCATGTATCAGGTAATTCCGGAGCTCGGTGATCCAGCGTTCCTCCTGAGGTTCCATCATCAGGAGCAAACGTGCTCCTGAGGTCGGCCCGCAGGCCGGGGCTCCCAAGGCTGGCGGCTGAGGGAGCTCCTCTCAAGGCTGAGCTGTGCTTGACAGCGTTGGCTGCGCTGAAGGCTTAAAGAGCCGCTCTTTGAAGACGCCGGGCTTCTGCGGCAGCCGCCTGGACGCCCGTCCGGCTATGTCGTCAGCTTCCTGGTTGGTGCCACGGGGCACGTGCTTCAGCTCCAGCCCCCAGAACTGCTTTTCCATCCTGCGGACCTCTGCTAGGTAGGCCTCCATATGCTCGTCCTTCGGCTCGTACACCTTGTTGGAGAAGTTGACTAGGAGCTGCGAGTCGCCTTTGACGGTGAGGCGCTTCACTCCCAGGGCCGCTGCGGCCTTCAACCCTGCTATCAGTCCCTCATATTCTGCTATGTTGTTGGAGACCTTTTCTCCTTGCTGGAAACAGAGTTGTACTGCATAGCAAAGCTTGTCCTGAGTGGGTGATATCAGCATAGCACCAGCCCCCGCGCCGTGCCTGGAGAATGCCCCGTCGAAGTACATGACCCAGCCTTCTGGTGCCTCGCTCCCTGGGGAGAGGGAGCGATCCCCGTCATCCTTGAGGCCCGGCGCCTCTGTCCATTCCGCCACGAAATCCGCCAACGTGGCTCCTTTGATGACCCTAGTTGTGCTGAACTCGAGCTGAAACGCTTGCAACTCTATGTTCCACTCAGCGACCCTTCCGGCTGAGTCAGGGCTCCTGAGCACCCTCTCCAGGGGGTACGATGAGACGACCTTGATCGGGTGAGCTTGGAAGTAGTGCCGCAGCTTGCGCGAGGCCACCAGCAGCGCGAGGAGGAGCTTCTGGGGCATCCGATATCGGGCCCTCGCGTCCCGCAGCTCCGTGCTAACGAAGTTGACCAGGTGCTCAACAAGGCTGTGGGCAGCTTGGGTCGTGGCGCCCTCGGGAGGTGAGGGCACCTCGCGAGACGTTGTGGCCTCGGGAGGTGGACCATCTGGGCATGCTGCCTCTCCTATCTCTTGTGCGTCCCTCGGCGGCTGACTCTCTTCATATGTACCTTCGGCTTTCTCGAGCTTTCCCTGTTCCCGTCTTGTCTGACCTCGGGCTGCCGCTGTGGTCTTGGACTGGCGCTCCTCCCTAACCGCCACCAGTGCTGTGCTGGCAGAGTAGGGAGTGGCGGCAAGGTAAAGCAGCAGAGGCTCCTGAGGGCGTGGAGCCACCATGACTGGGGGACTGGTTAGGTACCTCTTGAGATCTTGAAACGCCTTGTCTGCCTCTTCAGTCCATTCAAAGGGCCCCCTTTTCTTCATAAGCTGAAAGAAAGGCAGTGCTCGTTCCCCCAACTTGGAGATGAAGCGCCCTAGCGCGGTCACACGCCCAGTGAGCTTCTGCATTTCTCTGAGGGTCTTTGGCGGACTCATGTCCTCGACCGCCTTGACCTTCTCGGGGTTGGCCTCGATGCCACGGTGAGACACGAGGAATCCCAAAAGCTTGCCCGAGGGAACGCCAAACACGCATTTCTCCGGGTTGAGCCGCAGGTTCACTGCGTCGAGGCTCGCGAAGGTCTCCTCCAGGTCTTGTATCAGGGTCCTGGCCTCTCGAGATTTCACCACAATGTCATCGACGTATGCTTCAACATTCTTCCCGAGCTGCGGGCCCAAGGTGATGTGCATCAGCCGCTGAAAGGTTGCCCCTGCGTTGCGTAGTCCAAATGGCATGCATGTATAGCAGTATACCCGGCACGGGGTCAAGAAGGCGGTCTTCTCAACGTCTTCTATCGCCATCTTGATCTGGTGATATCCTGAGAAGGCATCCAAAAAGCACAGCAGGTCGCATTCGGCGGTGGAATCGACGATCTGGTCGATGCGAGGGAGCGGGAACGGATCTTGTGGGCATGCCTTGTTGAGGTTGGTGAAGTCGACACACATGCGTTCCTTCCCCCCTTTCTTGGGTACAACGACAGGGTTGACCAACCAATCTGGGTACCGGACCTCGCGAATAACTCCAGTGGCTTCCAACTTGCGGGTCTCTTGGACGATGAAGGCCTGCTTCTCTGCGGACTGCCGCCTGGCCTTCTGCTTCACGGGGCGCACATTTGGGCATACGTTGAGGTGGTGTTCGACGACGTCCCTGGGGATCCCTGCCAACTGATTGGGCTCCCAAGCAAACACTTTCTTGTTTGCGTGCAGGAACTTGACCAGGGCCCCCTCCTGCTCAGGCCCCAGGTTGGCGCCAATGGTGAAAGTGGCGCTGGAGGACCCGTCCTCGTCAACGGGTATCTGCTTGGTTTCTGCCTTGTCCTGGGTGAACAACTGCTTCTTCTTGGTAGGCGCAGCCCCCTTGGGCTCAGGGGTCCCCGCGTCGGCGGGCTGCGATGATGCCGCCGTCTTGAAGGCGAGCTTGAGTACTCGCGGGGCGTCCCCGGTGTCTCCGTGCACGGTGAGGGTACCGTTGCTCCCGGGTGCGTGGCGGCCATGAACTGAGCCAGTGCCGGGTAGCCGAGGATGGCATTGTAAGGGAGGCCGATGGGGGCAATGTCGAAGTCGACCATCTCCGTGCGGAAGTTGTCGTAGGTGCCGAAGGTCACCGGGAGCCGGATCTGTCCCAAGGAGTCGGACGACCCGCCCCCGACGCCTAAGAAGGATCGGCTGGGCTGCAGCCGCTCCCGGGGTATGCGGAGGAGGTTGAAGGTCTCGACCGCAAGCACGCTGAGGCCCGCGGCGCCATCGACAAGGGCTCTGGTGACGGCCACCTGGCAGATGGTGGGGGTGCACAACAGGGGGAGCGCCCCCGAGCCGGCCAAGTTAGCTGGGTGGTCTTCCGAGCTGAAGGTCAGGCCAACCTCGCGCGCCGCCCAGTCCGTGGAAGCCCCCCGCCGTGCGGAAACGACGCCGATCTGGCGGGCAAACGGCTTGACGTGGCGGCTCGTTGGTGGCGCCTGCGAGCCGCCCAGGAGGGCCGCGACGACCGGGAGCGTCGACATTGCTGTGCGGCATCCCGGTCGCATAGGCAGGCACCGGGGTGGTGCTTGTTGCTCGCCTTCCGCCGGGCCGGTGGCGGTGTTGACGGCGAGCGGCGTGGAACGGCGAGGACGTCCGCCAGCGAGGGCCGCTGGCGTGGTGCGAGCTCGACGTGCGCCGTACATGGATGCGGCGGTCGGAGAAGAGCGGAGCGGTGGAAGGCAGATTCCGGCGCACCCCTACCCGGCGCGCCAAATGTCGGATTCTGGGTTCCGGCAGACCCTTAAGGTTCAAACTCTAGGGTGCGCGCGAAGATCGAACCCTCCACCTCTCCGTCTCGTCAGGATCTAGCTACTGCAGGAACAACACAAGAGACATAGGGTTTATACTAGTTCGGGCCACCATTGTGGTGTAATACCCTACTCTAGTTTGGCGGTGGGTGGATTGCCTCTAGGGCTGATGAGGAAGAACAGTACAAGGGAGAACAGCCTCACGAGGGCCTGTTCTTGGCTAGGGGACGAACTGCTAGGGGGAGTTCGATCGCCCTTCTCTCTCTCTCTACTTGCTCTAGATACTCAATCAGATGCCTCCACCCTGGGGGTGGCTAGTCCTATTTATAGGCAAAGGCCGTGGGCCTCTTCCCAAATATTGAGCGGGAAGGGCGCCAACAATTGGCCAATTTGAAGGGGAACATCGGGTACATTTGTCCTGACTAAAGTTGGTCTTCCCCTGCCAAAGGTTCTGGTGATGACACCGGCTTGGGCTCCACAGTGACTTCCTCCTTGTCGTGGAGCTGGTCTTGGTCTCGTTGCACCGAAATGGGTGCCTTTGCTTGATCCTCTCGCCTGCGCTTGCCCCCTTTGCACCAAAGAGGAAAGGGGGGACACTGCGCGGGCTGGCGCCCGCCTGGCACCCTTGGTCGTCATGGCTTGCGTCATGGGCACCTCGTGAGGTACCCCACCTTGATCCCTCCGCCTCCTCGCGAGCCAACCTAAGGAGGCCGTGCTGGAGGAAGCGCCGTGTCGTCCGCCTCGCGAGGCTTGGCCCCTCGCGAGGGTCTTGAGCCTTGTGTTGGTGAAGATGGGCCACGTTGGGCCCCCACTCGAGCCACGCCACAGGCAGGCAAGTCTGGGGAGCCCCGTTCCGAGAATGCCGACAAGGCCCTGAGTGCCTTCATCTTCTTGCGGAACGACCAATGATAGATCGGCAAACGTGGTGGCAATTTGTGTCCCTCCTCGCGCTAACCTGCAGGAACCTCCCGAGGACAACAGTAGGCGGTACCGCGAGCTCCCTCTTTTCCTATGCAATTCGCTTTGCGCGTTAAAAGGGGGGCTCCTGAGCATCGCTACTCGGGAGCTCTTACTGGCTCTCCAGGCCTCACCCCTGGCCTTGCCCACGGCATCGTGACCTGGCATACCAGCGGTGGCTGAGCTTGCTCGAGAGCCGGGACCCGAGGATGTAGAGCACATAGAAGAGCATGGAAAAGAGAGAGAGGCTCGCACGGGCCTAACCTAGCTACACTACGGCCATCAACGCGCGAGTCCGGCGCAGTACAAGGAATCGGCTCTGGACTGCCAAGATAAGTTTCGCGCATGGGTTGGCCAAGCGCTACGGCATAGGATTCTCACTTGTTGCAGCCTTGTTACGGGCATGTAGCCTCCCTTTCCTACCTCTAGGTGACTGCTTGCACGCTAAAGGGGACCTCTTGAGCATCGCGCCTCAGGAGCTCTTACTGGACCTCGGGCCGCTCACCTCCTAGCCTTGACCACGACATCGTGACCTGGGATACCAGCGACGGCTGTAGCATGCCTGGGGACCGGGACCTATCGGCGTAGAGCACCAAGTCGCTGTGAAGTTGGAAAGGGGAGACCGAGCTGAAGCAGGACATGCGTTCGCAAATTTTCATAATAAGGATAATATCAACAAAAGGCATTACAAACACTTTACACGCCACCCCACGGGGCCCGTCTCGATTCCTCGTAGGGAACAAAAGAAGGAAGTTTCTAGGAGCCCTATCTACACGCGCCAGCCCGACCGATGCCATCATCAACAGTGGACCACAGGAGGCCGGCGCCAACCCCATCTAGATCAACGACGGCGACAGCTGGACGTTGCAGGCTTGCTCTGGGCACGACGAGAGCTCGGGGGCACGTAGCTGTCGTCGCTCGTCTCTAGAGTCTCGTAGGGCTCAGGAGAGTCGCTGGATTCCCAAGCGCCGCCGCTATTGGTGGAGGAGCTGCTGTTGCGGTCAGCGGCAGACCCGGCATTGGCCGCTACGCTATCCCGATGACCCCCTTCGCGGCAGCACTCCAGGCGGCGGCCTTCCTCGTCGAAGACCTTGAATAACATGGTGGAGGCGCCATCGTACTCAAAATGGATGGCGAGGGCGCCATCCGTGCGGCAGACTCGAGCAACCTCGCCCCAGCCACGGGTCATGAAGATCTTGCCTGGGGAAATGACTTCAACCTCCGCTTCAGTCGCTGGGGCGTCGCAGTTGGTGTGCTGCAGTTAGAGCTCGAGGGGACCCCTCGGCGGCATCTCGGCGGAGAAGAACTGTGGAAAGCGAATCCAAGTGCACGGAGGCATCGCCGCCCACATCACCAGTTAGTGCGAAGAACCCGCGACGTGGGCTCCTGGGGCGACGGCGCGCACTGCCATGGCGCGGCGACCACAGCCATGGCATGGGCGGTGCTGCTCACCACCTCTCCCTCCAGAGCCCTCAGCTTGGGCATACAGAGGCAGCGGATACCCGGGAGGAGGCCACTCGCACCAGGGCCTTGACACCTCCGGCCTCACGACTACGTTGCGGTGATGGGCCAGCCTCTTCTTCGGCGGAAGAGGCCCCGGCTCGTCGCAGCGGGGGGGGGGGGGGGTTCCCTTCTCTATGACCGAGAACCTCCGTATCAGCGCCATGAGTGTCACTGCTAGCAATGAAGCAAGGGAGAAGAAGCAAGCAGAGGAGGAAGAGATGAGCGACGGGGGCTCTGCCCCCTCCTCTTTTATAACGGGAGAAGGCCAACCAGCGATCCCCACGATCACAGGTAATGATGATTTTTCTCTGCATGCAGCAGGGACTCATCAAGTCGGCAGTTGCCGAGGCAGTGTGGGGAAGCGGAGATGCCCACGTCCCATCAATCGCCACGCGTCAACCGAGGCTGCAGGCTATTGGGGCCTGCGACGCTCCACACTTGCCCCTTGGCTTCGCCTCGAAGCCAAGTCCGAGCACGCCTTGGGCCCAGGGGCTACTGTCCGCGTCCTGGGAACGGGGTTCCCCAGACTTGCCTGCCCGCGGCCCACGGCATGGCTCCTCCAGCGGCCCTGTACGACCCATCTTCACTAGCAAACACTCAAGACCCTCGCGAGGGGCCAAGCCTCGCGAGGCGGACGAGGCAAGATCTCCTAGGGGGCAGCCTCACTAGGCCGGCTCATGAGGGGCGGAGATATCAAGGCGAGGGGCACCTCGCAAGGTTTCTGTGACGCAAGCCATGACAACCAAGGCCAGGCGGGCGCCAGAGCGCGCAGCGTAATCGTTTTCTCTTTGGTGCTAAAGAGGCAATCACAGGCGAGGAGTCCCGAGGCATCATGCAAAGGTTTCCATATCGGTGCAACGATACCAAGACCAGCAGGATGGCAGGACGGAGGTCACCATGGAGCCCAAGACGGTGTCACCACCAGAGCCTTTGGCAGGCGAAGACCACCTTTAGTCAGGATAACTCGTACTAGTTGTCTCCCTTCAAATTTGGCCGTTGTTGGATCCCTACACGCCTACATTTGGGAAGAGGACCAGGGCCTCTATAAATAGGACTAGCCACCACAGTAGGAGGCAACTGATCTTGGGCCATTCAGATCATCCTCAACCACACAAGCTCACCGAGATCAAGAACACCTCTCCCCATGAGGTTGTTCTTCCCTTGTACTAGTTCTTCCTCAGCCCGAGAGGCAATCCACCACACCACACTGGAGTAGGGTATTACACCACATCGGTGGCCCGAACCAATATAAACCTTGTGTCTCTTGTTCTGTGGGTTCGACACGCTGAGCTTTGAGATCGCGGTGATGGCGTGAGCTAGGGGGAGGAGAGATCTTCGTGTGCACCCCAGAGTTCGAACCTCTAGGGTTTTGTCGGAACCCGAAATCCAACAAAAACCGTGAGCGCACCGCCATGAGTTGCAACTGGAATTAGAGAAGGTCAGGCATATTACACCAGGAAACCATCCTGATAATGGTAGTAGGAAAAGGAAGCATGGCAAGGCAGAAGAGAGATTATTGTTTACCCGCAGGTCCACTTTGTGGGACTTAGTATTGGAAAGATTTGGATCTGCGGCGTAATGTTGATGTGATGCACATCGAGAAAAATATATGTGATAGCATTAGCGGCACACTTCTTAATATTGAAGGCAAGACGTAAGATACCTTAAAATCTAAGATTGATTTCATGCACCTGGGTATCAGAAAGGATTTGCAGGTGCAAGATGAAGGTAAACCACGGGATATGGCACCAGCTGTGTACGTCTTGGACAAGGTAAAAAGAAAATAATTCTGCAAGGTCCTGTCACATGTGAGATTACCACATGGATTTGCTTCCAACCCTGAAAGGAGAGTCAGTGCAGATGGAAACAAGGTACAATGGTTGAAAACTCATGACTACCACGTCCTACTTCAAAGGGTTTTACCTGTTATCCTTAGAGGATTGGGTCGCCCTGACTTATACAGAGCAGTTGCAGAGTTGGGACAATTCTTCAGGGAACTCTGCTATAGAAATATCAGGATAGATGCTTTGGAGCGTCTTAGAGACAAGATACCAACTATCCTATGCGACCTTGAGAAGATATATCCTCCAACCTTGTTTGATGTGATGGTGCATTTGGCTGTTCATCTACCTGATGAGGCACTACTTAGAGGTCCAATACAGTATGGCTGGATGTACCCTAGTGAAAGGTGGATAGGCACTTTCAAGGGCTATGTTAGGAACAGAGCTAGACCCAAGGGTTCCATTGCATAGGCCTACATTGCTACAGAAGCGTTGACATTCTGCTCAAAATACATTGAAACAACTGATCAGCTTAGCAAAGAGGTGGGTGAAGACAATCCCAGGCTCAATGTTTTCGACTGTTCTGTTCGAGTTACACGGAAGAGTCGACAAGACGAAAAACCTAAAGATTTGGACAAAATGGTTTGGTATGTGTTGAATAACTGTCCTGAGATACTACCTTATATCAAGTAAGTGCTAAGTACTGCAGCTTATACATCGTAATCTACTAAACTTGCAGCACATTCTTATATATTTAGATGTTTGACGCGATCACTATATTGTGTAGCATCTACAAAAAGGAGTTACTGCCGCAAAATCCAAGAAACATTGACAAATTATTTATGGCAGGATTTGCGAAATGGTTCAAGAGCCATGTAAGCTTTTGAATTCACTACAAAAAAATACACTTCTGTGATGATACGTGTTTGTCACAGTAGGTCACGTTTTCTGTCATGCATGTACATCCATGACAAATTTATGACAGAATCAAGATAGTCATACCTGTGTTGTCGTAGAAGTGTTCCATGACATTACCAAAATTATCATCACAGAAGTGTCCACTTCCATGACGATAAATCACGCGTCACAAAAGTGCTTTCGTCAAGGGTGACCGACATGTGGCATCCATCGTAACGGAACGCCGTTAAGCTATCGGGTCCAGTTTTGGATCCGATAACCCATTAACAGCCCCGACCAATAGGGATTTCCCACGTGTAAAATCATCATTGGCTGGAGGAAACATGTGTCGGCTCACCGTTGGGATAGATGTCATCCCCTCATTGGACCAGAAGCGCCTATGATATGTCGACACATGGCATGGCCCAACAGAGGCCCATTCCTGTGAAAAGGCCGGCACATTTGAGTTGGTCAAAAGGTGGCGGGCCGGCCCACAGCAAGCCTGTTAACGGCCTGTTCGCATATAGCCCATTTACAACCCGCTAACCCAGGGCCCGTTTATGGCCTATCCGAATTAGGCCCAGTAGCGTCATCTGGGCCGTCCAATATAATTCTAGCCCGTTTTAACTTCCAGCCCATGTATGGCCCATGACGTCTTTTGGCCCATATGAGGCCGTTAGTAACCCTCGGCCCCTTAACGGCCCGTGGTAAAACTGGCCCATAATGAACAGTGTATCACTTTATACCCATTAACGGCCCATTATTCAGTTGGGCCGTTTCCAGCCCATGTTATCTTTCGGCCTTCTCAGGGCCCATATATTCTTGGGCTCATGTCCAACATTCGTTTACTTATGGCCCGTTACTGTCATTTTCTGCTTGTGGGCCAAATTCAGCCCGTGGTTACAGTCGGCCCGTTTGTGGCCCGTTAATACGTTGGGCCGTTTTCATAGCATCATCAAATATGGCCGATTAACGACGACCCGTTATGGTCGGCCCATGAACGGTCGGTTTCAACTCTAGCCCATTTACGACCATAATGTGGTCTGTTATTGGCCCATGTTTGGCCAACCGATCATACGGCCCGTAGAAGGCCCATTGATGATACGACCCGTAGAAGGCCCATCATGTCTATGTCCCGTATAAGGCCCATTGTTTCTATGCCCCGTAGAAGGCCCATTGTTTCTACGACCCATAGGAGGCCCATGTTAACTACCGTAAATATGTAGCCCATGGTTATTGTGGCCTAGTTTTAAAAAATAGGTTATTGCAGCCACTAGCAAACCGCGGAAAAAGAACTGCACTGACTACAAGAAAACAAATAAACAAGACAATAAGGAAATAAATTAGCAAGCAACTTACGCTAGGCTATCACGGCTATTACACATATTACATCCACTGGGCATCACAGTTCGCCACCAGTGCAAATATAGGGAACAAAGCAGCATATAAACGCCGCAGCAAAACAAGTCCAGAACTGAAACCACTTCAGAAGAGCTCAAGAAACAATATCCTGGGTACCCATAATGCTAACAAGATGCTTAGCAAGCTTATTAACTTTCTCTTGTTTGGCGCTTAAATCCTCCAGCACTTGCTGTTGCACCAGAAAGTATGCATCTGAATTCTGCAGGGACTTCCTCAGTCCTTCGGCTTCCTGTCGCATAACATCTGATCGATGTCTTTCAACTTGAAGTTGAGACTCAAGAAGCCGAACTGATTCAGGCAGCGAGTTCGAAGAGCTGGTGCCAGCAGTAGTAGCCAGTAACTCGAACACTACATCAAGACATGACTTTGGGGTTGTCTCAGTGTCTTCAATATAGTTTTTATCAGCTTTCTTGGAGACCAACAGGGATGTCTCACTACCTTGAACCTTATCTGCATTACTTCCTTTACCATTGCATAACAGGTTACTCTTCTCCAATATTTTATCCGCGTTCTAAAAGAGAAACAAACAAACACATCACAGGTTTACAATGTAGTATATGAAACTCATTTTGGTAAACCAGTTCAGTAGTAAGGTGGACAGGATAACAACATGAAACAAACATATATCTACGTAGTATGGTCACTGTATGGTCTATATCATTCTAGTTTATGTTGCCAAATCAAGATAGATACAGTTCGAATCATATCTATTTAAGACAAAGCAGCATAGACAGAATATAAGTGTGGGAAACTACACAGCAATAACAACACTTGTAATGTGCATGGCATGAGAACATAACTGTTTATTCAATTGAAACTGAAATCAACATAGAGCAAGTTACACAGCAAACACGTTAAAGAAACAGGTTTAAAACATACCTGTTGCGCCAATCGAGTTTCAATTGCATCCTTCAATTTGAAGTTAGTTGGTATGAGTAAATATAGTGATGCAAGAGCAAATTAGTATGAACCATAGCTACGGAACCTGAACTGAGAACAATTCTTCTTCTGCTTTAAGCATTGACTTGGGGTTCAGAGTGGTGGTCCTCGTGCTTTGGGCACTGCAGTTGCCTTACTAACTACTCGTGTTTGGGTGCTCTGTGGTGGAGGAACTGGGTTACTATCTGCTGGGGTTGGGGTTAGAAGGGGTGTAGCTGGTTCTCTGTCCAACTGAGTAGGGGTACAATCTGCGTGAGTCTGGGTTATGTGTGGTGGGGCTGATTCTTGGGCAAGTACAACCGTGGTTCTATCTCCATCGATAGGTAGCACGATCTTTTCTGAAGACCGTGTTTTTACTCCCACAGATACTGCCATCACCCCCTCCAATTGAGATGGCTGATAAACAAGAAAAGTAATTGGATGTGCAGACATTGTAAGATAGACAGGGGCAATGGATAGTAGGGAAGAAAACAGGGCATGAAATAATTCACATTTATGTTGTCTAACCAAACAGAATAGCAGGACATAATTTCACATATATGATGGCTAATTAAACATGATAGCATGACACAATTTCACATGTATGATGGCTAACTAAACAGGATAGAATGACATACTTCAAAATATGGTGACTATGTAAACAGGAGGACATGATATAACTATACGATGTGTCTATTAAAGTGGTTGGCATGCCATAAATCACAAACATGTCGTCGATGGAAACATGATGGCATGATATAATTCACGGATAGAATTCCATAATTCAAAATATGATGACTATGTAAACAGGATGAGATGATATAACTGTATTATGTCTTTAGAAAATGGGTTGGCATGCCATAATTCAGATACATGCTATCTATGTAAACATCATGTCATGATATAATTCAAATATATGATTTATATACTAAGGAAGTGAGCAGAGGGCAATCGCATATATGATGTGTCAACTAATGAGATGGCATTCAATATCGTGTATATGAAGTAAAAACTAAGCATTGCAATACAACATATGCATGATGTGAGTATTATAACCCTGCCAAGTTTGAGCATACACCTCAGGGGGATAATAGGACTGGTCATCTGCCTCTGAATCCTCCTCTGAAGAGCTATCTGTAACCAGCAAGATATCTGCTTTAGCAGGTAGCATTGTCTGCTATGAAGACCTTGTTTTCACTCCAGATTTCTCCATCACCAATTCAAATGGCTGATGCACAGGAAGAGCAGTTGAATATACAAACATTGTCGACAAAAGCAATGAGAAATACAAAAAAAGGATGGCATGATATAATTCACATATATGATGCTTGGCTAAATAGCATGGCATTGCATAATTCACATATATAATGCCTTGCAACAAGATAGCATTGCATAATTCACATATATAATGTCTTGCAACAAGATGGCATTGCATAATTCACATATATGGTAACTAGACACTAAACAGGTGGCATTCACACAAAGCATGTCTAAACTAAGCAAATGGCATAGCAATGCAAGATACCATATGCACGATATGAGCAACATAACCCTGTCAAGTTAGAGCATGCACCTCGAGGGGGTGGGGGTGGGGGGTGGGGTGGGTAGGACCGGTCATCTGTCTAAATCCCCCTCTGAGGAGCTATCTGTAACCAGAAAGACATGCGCTTCGTCAGATAGCATTGTCTGCTCTGAAGACCTTGTTTCCACTCTAGATTTTTCCATGACCGTGCCGAATGGCTGATGCACAGGAAGAGTAATTGAATGTACTAAAATTGTTGACAAATTGAACACATAATAAAAAATGATGTCATGATATAATTCACATATAAGATGACTGGCTAACCAGGGTGGCATTGCAAAATTCACATATTTGATGCCTGGCTAAACAAGATGGCATTGCATGATTCACATATACGATAAAGAAACTAAACAAATGGCATTGACACAAAGCATGTCTAAACTAAGCAGATGACATCTGTCGGGTGGTTGGTGCGACATATGCCAACGGGTGGCTTATCTTAGTGGGAGCCAGTAAGACGTCGCCGGTGCCTGGAAGCGGGATAAGGCAAGGACATGCACGCCGGCGGATCTTACCCAGCTTCGGGGCTCTCCGTGGAGATAACACCCCTACTGCTGCTCTGCAGGGTCTCCGCATGATGACTCGATGAACAAGTAACTACAAGGTGCTCCTCGAGCTGTTTTGCGAGAGGAAGAGGAAGGGCAAGGCTAGCTCTACTCTTCGCTCTATGTGTGTTGGAACCTAAATGAGATCAACCCTTTCCATGGGTGCCCGGGGGTACAATGGTAATCCGGCTGGGCGCGGGTCCCAGCCGTCAGTGTCTATGCTCGCCGGCTTCTGCGTCGGCTGCTGGGGCCCGCCGGCTGCCGGCCTCTTGGTCGACTGGCAGGCCCTACTGCCTAGGGCCCTGTCGGCGGCTGATTACTGTTGCCTCAATCCTGATGATGAGGGCTTTATCGAGGTAAGCGTGGCTACAGCGCCGCCGCCTGGAGGGCGGTCGCTGTAGCCTCATGTCGTCTTGTCTCCTTAATGGAGCGCCTCCTTCGAGGGAGGGGGCAAGCCGGCTTGGGGAAGCCGGCCATGTCTTGGGCTGACTGGAGGGGGCCTGGCGGCCTTCGGGTGTCTCTCTGCCCAAGGGGGCCCATCGCCCGTGGACCGCACTGACAGCCCGCCGTGGATGGCGTCATAGTTATCATGGCAACAGTGCCGCGCCGGACGGGTCAGGGCTACCCCGTACGGCACACTGTGCCAGGCGTGCTCCGGGTTTCGGGAGTGGCAGGCTTTACTGTAGCCACGCCCCGTCCCATCGCCGCTATGTGGGTGCGGACATCGAGGGTACGATCTTAACCGCGTTGTGGGAGCCGGCTCCTTGGAGTTGTTTGGGAACGTAGTAATTTCAAAAAATTTCCTACGCACACGCAAGATCATGGTGATGCATAGCAACGAGAGGGGAGAGTGTTGTCTACGTACCCTCGTAGACCGAAGC
The DNA here is from genome assembly GCA_032464435.1 of Aegilops umbellulata. Taxonomy (NCBI): domain Eukaryota; kingdom Viridiplantae; phylum Streptophyta; class Magnoliopsida; order Poales; family Poaceae; genus Aegilops; species Aegilops umbellulata. Next base: position 372,863,376 of record CP136057.1, read on the forward strand.
GAAAGCGTTGACGCAACGTAGTGGAAGTAGTCGTACGTCTTCCTGATCCGACCGATCCAAGCACCGTTACTCCGGCACCTCCGAGTTCTTGGCACACGTTCAGCTCGATGACGCACCCCTAGCTCCGATCCAGCAAAGCTTCGGGGGGAGTTCCATCAGCACGACGGCGTGGTGACGATGATGATGTTCTACCGGCGCAGGGCTTCGCCTAAGCACTGCAACGATATGATCGAGGTGGAATATGGTGGAGGGGGGCACCGCACACGGCTAAGGAACGATCACGAAGATCAACTTGTGTGTCTATGGGGTGCCCCCTGCCCCCGTATATAAAGGAGTGGAGGAGGGGAGGGCCGGCCCTCTCTATGGCGCGCCCTAGGGGAGTCCTACTCCCATCGGGAGTAGGATTCCCCCTTTCCTAGTCCAACTAGGAGTCCTTCCATGTATTAGGAGTAGGAGACAAGGAAGGGGAAAAGAGAAGGGAAGGAAGGAGGGGGCGCAGCCCCTCCCCCTAGTCCAATTCGGACTAGGCCTTGGGGGGCGCGCGGCCTGCCCTAGGCAGCCCCTCTCCCTTTCCCGCATGGCCCAATAAGGCCCAATACTTCTCCCCCGTATTCCCGTAACTCCTCGGTACTCCGAAAAGTACCCGAACCACTCAGAACCTTTCCGATGTCCAAATATAGTCGTCCAATATATCGATCTTTACGTCTCGACCATTTCGAGACTCCTCGTGATACCCCCGATCTCATCCGGGACTCCGAACTCCTTCGGTACATCAAAACTCATAAACTCATTATATAACTATCATCGAAACCTTAAGCGTGCGGACCCTACGGTTCGAGAACAATGTAGACATGACCGAGACACATCTCCGGTCAATAACCAATAGCGGGACCTGGATGCCCATATTGGCTCCTACATATGTACGAAGATCTTTATCGGTCAGACCGCATAACAACATACGTCGTTCCTTTTGTCATCGGTATGTTACTTGCCCGAGATTCGATCGTCGGTATCCAATACCTAGTTCAATCTCGTTACCGGCAAGTCTCTTTACTCGTTCCGTAATACATCATCCCGCAACTAACTCATTAGTTGCAATGCTTGCAAGGCTTATGTGATGTGCATTACTGAGAAGGCCCTGAGATACCTCTCCGACATTCGGAGTGACAAATCCTAATCTTGAAATACGTCAACCCAACAAATACTTTCGGAGACACCTGTAGAGCACCTTTATAATCACCCAGTTACGTTGTGACGTTTGGTAGCACACAAAGTGTTCCTACGGTAAACGGGAGTTGCATAATCTCATAGTCATAGGAACATGTATAAGTCATGGATAAAAGCAATAGCAACATACTAAACGATCGGGTGCTAAGCTAATGGAATGGGTCATGTCAATCAGATCATTCAACTAATGATGTGACCCCGTTAATCAAATAACAACTCTTTGTTCATGGTTAGGAAACATAACCATCTTTGATTAACGAGCTAGTCAAGTAGAGGCATACTAGCGACACTCTGTTTGTCTATGTATTCACACATGTATTATGTTTCCGGTTAATACAATTCTAGCATGAATAATAAACATTTATCATGATATAAGGAAATAAATAATAACTTTGTTATTGCCTCTAGGGCATATTTCCTTCAGTCTCCCACTTGCACTAGAGTCAATAATCTAGTTCACATCGCCATGTGATTTAATAGCAATAGTTCACATCACCATGTGATTAACACCCATAGTTCACATCGCCATGTGACCAACATCCAAAAGGGTTTACTTGATTCAGTAATCTAGTTCACATCGCTATGTGATTAACACCCAAAGAGTACTAAGGTGTGATCATGTTTTGCTTGTGAGAGAATCTTAGTTAACGGGTCTTTCACATTTAGATCCATTATGTATTTTGCAATTTTCTATGTCTACAATGCTCTGTACGGAGCTACTCTAGCTAATTGCTCCCACTTTCAATATGTATCTAGATCGAGACTTAGAGTCATCCAGATCGGTGTCAAAACTTGCATCGACGTAACCCTTTACGACGAACCTTTTGTCACCTCCATAATCGAGAAACATATCCTTATTCCACTAAGGATAACTTTGACCGCTGTCCAGTGATCTACTCCTAGGTCACCATTGTTCTCCCTTGCTTAACTCAGTGTAGGGTATACAATAGATCTGGTAAACAGCATGGCATACTTTATAGAACCTATGGCCGAGGCATAGGGAATGACTTTCATTCTCTTTCTATCTTCTGCCGTGGTCGGGCTTTGAGTCTTACTCAATTTCACACCTTTTAACACAGGAAAGAACTCTTTCTTTGACTGTTCCATTTTGAACTACTTCAAAATCTTGTCAAGATATGTACTCATTGAAAAAAAACTTATCAAGCGTCTTGATCTATCTTTATAGATCTTAATACTCAATATGTAAGCAGCTTCACCGAGGTCTTTCTTTGAAAAACTCCTTTCAAACACTCCTTTATGCTTTGCAGAATAATTCCACATTATTTCCGATCAACAATATGTCATTTACATATACTTATCAGAAATGCTGTAGTGCTCCCACTCACTTTCTTGTAAATACAGGCTTCACCGCAAGTCTGTATAAAACTATATGCTTTGATCAACTTATCAAAGCGTATATTCCAACTCCGAGATGCTTGCACCAGTCCATAGATGAATCGCTGGAGCTTGCATATTTTGTTAACACCTTTAGGATCGACAAAACCTTCTAGTTGCATCGTATACAACTCTTCTTTAATAAATCCATTAAGGAATGCAGTTTTGTTTATCCATTTGCCGGATTTCATAAAATGCGGCAATTGCTAACATGATTCGGATAGGCTTAAGCATAGATACGAGTGAGAAACTCTCATCGTAGTCAACACCTTGAACTTGTCGAAAACCCTTTTTGCGACAATTCTAGCTTTGTAGATAGTAACACTACTATCATCGTCCGTATTCCTCTTGAAGATCCATTTATTTTCTATGGCTTGCCAATCATCGAGCAAATCCACCAAAGTCCATACTTTGTTTTCATACATGGATCAAATCTCAGATTTCATGGCCTCAAACCATTTCGCGGAATCTGGGCTCATCATCGCTTCCTCATAGTTCGCAAGTTCATCATGGTCTAGTAACATGACTTCCAGAACAGGATTACCGTACCACTCTGGTGCGGATCTCACTCTGGTTTACTTACGAGATTTGGTAGTAACTTGATCTTTAAGTTACATGATCATTATCATTAGCTTCCTTACTAATTGGTGTAGTAGTCACAAGAACAGATTTCTGTGATGAACTACTTTCCAATAAGGGAGAAGGTACAGTTACCTTATCAAGTTTTCTACTTTCCTCCCACTCACTTCTTTCGAGAGAAACTCCTTCTCTGGAAAGGATCCATTCTCAGCAACGAATATCTTGCCTTCGGATCTGTGATAGAAGGTGTACCCAACTGTCTTCTTTGGGTATCCTATGAAGACATATTTCTCCGATTTGGGTTTGAGCTTATCAGGATGAAACCTTTTCATATAAGCATCACAACCCCAAACTTTAAGACAAGACAACTTTGGTTTCTTGCCAAACCATAGTTCATACGGTGTCGTCTCAACGGATTTTGATGGTGCCCTATTTAATGTGAATGCAGCTGTCTCTAATGCATGATCCCAAAACTATAGTGGTAAATCGGTAAGAAACATCATAGATTGCACTATATCCAATAAAGTACGGTTATGACGTTCGGACACACCATTATGCTGTGGTGTTCCAGGTGGCGTGAGTAGTGAAACTATTTCACATTGTTTAACTGAAGGCCAAACTCGTAACTCAAATATTTTACCTCTGCGATTATATCGTAGAAACTTTTATTTTCTTGTTACGATGATTCTCTACTTCACTCTGAAATTCTTTGAACTTTTCAAACATTTCAGACTTATGTTTCATCAAGTAGATATACCCATATCTGCTCAAATCATCTATGAAGGTTAGAAAATAATGATACTTGTCGCGAGCCTTAATATTCATCGGACCACATACATCAGTATGTATGATTTCCAACAAATCTGTTGCTTGCTCCATTGTTTCGGAGAACGGCGTTTTAGTCATCTTGCCCAAGAGGCATGGTTCGCAAGCATCAAGTGATTCATAATCAAGTGATTCCAAAATCCCATCAGCATGGAGTTTCTTCATGCGCTTTACACCAATATGACCTAAACGGCAGTGCCACAAATAGGTTGCACTATCATTATTAACTTCACATCTTTTGGTTTCAATATTATGAATATGTGTATCACTACGATCGAGATCCAATGAACTATTTTCATTGGGTGTGTATGACCATAAAAGGTTCTATTCATGTAAACAGAACAACAATTGTTCTCTAACTTAAATGAATAATCATATTGCAATAAACATGATAAAATCATATTTATGCTCAACGCAAACACCAAATAACACTTATTTAGGTTCATCACTAATCCCGAAAGTATAGGGAGTGTACGATGATGATCATATCAATCTTGGAACCACTTCCAACACACATCGTCACTTCACCCTCAACTAGTCTCTGTTTATTCTGCAACTCCCGTTTCGAGTTACTAATCTTAGCAACTGAACTAGTATCAAATACTGAGGGGTTGCTATAAACACTAGTAAAGTACACATCAATAACATGTATAAAATATACTTATGTTCACTTTGCCATCCTTCTTATCCGCCAATCACTTGGGGTAATTCCGCTTCCAGTGACCAGTCCCTTTGCAGTAGAAGCACTTAGTCTCAGGCTTAGGACCAGACTTGGGCTTCTTCACTTGAGCAGCAACTTGCTTGCTGTTCTTCTTGAAGTTCCCTTCTATCCCTTTGCCCTTTTCTTGAAACTAGTGGTCTTGTTAACCATCAACACTTGATGTTTTTCTTGATTTCTACCTTCGTCGATTTCAGCATCACGAAGAGCTTGGGAATTACTTTCGTCATCCCTTGCATATTATAGTTCATCACGAAGTTCTACTAACTTGGTGATGGTGACTAGAGAATTCTGTCAATCACTATTTTATCTGGAAGATTAACTCCCACTTGATTCAAGCGATTGTAGTACCCAGACAATCTGAGCACATGCTCACTAGTTGAGCGATTCTCCTCCATCTTTTAGTTATAGAACTTGTTGGAGACTTCATATCTCTCAACTCAGGTATTTGCTTGAAATATTAACTTCAACTCCTGGAACATCTCATATGGTCCATTACGTTCAAAATGTCTTTGAAGTCCCGATTCTAAGTCGTTAAGCATGGCGCACTAAACTATTAAGTAGTCATCATATTGAGCTAGCCAAACGTTCATAACGTCTGCATCTGCTCCTGCAATATGTCTGTCACCTAGCGGTGCATCAAGGACATAATTCTTCTGTGCAGCAATGAGGATAAACCTCAGATCGCGGATCCAATCCGTATCATTGCTACTAACATCTTTCAACACAATTTTCTCTAGGAACATATCAAAATAAACACAGGGAACAACATCGCGAGCTATTGATTTACAACATAGATATGCTAATACTACCAGGACCAAGTTCATGATAAATTAAAGTTCGATTAATCATATTACTTAAGAACTCCCACTTAGATAGACATCCCTCTAATCCTCTAAGTGATCACGTGATCCAAATCAACTAAACCATAACCGATCATCACGTGAAATGGAGTAGCTTTCAATGGTGAACATCATTATGTTGATCATATCTACTATATGATTCACGCTTGACCTTTCGGTCTCCGTGTTCCGAGGCCATATCTGCATATGCTAGGCTCGTCAAGTTTAACCTGAGTATTCCGCGTGTGCAAAACTGGCTTGCACCCGTTGTAGATGGACGTAGAGCTTATCACACCCGATCATCACGTGGTGTCTGGGCACGACGAACTTTGGCAACGGTGCATACTCAGGGAGAACACTTCTTGATAATTTAGTGAGAGATCATCTTAAAAAGCTACCATCGAACTAAGCAAAATAAGATGTATAAAAGATAAGCATCACATGCAATCAAAATATGTGACATTATATGGCCATCATCATCTTGTGCTTTTGATCTCCATCTCCAAAGCATCGTCATGATCTCCATCGTCACCGGCATAACACCATGATCTCCATCATCTTGATCTATATCAATGTGTCGTCACATGGTCGTCTCGCCAACAATTGCTCTTGCAACTATTGCTATCGCATAGCGATAAAGTAAAGCAATTATTTGGTACTTGCATCTTATGCATAGAGAGACAACCATAAGGCCTTTTCCAGTTGCCGATAACTTCAACAAAACATGATCATCTCATACAACAACTTATATCTCATCACGTCTTGACCATATCACATCACAACATGCCCTACAAAAACAAGTTAGACGTCCTCTACTTTGTTTGTTGCAAGTTTTACGTGGCTGCTACGGGCTTAAGCAAGAACCAATCTCACCTACGCATCAAAACCACAACGATAGTTTGTCAAATAGACTCCGTTTTAACCTTCTCAAGGACCGGGCGTAGCCATACTCGGTTCAACTAAAGTTGGAGAAACTGACACCCGCCAGCCACCTGTGTGCAAAGCACGGCGGTAGAACCAGTCTCGCGTAAGCGTACGCGTAATGTCGGTCCGGGCCGCTTCATCCAACAATACCACCGAACCAAAGTATGACATGCTGGTAGGCAGTATGACTTGTATCGTCCACAACTCACTTGTGTTCTACTCGTGCAAAACATCAAACCAAAAAAACCTAGGCTCTGATACCACTGTTGGGGAACGTAGTAATTTCAAAAAAATTCCTACGCACACGCAAGATCATGGTGATGCATAGCAACGAGAGGGGAGAGTGTTGTCTACGTACCCTCGTAGACCGAAGCGAAAGCGTTGACGCAACGTAGTGGAAGTAGTCGTACGTCTTCCCGATCCGATCGATCCAAGCACCGTTACTCCGGCACCTCCGAGTTCTTGGCACACGTTCAGCTCGATGACGCACCCCTAACTCCGATCCAGCAAAGCTTCGGGGGGAGTTCCGTCAGCACGGCGTGGTGACGATGATGATGTTCTACCGGCGCAGGGCTTCGCCTAAGCACTACAACGATATGATCGAGGTGGAATATGGTGGAGGGGGGCACCGCACACGGCTAAGGAACGATCACGAAGATCAACTTGTGTGTCTATGGGGTGCCCCCTGCCCCCGTATATAAAGGAGTGGAGAAGGGGAGGGCCGGCCCTCTCTATGGCGCGCCCTAGGGGAGTCCTACTCCCACCGGGAGTAGGATTCCCCCTTTCCTAGTCCAACTAGGAGTCCTTCCATGTATTAGGAGTAGGAGACAAGGAAGGGGAAAAGAGAAGGGAAGGAAGGAGGGGGCGCAGCCCCTCCCCCTAGTCCAATTCGGACTAGGCCTTGGGGGGGCGCGCGGCCTGCCCTAGGCAGCCCCTCTCCCTTTCCCGCATGTCCCAATAAGGCCCAATACTTCTCCCCCGTATTCCCGTAACTCCTCGGTACTCCAAAAATACCCGAACCACCCAGAACCTTTCCGATGTCCAAATATAGTCGTCCAATATATCGATCTTTATGTCTCAACCATTTCGAGACTCCTCGTCATATCCCCGATCTCATCCGGGACTCCGACCTCCTTCGGTACATCAAAACTCATAAACTCATTATATAACTGTCATCGAAACCTTAAGCGTGCGGACCCTACGGTTCGAGAACAATGTAGACATGACCGAGACACATCTCCGGTCAATAACCAATAGCGGGACCTGGATGCCCATATTGGATCCTACATATTCTAAGAAGATCTTTATCGGTCAGACCGCATAACAACATACGTCGTTCCTTTTGTCATCGGTATGTTACTTGCCCGAGATTCGATCGTCGGTATCCAATACCTAGTTCAATCTCGTTACCGGCAAGTCTCTTTACTCGTTCCGTAATACATCATCCCGCAACTAACTCATTAGTTGCAATGCTTGCAAGGCTTATGTGATGTGCATTACCGAGAAGGCCCTGAGATACCTCTCCGACATTCGGAGTGACAAATCCTAATGTTGAAATACGCCAACCCAACAAATACTTTCGGAGACACCTGTAGAGCACCTTTATAATCACCCAGTTACGTTGTGACGTTTGGTAGCACACAAAGTGTTCCTACGGTAAATGGGAGTTGCATAATCTCATAGTCATAGGAGCATGTATAAGTCATGGATAAAAGCAATAGCAACATACTAAACGATCGGGTGCTAAGCTAATGGAATGGGTCATGTCAATTAGATCATTCAACTAATGATGTGATCCCGTTAATCAAATAACAACTCTTTGTTCATGGTTAGGAAACATAAACATCTTTGATTAACGAGCTAGTCAAGTAGAGGCATACTAGTGACACTCTGTTTGTCTATGTATTCACACATGTATTATGTTTCCGGTTAATACAATTCTAGCATGAATAATAAACATTTATCATGATATAAGGAAATAAATAATAACTTTATTATTGCCTCTAGGGCATATTTCCTTCAGGAGTCGGCCTTCTCGTGGCCGGTTTCTTGGAGCCGGCCCTCCCGCGGCCTTCTTCATGATGGTTATGGCCGAGCCGCCTTCCGATAGCCGGCCTGAGAGGCAGCCGGCAGGGGGAAGGCGGCCCCACGTCTTGGTTTCTTGGAGGCCGGATCGACTCGTGTTTTTTTCTGAAGTGCCAAGGGGAGCCGGCTAGGCTACCCGTGGTCATTTACCCGACAGTAGTCCCCGAAGATGGTCACGCTTCAAGGTCGACAAGGGGGACGAGAAGCTCGGTCAGCTTCCTATCTTGAGGAGTCGGCAGCTGGGAGCCGGCCTTGCTTATGCACGCCGCCTTGGGTGGGCGCCGTGGCCTCGTCAACGAGAATGTGGGCCAACTTGTGCGCTGACCGCGCGCCTCCCCGCCTGTCACGTGGCAGAAAAGGCCTGCCATGGCGCGTGCGCGACGGGACGTCGCCGCAGGCCCGGGCCCGCCACTCCTGGCCTCGGCCCAGGCGCGGATCTTCTGCGGCCCAAGGTGGGCTGTTTGCCTTCCGGCGGCGGTTTTGCCACGCCGTCAAGGTGCAGTTATAGCGGGACGTGGGGGAGTGGGCGCAGTTAATCCCACGTCCCCCACACCATGCCTCCTCGGCTCCGCCGCGAGGGTCTATAAGTAGGGGGAGGAGAGGGAGCGGCAAAGGCTCGCACGCTCTCCCTCGCTCCAACCTTTCTCTTCTTCCATCCTTGCTTTCTCCGCCGCCGCAGAGCCTCATCGCCGCGCCGTTCCGCCGTCGGGCCTCCCGGTTCGCGGTTGCCCCGCTGCAGCAGGGTCGCATGCGCCTCCGCCGCCACCGCATCTTGCTCCTCACCGCACCGCTCCAATGACGCTGTCGAGCTCGTGGGACGGCTCCAACGTCCTCGACGAGCACATAGAGTTCCTCCGCCGGACGCGGCGTCTGCCCGGCGAGAACTACGTGCGGGTCCGGCGCGCGCCAGAGAGGGAGATCTCGCCGGCACAGGAGGAGGGCGAGCGGGTGGTCTTCCGCTCGCAGTGCATACGCGGCTTCGGCCTCCCGGAGAGCAGATTCCTCCACTCCTTCCTCGAATTCTACCACCTTCAGCCGCATCATCTCACCCCCAACGCCGTGATGCTGCTGTCGGCCTTCGTCACCCTCTGTGAGGGTTTTCTTGGCGTTCTCCCCACCCTGGAGCTCTGGGGAGAGTTCTTCCAAAGCAAGCTCGGCACCGTCATCGCGGGCGTGCCCGTCCCATGTGGAGCTTTCATCGCCATGAGGCGGACAGGCGAGAACAATCCGTTCCCGTCCATCCCGCTGATCCAGTTGGTGAAGCTCTGGCAGAAATCCTACTTCTATGTGAGGAACGTCGCCCCGCAAGGCGACTTTGTCAACCTATCGGCTTACGTAGCCGGCCCGCTGGCTATGAGGCCACCCTCATGGAGCTACCGGGCCAGGACGCTGTCCCAGGCCGGGAACGCCGCCATCGCCCGACTCCGGGTGATGGTCCAGTCGGAGGGCCTGGTCGGAGCCGACCTGGTGGCCGCCTTCGTGGAGCGTCGGGTACTTCCGCTCCAAGGTCGGCCGCAGATGATCTGCCAGATGAGCGACCGCTTCGACCCATGCCGGCTGAGCACCAGGGAGATGCCTCATGCCGAGGTGTCCTACCTGGTGAACTACATCGCCAACTGCAAGCTCGCCGAGGATTGGCGATTCGGCAAGGAGCCGTACTCTCGCGCCAACCCTCCGCCTGCCATTAGTATTTCTTCTTTCCTTCCTTTGGTGTTGCTGGCTTCGATACGACCGGCCTCTGATCAGCCGCCTTGTTTTCTGCAGAATCCCCTACTTCCGCCGGCGGCGGGGGCCGCGGGGGCAGAGCGCCAGTTCCTCCCCGACCGCACGGTGGATGACGTCGATGATCCGGATCTTGGGGCGGCCGCCATGGAAGATGCCGCCTTGGGGGAAGGCGGCGAGGCAGGCGGCGCGGGGCTCGGAGCCGGCCTCGAGGGCTGGGCGGACGACGATGAGGTCGAAGCCGTCCCGCACCACCAGCCGGTGCTGGATCTTCAAGGCGCGGGCCCTTCTGACGCGCTGGCCGCCCGTGGTGCCGCACCGAAGCGCCGGGCCGTGTCGACCTACTTCGGCAGCTGGCTAAAGAAGCCCAGGGGCACCGCCGCGACAACCAAGTGGGATGAGGCGGCCGCGAAGGCGGCCCGCTTTCAGAAGGTCGTGAAATGGCTGCAGGCGGTTTCGGCGTAAGTGTTAATCGTCTTGTATTCTTGTCGTGTTCTTTGATTGGAGTTCTTCTAAATTCTTTCTTGGTTGACCGGCCAGGGCGCCGCTTTCCCTTGAACGGGGTCCTGCCGGCTCCGTGATAGAATCAGCCGGAGGGTCTTCGAGCTCCCGCCGCGTGGAACCCCACGCCGACCTCATGGAGGCTACAGAGCGGAATGCGCAGGAGGCGCGGGAGGAGCGGGAAGCGTCGGAGCGAAGGGCCGCCCAGGCGGGGAAGGAGCAGGCCGACGCGGCGGCCAAGGCCCAGGCGGAGGCGACGACCGCGGAGAGGGAGGCGGAGGCCTCGCGCAACTAGCCTCCACAGCTCGTCATTCCTCTCCGCAGCGTGGCTCCCGGCGTCCCCGTGCCTCCGCCAGAGGAAGCCAACCGCGGCCGGTCGGGGGCGGAGCGGAGGGAGGATGATGTGATTGTCTTGGAGGAGGTGTCGCGGACGGTGCCGACTGGGGCGGGCCAGAGCGGTCAGCCGGCCGCGGCGCCGGTGCAGCCGGCTGGGAGCGAGCCGGCAGCAGGAGCCGGCCTGGTGGTGCAGCCGTCATCACGCCGGCGCGCGGGGGAAGCTGCCCCCGTGCCGGAGCCGGACAGAGCTGCGAGCGCCAACCGGACGGCAGAGGCCCTGGAGGCGGCCAGCTCCAGCACGTCCGAGTGGGAGCCCAGCAGGGGGACGGCCGAGCTGAATGCGGCGGCCCAGGAGGTCCGGAGCCGGTTTCAGGCTCACGCTACCGCGCTGCAGCGATATACCCGAGATTTCCTTGCGACGCGGGCCGTCGTCCGGGTGAGTCTTCTGGCCTTGGTTGTTTTGCTTTCTTTCGATTTCTTCTGTGGGGGCGCGTCAGCGCACCCACTGGGTGTAGTCCCCGAGTTCCGAGTCAGCTGCTGAGCAGGCGGCTGGGAACTTACTAGGTCCTGACAGTCGTCTTATTCCTGCGTCCTGTCTGATCTTCCAGGAGTACCATAACCAGAGCACAGCCGCCTTCGACTCCCAGGCTCAGGAGCTGCGCCAGAAGAGCGAGGATCTGTCCGACAGCCGAAGTACATGCTCTGTTTTGTTCATATCCTATGGGGGCGCGTCAGCGCACCCACTGGGTGTAGTCCCCGAGATTCGGGCCGACTGCTGAGTAGTCGGGTCAGATCTTCCCCAACGACTTCTTCCCTATTGTTTCTTCCTTTGTCTTCATGCTTGCAGGGGCCAATGCCGACTTGAGGGAGCAGCTCGGCGGGGCCCAGACCGCCCTTCGCGCCAAAGTGATAGACATCCCTCTAATCCTCTAGGTGATCACGTGATCCAAATCAACTAAACCATAACCGATCATCACGTGATATGGAGTAGTTTTCAATGGTGAACATCTTTATGTTGATCATATCTACTATATGATTCACGCTCGACCTTTCGGTCTCTGTGTTCTGAGGTCATATCTTATATGCATAGCTCGTCAAGTATAACCTGAGTATTCCGCGTGTGCAACTGTTTTGCACCCGTTGTATTTGAACGTAGAGCCTATCACACCCGATCATCACGTGGTGTCTCAGCACGAAGAACTTTTGCAACGGTGCATACTCAGGGAGAACACTTCTTGATAATTTAGTGAGAGATCATCTTATAATGCTACCGTCAATGAAAGCAAGATAAGATGCATAAAAAGATGAACATCACATGCAATCAATATAAGTGATATGATATGGTCATCATCATCTTGTGCTTGTGATCTCCATCTCCGAAGCACCGTCATGATCACCATCGTCACCGGCGTGACACCTTGATCTCCATCATAGCATCGTTGTCGTCTCGCCAATCTTATGCTTCCACGACTATCACTACCGCTTAGTAATAAAGTAAAGCATTACATCGCGATTGCCTTGCATACAATAAAGCGACAACCATATGGCTCCTGCCAGTTGCCGATAACTCGATTACAAAACATGATCATCTCATACAATAAAATTTAGCATCATGTCTTGACCATATCACATCACAACATGCCCTGCAAAAACAAGTTAGACGTCCTCTACTTTGTTGTTGCAAGTTTTACGTGGCTGCTACGGGCTTAAGCAAGAACTCATCTTACCTACGCATCAAAACCACAACGATAGTTTGTCAAATAGACTCCGTTTTAACCTTCTCAAGGACCGAGCGTAGCCACACTCGGTTCAACTAAAGTTGGAGAGACAGTCTTCCGCAAGCCATCTATGTGCAAAGCACGTCGAGGGAACCGGTCTCGCTTAAGCGTACGCGTAAGGTTGGTCCGGATCGTCTCGTCCAACAATACCGCTGAACCAAAGTATGACATGCTGGTAGGCAGTATGACTTGTATCGTCCACAACTTACTTGTGTTCTACTCGTGCAAATAACATCAAACCATAAAAACCTAGGCTCGGATGCCACTGTTGGGGAACGTAGTAATTTCAAAAAATTTCCTACGCACACGCAAGATCATGGTGATGCATAGCAACGAGAGGGGAGAGTGTTGTCTACATACCCTTGTAGACTTTGACTTAACGTAGAGGAAGTAGTCGTACGTTCTCCTCACGGTCCGACCGATCACAGCACCGTTACTCCGGCACCTCCGAGTTCTTGGCACACGTTCAGCTCGATGACGATCCCCGGGCTCCGATCCAGCAAAGCGTCGGGGAAGAGTTCCGTCAGCACGACGGCGTGGTGACGATCTTGATGTGTTACCGGCGCAGGGCTTCGCCTAAGCACTGCAACGATATGACCGAGGTGGAATTTTGTGGAAGGGGCACCGCACACGGCTAAGGAACGATCCGTAGATCAACTTGTGTGTTCTAGGGTGCTCCCCTGCCCCCGTATATAAAGGATCCAAGGGGGAGGGGCTGGCCGGCCAAGGGGTGGCGCGCCAGGCAGTCCTACTCCCTCCGGGAGTAGGATTCCCCCCCCAATCCTAGTTGGAATAGGATTCCTCAAGGGGGGAAAGAGAGAGAGGGGGGCCGGCCACCTTCTCCTAGTCCTAATAGGACTAGGGAAGGGGGGAGGCGCGCGGCCACTAGGGCTGCCCCTTTCTGCTTTCCACTAAGGCCCATGAAGGCCCATATCGCTCCCGGGGGGGTTCCGGTAACCCACCCGGTATTCCGGTAAAATCCTGATTTCACCTGGAACACTTCCGATGTCCAAACATAGGCTTCCAATATATCAATCTTTATGTCTCGACCATTTCGAGACTCCTCGTCATGTCCGTGATCACATCCGGGACTCCGAACTCCTTCGGTACATCAAAATGCATAAACTCATAATAACTGTCATCGTAACGTTAAGCGTGCGGACCCTACGGTTCGAGAACAATGTAGACATGACCGAGACACGTCTCCGGTCAATAACCAATAGCGGGACCTGGATGCCCATATTGGCTCCTACATATTCTACGAAGATCTTTATCGGTCAGACCGCATAACAACATACGTTGTTCCCTTTGTCATCGGTATGTTACTTGTCCGAGATTCGATCGTCAGTATCCAATACTTAGTTCAATCTCGTTACCAGCAAGTCTCTTTACTCGTTCCGTAATACATCATCCCGCAACTAACTCATTAGTTGCAATGCTTGCAAGGCTTAAGTGATGTGCATTACCGAGAGGGCCCAGAGATACCTCTCCGACAATCGGAGTGACAAATCCTAATCTCAAAATACGCCAACCCAACATCTACCATTGGAGACACCTGTAATACTCCTTTATAATCACCCAGTTACATTGTGACGTTTGGTAGTACCCAAAGTGTTCCTCTGGCAAACGGGAGTTGCATAATCTCATAGTCATAGGAACATGTATAAGTCATGAATAAAGCAATAGCAACATACTAAACGATCGGGTGCTAAGCTAATATAATGGGTCATGTCAATCAGATCATTCAACCAATGATGTGACCTCGTTAATCAAATAACAACTCTTTGTTCATGGTTAGGAAACATAACCATCTTTGATTAACGAGCTAGTCTAGTAGAGGCATACTAGTGACACTTTGTTTGTCTATGTATTCACACATGCATTATGTTTCCGGTTAATACAATTCTAGCATGAATAATAAACCTTTATCATGATATAAGGAAATAAATAATAACTTTATTATTGCCTCTAGGGCATATTTCCTTCAGCATCAGGAATCTCCTTGTACATGCTAGCCATTGAGTTGTGATCCTTCTTCTTCTTGGCATAGACATCCAATTCATCTTCATTCTCCTCAGGAGCATTGATCAATTTAGCCCATCTTCAACTGTTGACTGGTACCTAGTACCTTCAGACATCCAGATAATCCTTCCATCTGGGTAGAAATGAGATGTGGAGTAGAACTGCATAATAAGCTCATCATTCCACTTTGTGAGCTTCTGCCCAACAAAGTCCTCTACTCCATAAGACTCGAAACTGTCATAGACTCCGGGATAGTGTTCTTCATTTTCCTTGATGTATTTCCAGTCCACACATCTCATATCACAGACTATAGGCTTCTTGTCAAGCAGAATTGTCTCATAGAAGTCCTGCTGTTCCTTTGTATGGAACCTGCAGTCCACAGCAGTCCTTCTCCTGGTGGCATATGGATCTGACTCTCTCCATAGTCTCAATCCTGAATCCTTTATGATTTTCATGTTCTCAGCTACTGGATGAGCATCGTTGTGATCTGGAATTTTGGGCTTCAACTTCCTCAAGACCTGTGACTCATCATCATCTTCTTCTAAAGCAACTTCAGGCACTGGGGCCTTGTTCTTCTCCACAGCTGGAATATTCCTTGTACTCCTCTTGGGTGCAGTTTTGGGTTTTGGAGCAACTGCTGGGAGCTTCTTTGGGCTTTGATGGAGCAGCCCCTGATCTTATAGCATCTCCCATAAGCTTTTGAGCTTTAGGAGCTGGTGCAGCAACCTCTTCCTCTTCCTCTTCAGAATCTCTCATCATTGAAGGTTTACCAATAACTCTAGCAATGGTCTTCTTGACCCTTTCACTACTAGAAAAACCGCTACTAATGGCGCACCTAATTTGGCCATTAATGGCGCATCACCGGTGCGCCATTACTAGCACGCCATTAGTAATTTTTACTAATGGCACACCACTAGTGCGCCATTAGTATCTGGTATACTAATGGCGCACCACTGGTGCGCCATTAGTATAGGCCACGGTGCGCCATTAGTATGCCTCCCAGGGCCATGTATACCCAGGTGCTTTGGCATACTAATGGCGCATGACAACGAGATGCGCCATTAGTATAGGCCACCGGTGCGCCATTAGTATAGGCCACGGTGCGCCATTAGTATTTTTGAATTTTGAAGGCGGGAAAATAGTAGTGGCGCACCGTCTAACCCCCACCGTGCGTCATTGCTATTTTTGAATTTGGAATTTGGATCTGGATCGTGATTTTTTGCCCATTTTTTGCTAGTTTTTTTTGCTCGTTTTTTGGCACGATATTATTTCAAATTTTGTTCCTGTTTTTGGATTTTGTACGTTCTTTTGCCGTGTTCTTTTGCCGGAGAGGAGTTCGCCGGAGAGGAGGAGGAGGAGGTCACCGGAGAGGCGCTCGCCTACATCGCCGGAGAGGAGGAGGAGGTCACCGGAGAGGAGTTCACCGAAGCATCGGAGAGGAGGAAGGAGAAACCATGAGGGAATGGGAGGAGAGGAGGGAGGAGGAGCTCACCGGAGAGGAGGGAGGAGAAACTGTGAGGGGAGGGGAGGGGAGGAGAGGAGGGAGGAGGAGGTTCCCAGAGAGGAGGAGGTCGCCGGAGAGGAGGAGGAGGTCGCCGGAGAGGAGGAGGAGGAGGTCGCCGGAGAGGAGGACGGTAGTATGGTGGAGGAGAGAAGGGAAGATGGAGTGGAGGAGAGGAGATGGAGTGGAGGAGAAGGAGTGGAGGGGAGGAGATGGAGTGGAGGAGAGGTGGAGTGGAGGAGGTGCGCCCAGCCATATATACGACATACTAATGGCGCACCGTTGGCAGGTGCGCCATTAGTAACTTTTTTTTATTTTTTTGATTTATTTTGAATTTTGAAGGTGGGAAGATACTAATGGCGCACCGTGGGCAGGTGCGCCATTAGTAACTTTTTTTTTATTTTTTTGACTTTTTTTGAATTTTGAAGGCGGGAAGATACTAATGGCGCACCATGGGCAGGTGCGCCATTAGTAATTTTTTTGACTTATTTTGAATTTTGAAGGCGGGAAGATAGTAATGGCGCACCATGGGTAGGTGCGCCATTAGTAAGTTTGAATTTTTTTGAATTTTTTTGCCTCTCCAGATCTTAAAAGCCCCGTAACTTTTTTTCTGTTAGGTTTTTGGGGATTTTAAAAATGTTTAACAGGGTTCCCCCAGTTAAATTTGGATGTAACTTTTCGAGTAGATGATTTTTCATATAAAAAACTTTTTCATCCGAGTTAGTATGCAAAAGTTATGCCCATTTTTTACAAATTCTCGAGAGATTTTGCAAATGAAGTCGAAATTCATATTTGCAAATTTTCCCAACAACTAGACCACATATCACATGGGAAACTTATTTTCTTTTATTTTTTTGACATTTTCATCATTTTCTTTTATTTTTTTTAAAACTAAAAAGGCGATCCACGGGGGGGGGGGGGGGTGCATTCGGTGGAAGTGCTGGCCAAGTTACTAATGGCGCACCGTGGCATGGTGCGCCATTACTAGTTCAACTATTAATGGCGCACCACTCCCACGGTGCGCCATTAGTAGAATTGAAAAAAATTTAAAAAATTTCAAACAATTTTTTTTTACTAATGGCGCACCGTGGATGTGGTGCGCCATTACTAGTTCAACTAGTAATGGCGCACCACTCCCACGGTGCGCCATTAGTAGTTTTGGAAAAATTTTAATTTTTTTTACTAATGGCGCACCGTGAATGTGGTGCGCCATTAGTATTTGGACACTAATGGCGTACCAACACATGGTGCGCCATTAGTATATAGTAATGGCGCACCACATGTCTGGTGTGCCATTAGTGTCAGTTTCATCTATAGCCCTTTTTCTAGTAGTGTTTCTTTCCTCTTCTTGCCATCTCCAGTTTCCTTGGGTTCAAGAGTGAACTCCATTGTTTTTCCTGTGGCAACTTTCCTTAGCTTAGACATTGGCTGTCTCCTTGCTGGCACCTTAGTCTTCAGACCTGGCTTTGTTGCAGCAGTTGTGCCATATTCCTTCTTCGACACTTTCTTCTTTGAGGTGGCCTCTTCCTCAACAGCCACATAGTCCTCATCCTCAGAATCTGAGGTTCTCTTCTTTCTGGCCCTGGTGGCTGCCTTAAGCAAGTTGCTGGGTGTGCTCCTGCTTCCATCATCAGAGCTGCTAGAGGGACTAGTGCCCTCACTCATGTGAACTTGCTCCTCAAACTTGTTCTGACTGTCACTCCGATCTGACATGATGCAAACACTGACAGCAGACCCTGTGAATAGATTATAGATGAGGTAGATGGGATGAGCATCACAAAGTACAGATGTTTTTGCAAAAGAGTGAGTCAAAAACTTAGTTTTAGTTTTCCACAGAAAGCATTTTAGATCTACCGATTTGTAAACTCAGTGATACTGAAGAAGCTTTTGGAACCTAAACTAGTGAACTCGGTCAGACCGAGTCACAGTTCGGTGGCACCGAGACTGCTAGGGTTTCACAAAGAATTGAAATTGGTCACACCGATTTGCAATTCTCGGTTAGACCGAGAATCACATGTGCACTGGCCTTAGCCAAATCGGTGGAACCGATTTCAACAACTCGGTCGGTCTGAGATGGTTTCGGCGGAAACCTAACCCTAAATTTTCAATCCACAACTAAACTACGGAGTGATTTTGTTGGATAGAGTGATCTCAATCGTGGCAAGATACATGGCAAAACAATGTGCTAGGAATCGGAGTGAGATTAGCACAAAGATCAATTCCATACCCTAAGTGCGGCGATGGACCTGCTACGGCAGCAACGACGGAGTCGATTTCCGTTGTCGGTGGCGGAGACCAGCGGCGGGAGGCAGCTGGCGATGAGGAGGACGATCCGGAGACCCAGGGAGGCAGAGCAGGCTGAGCGCGGGCGAAGGGGTTCGGAAAATTTTCCAAATTTTGGCCCGGGGAGCGTGGAACAACTCGGTGGCATCGAGATGCATAACTTCAAGCAGTTACTGCAACTTGGTGTGACCGAAAAGTTCAAATCGGTTGTACCGAGATTGAAAACCTAGATCGACTTAGTGATCTCGGTATGACCGAAATGGATGAATCGGTCAGACCAAAACGCACAAAGAAGTTTTGGAAGTTTAAGTCTATGACGAATCGGGGACTCCGAGTGCTCCTCACACAGAGTGGTTCGAATCTGACTTGATATAGCATGAATAGAGTTTGAGACAAGAAGAGCATAGATAGCTAGAGAAGGTTCTTAGGCATTCTTGTCCATTCACTTGGCAAAAGAAAAGGAACCAATCAATCAAAACAACAAGTGGATGTCCTCGAATGAGTAAATTATGCAACCAACATGCTCACACAATAAAATGGCAAATGAAATATGTGGCAAAGCATGCACAACCAATTCTAGCATCTATCAAGCAATTAGCGATGACTAAGTCATCTATGTATGAGTATATTGACTTAGGAGTCAAGTGAGAACATTTGATCATAGGTCATACTCATCGTTTAAGCACAAGTGGGGTTACCACTTTTACAGAAAGCATTGTTGTGTTCACATCATTAGAGTTGCTTTAGCTCAATTCTTAGAGTAAAGCTCCCCGTAGATGTGAGATCCCCCCTAAGAGGGATGAACTAACCTTGGGTTTTGCCGATGATGACTTCATGTAGGTGTTCAAGATGTGGATGCCCAATGTTGATGTAGGTCATTGGGAGCAATCCTTTGGAGTGAGTTGCACTTTCACTACCTACACGGGTTAGTCCCACAAGGAACAAACAAGGATATCCATACACATAGAGTGATGCACACACAAGATGATGTCTATGAAAGCATTAGGTTACCTTGTCCCTTGTCTTACCAACAAGAGGGTTTGTGACTCCTTGAACTAGTGCAAGATGTGGAAGTTGATTGCACTTGTTCTTGCCAAAATGATAAGAGTGAAGTATGTTGGCAGAGTCACCCTCAAGAACTCTCTAGTTCTTCTTCTTCTGGATCCACACCATTTTGATGGGAATCCTCGGAGTTGTAGTTGTACTTGATCAAGTAGAACTTGATGTAGTCTTGGGAACCCACTTGACCAAGGCCTTAGGTGCTTCTTCAAATGCATCAATTTCCTCTTGAAGCTTATCCTTGCCTTTTTTCTTGTGGTCTTGTGGTGGAAGATCATCTTGAGCTTGTGTCCCTTTGAAAGAAGTAGGATCATACTTCTCTTATTGATGAACAAACTTCGTCTTGGGGTATTGATCTTCTTCCCACTCAACTCCATTGGCATTGAACATTCGTTCAAAACCAACACCTTGGTTCTTCCGATGCCTTCCTTGCTTGTGTACAATTTCCTCGAATTGCTTACTCCCGGCAAGGCTCTTGTAAACATCTTTCTCTATGATTCCCTTCAATAAGTTATTTTCTTGCTCAAGTGTAACTTGTCTAAGAGAATCATTAGTGGAATCAAGAGAACTACTAGAAGCAACAACATTGGATTTAGCATGATTATTGTTACTACTAGAGGAAGAATCTGTCTTGTTCTTGTTACTAGACTTGACTTGAGGCATGTAAGTGGATAAGAGTAAACGCTTGGCAATGTAAGAAGAACTTTTCTTGCGAAGATCATCATTGATTGCCTTTAAGAACTCATGCTCTTGCTCAAGGTTGAGCTTTTCAAACCGTAATTTCTCATGAGTCCTTACAAGTTCTCGATGTTCTCCTAAGATAGTTTCATGAGCTAACTTAAGAGTGTTTAGTTCTTTAGTTAGAGACTCAATCTTCTCCTTATCATTGTCATTCGTTTTATCTTGATTAGCATGATTAATTGACGTTTCATTATATTATTCATCACTAGAGTTGTCAACAAGTAAATCATCATCACCTAACAAGTCATCTTCATCACTATTGAAATCAACATACTCGAGATGTGTTACCTTTGGACCTTTGGCCATGAAGCATCTTCCAATTCCTTCATTTGGTGAGTCAAATATGTCGTAGGAGTTGGTTGACACAAGTGCTAGACCGGCAACACCTTTATCTTGAGTATATTCAGAGTCGGAGTGATAGCTTCTCTCGGAGTGATTGTCGGAGTCGGAGCCGGATACCCATTCACCAACATGAGCTTGATGCCTTCATTTTGTGTAGCTCCTTGATGACTTTTCCTTCCTTTCCGAATCCTTGCTTCTCCGGGATGTTCTTCGTTCATGACGATCATCTCTACTCCTTCTCTCTCTTGATGGTTATTCTTCTCTTCTACTCCTTCTTTTTGGAGAATCTTCTCTTCTCTTGTAGGGTGCCGTACACTCATTGGAATAGTGACGGGTCTTCCACAATTGTATCAGTTTCGCTCTCGACTAGAAGATCTTTTGTCATTGTAGGACCTTGACTTGGAAGTTCTCTCTTTGCTTCTACTCTTGTAGAACTTGTTGAAGTTCTTCACCATTAGACTCAATTCTTCATTGAAGGTTTGTTTCTCACTTGATGATGTGGGAGCTTCACATGAGGCTTTGTAAGTACCACTTTACTTGTTATGGAGCTCCTCCTTATCCTTGAGTGACATCTCATGAGCAACAATTCTTCCAATGACTTCCGTTGGCTTGAGATATTTGTAATTGGGCATCATTTGGATCAATGTGCATACGGTATCATATTTTCTGCTCTTAGGATCTTCTTGATGATGAATTCGTCGGTCATCTCTTCACTTCCTAAGCCGGTGATCTCATTTGTGATAAGACCAAGCCTAGAGTACATTTCAGCGACACCTTCACCATCCTTCATTTTGAACTTGTCAAGCTGACTTTGAAGCACATCCAACTTGGATTCCTTGACGGAGTCGGTACCTTCGTGCATATCAATCAAGGTATCCCAAATTTCCTTTGCATTCTCAAGGCGGATAATTTTGTTGAATTCTTCGGGGCACAATACATTGAAGAGGATGTCACAAGCTTGAGCATTGTATTGCAGTATCTTCAACTCTTCCGCGGTGGTTCGGTTTTTTCCCATCAAAGAATTCACCTTGCAAGCCAATACACACAATAGCCCAAACGGTGGGGTTATGTCCAAGAATATGCATTTTCATCTTATGCTCCCAACTAGCAAAATTAGTACCATCAAAGTAAGGACCTCTACGGTGGTAATTACCCTCGCTAGACGCCATACTCTCCTAGGTTGTGAAACCAAGGCTATGACTACCAAAAGCTATGGAAATCAAAGCAAATGGAGATCAAAGCTCTGATACCACTTGTAGGATCGAAAGTATGTCTAGAGGGGGGGGGGTGATTAGACTACTTGACCAAATAAAAATCTATCCTTTTCCCAATTTTAGTCCTTGGTAGATTTTAGCAACTTTGGACAAGTCAAGCAATCTTAACACAATTCAAACAAGCATGCAAAGAGTATATGAGCAGCGGAAAGTAAAGCATGCAACTTGCAAGAATGTAAAGGGAAGGGTTTGGAGGATTCAAACACAATTGGAGACATGGATGTTTTTGTCGTGGTTCCGATAGGTGGTGCTATCGTACATCTACATTGATGGAGACTTCTACCCACGAAGGGTAACCGTTCTGCGAGTCCACGGAGGGATCCACCCACGAAGGGTCCACGAAGAAGCAACCTTGTCTATCCCACCATGGACGTCGCCCACGAAGGACTTGCCTCACTAGCGGTAGATCTTCACGAAGTAGGCGATCTCCTTGCCCTTACAAACTCCTTGGTTCAACTCCCACTACAAAAAAAAGACACATCCGTGACATTTTGGGCCGAACGAAATTTTTTTCTGTCATACATATGACACTTCTATGACGATAATTGTGACAAAACCCGGTATCATCATAGATGTGGTGGGCTCCTACTTCTATGAAAAAAAATCATGATAGAAAATGGGCTTTTCATCCTGGGCGGGCCGGAGACGCAGCTGCATGACATTCTTTGGGCCGTCCATGATGGAAAAAACCGTGGTAGAAGCGAGGGGGAGGAAAATTTCGGGGAGTTCCCGGTTACGGTTGGAGGTCGGGGACCGAGCGATGCGCGTTTCTCTCGTACACATACGCGCGTGTGTGCGAGGCATTGGCTCTAACTGAACCCAAGTGAGGCGTTGGGCTCTAACTGGACCCGAGCGATTGCACTGTAGGCTATGCGTTACTGAACCCGAGCGATCGATCGATGGCTGTTAACTGAACCCGATCGAGCGATTCCTTCGCTACTACTGCTAACTGAAACCGATCGATGCTGCCTCTGGATGAACAGTGAGCATTGCGGAGAGGGGGGGGGGGTTTGGATGAATAGTTCCCGGTGGGGGTGGATGAACAGGACCCCGTGGTGTTGCCTCTGGATGAACAGGACCCCGATCGATCGAGCCGGTTGGGGCTGGATGAACAGGACCCCGTGGAGGGGTGGATGAACAGGACCACCCCGTGGAGGGCAGGATGAACTGTAGACGGTGGAGGGGTGCCCGTGGAGGGGTGGTTGAACATGACCCCGTGGTGTGGAGGGGTGGTTGAACAGTAGCCAGTGGAGTAGCACGCGGTGGAGGCTGGATGAACAGGAGCCCGTGGAGGCTGGAGGAGGTCGACGGTGGATGAACAGTAGCTCGTGGAGGCTGGAGGGGGTCGACGGTGGAGATGAACAATATCTCGTGGAGTCCCGTTTTGCGGTATGCCACACCCCTCCCGATGAATAGCACCCCCGTTTCGACCGTAGCGCTCCAACACAAGTCCGTTTCCTCCGTTTTGCGGTACGCCACACCCCTCCCGATCAACAGGACCCCTGTTTCGACCGTAGGAGGTCCGTTTCCTCCATTTTGCGGTACGCCACACACCTCCCGATGAACAGGATCCTGTTTCGAATGTGGCCAGTCGAACACAAGGCCGTTTCCTCCATTCTGCGGTACGCCAGGCCTCGTTTCCATCGCCTCTTACGTCCTTGCCCTCCTGATGAACACGACCACGCATTCCGTTCCGACCCAGCCGCGTTGCCTCCGATGAACACGACGCATTCCGTTGCCTCCCCATGAACACGACGACGACGCTGTTTCTCCTTTCCGACCCAGCCATGTACACGAGCCCTGGCCGTACGTATGCGCGAGTAGGCGTTCGGGACCCCGCCCGTATGTACACATACGTGGCCGTATTTTCTTTCTTGCACCCTGGCCGCTGTACATACGTGTACATGCTACGTGCGCGCCTCTACTACGACACGTACGCGCCTCTACATCAACCAGTATGTACGTACACGTTCGCGACCAGAATGACAACGCTACGTATGCTTCAACCAGGTGGGTCCCGACTGTCAGGCACTTCCTTGCCTGCGAAGATGTAGCTGGTGGGTCCCAGCAGTCAGGGGGGCGAAATACGGTGGCCCGTATGGTGGGTCCCTGCTGTCAGGTGGAGGAATAATTATTTTGCACGTAGTAAGGAGGCACTTCCTTGCTGCAGCCGTGGACCCAGCTGTTAGCCTCTCCACGTACAGTCCACGTCCGATGGAAGCCGTTCTTTGACCACGTTGAAAACGCCGCGCCGAGCGAACCAGGGCGGTGGACGACGGCGAGGCCTAGGAAGGGGACGACGCGGAGCCGGGGAAGACACGGCAGTGGATGCCCACGCGTAGAGGAGTATGAAGGTTCACTGGTTCGCTGCGGTGTGAGGCTGTCATCACCGCAGAATACAGGGGGTGTGGGTGAGTAGAGGGATGGCCTGGCTAGCGGTGGGAGTAGTAGGGGGCGGTGAGGCCTCCACCGCATCGCAGCCGGCCACGGGAGGCAGGAGCACGAGGCACGACCGACGCTGGTTTGGGCGGCTGGAGCAAGAAGACCAGAGGTTGAAGAAGCACTACGGCTGTTGGATGGACATCGTACGGTCACTGGAGCTAGAATCGTGCATATTGACTAAGTTGACAAAGCCCTCCGTCCCCATCAACTTAGTAGGCCCACAAGTCAGCCTCCCACCAAGGTGGGTCCCAGCTAGCAGTGGTATTCATTTTTTTTGTGTAATAAGGAGGCACTTCCTTGCGTGCGAAGATATAGCTGGTGGGTCCGAGCTGTCAGCGGCGGTAACGTTTTTTTCGCGAAATACAGAGGCCCTTTCGGTGGGTCCCTGATGTCAGGTGGAGGAATCATTATTTTGCGCGTAATAAGGAGGCATTTCCTTGCGTGCGGCCATGGACCCAGTTGTTGGCCTCTCCACGTAAAGTCCACTTCAGATGCATGTCGGTCATTGACCACATTGACCAGGCCGCGCCGAGAGCACCAGGGCGGTGGATAATGCCGAGGCCTAGGAAGGGAATGACACGAAGGCAGGGAAGACTCGGCAGTTGTTTTTGTTTCCCACGCGGAGGGGAGTATGACTGTACGAGGCCTCGCCGTCGCCGGAGAATAACAACAGGTGTGAGTGAGTAGAGGGATGGCTAGGCTAGCGATGGGAGTACAGTGGGGTGGTGAGGCCTGCGCGGCAGCAGAGCCGGCCGCAGGGAGGAGGGAGCAGGCAGTCCCACTGGTGCCTGTTTGAGCGGCTGGAGCAGGAAGAGCAGAGATTGAAGAAGCACGGCGGCCGTTGGATGGCCATCCAACAGTCACTGCTTGTGTGTCAACCTTTTTTTTAGGAAAGCCTCAAATCAGTGGGAAATAGCATACATCCCATCTGCCATTATTTCTAATAATTTACAGCCCATTTGCTCATTATTAAGGTTTTTTTGGAGCCCATATTCTTTTTGTTAGCATTATAGCCCATATTGTGGCCACGGTTAAAAAATTATACGAATTTTTGCATATTTCGGTGCGGTCCGAACTGTTTTTAATCCTGAAATTTCGACTCACATTCAAACTGATTTTAAAAATAAATTTATATTAATGTAAAATTCAACAAATTCTCCACGCATAAAAATTAATGTAATTTCAAATCTCGAAATGAAAAAAAAGATATTTGAAACTAATTGCCGGTTTGATGTGTTTTAAAAATGTACAGCCCATTTCTCATTACTGATGGGCCATTTTCTCGGCCAGCCGAAAGAAAGCTCTCCTCCTCGTCTTGAAAGATTTGCAGCCCAACAGGCCTGACAAAGCAACTTACTTGGCAAATCACAAAAAAACCGGGCTGTGGCCGTGGACCCAGCTGTCAGCCTCTCCACGTACAGTACTCTTCCAATGGAATGTCGTTGACCACGTTGACCACGCTGCGCCGAGAGCACCAAGGCGGTGGACGACGGCGAGGCCTAGGAAGGGGACGACGCGAAGCCGGGGAAGACGCGGCAGGGGATGCCCACGCGGAGAGGAGTACAAGGGTTCACTGATTCGGCTGCGGTGTGAGGCTTCCGTCACCGCAGGGTCTGGCTAGTGATGGGAGTAGTAGGGGGCGATGAGGCCTCATCGGCAGCACAGCCAGCCACTGGAGGCAGGAGCAGGCGGTCTCCCCGGCGCTGGTTTGGGTGGCTGGTGCAAGAAGAGCAGCGATTGAAGAAGCAGCAGGACCGTTTGATTCAAATCCAACGGTTACTGCTGCTAGAATCGTTTGTTGACTAAGTTGACAAGCCCTGCGTACGCGTCAACTTAGTAGGCCCACAGGTCAGCCTCCCAACCAGTGTGCCCCAGATGTCAGTGGGAGGAATCATTTTTTTTTCGCGTAATAAGGAGGCAGTTGATTGCGTGCGGCCAGGCCAGCGGAGGGAGTAGGGTGGGCCGGGGAAGCCTGCGCGGCATCACAGCGGGCCACAAGAGGAGGGAGCAGGCAGTCCCGCTGATGCTAGTTTAGGCGGCTGGAGCAGGAAGATCAGAGATTAAAGAAGCACGTCGGCCGTTGGATGGACATCCTACACTAACTGCTGCTAGAATCATGTGTTCACTGACAAAGCCTTGCGTAAACAAGTCAGCCTCGAAATCCGTGGCGTGTACAGCCCATTTGCTATTATTTATATATTTTTTTACTCATTTTCTAATTCATATGGAATTAATTGCAGCCCGTTTTCCATTTTTAGAATTGCTGGCTATTTTCTGGTCAGTACTAGGGTCAAAAAATTAACCAAATATGTGGGAAATTTTGAAAATTCGCAAATTTTTGCTGGGGAACGAAATATTCTTAATCCAAAAATTAATAGCCATCGTAAAACAAATTTAAAAATAAATTAGTACTATGTCATGTTAAATCCAATGAAATACATATAAGATATTAGTGAAGAACAAAAACAAAAAAAGAAACTTATATCCCATTTGCTATAATTTTTTTGGAATTTTCAACCCCTTTTGATATTACTTTTAACAGACATTGACCATACTCTTAAGCCAGGCCGGAATGCATCCCACCTCGTCTTGAAAGATTTGCAGCCCAGTAATTCGGAGAAAACAAATAGGCCTAGCTTGGGTATTCTTCAAAAAGAAATATTGGGCTACCTATTTTCCCAAAGAACTGGTGCATGAGCATTTAGCTTTATTTATTTATTTACTTATTTATGTTTAGGGGACCATGAGCATGTACCTAGGCCGGATTCATGTGAGATCCTCCCTTCCAGTTAATTATGGGTTTCTCTATTGGGCCTTCATCAGTGGGCTGCATGTTATCAACAAGTGGAAAATGTGTTCCGAGTTTCAAAAAATAATGTGTTCCGTACGATAAATAGTATGCGCTACGTACGGTACGGGGCACTAAAGGATCGAACCATGCAATGACTTCCAAAACATTGTGTTTGTCGTTCTAACAACACATTTATTTAACCAATAGACGAAATATACTACTGATTGTACATTGAAAACAGCAGCAGCAGCAACCAGGGCTGGGGTGCAACAAAAGCAGTAAGCAGGCCAGAAGAGTGAAGACGCAACTCTCTCTTCCAAACCAAACATCAGCCATCATTACAAAAGGGCTACCAAAAAAGAACAAGTGTATGCATCAAACTAAATAAAGTTCCTACTACACTAAGTGTACGCATCTAACTAACTGGCTCAGTTAGACGTTACTATTTATTAAGCTGTGGAGATTGGCTGACGGCTTGAACCAGATGGGTGCTTGACGGGGGAAACTCCAGCCAGCAGGTCGGAGTCTGATACTTGAGACCCTCTCTCCTACTTTGGGCTGCAGAGCATGGCGGCACATATCAGGGTATGGTGCATGCAGAGACACATGGTACGCTGTGTACACACAGTTTTGCCCGATGAATGAAACCGCGCTGCCATCATGATCCTTGCCGTCGGTTATCTCCTTTTTAATCGGATAATTCAGTCCGACAAACAGAGAGCGTGTACCAAGGCTACTTACCAGCCTCCAGTCAAAAACTCCTGAAGGCCCAGAGAAGCTGGGATCCTGCTCAAAGACCTTGTAGTGACTGTGATTGTATACCGCGAAACAACACGTCTGGTACGTGCGAACGATCATCAATCTTTCGCCGTTGTCTGCTCGAGCCAGGAACCACCTGCAACTGCCATGCCACTTTTCTTTGAAAGGTTCTGGGATTAGGAATGGTAGGGACACCAGGCGGCGTACAACATCATATCATGTTGGAGTCAAATAAAAAAGGGCTCTTGGTTTAGTTAATCTTAAGAACAACATGTTATGATCATAAATATTTTTTCAGCAAATGTTGACAGTAATATAAGCAAGCCATCATGATATCATAGGAAAGTAACATACTGCTGTAACAGCTGTTTGTAGCGATGACTGGAGTAGGCCAGCAATACGTCCAGCCATAGAAGGAGTCGACAGCGTAAATGAAGCCCTTGTGTTCAATGGCATCAGAGAACCATGGAGGATGTATGATCCTGCGATGGACGTGCAGATTTATCCACTTACCGCAGTGACCTATCAGATAGGCGAGACCGCGGTTGAAGAACGCAATTAGCCTGAAGTCTTTATAATTCGCAGATCTTGTGGGCACTTGGCAGATTACAACCTTGAGCAAATCAAACTTGGTATCATGTGTTGGAAATATGCCCTAGAGGCAATAATAAAAGCATTATTATTATATTTCCTTATTCATGATAATTGTCTTTATTCGTGCTATAATTGTGTTATCCGGAAATCGTAATACATGTGTGAATAACAGACAACAAACATGTCCCTAGTGAGCCTCTAGTTGACTAGCTCGTTGATCGATAGATAGTCATGGTTTCCTTACTATGGACATTGGATGTCATCGATAACGGGATCACATCATTAGGAGAATGATGTGATGGACAAGACCCAATCCTAAACATAGCATAAGATCGCATAGTTCGTTTGCTAGAGTTTTTCAATGTCAAGTATCCTTTCCTTAGACCATGAGATCGTGTAACTCCCGGATACCGTAGGAGTGCTTTGGGTGTGCCAAACGTCACAACGTAACTGGGTGACTATAAAGGTATACTACGGGTATCTCTGAAAGTGTCTGTTGGGTTGACATGGATCGAGACTGGGATTTGTCACTCCGCTTGACGGAGAGGTATCACCGGGCCCTCTCGGTAATGCATCATCATAATGAGCTCAGTGTGATCAAAGTGTTTGATCACGGGATCATGCATTATGATACGAGAAAAGTGACTTGCCGGTAACGATATTGAACGAAGTATTGGGATACCGACGATCGAATCTCGGGCAAGTAAAATACCGATTGACAAAGGGAATCGTATACGGGATTAATTGAATCCTTGACATCGTGGTTCATCCGATGAGATCATCGTAGAGCATGTGGGAGCCAACATGGGTATCCAGATCCCGCTGTTGGTTATTGCCCGAGAGCCATCTCGGTCATGTCTGCATGTCTCCCGAACCCGTAGGGTCTACACACTTAAGGTTCGGTGACGCTAGGGTTGTGAAGATATGTATATGCAGTAACCCGAATGTTGTTCGGAGTCCCGGATGAGATCCCGGACGTCACGAGGAGTTCCGGAATGGTCCGGAGGTAAAGAATTATATATAGGAAGTGCTATTTTGGCCATCGGGACAAGTTTCGGTGTTATCGGTATTGTACCGGGACCACCGGAGGGGTCCTGGGGGACCACCAGGTGGGGCCACCTGCCCCGGTGGGCCACATGGGCCTTAGGGGGTGCGCCTTGGCCTGCATGGGCCAAGGGGAACGAGCCCCAAAGGGGCCCATGCGCCTAGGGTTCCATCTAGGAGGAGTCCTAGTGGTGGAAGGCACCTCCTAGATGGCTTGGGGGGAGGGAAACCTCCCTGGCCGCCGCCCCCTTGGGAGATCAGATCTCCCAGGGCCGCCCCCCCCCAGGGGCCTATATAAAGGGGGGAGGGGAGGGGGGCTGCGCACCCTATGCCCTGGCGCCTCCCTCTCCCTCTCCAACACATCCTCCTCCTCCGTAAGAGCTCGGCGAAGCCCTGTCGGAGTACTGCGGCTCCACCATCACCACGCCGTCGTGCTGCTGCTGGAGTCTTCTTCCCCAACCTCTCCTTTGCCTTAATGGATCAAGAAGAAGGAGACGTTACGCTGACCATACGTGTGTTGAACGCGGAGGTGCCGTGCTTTCGGTGCTAGGATCTCCGGTGATTTGGATCACGGTGTGTACGACTACTTCATCCCCGTTCGTTGAACGCTTCCGCTCGCGATCTACAAAGTGGTATGTAGATGCAATCTCTCTCTCCCATGACTCGTTGCTAGATGAACTCATAGATGGATCTTGGTGAAACCGTAGGAAAAATTTTAATTTTCTGCAATGTTCCCCAACAGTGGCATCATGAGCTAGGTCTATGCGTAGTTCTCTATTGCATGAGTAGAACACAATTTGTTGTGGGCGTAGATGTTGTCAACTCTTCTTGCCGCTACTAGTCTTATCTTGCTTCAGCGGTATTGTGGGATGAAGCGGCCCGGACCAACCTTACACGTACGCTTACGTGAGACCGGTTCCACCGACTAACATGCACTAGTTGCATAAGGTGGATGGCGGGTGTCTGTCTCTCCCACTTTAGTTGGAGCGGATTCGATGAAAAGGGTCCTTATGAAGGGTAAATAGAAGTTGACAAATCACGTTGTCGTTTTAACGTAGGTAAGAAAACGTTCTTGCTAGAACCCTAATTCAACCACGTAAAAAAAACTTGCAACAACAATTAGAGGACGTCTAACTTGTTTTTGCAGCAAGTGCTTTGTGATATGATATGGCCAAAGTTGTGATGTATGATGAATGATCTATATGTGATGTATGAGATGTTCATGCTATTGTAATGGGAATCACGACTTGCATGTCGATGAGTATGACAACCGGCAGGAGCCATAGGAGTTGTCTTTATTTTTGTATGACCTGCGTGTCATTGAGAAACGCCATGTAAATTACTTTACTTTATTGCTAAACGCGTTAGCCATAGTAGTAGAAGTAATAGTTGGCGAGCAACTTCATGGAGACACGATGATGAAGATCATGATGATGAAGATCATGGTGTCAAGCCGGTGACAAGATGATCATGGAGCCCCAAGATGGAGATCGAAGGAGCTATGTGATATTGGCCATATCATGTCACGTTTATTATTTGATTGCATGTGATGTTTATCATGTTTTGCATCTTGTTTACTTAGAACGACGGTAGTAAATAAGATGATCCCTCATAATAATTTCAAGAAAGTGTTCCCCCTAACTGTGCACCGTTGCGACAGTTCGTTGTTTCGAAGCACCACGTGATGATCGGGTGTGATAGATTCTAACGTTCACATACAACGGGTGTAAGATAGATTTACACACGCAAAACACTTAGGTTGACTTGACGAGCCTAGCATGTACAGACATGGCCTCGGAACACAGAAGACCGAAAGGTCGAGCATGAGTCGTATAGAAGATACGATCAACATGAAGATGTTCACCGATGTTGACTAGTCCGTCTCACGTGATGATCGGACATGGCCTAGTTGACTCGGATCATGTAATACTTAGATGACTAGAAGAGGGATGTCTATCTAAGTGGGAGTTCATTAAATAATTTGATTAAATGAACTTTATTATCATGAACTTAGTCTAAAATTTTACAATATGTCTTGTAGATCAAATGGCCAACGTAGTCCTCAACTTCAACGCGTTCCTAGAGAAAACCAAGCTGAAAGACGATGGTAGCAACTATACGGACTGGGTCCGGAACCTGAGGATCATCCTCATAGCTGCCAAGAAAGATTATGTCCTACGAGCACCGCTGGGTGACGCACCTATTCTCCCTACAGAACAAGACGTTATGACCGCTTGGCAGTCACGCTGCAATGATTACTCCCTCGTTCAGTGCGGCATGCTTTACAGCTTAGAGCCGGGGCTCCAAAAGCGTTTTGAGAGACATGGAGCATATGAGATGTTCGAAGAGCTGAAAATGGTTTTCCAAGCTCATGCCCGGCTCGAGAGATATGAAGTCTCCGACAAATTCTTTAGCTGTAAGATGGAGGAAAATGGCTCTGTCAGTGAACACATACTCAAAATGTCTGGGTTGCACAACCGCTTGACTCAACTGGAAGTTAATCTCCCGGATGAAGCAGTCATTGACAGAATCCTCCAGTCGCTTCCACCTAGCTACAAGAGCTTTGTGATGAACTACAATATGCAGGGGATGGTAAAGACCATTCCTGAGGTATATGCTATGCTGAAATCAGCAGAGGTAGAAATCAAGAAGGAGCATCAAGTGTTGATGGTGAATAAAACCACTAAGTTCAAGAAGGGCAAGGGTAAAAAGAACTTCAAGAAGGACGGCAAGGAAGTTGCCGCGCCCGGTAAGCAAGTTGCCGGGAAGAAGCCAAAGCATGGACCCAAGCCCAAGACTGAGTGTTTTTATTGCAAGGGAAGTGGTCACTGGAAGCGGAACTGCCCCAAATACTTAGCGGACAAGAAGGCCGGCAAAACCAAAGGTATATGTGATATACATGTAATTGATGTGTACCTTACCAGTACCCGTAGTAGCTCTTGGGTATTTGATACCGGTGCAGTTGCTCACATTTGTAACTCAAAGCAGGAGCTGCGGAATAAACGGAGACTGGCGAAGGACGAGGTGATGATGCGCGTCGGGAATGGTTCCAAGGTCGATGTGATCGTCGTCGGCACGCTGCCTCTACATTTACCTACGGGATTAGTTTTAAACCTCAATAATTGTTATTTAGTGCCAAGTTTGAGCATGAACATTGTATCTGGATCTCGTTTAATTCGAGATGGCTACTCATTTAAATCCGAGAATAATGGTTGTTCTATTTATATGACATATATGTTTTATGGTCATGCTCCGATGGTTAATGGTTTATTCTTAATGAATCTCGTACGTGATGATACACATATTCATAGTGTGAATACCAAAAGAGTTAAAGTTGATAACAATAGTCCCACATATTTGTGGCACTGCCGCCTTGGTCACATAGGTGTCAAACGCATGAAGAAGCTTCATGCAGATGGACT
Source organism: Aegilops umbellulata (assembly GCA_032464435.1). Classification (NCBI taxonomy): domain Eukaryota; kingdom Viridiplantae; phylum Streptophyta; class Magnoliopsida; order Poales; family Poaceae; genus Aegilops; species Aegilops umbellulata. Next base: position 372,896,582 of record CP136057.1, read on the forward strand.
TTTAGAGTCTCTTGATTATGAATCATTTGACACGTTCGAACCATGCCTCATGGGTAAAATGACCAAGACTCCATTCTCAGGAACAATGGAGCGAGCAACCAACTTATTGGAAATCATACATACCGATGTGTGCGGTCCAATGAGTGTTGAGGCTCGCGGTGGCTATCGTTATGTTCTCACCCTCACTGATGACCTGAGTAGATATGGGTATGTCTACTTAATGAAACACAAGTCTGAGACCTTTGAAAAGTTCAAGGAATTTCAGAGTGAGGTTGAAAATCAACGTGAGAGAAAGATCAAGTTTCTACGATCAGATCGTGGAGGAGAATACTTGAGTCACGAATTTGGCACACACTTAAGAAAATGTGGAATAGTTTCACAACTCACACCGCCTGGAACACCTCAGCGTAATGGTGTGTCCGAACGTCGTAATCGCACTCTATTAGATATGGTGCGATCTATGATGTCTCTTATCGACTTACCGCTATCTTTTTGGGGCTATGCTTTAGAGACTGCCGCATTCACTTTAAATAGGGCTCCGTCGAAATCCGTTGAGACGACACCGTATGAATTATGGTTTGGGAAGAAACCTAAGCTGTCGTTTCTAAAAGTTTGGGGATGCGATGCTTATGTCAAGAGACTTCAACCTGAAAAGCTCGAACCCAAGTCGGAAAAATGCGTCTTCATAGGATACCCTAAAGAAACTGTTGGGGTATACCTTCTACCTCAGATCCGAAGGCAAGATCTTTGTTGCCAAGAATGGATCCTTTCTAGAGAAAGAGTTTCTCTCGAAAGAAGTAAGTGGGAGGAAAGTAGAACTTGATGAAGTGTTACCTCTTGAATCGGAAAATGGCGAAACCCAAGAAAACGTTTCTGAGGTGCCTGCACCGACTAGAGAGGAAATTAATGATGATGATCAAGATGCTTCTAATCAAGCTCCTACTGAAATTCGAAGGTCCACAAGGACACGTTCCGCACCAGAGTGGTACGGCAACCCTGTCTTGGAAATCATGTTGTTAGACAACGGTGAACCTTCGAACTATGAGCAAGCAATGGCGGGCCCGGATTCTGACAAATGGCTGGAAGCCATGAAATCCGAGATAGGATCCATGTATGAAAACGAAGTATGGACTTTGACTGACTTGCCCGTTGAACGGCGAGCGATAGAAAATAAATGGATCTTTAAGAAGAAGACGGACGCGGATGGTAATGTGACCATATATAAAGCTCGGCTTGTCGCTAAGGGTTATCGACAAGTTCAAGGGGTTGACTACGATGAGACATTCTCACCGGTAGCGAAGCTGAAGTCCGTCCGAATCATGTTAGCAATTGCCGCATTCTATGATTATGAAATATGGCAAATGGACGTCAAAACGGCATTCCTTAATGGTTTCCTTAAGGAAGGATTGTATATGATGCAGCCGGAAGGTTTTGTCGATCCTAAGAACGCTGACAAGGTGTGCAAGCTCCAACGCTCGATTTATGGGCTGGTGCAAGCATCTCGGAGTTGGAACATTCGCTTTGATGAGATGATCAAAGCGTTTGGGTTTACACAGACTTATGGAGAAGCCTGTGTTTACAAGAAAGTGAGTGGGAGCGCTGTAGCATTTCTCATATTATATGTAGACGACATACTTTTGATGGGAAATGATATAGAACTCTTGGATAGCATTAAGGCCTACTTGAATAAAAGTTTTTCAATGAAGGACCTTGGAGAAGCTGCTTATATATTAGGCATCAAGATCTATAGAGATAGATCGAGACGCCTCATAGGTCTTTCACAAAGCACATGCCTTGATAAGATATTGAAGAAGTTCAATATGGATCAATCTAAGAAGGGGTTCTTACCTGTGTTACAAGGTGTGAAATTGAGCTCAGCTCAATGTCCGACCACGGCAGAAGATATAGAAGAGATGAGTGTCATCCCCTATGACTCAGCCATAGGTTCTATTATGTATGCCATGCTGTGTACCAGACCTGATGTAAACCTTGCCGTAAGTTTGGTAGGTAGGTACCAAAGTAATCCCGGCAAGGAACACTGGACAGCGGTCAAGAATATCCTGAAGTACCTAAAAAGGACCAAGGAAATGTTTCTCGTTTATGGAGGTGACGAAGAGCTCGTCGTAAAAGGTTACGTCGACGCTAGCTTCGACACAGATCTGGATGACTCTAAGTCACAAACCGGATACGTGTATATTTTGAATGGTGGGGCAGTAAGCTGGTGCAGTTGCAAGCAAAGCGTCGTGGCGGGATCTACATGTGAAGCGGAGTACATGGCAGCCTCGGAGGCAGCGCATGAAGCAATTTGGGTGAAGGAGTTCATCACCGACCTCGGAGTCATACCCAATGCGTCGGGGCCAATCAAGCTCTTTTGTGACAACACTGGAGCTATTGCACTTGCAAAGGAGCCCAGGTTTCACAAGAAGACCAGGCACATCAAGCATCGCTTCAACTCCATTCGTGAAAATGTTCAAGATGGAGACATAGAGATTTGTAAAGTGCACACGGATCTGAATGTCGCAGATCTGTTGACTAAACCTCTCCCTAAGGCAAAACATGATCAGCACCAGAACTCTATGGGTGTTCGATTCATCACAATGTAACTAGATTATTGACTCTAGTGCAAGTGGGAGACTGTTGGAAATATGCCCTAGCAGCAATAATAAAAGCATTATTATTATATTTCCTTGTTCATGATAATTGTCTTTATTCGTGCTATAATTGTGTTATCCGGAAATCGTAATACATGTGTGAATAACAGACAACAAACATGTCCCTAGTGAGCCTCTAGTTGACTAGCTCGTTGATCGATAGATAGTCATGGTTTCCTGACTATGGACATTGGATGTCATCGATAACGGGATCACATCATTAGGAGAATGATGTGATGGACAAAACCCAATCCTAAACATAGCATAAGATCGCATAGTTCGTTTGCTAGAGTTTTTCAATGTCAAGTATCCTTTCCTTAGACCATGAGACTGTGTAACTCCCGGATACCGTAGGAGTGCTTTGGGTGTGCCAAACGTCACAACATAACTGGGTGACTATAAAGGTATACTACGGGTATCTCTGAAAGTGTCTGTTGGGTTGACATGGATCGAGACTGGGATTTGTCACTCCGCTTGACGGAGAAGTATCACCGGGCCCTCTCGGTAATGCATCATCATAATGAGCTCAGTGTGATAAAAGTGTTTGATCATGGGATCATGCATTACGATACGAGAAAAGTGACTTTCCGGTAACGAGATTGAACGAAGTATTGGGATACCGACGATCGAATCTCGGGCAAGTAAAATACCGATTGACAAAGGGAATCGTATACGGGATTAATTGAATCCTCGACATCGTGGTTCATCCGATGAGATCATCGTGGAGCATGTGGGAGCCAACATGGGTATCCAGATCCCGCTGTTGGTTATTGCCCGAGAGCCATCTCGGTCATGTCTGCATGTCTCCCGAACCCGTAGGGTCTACACACTTAAGGTTCGGTGACGCTAGGGTTGTGAAGATATGTATATGCAGTAACCCGAATGTTGTTCGGAGTCCCGGATGAGATCCCGGACATCACGAGGAGTTCCGGAATGGTCCGGAGGTAAAGAATTATATATAGGAAGTGCTATTTCGGCCATCGGGACAAGTTTCGGTGTTATCGGTATTGTACCGGGACCACCGGAGGGGTCCCGGGGGACCACCAGGTGGGGCCACCTGCCCCGGTGGGCCACATGGGCCTTAGGGGGTGCGCCTTGGCCTGCATGGGCCAAGGGGAACCAGCCTCAAAGGGGCCCATGCGCCTAGGGTTCCATCTAGGAGGAGTCCTAGTGGTGGAAGGCACCTCCTAGATGGCTTGGGGGGAGGGAAACCTCCCTGGCCGCCGCCCCCTTGGGAGATCAGATCTCCCAGGGCTGGCGCCCCCCCCAGAGGCCTATATAAAGGGGGGAGGGGAGGGGGGGCTGCGCACCCTATGCCCTGGCGCCTCCCTCTCCCTCTCCAACACATCCTCCTCCTCCGTAAGAGCTCGGCGAAGCCCTGTCGGAGTACTGCGGCTCCACCATCACCACGCCGTCGTGCTGCTGCTGGAGTCTTCTTCCCCAACCTCTCCTTTGCCTTACTGGATCAAGAATAAGGAGACGTTACGCTGACCATACGTGTGTTGAACACGGAGGTGCCGTGCTTTCGGTGCTAGGATCTCCGGTGATTTGGATCACGGTGTGTACGACTACTTCATCCCCGTTCGTTGAACGCTTCCGCTCGCGATCTACAAAGTGGTATGTAGATGCAATCTCTATCTCCCATGACTCGTTGCTAGATGAACTCATAGATGGATCTTGGTGAAACCGTAGGAAAAATTTTAATTTTCTGCAACGTTCCCCAACATCATGTTGGCTACTTTAAGATTCCGAGTATTCTGGGCCGCGGTGCCAAAGCAGTGCAGTGTTAATCGAAGGAAGGGGGATCAATCGCCGGGTGTAGACCTCCACGAGCATCCATCTGCCGCGACCGTCGACGAGCACCATCCAAGATGTGTTCATGCCAACCCAGTACATACCGTTAATGTAGTTGAGGTTGACGGGGATCGGATCACAGTCAAGGGGGTTGATGCTCGCCACCCTACAATCGTTATGCTGCGTGACACGCCGTTTCTGAAGATCAGGCGGCATCAGCAAGCAAGGAGCTGTCTTAAAAAGCTCTGGCCTAAGGGCTTTGAGTAAACGGTACGGCCCCGACGAGCACGCATCGAGCGACATGGTACTGAGATTGTCCACACACGAAACAGTGAGCTTGATTACCTCTATGGGGAGCGAATTCCAGCCACTCTTTCGGTGGACGCTGCTCGGTTCTTCCATTGTTAGAGCTTGGGTTTCAGACGAGGGGGGGGGGAGGCTCCTTAGTGGGGATGGAAGATTGGACGAGATTATGTGCGGACAAAGATGGAGAAGCGAATATGTGCTGCGGGAAGTGGACAGGTGATGATGACTACAACACGCCGCTTGACTTACGAGACACATACCAGCAGCGTAGGGTCATGTCGATGCCAGACAACTTGCTTGAGTGATCACAGTACTGGTACTCCCTACAGTGCTATGCCCTAACTTGCTTGAGTAGAGTAGTAGAGTAGGACTCTGCTCGACTACTAGCACCGGAGGAGTAGTATATTCTAATCTAAAATAGTTACAAACTTCAATGCCCGAGCGTGGAACGACTACGAACCATGCTCAAAGACCGTGTCTACGTGGTGTTTGGACATGGGCGACAACCTCAACGCCAACGGTGCTGCTCCCGTTGCGCCGTATGTGTTTCTGTCCTTCATGTTCGAAATCGTGGTAGAATTCATGTTTCTACTTTGTATCCTACTACTATGCTAGTGCACATTATTAGTTTCATCTCTGTTATAGCCGTCATGATTTATTTTGTGCTTATTCGGATTAAATCTTGTAGTAACTTGCTCATATATTCAACTGGCGCAACATCCCCTACAGCCACTCCCGTTTCATGGACGGCCTGGTCGATGTTGGAATTTTGCTAGTAGGCCTTTATAAGGTGAGCTCTTCTACCACTTGTATGAGCATGAGAAGAGGAGACCAACACACGCGCTCCTCCTCCTCGCTCGCCTCGCCACACCATGCCTCATCACGACACGCCGCGGGTTGCGGGATTGAGCCGAGCCGAGGATAGAGCTATACTCCCACAACCTACCCGGCCCGCACTATATAGTTTCTCACCACCGTTCCAGATCATTGCGCCGCCAAACAAGTCTTCTCCATCCCTCCTTCCGGTGTGCACCGGGAGAAGGGACAGCAGGCCTCCGGAACCCTGCCTCTCGTGATCCTGTACAGGAGAGGGCGATCAGGTTTTTGGGGAGCGCACTCACGCGATTGCTGGCAGCGACGACTTCGCGAACGACGACTTCTTCCCCGACCTCGGCAACCTCATCCTCGACGACACGGGCGACAACGTCAACGCCGGCGGTGCTTCTCCCGCTGCACCGTATGTGATTCTATCCTTCCTGTTCAAGATCGTGGTAGAATTCATGTTTCTAGTATGTGATCTGTTCATCTGCTATGCTAGTTCGCATTATTAGTTTAATCTCTGTCAATGCTGTCATGATCTATTTCCTATTTATTCGGATTAAATATCACAGTAATTTGCTCATATTTCCATCAATCCAAAAACATGATAATAGGCCCTTCGTCCACTGCTATGAGTGCCCGATGCCCTTTTGTGGCTCGCCGACGGACATGGTGCATCACCTCACGGATGCGTGCAACGATCACTGCTGGCCCTTGGCGGAGAACATCAAGTACGAGACGTGCTACCCGTTCACCATGCCGGATTCGCTGGAGGATCACCGCCGCCTGCTAGTCTCGGAGGAGGACGACATCGTCTTCCTCTTGATCGTGGGCACCGGCGAGGCCCGCGCAGGCCGCCGCCCCGTCTCTGTAATGCGCGTCAGGGGCGACACCGCTGACGCTGACACTGACACGAGGCCGATGTACGGGTGTGTGGTCAGTGTTACTACCCCTCGGCGTCGCGTGGGCGGCGACACCGGCCTCATCGAACTGACTTGGACCCTAGGGAGCTGGGACTATCCCGCCAATGTGCACTTGGAAAAGCCATGGCAGACTTTACCCGCCCACGCTGTGCACGGGGACTCCAAGGAGGTTCACCTGGACATACGCATTATCAAGTTAATTGTTGATCATTAGTCATCGCTCAATGTAATCCGCTGTCTAAGCATGTGGAGACTTCCATGCAGGATCTTGCTCTATTGGAGTATCGCGTATGAATAAAAGTGTATCCGTTTATGGTTTAGTCTAGAATCTTCCATGTATGAATTTTTACTACAGTACTGGTGAAAGACTTACAATGAACCATTTCTTACATCTCCTCTGCCCACTTGCAAGTCATCATGATTTAATCCCTCCGTCTAGGTGTATAAGGGCATGGTTAATATTACTTAATAGTATAGCCAACTGTTGACTATAAGAAAGTGCCATGTCATCTGTAGCCAACATGTATAACAATCGATACTCAAAAACTAATTCTTAAAGATCATTTCTTGCAAAGCACAATAAGTGTTATTTCTTCACAAGTTTTGGATGCAGGTTGAACAGTTGAACGCTTTTGTTTGCAAAAAATACCTTTTTATCTATTTCACCCGGATGTTTGTGAGCTCTAGAGATGAAATAATATCCGAAGAAACCTATCGATACCCGTTACACATGAGATGACCCCCACATCCTTTGTCAAAATAAACAACTCCCCGATCAATGCATTTCACTCTTCGGTGGACGGCGCAGTGGACGGCGCAGTACTATTCGATTTGACAACTACAACCAGTATATTATAAAAAACAAAGAAGAGTAGTAGAGATAGAGATAATAATAGAGACTATGGAGGAGCACCATCTAATGCTTCATGGGCTACTCTTGCGCTCCATTCGGCGGCCACAACGTCCCCTACAGCCACTCCCTCCAGCGCTCCATTCGGCAGGCGCTGTTGAAATTTGGGGAGCGCACTCTCGTGACTGCTAGCAGCGAAGACTTCACCGACAACGACTTCTTCCCCGACCTCGGCAACCTCTTCCTCAATGACATGGGCGACAACCTCAACGCCAATGGTGCTGCTTCCATTGCACCGTATGTGTTTCTGTCTTTCCTGTTTGAGATCGTGGTAGAATTCATGTTTCTAGTCTATGTCCTAGATTCGATCTGTTCATCTACTATGCTAGTCCGCATGATTAGTTTAATCTTTGTTATAGCCGTCATGATTTATTTTCTAGTAAATCTCGTATTAACTTGCTCATATATTCAACTGGCGGAACGTCCCCTATAGCCACTCCCGTTTCATGGACGGCCTGGTCGATGCCTCCAAGCAGCCCTTCGTCTACTGCTATGAGTGCCATGTGCCATTTTGTGGCTCGCTGGCGGACATGGTGCATCACCTCACGGATGCGCGCGGCAATCACTGCTGGCCCTTGGTGGAGAACATCAAGTACGAGACGTGCTACCCGTTCACTGTGCCGGAGTCGCTGGAGGATCAACGCCGCCTGCTAGTCTCGGAGGAGGACGACAGCGTCTTCCTCTTGATAGTGGCCACCGGTGAGACCCGCGCAGGCCGCCGCCACATCTCTGTAGTGTGTGTCAGGGGCGACGCCGCTGACGCTGACTCTGACACGAGGCCGATGTACGGGTGCGTGCTCTCTATTACTACCCCTCGGCGTCGCGTGGGAGGCGACACTGGCTACGCCGAGCATACTTGGACTCTGCGGAGCTGGGACTTTCCCGCCGATGTGTACATGGAAAACCCATGGTGTTATTTGGACTCCAACAATGTGCACGGGGACTCCAAGGAGGTTCACCTGGACATCTGCATTTTCAAGTTAAATGTTGCTCATTAGTCTTCGCTCAATGTAATCCGCTGTCTAAGCATGTGGAGACTTCCATGCATGATCTTGCTCTATTGGAGTATCGCGCATGAATAAAAGTGTATCCATTTATGGTTTAGTCTAGAATCTTCCATGTATGAATTTTTACTACAGTACTGGTGAAAGACTTATGATGAACCATTTCTTACATATCCTCTGCCCCCTCCCAAGTCATCCTGATTTAATCCCTCCGTCTAGGTGTATAAGGGCATGGTTAATACTTAAATAGTATAGCCAACTGTTGGCTACGAGAAAGTGCCATGTCATCTGTAGCCAACATGTATAACAATGGATACTCAAAAACTAATTCTTGAAGATCATTTCCTGCAAAGCACAAGAAGAGTTATTTCTTCACAAGTTTTGGATGCAGGTTGAACAGTTGAACGCTTTTGTTTGCAAAAGATAATTTTTATCTATTTCACCTGGATGTTTCTGAGCTCTAGAGATGAAATAATATCCGAACAAACCTATCCAAATGAACTAACCGAGGCATCTCCATCTTAATCTTCTCTTGCAAGTCGTGCATGGTCCCTTCATCGTGAAAATGCTCTGGCCGTCGCATTGATTTGCATGCATGGATAGCACCACCATATTTTCAAAGGAGGAGCGAGCTCTATATTTTAGCCAAGGCATGCATAATTTGAGGAATTATGGTTGGGCATGCATGTAGAAAAGGGAGGAGAGTAATTTTCATGCGAGGGGTTAAAGGAAGGGAGGCCAGCGGCTAGGCATTCAAAGGAGGCTGCATGCAAGATTACACGGGATCCAGATACTAGTCCCAAAATCAGTTCCTCTTTTTGTGGACATGCCTTGGTACGAAAGATTGACAAGTTAGGCCCTGTAAAAATGGATGGATGGAGTAGTAGTACGTGTAGAGGGCAGTACTGCACGAGAGTCTCACCTCTCACCCCGCTCGTGGCGCTGCAGTAAAGCCGTCATATCACAAAACCCAACCACTCCCAGTAGTAAGTGGCCTGGTAAAATAAACGGACAAGCAACCATCACATCCCTCCGTCTTTTTTGCATTTCATCTCTCTGCATTTACTTTCTCCGGTTCATCTCGCACACTCGATCCCTAGCTACTACTCCTAGGGCCAGTTCTTTTGGCGGCTTCCCCAGCTTTTCCCACAAGACTAGTCACAGTGGAGAGTAACAATAAGGCGCCTCACTCATTTATTTGGGCTTCTAAACTAGTACTATTCCGTCCTGGTTTATTCCTCACCATTGTAATTTGTGCTAAATTTTGACCAAAGATTTAACTGGTTTAGGCTAGTCATAGTGGGAGTAACTTAGCTAGTAACATAGCGCACTCCGAGAAATTTTTGCTTACATGGCATGTAGTTAATGAGAAGTGGTAACATAATATGTTACTGTAACATAGCGCTTCCCAAGACAATATGAGTCTACAAGCTAATTAATGAAGTTTTCTGTGACACTACTACTATGTTACTTTGCACTATGAAAGTAGTAACTTAGACTAGTGTCATATGCATGACACTAGTATAAGTTACTCCCCACTATGACCAGCCTTATTCCTCACCATTGTAATTTGTGCTAAATTTTGACCAAAAATTTGACATAGATTACAATGGGGACCAATAAACCAGGACAGAGGTAGTAGTTATGTGATTACTAATCTAGAAGCCTAAAAGAACTGGCCCCTGGTACTCCTACTAGTAGTAGTACTCAAGTTGGAATTCCAATTGCACGGCACAACCTATTAGGCAAAAAATTCAATACAGGGTGTAGGAAGCGGTTTGGGAATTTGCATGCCTTTCCAACCAGTGAGATATTCCGTACAAAGTACGCCAGAGAAATAACCACAGAGAAGGAAACTAAAAGTAAACAATCAAATGAGCATTTTTGCATTTGTTTTGCATTGAATCGTTTCACAAGCTTGACTAGTGCTGTTTTTCCACTTTTACAAAAACCGCATCGTAATGTTAAAACGTGCATTTGCACGTACATAAGTAATAGTAGTACTCCCTTTGTCTAGGTGTATAAGTCTTCCCTCCTTCTTGGTCACGGTGCACAACCGAAGATGACTTATTGACCTGGATGGAGGGAGTAGCACAGTCTGCAAGCATATATCGAGAGAGACGTGTAGTGTGATAGTATATAGTAAAGTTTGTGCTATATGCATGTACTTGCAAAATGCGTACGAATACACAAGGTTTCCAAACTTTCCCTTTTACATACTTAATTAAGGATGCTAAAAATTCCTGAACGTTCGGGATTTATCATTTGCGTCCCAAAACTAATGAGATCGCCTTACGAAACAAAAATTATACTCCTCCTAAAAGCCACGGCGCTCACAGGAGCACTTGAGGCACGACACGAGTGCCCTGGTGCGCGGCCGTTTCCCAGCGCGCCGACACAACGCCTCTTCCTCAGCCTCGCAACTCGCAAGGTGCTCATTGGCGGCTTGCCGGCAGGCGAGCGCGATCTCACCGGTGTGGTGATCCGGCGCCAACAGGTACTCCTCCTCGCTGGAAGCGTGCACCCCGTCCACGTACCGCCAAGCGTAGATGAGGCGCTTGGGCCCAACTGCACTCAGGGCGTCGGCACGGGTGTCCTCCGCCACCCTCACGGCTCTCGCACGAGCCTTCTGCCAAAGAGCCAATTGCCTGACTCTCTCGGACGCGACATAGGCCTCCCAGGCAGCTTGTTCCGCGGTGCGCTTCTCTTCCTCGGCCTTCTTCTCCGCCTCTATTTTGGCGCGCTCTGCTGGAGGCAAAGCCTCCCACAAGGCGACATCCATTTCTTTCCAAAGCTCCTCAAGGCTGGGGGGCTCGGCGGGCGGCGCGGCATTCTCCTCGTAGCGGGGAGCCGACGCGTCCTCCGGTGCGCGTGCTGGCGAGATTGGGAACGCCGACGCGTCCACCTCGACGCGTCGCGGCGAGGAGCGGAATGCCAATGCATCCTCCTCGACTAGTGGCGGCAAGGAACGGTGACGCGTCGCGTCACGGCGAGGAGCGGAACGCCGACGCGTCCTCCTCGACTAGTGGTGGCGAGGAACGGAACGACGACGCGTCGCGTAGCGGCGAGGAGCGGAACGCCGACGCGTCCTCCTCGACTAGTGGCGGCGAGGAACGAACGGCGACGCGTGACCGTCCGCGCGGTGCAGCGAGGGGCTCCTAGGGCTTGGGAGGGGCGATGCCATGGTGGTCGACGTGAGAGGGAGGGGGAGGAGATAGCGATGAACGTGAACATGAGGGGGAGGAGATAGCGATGTCGTGGGAGGTGCAGTATTTATAGCGAGCAATGGCACACCTACTGATGCGGAGCATCCTATGGACATCACCATGTCAAGAGTCCGTTCGGCGAGTGACACGTGCGACATCTACTTCACATACACAAAGGTGAATCATCTCCTTTACACGTGCTCACTTGACCCCTTCGAGGATGGTATACTACTTGACACTCCACTCGTGTGCATGCATAGGTATTGTCGGAACACTACGGACGCCGAGGAGGAGTGCGAGCGCCAAGGAACAACTACACCATCCGCGAGGGCATGGAAGCGACGACGGAAGAAGAAGACGGAGATAGCTCCCAGGACCCAGACATCCGGCCAGGACCCCGAACATCCGACCCCTGGAACCTCACCCACAGCAGCCGCCCAGCCGCCAAGTACCTACAGGCCCCGGACATCCGGCCACAGCCCGGACATCCGGCACCTCAGCAACGTCCGGACATCCGGCGAACAACCCCGGAAATCCGGCGCCCCCTATCCAGAGAACACCCGAAGTTTGACCACTTCAGCCCGGACATCCGGGCCTGTGCCCCGGACATCCGGCCTCCCACGAACGCCCGGACATCCGGCGCCTGCCTGCGTGCAGAGACGGGCCAGAGGCCCATGTATACCCTCCTCACTTACCCCTTCGTGTCTTAGACTATAAATAGACCTCCCCCTTCTCCTTTCTAGGGTTAGCATTGGTTTAGCTCATATGTGAGATAGAGCTTTGCTCATCCATACCGGATCGTCTCTTCGAGAGTGACCGCGGCCCCTCTACGAATAAGATCCTCTTGGATTCAAGACCCCCTCTTGGGTGGCCCCATCAAGACCTCCTATACGGAGAAGAACCCGGTTACCGTTTGTATCGTCCATTGTTGACCTTGGATCATCGTGTATCTCTTTGTGTTCATCGATCTAGCGCATGTGTGATCTATTTCTTGTTGGTTGAGTGTTTCTCTCGTGATTTCTCTCCGTTCTTCCCCGTGTTCGTGGTGTTCTTCGAGGGATCTCGATCCTTTCGTGAAAGATCGGACATCTAGGGTTCCATCCTACATCATCTTGGTATCATGAGCCACGTTGATCACGATTTCGGAGCCTCCCCGTTGTGTTTTCTAGCCTAGTTTTGTTGTGTTCTTCCCCAATTTCGAAAATCCCCACCAAAAATAGCCCCAAATTTTTGTGTGATTTGTTGGTGTGATGATGTTTTGTTGATTTTGATCCATGGATTTGCTTGGTTTCGAGTGGATCTAGCATTTCCCCAAGTTTCCCCACTTTCCATCCACAAAATCTCTCCAAATTTGCCCTTGGAATCATCCATTTCCGCCCCCAATTCGAATATTTCCGCCCCAAACGAGATTTGGATTCGTCGGGCCAGACATCCGGGCCTCAGGTCGGACATCCGGGCCATCTGGCCGGACATCCGGGCTCCAAGCCGGACATCCGGCTCCTGGAGCACCAAATCTCCACGGTTCTGGACATACACCCCAGGAAATCCGGCCCCTACCCTCGGATATCCGACCCCTGGGATTTCAGATTTTCCCGTTTCACCGTTTTGTGCATAACTAATTCATCCGGAATCCGTTTTTGACGTTCTTTAGCTCGTTTTGAAGCTATTGACATCCCCCATCCCACACAAATACTACCATCACCATTTGACTCCATCAGATTTTTGTAACTTTGGCATCTTTGCCTAGGGCTTCCACCACATCCTCCGCATAACCACCACCGACTTCCGCAACCTAACCAAATTTGTTTCCCATCGCATTAGTGGTTGTTTGAGTTGTGATTCGAGTCTCCTAAGGTGTTTCGGCTACTTAGGGACGGTTGCATATTCATCAATCACCGCCACCACCACTACCGCATAGGCTTACCCACCATACATTTCCACCACCCCAACTTAACCCAATTTTGTTTGTGTTGTGAATTGTGTCTCCTAAGGTTTTTCGGCTACTTAGGGACCGTGCTTCCAACTCCGACACCGTGTATAGTTCATCACCTTACCCTCGATTTCCGCATTGCATCTCCAAACCCATTATTGCATTCACGCAATCCCATTGAGTTTCCGCAAAACTACCACCGCTTTCCACTACCACCGTTTGACTTTTGTCCTTGAGATTTTGAGTTGTGGTTTTTCCGTTTCCTAAGGTGTTTCGGCTACTTAGGGACGAGTCTCCATCATCTTGGTATCTACATCAAGAACACCGCCACTCATCATCGCCAAGGACGGTAACCTCGACGACACCATTGTATATTCCCCTTGCATTTGCATTGATAACCCCTAGCCCATTTTGCGTCACTTGCCTATCGAGACTAGCCATTTGAGTATTGCCGACAACGTTACTTGTGCATATTAGTGGTCTACACCTTCCATTGCATACATACCATATCATATTGGTATCATATCATCTCTTGTGTCACGAAGATTGTTCCCGCATATACACAATTACTATCTTGGTTTGTGCATTTCGCAAAGTGGCCATACATACAAAAAAACAGAATAAGCTTTTAAGCAAAGGAGAAAGAACAAAGAGCTTGTAAGCAAGTGCCATAGCATCATACCACATTGCATATAAGATTGTCATATCCGATCATCTTGGATCATCTTGAGAGAAACACCGGGAACCATACATATATAGCATACTTGGGATAGAATTTATCCATTTTGCATATCATAGGTCGTGCACAAGTGTTGTATCCGCCTGTAGAGCAATCGTGCTAGCGTCTCTCTTGAGTTGTGCAACACGAGCGTTTTCCGTGGACTCCACATTTTGTGCTCATTCCTTGGTTGCACGACCCCATTTATCTATCCGTGTGTGTGTTTCCGTGTGCCATTCTTTGCTATTGGTCTACTTGTTGCACTTGCGAATTTGTGAATCTCTTTCAACATTATTGACTCTTGCTAACATTTTGCATCAAATTTTTGTGCCATTATCCTCACCGAGCTCCACCATAAGCCTTATTTGTGTAGGTGTGAGAAACCGACAAGAATTGGTACCAATTGTGCTATTTCCTTGTTACACATTGAGTGATCATTGATCCATCTTCAACATCGGTCAAGGTACATTTGGTATAAGTTCTTCTCTTTCTCCCACTCATATTTGCTCGAGTCTTGTGATGGATAGGCAAGGCATTTCACCCTCGGTCTACAACAACAACAATGAGTTCGATGCCATGAACAACTCCAAAGACGCCAAGATGAACGCTCAAATGGAGGAGATCAAAGCCCTCATCAAGTCATACAAGAGATCTTCCTCATCTTCGAGAAGACGCTTAAGAGCACATGCTTCCGAGCTACCATCTCCGGCAAGATCACATCGGCATCGACAGCATCACCACCACGAATGTGAAGGTCATGAGCTCAACACCGACAACCACTCAACGACTTCACCATCTCCCTTGGCATCTTCGCCAAGCGACTTCAAGGCATCTTCGCCTTCGGATATATGGCATCTTCGCCAACAAGAACCTCAAGACTACGCTCAAGAGAAGCTCCCCAAGCTCAAGTCCGCGACCTCCATGAGCTACTACGACCTCGACACCGACCATGAGATTCCTTTCTATGGGACTCTAGAACCCGAGGAGTATCTCGAGTGGGAGAATTTGATGGACAACTACCTCAAGCTACATCACGTTCCTCCCGAAGATCAAGTGAAGTGCGCCACAAGAAACTTCCACGACTACGCCTCGACATGGTGGCTTCACACACCTTCGGAAACCTACGACATGAGTTGGCCCAAGACAAAGAAAGCATTGCGGCGAGAGTTTGTGCCTCCAACCTACACGGAACAACTTCTACGCCAATTGGAGAACACCATCCAAGGATCCAAGTCCATTGACGAGTACTTCAAGGAGATGAAGCATGCCTTGCGACGTGCCGGCATGGACGACCCCATGTCAATGAAGTTCCACTTCATTATGGGATTGAACAACGACATTTCCAAGACTATCTTCCTCGAGAACTACAAGTCCCTCGACGACAACTACATTGGTGCTCTCAAGGCGGAACAAGAACTCATGAAGGCCAAGGCTTCTCCACCCCAAGCACACTTCTCGAAGACCAAACTCAAAGACGACGAGCATGAGGCTAGTACCACCAAGATGTCCAAGCTTGACGAGCTCCAAGACGATGCTCCCAAGTTCGACTACACCACCATCCCTCTTTGTGGCATTGATGATGCCGAGTCCTCCACGACTCTTTTTCAAGATGGTGCGGCGACGAGTACGACTACGAAGACCTTCAAGGACCAAGCTTCGGAGGCGAGCGACTTGGTGACGAGCAAGGATGATGCTTCCATGTTAGGAGGCGAGAGCGATGATGTGCCATCTTCGGCCTTCATCCATGGTGACAACGACGAGATGGTTGAGCATGGGATTTTCCCTTCGACCATGGCGACGACGATGACTTGAGTGACTTGTGCCACCATATTGAGAGTGAGAGTGACTTCACCACTAGCCACATATGTGATGAGTTGCCCCAATTCCCATGTGAGGAGAGCCACAACCCCCACCACTTGAGTGAGATGAGTGACTCCACCATATGTGACTTTGAGTGCACCTACCTTGAGGGAGTGAGTGAACCACCACATAGAGAGAGTGAGGCCACTTCGATTTCTAACGACTTAACCTCTACCTCTATTGTGTCTTCTCATTTGGTGCTAGGTCCCATATATGATGACGCGCCGATTCACGACGACTACGTCCTTCCTTTGGACAAGACGATGGCCATGGTGGAATATGATGCACCCCCCACATGGTTCCACCAAGATGAAGATGACCACCATTTGGTCTTTGCCACCTCACCTACACCACTTGAGTGGAATGAGAATGGTAACATAGGTGAAGGTGATACTCTAGTCCCACTAGTGGACATACTTGATATTGATTGCTTGCATGATGTTGATCAACCTATTTCCATGCTTCATGCTAGTGCGACTTCCTCATGTCTTGACTTGCCAATTTATGATGAATATGATGATGAGCATGTTGAGTTGCCTAGTTGTGATGCCATGTTACATAGGATTTCTTGTGACAATTCTTTAGGTCACATCATGTTTGACAATCCGCTTGACTTGTCATATGCTATGCATGATATCAACAATATGTCATATTTGCAATCTCTTCATAGTGACTATGCATATGTCATTAACATTAACCCAATTTGCACTTATGGCATAGATGACAAGCCCATGGTTATTGGCATTTGTTTTTCTTGTGATGATATTGATATGCTCCCTTTGCATCATTTATCTCATATGCCATGCCATGACTACCTAGCTTCGAATATGCATTGTTTTGGATGTTGTCCATTTTCTCCAAGTGATGTTTCCAATATTGCTCATGAGGAGACCCCCATAGTTTCCTCATACATTTTAGGAGATTTTGATGCATTCCATACTTTGCATGATCCCAATGCTTGTGTGCACAATATGCTTCCCATGAATAAACATGCTATTGATGTGCCATATACTTCTATGCTAAATTTGCATCCCCATCATGTCATACACAATAACTATTCTTTCATGATGGATGACATGTTCTTGTACCATGCATCAAATTTCTTTGAGCGATGCTTATCTTGTGCTAACACTCACTTGCACATACACATCATGATGGATGATGTGTACATTTACCATGCACACAATTTCTTTGGTTTGTGTCTCTTTTGTGTAGGTACCCATGAATACTTGTCAACCTTGCAATCCCACGAGTTGACAAAACGAGCTCTAGAGAGCAATGAGGACTTGGGATCCCATGGATTGCCTTTCCCACCACTCTCTTTGCGCAAACACTTCGCGCATTTCTTTTACATGGCCCTCACATGGTTATCGGTTGTTGTCCATTATATATCCTTTGCCCATCTTGCCATGTTCACTTTGCATGATATGCCCATTCCTATGCCTTTTCCATGCATTTGTGACTCATGCTTTGCATTACACATGATGATTGATTCTAGTACTTGTATGTGTATTTGCAAGCGTGGTGGAGATATTGTTTGTTATTGCCATGATTGCTTTGTGCCCCATGCCTATGATGATACTATGATCTTGATTTGTGTTCGTGCTTGCGATATGTCATGTACATTGCCTATGTCTATTCTTTGCTCACATGACTGATTTCCTCTAGTGTGTTGCATCTTCGCTCCACTAGTTTGCACGACTTGATTACTATGATTGCTTGCCTTGTTGCATCACCGATGATTCATACTTTCTCACTTCATGCGGTTGATGACAACCATTTCCATGCTTTGCACATGATTGTTATTGCTTCTTGTCATTTATCTCCATGTGTTGCCACTCTCATGCTAGATGATTTGACATGTATTGAGTGCAACAATACCCTTAGTCTTGATAATGAGTTTGCCGCCATAGCATTCTCACATATAATTGGAGATTTTGACATATTCCTTGTGAAGCATGCTTGTCTTACCTCTTTGCACCATATACCCCATGCCATGAATATATCCATTGTTGCATCATATTATTCATGCGCTTGTGCTTCTAATGGTTATGTGCAAAAGAAGAGAACCATCATGATGGATGATGTGTTTATCTACCATGCGCATACGTTTTTTGTTTTGTTGTGTGCATGTGTAGGATACTTGGACTTTGTGTCGACTTCCACGTCACGTGAGTTGACCATTCGAGCTCTTGAGAGCGAACAACCTTCTACCACGATGATTCTACATTGCACTTGCTTGTGCTTCGGCATTGTGAAGGACGCACAAGGACACGCCTTCAAGGTGACATCTTTCTTGAGCATGGATATTGCGGATCATAATACTTGTGTTGCTTGCACGATGAGACTTATTGTTCATCTTGGATCACTTGATTGCACACTTGTTAAAGATCTTGCTTTGACTTGTCATTTTAACCATTCCATGCATCATGATATATATGCCTTGTGTGTTGCATCCAATTCTTGGATTATTTGCTCCTCTCATATGTTTGGTTGCAACAATGTCATCACTTCACATATGCCATGTCCCATTGCCTGTCACATGATTGACTTGATTGCCTCACACATGATGAATAATTGCTCTTTCTATTGTGTTGAGTGCCACACTATGTTCACTACACCCTATGCACATTATGCTTGGATTGTCTTGCACTTAACCCATGTGTTTAGACATCTTATTTTCTTAGGTGTTGTGAATGATTCATATGCCTACCATAGACCTTTCATTGAGCAATTTGTGAATGCTCGCTATGAACTTGAGGTAGATGCTTATTCTCTTGTCAAACATATTTGCATCTCTACCTCACATTTACATGATTGTCCCCATCCTATATTTGCTTGTGCTCAATTTATGTGCTTACATACCATGTCACAATCCTTTGTCAAACCATATGCTTTGCATGATGACGACACTTGTTGGGTGAATCACCACTTGAATGTTTGCTTTTGCACTAACGCTAACCACATTTGTTTTTCCAAGTGTTTGTTGTTTTTGCTCCTTTTGAAGGAATCACTACACGGTGCCACATTGGAGAGTGCACATTTCGATCTTCAAGATGACAAGTACTTGGTGAACTTCCACTTCTACACGGCAAAGCCATCTCTTTCCCATGGTGATTTGGTTTTCGATCCGAGGTCGAATCTTTCCCAAGGGAGGGGAGATGATGCGGAGCATCCTATGGACATCACCATGTCAAGAGTCCGTTCAGCGAGTGACACGTGCGACATCTACTTCACATACACAAAGGTGAATCATCTCCTTTACACGTGCTCACTTGACCCCTTCGAGGATGGTATACTACTTGACACTCCACTCGTGTGCATGCATAGGTATTGTCGGAACACTATGGACGACGAGGAGGAGTGGGAGCGCCAAGGAACAACTACACCATCCGCGAGGGAAGCATGGAAGCGACGACGGAATAAGAAGACGGAGATAGCTCCCAGGACCCGGACATCAGGCCAGGACCCCGGACATCCGGCCCCTGGAACCTCATCCACAGCAGCCGCCCAGCCGCCAAATACCTACAGGCCCCGGACATCCGGCCACAGCCCGGACATCCGGCGCCTCAGCAACGCCCGGACATCTGGCGAACAACCCCGGAAATCTGGCGCCCCCTATCCAGAGAACACCCGAAGTTTGACCACTTCAGCCCGGACATCCGGGCCCGTGCCCCGGACATCCGGCCTCCCGCAAACGCCTGGACATCCGGCCCCCAGCCCGGATATCCAGCGCCTGCTTGCGCGCAGAGACGGGCCAGAGGCCCATGTATCCCCTCCTCACTTACCCCTTCGTGGCTTAGACTATAAATAGACCTCCCCCTTCTCCTTTCTAGGGTTAGCATTGATTTAACTCATCTGTGAGATAGAGCTTTGCTCATCCATACCGGATCGTCTCTTCGAGAGTGACCGCGACCCCTCTACGAAGAAGATCCTCTTGGATTCAAGACCCCCTCTTGGGTGGCCCCATCAAGACCTCCTATACGGAGAAGAACCTGGTTACCGTTTGTATCGTCCGTTGTTGACCTTGGATCATCGTGTATCTCTTTGTGTCGGGGATATACCCCGCGGTGTAAACCGGCCAGAAGTTAAACCGGCCGGACTTGGCGGTTTACCTGAAGACCTGCCCTGACCTTGGCGGTTTACCAGCAACCCGCTTTGACGTTGTAACTCAATGGTAACCCGACGGACGGGTCAGAGGAGCGACAAGACCAGGTGGCCCGTTTGGCGGTTCATGAAGGCCGGTTCAACTATTGTGGGCCGGTTTAACAGGAAAGGAATATTTACCTTACAAGGAGTTAAGACCGAGACTTGTACCCGGTTTGTATTAGAGATAGACTAGTCCTAATCCTAATAGGACTCCACATGTAAACCGCCCCTTCAACATATATAAGGAGGGGCGGGGCTCCCCAAAGAGGGACGGGTTAGAAGCTACAAGATACAACAATCAATAATCTCTAGGGTTAGACACAAAGAGCCGGTTTACGGCGTCTCCCTCGGGATGATAATGAGACCTAGCCACAAACAGCATGTAGGGTTATTACCGGATGATGTTTCTCGGGGCCCGAAGCTGTCTAAATCCTTGTCTTGTGTGTTGATCCGCCTCGCATCTCTCGATTCCGACCAACCCCTTCCAGCTACCGCATAGATGCGTTGGCCTCACGACTAAGTCCTCACACTAGGACATCTGCCGTGACAAATCCACGACAGTTGGCGCCCACCGTGGGGCTTGCGCACGGTGGTGATGAGATCTTGGAGGGATATATCTCAGGGATCAAAGATCAAGAAATTCGCAATTTACGGTTGAAGAAGAACCGGCATAAAGCAGCAGTATTGGGCAGAGCTGCAACCGTGTTAATTAAAACTGCTGGTCAACTATGAAGCTAGCAGTGCAAGTTTTGCGTTCAAAGGATGTCTAGGGTTATGGATTGTACGGCAGACAAACCGGCAATCCGGCGAATCCGAAAACAAGTTGATATACACTACGGCTACCGCCGTCCTCGTTGTTTTGCTCAAGCCGCCGACACGTACAAGACCAAGTCCCGATCAAGTTATTGGATGAGACGAGGGATTGAACACGGTTTGGAAATTTACTAAGCCTTACGTCTGACGGATAAAAACAATACAAAAAAAAGGGATCAAAGGCAACCACGTCGACAGCTCGGAGAAGATGACCCCGGTCCGAGTCACCGTCGTGCCAAGCCTCCCCCAAAGCCTCCCCTGAGCTGCCGTTTTTTGCTGCTCCTGTGTCACGGTGCCGCCCGAGCGCCTCCGCCCTTGCCGCGGAGCGGTGAGTCGCCCCGTCGCCGTGGTTGGTCGGCACCGCCTGCCTTCGCCTACAAGCCGCAGTCCTGGCGTTACCTATCTCCGTGTGGAGTCGCCACTGCTGTACTGCCTTTGCTTTCGCGCCACGAGCCAGTCCGCGGTCGCATGGTGAGCGGCCCTGCTGCCCCGGCCATCGAAGCGACCTACGCCATGGACCAGCTTTACCCTACTGTAAGCCGCCCCGGCCATGTGGCTGCCAAGAGCCGCTGTACTGCCTCCGATATCCGGCCAAGAAAACAATTATTCAGCAGCAGTGGCAGCATTGCTATCCACATGTATCAATTACTAATGAACGCCTGCTGTGCATCAAGCACATTGATTTGGATCTCAAGGGCCAGTCGATATTTAAAGAAAAGGGAAAACAAAAGGAAACCCACGTGGGTGCTCGTGCTACATTAGACGTTCATCTATCCGGCTATTTTTTTGATCCGAGCACGTCCAGCATTATCCACACCAGTATCCATGATCATCCGACAAGAAAATACCAGGTGATATCTGTTTCAGTCTGTTTTATCTGTACATATTGTTTTCTTCAAAGAACAACTACTCTGTCCTGTGATATTTTTACACAGGAAAGTTCTTATGCCGTTCACGGACACGTGTATCGCGGTCCGGTTTACAACAACGCGCCGGCCAACTCGCCCGTCCGCACCACCTCACAACGCCACAGACGACTCGCCCGTCCGCCCTTGCCACCGGTTCATGCATCCGCACCGGTTTACAACACGGAGGGCAACTTGCTCATCCGCACCGGTTTACCACACTGCGGCCGGTTCACCCGTGATTGATTTCAGCTTCATACAGTTATCATCAACTTCATGGCGGGTTATTTCCGGCCCAAACGAATCAGGTGATATCCATCTAAATCTATTTTTTGACATATATTGTTTTTGTAAAAAGAACAATTACGTTGGTTTTGCATATTTTTATATGCAGGACAATTATTCGCCACAACATTGGTGTTACACCATGCATATGGAGCATGCACCGGCGTTATTATATATTGGCTTTTGACCGTTCCACACTGCTTAACGGACGCGCGTAAACCGCCGGTGGTCCGGTTTACATCAACACGCGACCGGTTCTCCGTCTGCGCCGGTTTACAACTCCTGAGGCCGACATGGTGATCATCAACTCTACGGTGGATAACCTCTGGCGTGATATATCAAGTGGAATCCATCCGGACAAATTGTCTATTGCAAAAAAGGAATTATGATATCACTGACCTATTGGACAACCCGTGCCGGTTTATATCGCGATCCAGTCCGCGTCAACTCGTCAGGGCCATGCGAATTACCCAATAGCGCGTGCACAAGCTGCCATCCCCCGCAGTCCGGTCTACATCAGCATACCGGGCCGCACCTGTCTGCGCGAGCCATTTATCGAGTATGAACAAGTTACAGCTTGGGTAGCCCGGTTTTCTTTCAAATTGAAGGCAAATTATCATCAACCGCCGTCTGCACTGGATGGATCAATGGGCAGGCGCACAAGTCACCGCCGCTACAGTTTGGTTAGCTTCAAATCACCAGTTGGAAGGAACCATTGGCCGAGTTGCTGACACGGTTCATACGGGATCATTTACAACCCGCCGCAGTCACCTCAACCTTCTGTGTATTCACATCGTGTTATCAACACCAATGATATACAAGTTATACCGGTTTATATCACGGTCAAATATGGAGAATCTCAAGCAACTCCTCGAGTCACCTTGAGATTTGGGGGCTATGATGATATGACGCAGCAAGTCTTGCCAGTTTCAGCCGGTTTAAGAACCCGAGGACGATGGAGGGAAAGATAACCCGATCCCGGAGGCTACTGTTATGTTGATGAAAATTTAAAGGCCGTCAGAAAATTTCCGGCTTAGAAAGTATATGACAGTTACAAAATCCCGACTCAATGAAGAAGTTTCGGATCATCAGAAAGGATTCCGGTTTGAAACCTGGCTGAAGGGAAGTCAGTATCACTGAAGCTCTCAAAATATCCGGTTTACAATCCGGTTCAAGAGAAATCTATTCTCCCACAAAGTTCTGAAGCGCTCAGATCCGGTTTAACAATGTCCGGTTCAAAAAGGAATTAACTTCTCGCAAGTTCGAGTTTAAAGGCCGTCAGAAAATTTCCGGCTGAAAATGAAGATTCCGGTTTAAAATCCGGTTCAAGGGAAAGATGTCTCCCACAAAGCTTTGAAGCTCTTAATACCCGGTTCAAGATCCTGGTTCAAGAAGAATTTATCTCTTGCAAAAAGATTAAAAATTACTGAAGAGGACCTGCTGCCATGATGCACGGTTCAAACATGGGGCTTCCTGTTCAAACATAGGTCGTATTCGAACCAAAGAGAACATAGCTATCCTTACAAAGTCAGTTGGGGACCTAGTCGACTTGAACCGTAGCTACACCTCCTGGGAGCTTGGTCATGTCTTGACGACGGTAATGCTTTCTGGCTGGCACATTTGCCACTAAGTCAGTTGGGGACCTAATCGACTTGAACCGTAGTTACACCTTATGGGAGCTCGGTCATGTCTTGATGATGGTAATGCCTTCTGATCGGCTTTTTAGCCAATAAGTCATTTGGGGGCTTGGTCGTGTCCGAACCAATGCAATGCCACTTGATCGGCCCTAGGCCACTAAGCCACTTGGGGGCTTGGTTGAATCCGAACCAATGCAATGCCGCTTGGCCGGCGTAACGCCACGAGTCATTTTGGGGTCCTGGCTGACTGGCACCATTGCTACGCCTTCGGGGGGCTTGGTTGCGTCTGACCATGGTAATTCCATCTGACCAAGCTCAGTAGAGCTCTTCTTTTGCAAAAAATTGTTGCCATTGCTTTTGCTTTAATAGCCTTTCTTGAGAAGTTGCTATTTTATTTGCACTTTTTAAACCGACAGTATTTTGTACCGGTTCAAACAGCTAAATTGGCGGAGCACGGTCCATTTTTAGACCGGAGATTATCTGCCCGGTTTAATTTCCTGTTACCATCTTATTATGGAGTAAACCGGTGTTTATCAACCCGGCTCGGCTTTCAACTACAAGTTGGGAGTACATGATCAAGTTATAATCCGGAGATTATCAGCCCGGTCTGGTTTGACTACAAGTCACCAGTATTATATATTGTTAAACCGGTGTTTATCACAGCCCGGTACGGTGTTATCATAAACCGGCGCAATAAGGAAGGAGTTATCATTACTCAAAATTCCCCTCCTATGGAAAGTTGGTAAACCGACTATATCACAGGTATGAAATATTTCATATTTGATTATTCTTAAATGTTGGGCATTATGACCCGTCCGGCGATAAACCGCCAGGACACTTTAAACTTGTTGTATGCAGAAACAGGTTGAATAAAGCATGATTATAAATCACCGGTGTTTATTAAACCGGCCTAGCTTTGAGACGATAAGTTGCTAGTATCTGATGAGAATTATCCGGTGTTTATTAAACCGGCCTGGCTTTAAGACGATAAGTTGCCAATATATGATGAGAAATTGTCCGGTGTTTATTAAACCGGCCTGGCTTTGGACTATAAGTCGCCAGTATATATTTGGATTGCGCCATTGGAATCATGCGCTTATAAATTATTGGGTTATATTATTCAAATAGCCACACTTGGCTGAATTTTCATTATGATATTGGATGAATAAAGGTTTTCATACGAGATTATATTATCTTGAATGGCCAACATGGCTGGATTTTTATTACAGTTATTTATATTATGATTAAGGTTTTCAAAGTCGCTTTAGCGCAATGGTTATCATTTTATATAATTGAAGTAATAGTCCCGAGTTGCTGCAGGCTTACAACCCGGCACTTGGGGGCTACATTATTCAAAATTGAGATTACATCAAATATGCAAGTCTCATGTTGCTGCAAGCATGCACCATGACACTTGGGGGCTAATGCAAGGTCATTTTTGCTCATCTTATTGAAGACCCAACTCATCACATTGTAATGAGCTGGCCCTTGGGGCTACCAATTGCTCCTGTCAGCTACTCAAGGTACAAAGCTTTTTATCTATTATATTGAAGGGTCTACTGCTCAGTTGGTAAAGCACAAAAGCTCTTAACCTTGTGGACGTGGATTCAAGCCCCATGATGGGGGGTTACATCATATGATGTTATTTTCATAGAAGTATATATCAAAGTCCCAGCTCAATATTATCTTACTGAGCCGGCCCTTGGGGGCTACACATTGCTGTTCAAAGTTTACAAGATTATATTTACAAAGTCCCTACTGATTATTACATAATGACCCGGCCCTTGGGGGCTACATTGGTCGAAGTTTTATGGGCATCAGTCAATTAAAAGTCCCAGGTTGCTGTAAGCATGACAACCCGGCACTTGGGGGCTACAGGTATTATATATTATTATCGAAGAAAGATTTCCAAGTTCTCTGTTGAGCAAATCAGATTGACCCGGCGTCACCAATCATAAACCGATGTTGGCAACAATCATGAACCGGTGTATGCAACAATCATAATCCGGGGTCATCAGTTTTATAAACCGGCCATTTGGTAAACCGGCAAGTTTTCAAGACCGGGGTCATCTTCAAACCGGCTGAATATCAGATGAATATTTCAAGACCAATATTTCTTAAACCGGCGTTTTGGAAGCTGACTCAAGTGGATTATTTTTTTCACAAATATATTTTCTATGAGAAACCAATGTCAGCAAGTTGAATATGAAGCTGGTTATTGACCCGGATTTTCTAGAAGGTGGAAATGGCAAAGACTAAGGATGATCAGATGCCGGTTTACAAGAATTCTTAATCCAGTGCACAACCTGTCAAATTTGTTCTGGTGTTTATTTGCAGCATAAGTTTACCATGGATAAATCCAAGCTAAACTTGGGGGCTAATGTCGGGGATATACCCCGCGGTGTAAACCGGCCGGAAGTTAAACCGGCCGGACTTGGCGGTTTACCTGAAGACCTGCCCTGACCTTGGCGGTTTACCAGCAACCCGCTTTGACGTTGTAACTCAATGGTAACCCGACGGACGGGTCAGAGGAGCGACAAGACCAGGTGGCCCGTTTGGCGGTTCATGAAGGCCGGTTCAACTATTGTGGGCCGGTTTAACAGGAAAGGAATATTTACCTTACAAGGAGTTAAGACCGAGACTTGTACCCGGTTTGTATTAGAGATAGACTAGTCCTAATCCTAATAGGACTCCACATGTAAACCGCCCCTTCAACATATATAAGGAGGGGCGGGGCTCCCCAAAGAGGGACGGGTTAGAAGCTACAAGATACAACAATCAATAATCTCTAGGGTTAGACACAAAGAGCCGGTTTACGGCGTCTCCCTCGGGATGATAATGAGACCTAGCCACAAACAACATGTAGGGTTATTACCGGATGATGTTTCCCGGGGCCCGAAGCTGTCTAAATCCTTGTCTTGTGTGTTGATCCGCCTCGCATCTCTCGATTCCGACCAACCCCTTCCAGCTACCGCATAGATGCGTTGGCCTCACGACTAAGTCCTCACACTAGGACATCTGCCGTGACAAATCCACGACACTTTGTGTTCATCGATCTAGCGCATGTGTGATCTATTTCTTGTTGGTTGAGTGTTTCTCTCATGATTTCTCTCTGTTCTTCCCCGTGTTCGTCGTGTTCTTCGAGGGATCTCGCTCCTTTCGTGAAAGATCGGCCATCTAGGGTTCCACCCTACATCACCTACGTAAGATATGGACTGAGCTGCACTGACTTAATTGCAGGTCCAGTTGCATCACTGACATGTGGGCCTGACCCCTGTTGGGCCCATATGTCAGTGACCGAATGCACCTGTAGTTAAGTAACAGCTACATGGGCATATTTGTTGGAGTAAATTACGGGGGAGCGAAGGGGTGGAAATATTGCTGGTCACAACGGATTGGACGAGCATGGGGGGAGGAGAGTCATGCATGCAGATTTTTTCACACGGGGTGGAGTGGTGGGACCGCCGGAGGGAGAAGGAGAGTTTGGCAGGCATATTATTTCCACACATGGAGAGGAAGAGATTTGGAGACGAACAGGCTTCCTGCAGGTATGGGGAACGGTGCATAATAAGTCATCTTGCATGTCGGGCTAGGTATAGTCTCAAGTCATTAAAAACAAACGCGCCCCACACATGTTCATGTTTCAAGGTGCACTAAATTATTGCATGCGATGATTAAGGCTGGCCATAATGGTGGTATCTTAGCTGGTAGTATCATGCACACGGGAATAGCAAACATGCTGATGTGGCAAAGAATTAAAGAAGAGAGGGGGGTTAGAGTAACTAGTGTTCATGCATGCATTGGTAAACACATTTTTTTGTGGAGAACGACAACACTAGTTGAGTACTTTTGCAGACTTCAAAAACTATTCCACAATGTGTCAACATTCACAATGTCAAATCAATATTTTTACACTCATTATAAAACATAGTTCTTAAACTCATTATAATCAGTACTCCCTCCATCTAGGTGAGCAAGTCATCTTAGATTGTGCACTGTGACCAAGGAGGAGGGGAAAACAAGAGATCTTAATGTTTATTTGCTAATTAATAGCATTGCATGCAATGAACTAACCACTGCATGTCGTGTTTGGTAGTCTCAAGTCATTTAAAGCATGCACACCCACATCTCCTATTGGTTTATATGTCAAGAAACAAGAAACGAGGTAGAAGTTAATGCATCGCGCCTAAGTGTTTTGGGAATATTGTATCGAATGAGTGTACTGGTGTGGCTGGTTAATTAATATAAGGTGGTGTTCAAAAAAAGTATAAATTTGGTCAAACACTTTGCAAACGGTTGACGGGAGTAAAAAGGACTAGAGGGAGTATCATGCATGCGGAGTAGGCAAAAAAATTGCTTGTCTAAAAAAAGGCAAAAAATTGCTCATTTATAGTCGGTCGAAGTCTCCAAGGGCGCGACCGCGCGAGGGAGGCGAAGGTCGTGGGAGGCGCGACGTTTGACGGAATTAAGTGAAGTTACATCCACGCGCCGGCATGGCGTGCGAACAGGTAGAAGCTATACCGTCAGGCCTACGATATGGGTCTAGTAGACATGATATCTAGTGGGTCCCGCATAGTTCTCGAGAACTCTTTGGGGGCTTGCAGCCGTTTATCCACCGGGCAAGCCAGCAACCCCACGCCGTTCGCACGCCCTACTCATCCCCGTCTTCTACGGACACAGCTTCGGTGCCTTAAAGGCACCTGCCTTTGGGTCACTGACATGTGGGCCGGCCACCTGTTGGGACCACATGTCATAGACTCAAAGGTAGGTGCCTTAAGGCATCGAAGCATCGTCTGTCTTCTACCTTACAACAGTTCGCTCCCAGTCGTCCCGTCCTTTCACATTAGTTCGCTCCCAGTTTTTTTGCGGGGTACAACAGTTCAACTTCTCCTAACCCTCCTCCAAAATCCATGGCCTCCCAAATCTCCATGGTCGCCGCTGAGTACCAGGTTAGAGCCATCATCGGCGATCAGTTCATCGTCATCTACACACATGGATCCGAGACGGTGAAAGCATGGCTTGCTCGCTTCCTACGCATGTTCAACAGTTCAATGGATGAGTGGGTTGCTGGGCTAGATGTTGAGTACACCACAGTCCTGGGACGAGAGAAGGATCTAAAGGACGAAGAGAGGAAGAAGCCCGCCATGATCCAGGTTTGCGTACATAACGTTTGCTTGGTCTACCACATATGCCATGCCGACGTTGAGTGCCAGGATTTTAAGAACTTCCTCAAGGACAAAAGAGTGAAATTCGTTACTGTAGGCTTTAAGAACGACAGTGACATCCTGTGTCGTATAGGTCTCGTTGTAGGCCAGCCCTTCGATCTCCAGAAGGCAAGTCTGGTGTCCTCCTCTCAACCTTCAATGCCGACCCTGGCAGTAGCCATGACTGATCCTTCGTACGCTAAACTGAAGAAACCTCATCACGAGTTTCATCATGCATGGGAGTTGAAGACATTAGATGAAGATCACATCCTGTACGCAGCAATGGATGCCTACCTTTGTTTAAATATCTACAAGGGTTGGATGAAGAAGAAAAGCTCAGTGTCCGGTTCAAGCAAAGAAGCGTCAGCGAAGAGGAAGAGGAAGAGGGACGAGGACAAAGTCGAGGACGTGGACTCGGACTCCAAGTAGGTGGCAGTGTCGTCGCTCATGCTAGTTCTACTGCAGTGTCAAGCGGACTAGTTGCTTATTAGTTTATTTTCAAGGGTGTGTTGTGCTGAGGCCCTAGCAGAACTATGTTTATGTTCTTTCTCGTTATTTGAACTCTTTAGTACGTACAGTAGTACTAGTACTATGTCTTACTACTTTTCTTCTTGCAGTTGGTACTACTGCTCGTATCTTCGTGTTCCTACTGTACTTAATACGTTCGTACTAGTAGTATAATTTGGGTCAGTCGATTTGTGAAAGAAGTTCGACGGAGCGAAGGAAGAAGACGGCAGAGGAGGTGGAAGAAGCCCTTCTAGCCATCCATGTTGCACCAAACGGCTCACATGAGTCTACTGACCCAAATTGCTCCTTCAGATTGCAGGATCCATGTGGCATTCAAGGTTTCAAAGGTAGATTCTGCGTCCGCACCCGGTTTGCGGGCTCGACGCGCGCGCGATCGGCTTCCACCGTGATAGCCACCATGCGCGCCTCCTCCGCGCGGGCGGAGACGATAATGACACGCTAGTTCCTCCTCGCCGGCGTGCTAGAGCACGCGCTCGTTCTCCTCTTCGCACGCTGCGTGCATAGACGCGGCTCCACCAGCTGCTCGCGCGCTTGGCAGCGCGGCGGCATTGCGAGGACGGACTGCAGACGACGTGAGCGGGCGAGCCTTCGGCTTCATGGCACAGGGATGGCGGCGACACGGCGGTGATGGGTGAGAAATTGTTGGCCGGAGCAGGCGGGCGCCAGCATGCGCAACGGCGGCGGCGGCATATTGATGAGTGCGCGTGTGGGAGCTTACTTTAGTTTTAAATATAAGGTTGGTCAAAATTAAAAGAAAACCGTACTAGTACACGTAAACATTAGACTTAGGCAACTCTTTTATTAGTTAGTACCACAACCACGAACCGTGGCCGCGCGGTCGATCGAACGGTGCGTCACCGTGTCGCGCTCGAAGGACATCCACCGAACCTTTTTGTGTGTGTGTGAAAACAATCCTCGAGTATTACTCAACTTTTTTTTCCTGTGAAAGTTCTTGACACTGCAATATTTCCATATATTTGAATTTAGCTGTAGTTCGTGTTTATTTGGATTTGGACGTTTTAGGTGCGCCCTAGTTTTTTTAATACTGATTTTGTGTGTGTGACTGAGAGAGAACGTGTGTATGTGTCCATATGTGTGTTGTGGCGGAAGGGCAATGTGGAGACGGTGTGCGTGTGATACATACATAGAGAGGTGTGAATGTGCAAATGATCATGCATGAGTGAGACATAGACAGATGCCGATACGTTGTGTATACATGAGAGAACGGTCTTCTAGTTTACTTTTGTGCGTGTGTGTGTGTGTGTGTGATAGATAGATAGAGAGAGAGAGAGAGGAGCAGCCGTAACGCAACAACCATCTCTCTCGATTCGTCCGTCCCTCGCACGGTCGCATGCAACACATGCATCAAAGCGCACATTTTGACACCCTCACCCGGCCCGCACAATCTCTTCGTGAATACCCATTTCTCTCCTTAGGTTTGTTTTCTCTCAATATCTGACACACACACACACACATGCAGCACAACACACACACACACACACACACAATCCCCCGAGCACACAATTCATCCCCATCCAAGGTTATACGACGACCACTCTTGCTTGTGCTTCTTTGCACCCCAACATGCACAACACCTCAATCTTCAAAGAGGGCAACGAGAAGATCGAAGACGGCGACCACACCGCGCTAGAGAATGCGGGGTCATTTGGAAGTAGGGTGATGTGACGACGGCTGACTGACTCCTCCCCACCCTCTCTCTCTCTCTTGCACGAAATTACCAATCCCTCTCTCCCCCGCACAAAATTGTCAATCGCTCAACCCACGAGATCCTTCCCCTCTCGTCCATGTTTTTCATGCTCTCTCATCAAACATGTTGTCTCTTCTCCTCCCATGTATACAGAATCCAGATGCACACGCATCTCATGTATATTACATGTATGCATCTTTCTCACCGACCTAAGTTCTTCCTCTCTCTTTCTCTCTCTATCTCTCTCTCTCTCTCTGTCTCGTTAGGTTTGATTCCTACTCTCTCGTCCACATACATACAATCTTTCCCGCCCTATCTGCTCCATCTTCAAAAGCTCTATCTGCACGTTTCATTCACACATTGGGATATGTCAAAATGTTGCTTCTATAATGGCTGATGTAGAGTTATGGTTGTTCTTGTTGCATCCTACAAAGTAATAACTTTGAAATGCATTTAGATTCTCATTTGACTGGGATTATGTGAGTTTGAGCATGTTGTGAAGTACTATAGACCTTGTATACATCTTGGGATTCGACAATGATTGTAACTATTGAATTGTATAGACCATTACATTCGAAGTCAATCGCCTAACATATATATTTCACAATTTCAACAAATGATTAGTTCACTACAAACTAAGAAAACAAATGTGTACTCCCTCCGTTTTTATTTAAGTCCGCGTATTAGCATTGGTCAAAGTCAAGTTTTGTAAACTCTCAGAAAGCTTATAACAAAAAATATTAACATATACAATAACAAATAAATACCATTAGATTCATTATTGAATGTACTTTCACATCATACATATTTTTTAAGGTAAATGTTTATATTTTTCTATAAACTTGGTCAAACTTTAGGAAGTTCGACTTTGGTCAAACCTAATATGCAGAGTTTACTACTACTACTCGCTAGTTGCTTAGCCGAATCACTCAACACGCCACACGGGGAGTCTAGTGTCACAAAATTTTGAGGTCGATGGGAAAATCTCCCGCGACCCTGATTCGAGCAGTGGGAAGTTACCATCATAGCCTTCGGAACAGGCCTACGGATGATGCTTGGTAGGGGCTGTTTTCGTAACTTCAGGTTCACCCTACCCAGCCAACCCCACCCCAGCACCCAGAGTAGTACACCTGAATACTCCCCAATTTCTATCCCCACCGCAAAAAGACTTCTCCACGGCACTGCAGCCTTCGTGGTCCTCCCCTTTACATCGGCGCACTCGTCCACCGCAGCGCATCTGCCTCATCGACGACCTCGTACGCCGCACTGGAGCCGGTCCACCGTCATCGTCGTACACGGAGCCTCTTCCCCGGCATCGTCTTCCACGGTCTCGGATCTGCTTCCCGAAAGCCGACGCCAAGCGCAAAAGTACCATCGTCGTGGACAATGAACTGACTCCCGTTGCCGACCATGACTCACAGAGGCCGCCACGACCATCGTTCTCCTCCTCGATTGGTAGTGTGTGTATTGAATCACTTAGCAGTACATGTGCAGTTCCAATTTTGTTCATACCTACCCTTCAAATTTCCTGGGTGCTATTGTTCCCATAAAAGTAATTGGTTATAGCCTCCATTGTCCAACAGAATATCAGCTTGTAATTGTGCGTCGCTCCTGTATCGCGCTGTGCTTGGGTAGGTTTTTCATCTGCAACCAGTAGTGTGCCAAATGATGGAAAGGTTTTTAGAACTAGCAAAATGCCCATGCGTTGCACGCATCAAGATGCATTTGTATGAGTAGTTTATCTTGTTGGAGATGCTCTAACATGGCAGACGAGTGTTTTAATGTTGCCCACAAGATGCGCGACTATTACTAGTAGTATATTTTTCTTGCCATGTTGAGATTTTAAAACCACGAGTGCGAACATGCAGAGGAGCAATGAAGACCAAACACGGGATATTCGGGACATCTTCAAGGAGCGTGGCAAGTTAAAGAGGAGCTACACCGAACCTGTAAAACGAGCTTTGGTAAGTAACACCCTTTCAATTACTTTCATGTAGCCTCGTGTTCTTCGATGTGTATATGTTGTAGTTTCTGTTTCTCTTAAGCGTGGTGTTCTTCGATGTGTAATAAGAAGAGTCTTAATCGTCCTAATGCTTTCGTTTTTAGCTTGATGCAGGAAGTGGGTGTTCTCACCTTGTAGTCTGTTTTTATTTATTTTTTCCTTTTGAATTCACTTCTCCGAGTTCTGTTTATCTGGCTTCTACTAAATGGATCTAGGTTACTCTGAGTATTGATCTAAAAAAGAAGTAACTTCATGTCAGGATGCAGTTCCTGCGAGGAGGGAAGTATGGTCAACCTCGAGATCATGTTTCCAAAATGAGGCTGAATTACACACAAGGTGCCAGTTCCCTAATGATGTTGGATTAGACACAAGGTGCAAATTCCCAGATGATGCTGGATTACACACAAGCTAGGTGGAGTCGTCAGCTGTTCGTGTCCTCGTGGCATTAGTAAAGGCTGAAAGAAAGCGTGCAGCAGCCCTTGAGAATGTAGCTGAGTTCATGAAGAAGCGAAAAGAGCAATCAGATGCTCTCTTCACCCAAGCCAAAGAAGAGATGGAAGAAGCCAGAAATAAGCTAGCAGAGGCAGAGTAGGCTAGGCATCTCCTGCTATCTAAAACTGTTGTCAATACAAAATTTCCTTCATAATAGCTAGGTTCAAATGTTTATCCAGTCAGCATGCCTGTTGTGATGTCCGTGCATCTACTGATGTGGCACAAAATGTTTTCTTTGGGTCATGTAATAACAACAATTACTTTCCAAACAATAACAGACGAAGCATTGGACATGGTATAGTTCACGCGCAAGCCCGACATTCCAAGTTCAACTTCCACATCAAACTCATGTTCACAGATATCTGCACATTCATACATAATGTCCACAACCATGATTCACTTCAAAGCCAAAAAAAATGTGAGGAGAGTTATAAATAAAGAAAATCCTCTACTTGTTCCTGCTACCAGTGCGAGCACAACAAGTCAAGACCATGCATAAACTAATTATATTTTAGTCATTTTTTGTGTTCTAAAATGCCCGCCGGCTCGCGGAAGGACGTGTTGCCAGCACACGCGCGGATTCAATGAAGGCAGGCGGGGCAGTCTTAAGCTGGTTGCACGCGGCGAGGAGGCATGCTCAGCCGGGCCTGCAGCGAGTGCGGCCCTCTTTGCCGGCGCGCCGGTTCAATGCCTGCGCTATGAGAGGTCACGTCCGTGTCAGAGCAATCACTCCCTCCAGTCCTTTTTTGTTTGGGTATAACAAAATCTCGTTTTCCATTCACATTCTACAAGTAAAGTTTGTGGACAAACTTTGACCCAAAGTACGATGGGGACTAGTAAACCAGAATGGAGGTAGTAGTTTTTTTAATCGAAGAAGGGTTTCCCCTTCCGATTTTCATTAAAGAAAACCAGTATCTAAATCTAAACCATAGTATTTGTCCTAGAACTACCAGGTTAAACATCTCGCAACATAAACCCATACAACCTCCATCGAAAAAAACAAATCATACAACCGTACGCCAAGGAGGTACGTAGCACTATGAATTCCATTTTCGCTCCATACCAATCGTTCTAAAAACTACTTACTACTTATAACGCGCCATTGAAAATCAGAACTCTTAACCCCGCTAAAAAACGATATTTTAAACATGGCTACTCGATCTGTGGCAACTGGCGGGCCACCGCGCTCCAAGTCGTTCACCTGTGGTCCCGACCATCAACTCCTACGGATCAAATTATCAGGCGAGCTGACTATTCCTACAAAGGTGCTCCACCACGTACCCGGTACCCGCGAATGCAGCAATCGTGCCCCTAGGGTTTTAGAGTTTATTTGTTAACGTCGCCTTTACGTAACACTCATGTGTGCGAGACATCGATAGGCCGACTACATGCGTGCGCCTCTTCTCTTCGTATATGTACTCCACCATTTGTCTGGTGTCCAAAAAATTATAATAACT
This sequence comes from Aegilops umbellulata, assembly GCA_032464435.1. Taxonomy (NCBI): domain Eukaryota; kingdom Viridiplantae; phylum Streptophyta; class Magnoliopsida; order Poales; family Poaceae; genus Aegilops; species Aegilops umbellulata. Next base: position 372,931,883 of record CP136057.1, read on the forward strand.
ACTAGCAATGTGCCAATGCATTGCCACACGATCAAAGTAGATTAATACAGTGGCGAAGCTAGATGCAGATTACGCCTAGGGCTGTGCTATGTTGAGTGATAAACTTCTATGATTTTCTATGCTTTGCATGAAGAAATTACAAAGGAAGTTGTTTCTAGGCCTCGGGCTATAGCCCTAGCTGCCCCAGGCCTGTCTCCGCCACTGGATTAATACATATTCACCGATTTGATAGAAAAAAAGTCTAGCTTTGAAATACGTATATCACTAAAAATATGTTATGTTTCACTCAAAATATACTCCTTTGGTGGTTTTGATGAGATAAGGGAGGAATGTTGTTGGTTTCAAGATTCGAGTAGTGGTATATGTCTAATTTCTACTCTTACTAGCAAGATGCCCGTGCGTTGCACGGAACATCGAGATCTTGTGGGAGAAAAGGATGAACGAGGGAAGGCCTTATCTGCAAATCTGGTGAAGAGTGCGGGTAAATTGCCATATTTTCCTTCCTATCCGTCAGATATAAATCAGACGACCTACATTGTAGGATGGCAGGCCCACCATCATCACCAACTCTATTTTTTATCCCTACTCTTATAGTAAGCATTGTCGGTGATGATCGTGTGCCTGCCATCCTGCAATATAGGCCGTCCGATCTATATCTGACGGATAGGAAGGAAACTATGGCAATTTTGCAAAAATATACCCACACCCTTCTCCACATTTGCAAATAAGGCCTTCCCTCGTTCATCCTTTTTCCCCACAAGATAAACTACTCATACAAATGCATCTTGATGTTCTGTGCAACGCATGGGCATCTTGCTAGTTGTTGCAAAAAGCCCATGTGTGTGTGAGAGAGAGGGCGAGTGGAGGAGGACGGAGTGCATGTGTGACAAAGACACAAGGAGTGTGTGTGCGATAGGTATCAGCTTAAAATGAGGCGATAGTGTGTGTGTGCACGATCGAGAGGGCGTGTCTCAAGAAGGGAAGAAAAATCTACATAGATACACAAGGAGCGGGAGAGAGACATGTATGCGATGGTGGAAGCACGAGTGTGCGGGTGTATAAACCTATCTAGAGGCTAGCTAGTCGATAAATGTTTGTGAGAGAAATACGAGTCGGGGTGCGAAAGCGAGAGTTTTGTGTGTGTGAGAGAGAGACGGTAGTCGGGAAGGGGAGTGGAAGCAGGAGTTGTGTGTGTGTGTGTGTCTGTGAGAGAGAGAGAGAGGAGACGGTAGTCGGGGTTGTCTGATCGGTAAACAAATGAATAATGTCAGTCTGGGGGAGACGAAAAGGAGACCGCAACAAATGTTGTGTCTACAGGAGAGATAGGTAGAGTAATTTTAGTGGTATGAGGCATATGTAGAGACATGTAGGGTGCGTGAGAGAATCCCATAGAGAGAAAGACAAAGTGAAAGACGAGTGGAGACTGTGTGTTTGGCGGTGAAAAAGAAAGCTTAGGTACCGAGTGATACCAGAGCACAGTAGAGACGTGAGAGATAATGAAAACCGTGTAATGTATAATGATAGGGAGAGTGTGACACTTCTCAAGGGAGACATCGAGAGACCATGTTTGCGAGGATAGGAGCAACATGAAGTGAGCGTGCGGGTGAGCTGGAGAAAAGAGAGTGATAGCTACCTGAAGGAGCATGCATGCGAGAGAGATGGGCGTGAAAGGAGTGAACAAAAAAGGGATTCAAATATTTGAATTCGAGATGATGATACATGTAATCCATACTCGAACCAAAATTGATCTATCAAACATGCATACTCATATGAATTCACGCACATCTATGTTATTTAATATGTAGATATTACTGATCCATACATTTTAGTAGAACATAATTTGGTTAAATTTTTTCGAATTCAACCTTAAGATTTCGAGATCGTTGTATTTGTAAATCATATTATACATATAAAGGAGAAGAATTCTTCGTTGTGCTTTTGAGAGTATATATATATATATATATATATATATATATATATATATATATATATATAAATGATGTGTATAGAATGTAATTCCAATTGAAAATGGATCCCGCCCGAAAAAATAGAATACAAATGGGATTCGAATTGAGTTGGCACAGTAAACGTGCACTCTGCAAAATTTGAACGAAGCGGGGAAAGTCACAGTAACTGCCCGAAACCAAAATTTGCGAGATGGAAATCACTACTGCCTATCACTGCCACGCAAAGCCTATATGCTGGATTTCTATAGGTTTCGACAGGGGTAGGTTTGTAATTTCACCCAAACATGACGTAACCGCCTCTCACCCGGATTCATACACGGTGGTCGCTAAAACACAGTGTGTCCTCGGCCGAAATCGACTCCCTCCCCGATTCATCTTCATACACGGTGGGCGCCAAAAACAAACTCTCGTCGGCAAATATTCGGTGTATGCGAGATTACCGTCCTATCCCCAACCGACTAGTGTTGCTGTGATGTAGTAGAAATTTGAAACGGGGGCTAAGTTTGTAAATTTCCTTGCATTTGAGACAAGCGCGCCCTGAATACATGGTTCCCCTTCCTCTCTTCCTCCCTTTTCCCCATTCGTACTCCATGGGCGCCAAAACACCCTCTCCACCCCACCTTCCTCCGTCCATCGCCGCCGTCCGCCACCCCATCAACCGCCGTCCTCCTCCACCATGCCGAAGCTGATACCCTGACGTTGCCGTCCATTACAAGAGATCGACCTCTCTCATCCACGGCTTTGGACCGGGATCCTTGCATCCCGTCCTCTCGCTTCATCCCCGCCGTCGTCCACCTTGTCGGCGCCGCTCCTACGACCGTCTCGTCCACCGCGCCCCGCCACCAACATCTACCCTCCTAGATCTGCTTCCACGCCGCCGACAGCCATCGCTACCGCAGCACCGTCAAATTCTCAGCAGATGCGTACACGCGCCGCACCAGAGGCGGTACTCTTTCGTATCTGCTCAACTTATTTATCGCAGCAAGAAAATAGATCGCCACTGCTTTACTCTGATTTCTTGTCTTGGTTGCGAAGTTGCCTTTGTACGGTTTGCACCTTCAGATCCTCCATGGCACGCTCAACACCATACTCGCAATGCTCATGGTTTTCCCCTTTTATATTCCACACTAGTTAAATCACAGTAGACTAAATTTCAAAATTGGGTCAGTCGATTTTTCAGAGCTCGCCGGAGTTTGCCGGTGCGATCGAAGGGGCTCGGGCGGGGATGGTGGTTGTGGGGGGCAGTGGTGGGGCCTCGTCGAACAAAGAAAACTCAGCGCGGGTAGGGGTGGGGGTGGGGGTGGCGGCGGAACATAGGCGGTGGGGCCGGTGGTTCGGCCGGCGGCCCGTGCGGTGTTCTGTATGGGAAGCACAGTATGTTCCTTGTCAGGAAGGGGAGCAGGGACATCTGCAGTCAACAGCTGATAGAGCTGGCCTGTACGTGATCGGTAGGCTTTCAATTACTAGCGGCAATACAACACCGTAATATCCAGCCAGTTCCACTTTCCCGATTTATATATCCTGGTTATGGTGTACCCCTGTTATGTACACTATGATCTGCCTAGTTGCTGTGTGCTCTTGTTATCATGGTTTGGCAATAAACTCTCTATACAGTATATTAAGAACCTATTATCTGCCAGCTATCCTTACTTTTGGAGCCTATTTTTTGTGTACTTGTGCCAGATTATATAAATGCACGCACCATATTACAGCACACATGAGCTCTCTCATCAGAATCCAGTGATAGCACACAAGTGTTTACAGGGGCGCCCCTATATTAGAATATCATCTGCATTACCAAGATAATCTCACAACTATTTATGTTTTCATGGTTCTCAGATATCATACGCAATTACAGTGAATATCAGAATCCGCACATCAGAAGAATATTGTGGAACACTGCAATGACTTACAAAATTGGCACCAAGGCATTGAGTGCCATTCTGGAAGCAATGAAACTCGTACGCTCCCCACCTGTTGATTCTTGTTCAGAATATCATCCTAATGACTATTCTAACCTCGAGGAGTCAAAGGCAGATGGCCTGTCCTGTTCACCCATCAAGGCGCCTGTTCTAATTTGGCAAGGTTTTATTGATTGCGCGTATCCTGCATATGCTGTCTTGCATTTCTTCTACTTTGTTGCATCGCCATCTGCTTAGTTTACTCATCATATATGCCGAGATGCCATGCCCATCCTTTATCAATACATATTCCATCTGTCATCGTACCATGTTTTTTCACTCAAATGTTGTTCTTGTGCATCAGACATCAAAAAGGAAGAGGGTGATTGCGGAGCCTGAAGGAGCACCAGCAAAGTCCTTGAAAAACGTGGTGGTGCCGGAGAAATCATACAACACCCCACTCATATTGGCTCTACAACCAGTGACACAAAACGTAGGACCGACTCTAGCAGACTGTACCCATACTTCACTCGCCACACTACTAGCCCCACCACACAGGACCTGCACTCCAGCAAAAGGTATACCGATTTCATTTGCCATAGCACCAGCTGTACCACAGAAAAATCCCACTCCAGCAAAAAGTACAGTAAGTCCACCGGCCGAAGACCTATCGCAACTGCAGAGACGGCCAATTCCTGCAGATTGGAACCCCATTCCATTTATTCCCAGTTTAAAAGACAATGCTTTCATGGTTATTATTTTCCTATTTTTTACTGATTGAACACATCAATGATTTACATTACATTATTGTAACTAGGCGAGGGTCAATCTGGATAGTCATGACGAGGAAAGCTTGCTTGTGCTTTTCAAGGAAGCATTGCAGCAGTATCGGTGTTACCTGAGGAAATCACACTTTGATGGCAAGTCTATAAACGAATTTCCGGTGAAGTCTCATGTGCTAAATTTAGAAGACATTGAATGGAAAAACCTTGTTATGCACTGGTCTTGTTACCTTTTGCCTGTATCGCTGCACCTACATTTATAGGTACTTGGTTATGTAGCATCACTCTTCATCTTATCTTAAATATTCTCCATTTTTTCTTATATTATCACATCTATATTTACTCTTAGCAAAATGTAGAATAAAGGCAATGCTTTTGAAGAAGATTTTGTGGTAAACTTCTTGAATTGCCCCCCATCAGCATGGACAAGGCCTTTATAGAGCCTGTCTTCACCAATAATGTAAGTTTGTCCATCTCAAGCCTTCAAACTTTGTTGTATATATTTGGTTAGGCATGACTGCAACAGCTGTTTATTTTTGGTGTTTGCATCAAATTGCTTGTTTAAAGTTTATTATATGTAGTTCATAAACAAAAGTTCATCCTTTCTCAATTTAAGTTTTCAGTTGTACAACCAAGTTCCTTCTTCATACCATGTAAATTAAACTATACAGAGCAAGTGATCTTCTTTTGCACTTCATGTATGCTTCTGTTCTTCATCTGTAATCCAGTGGTGTGGTGAACCTACCCACTACAGCATAATGTCATATTCTGCAATGTCTTAACTATGAACAATGTCATATCATTCTACTATTATTTAAACCGTCTCTTTGTTTGCCAATCTAAAATGGTATAAATTGACATCACACTAACCATTGATACTTATGAGTTCTTGGTCTGTAATCCAGTGGTGTCGTGAAGCTGTCAACTCCTTCACAATGTCATTTCCTGCCATGTCTTGACCTGAACAATACCATATTGTGTTAATGCAAATTTAAACTGTGTCACTTTATTCATCAGTAAGAAATGTGATGAATTGTCAGCACTGATACTTTTATGTGCAAAACCTGTCATCTGTCTGCTTGTTTATCTTTCAGAGTGAGGAAGATATAAGTGTTGAACAAGCGCAGTCTCATCATCTTGCTCAGCTGCTTGCGCTGCAGCTCCCCAGCAGGGCTAACCTTTCTTGAACTCTATTAAAGTGCTGTCGGTTTTGTATATTATTTTGTCGGCGTGTTTATTTGCACTGGTGGCGATCTTTGATGCCCAGTGTATGTAATCTGCTGTCTACTTGTGCTTTATTATCATAGTGGCGAACTTTGATGCCCAGTGGATGTAATATGCCGTAATTTCTTTATTGTATAGTCTAGGTTTTTTCTTATTCACGACGCTGTAGTTATTTTACTGTATATATATCCTGTCTTCACAGTAAACCGGCCAAACCGTAATCGGGCCGTCATGCAATCACGATGTAGGTTGGGCCTGAAACGTGCCGATCAGCTCACGGGCCGGCAGCAGCCTGAAATGAACCCCGGCCCATGATTGTGCGAATCAAATCACGGGCTTTTAACAGGCCGAAAAATTGTCTCGGTCCTTGTTTGGCCCAATCAGATATCGGCTGCGAGCAAGACGGATGCAAACCGGGCCGTAGTTAGGCCCAACTATATGAGGGGCTTTTAACAGGCTGAAATTAATATAGGGCAGAAATGTTAAACGGGCCCTTAACAGGCCAAAACTAATATCAGGCCGAATTACTAAGTGGGCCTTTAGCAAGTGGGCCCAAAAGCATAGTGTCTAGTTGACGGGCCGAATATGATATGGGCCATATTTGAGCCCAAAGCCTCTTAAAGGGCCAGACCTGACCTGGGCCGTAATTTGGCCCAGAACGTGGTAGGCCTTTAACGGGCCGGATCTCATATGGGTCACTATTAGGCCCGGAGCATGGCAGGCCATTAATGGACCGGATCAAATATGGGCCGGCATTTGGCCCAAAACATGGCAGGCAGTTAATGGGCCGTCCTACTAGGGTCCTCAAAATCTTGTGGGCCTACAGCTGGGCCGGCCCATTAATGTCGGCGAAATCTCGTGGGCCTTTAGCTGGGCCGGCCCATTATGATCCGCAAGAATCTTGTGGGCCTTTACCTGGGCCGGCCCATTACGACACACAAAAATCTTATGGGCCTTTACCTGGGCCAGCCCATTATGGCCCGCAAAATCTTGTGGGCCTTTAGCTGGGCCAGCCCATTATGGTTCGCAAAATCTCGTGGGCCTTTAGCTGGGCCGACCCATTATGGTCCGCAAAATCTTGTGGGCCTTCAGTTGGCCCGGCCCATTTAAACTTGATGGGCCGGTCCACATGTCAACATATCATAGGCGTGTCTCGCCCATTGGATGAGTTGACACGTGTCTCCTCCAGCCAATGATGATTTTACACGTGGAAAATCCCCATAGGTCGGGGCTGTTAACGGGTTATCGGATCCAAAACCCGACCCGATAGCTTAACGGCGTTCCGTTACGGTGGATGCCACGTGTTGGTCACCCTTGACGAAAGCACTTCTGTGACGCGCGATTTATCGTCATGGAAGTGGACACTTCCGTGATGATAATTTTGGCAATGTCATGGAACACTTCTATGACAGCACAGGTATGACTATCTTGATTCTGTCATAAATTTGTCATGTATGTACATGCATGACAAAAAAAGCGACCTACTGTGACAAACACGTATCATCACAGAAGTGTATTTTTTTGTAGTGTCCACAATCTTGTTGGAGGCTCCCAAGTGACACCTAGCCAATCTAGGAGACACCACTCTCCAAGAAGTAACAAATGGTGTGTTGATGATGAACTCCTTGCTCTTGTGCTTCAAATGATAGTATCCCCAACACTCAACTCTCTCTCACAGGATTTGGATTTGGTGGAGAGAAGATTTGAGTGGAAAGCAACTTGGGGAAGGCTAGAGATCAAGATTCATATGGTAGGAATGGAATATCTTGGTCTCAACACAAGTGTAGGTGGGTCTCTCTCAGAAAATGCAAGTTGGAAGTGTAGGTTCGTTCTGATGGCTCTCTCCACGAATGAAGAGGAGGTGGAGGGGTATATATAGCCTCCACACAAAATCTAACAGTTACACACAACTTGCCAAACTCGGTGGGACCAAATTGGTAAACTCGGTCGGACCGATTCAGCAAATCTAGTGACCGTTAGGATTTTCGGTGAAACCGACATGCAACTCGGTAGGACCGATATGGTTAGGGTTAGGGCATAACGTAATCTCGGTGAGACCGATTACACAAACTCGGTGAGACTGATTTTGGTAATAAGATAACCAGAGAGTTGGTCAGGTAAACTCGGTGGGACCGATTCGCTCATTTCGGTGAGACCGAAATGTTACCAAAGGGAAACAGAGAAATTATATTGCAATCTCAGTGGGACCGATCGCTCATCTCGGTGGGACCGAAACGTTGTGAAGCGAAACAGAGAGATTGCAATCCCATCTCGGTGAGACCGAGATCCCTATCAGTGAGACCAATTTGCCTAGGGTTTGTGGCAGTGGCTATGACATCTAAACTCGGTGGCGCCGGATAGAAAGAATCGGTGGGGACGAGTTTGACTTTTGGTTTAGGTCATATGTGGATATGAGAAAGTATTTGAGGGCTTTGGAGCATATCACGAGGCGTTTTGAGCAAGAGCCTCATTAAGAAACACCTCATCCCTCCTTGATAGTATTGGCTTTTCCTATAGACTCAATGTGATCTTGGATCACTAAAATAGAAAATGTAGAGTCTTGAGCTTTGAGCTTGAGCCAATCCTTTTGTCCTTAGCATTTTGAAGGGTCCACTTTTCTCATCCATGACATGCCAATCATTGAGGTTTCCTGAAATATTAATCTTGAAATAGCATTAGCTCAATGAGCTATATGTTGTTAGGAATTACCAAAACCACCTAGGGATAGTTGCACTTTCACTTTGCGCGCACCATGGAGCGATGTCTGCATGAAATTTTATTGCCACGCAAGGCTTGTCTCTTTTGCTCTACATGTCCAGTTCCATTGTGTACAATAACTGACATGCATAGGAATAAAACATAGTGGGACTATGGAAGGAGTGCATGCACAAATCGAGAGTGATGGTAGCAAACTTTGGATAGACCCAAAACCAATGATAGTAGGCAGATAATATCTTTAGTTAAAAAATACAGATAATGGCTCCTTTAATGTTTGTTTCCAGCCAACTTGAAACTCATAGTAGACACCCGAGATTAACCAGATAGTAGACAGATAGTACTGATTGCTGCCCCAATATGTACCCCACAACCATTTAAAAACTCAAGTTTCAGCATAAGTTTGGACCTGAATCGGAGTCTAATAGGTGAACACGATGATCAAGTAGCATGTCATCATATTAACTGACGCATAACGTAAGCACACACGGAAGAGTGCGACCTCTCTTGCGGACCCGTGTAGTCCTCAAGGTTATGTGCTCAGTTGATGATGGTAATGCAGTTGTCATGGCTGCCGGCGGCGGGGAAGAAGATCTGAGGCGGCGAAAGACAGTCTGGAGAGCGGACCCCTGCTATGGTGAACCCTTTCGTCGTTGGAGCAGCTGAGCTGGGGTGGAACACAACACCGCAAGAGCAGGACAAACCACACAAGGTTTTCTTTGATACATATCTGTAACAGAAGTAATTGTGTAAGGGCTTGTTTGAAATTGAGGATTCTAACAATGCAGGGATAGGAAATAGACAGGAATAGGATAGGAATGCACGTGCAAAACAGATAATTTAAAAACACAAGATTTCTGCCAATCTGGGTGTTTGGTTCACAAGAATTGGAAGATCACAGAATGCAAAGAAGCATGGTGAGATTAAGTCAAACCACAAGAAGTGTACAACCTCTTTGGCGAAGCCATGTCGATCTCAGCGTGATTGGGTTGGCCGGCGAGGATGCTCTGGCTGACTTGGCTGTCAGAGGAGGGGAAGAAGATCTTAGGCGTCTGCAGATGGAGCCCGAGGTACTACTCCGCTGTGATGGAGGGTTTCATCATTGGAGCAGCTCCGGTGAGTTGTACGATGCCGAGGCTGAAGCAGGACAAGAGAGACAACGTTAACCTGAGTGGAATTCTAATAGGATCTCCAATAGATGACGTAAAATACATAACCACAAAGTGCTAGATGTAAAATACATCAGCCGCTCATCTCTGAACTTAACTATTGAAACTGAACTTGACTGTCGAAACTGAATTTTGCTGTCGAAACTGAATTTTACTGTCGAAACTGAACGCACTAGAGGTGAGGCTACACGTCAGTCGACTGACTTTTTCATCTCTAGTCAGTCGATTTTGCAGCCTTTGGATACGAGATAAAGGTCCTGCAGTTCATCTTCAACCTCCACCCCCCTGAGCCGCCAGCCACCACCGGCCAAACAGCCGCCCGCGGCCGGTGGTGTGCCGCCCCGCCCGCCCAAAAACATTCCCCACCACCGGTCCGCCGTCGCCCCGGCCATCCCTCTAAGTCTCCCCCCCGTGCCGAGCTTTTCTCCTACGATCCCCACGCCACCGCCCCACCACCTGCGACGCCCCCGATTTAATCGTACACTAATCATACACGCAAACGTGTATGATCTAGATCAGGGACTCACAGGAAGATATCACAACACAACTCTACAAATAAAATAAGTCATACAAGCATCATATTACAAGCCAGGGGCCTCGAGGGCTCGAATACAAGTGCTCGATCATAGACGAGTCAGCGGAAGCACACTATATCTGAGTACAGACATAAGTTAAACAAGTTTGCCTTAAGAAGACTAGCACAGACTACGATATAGATCGAAAGAGGAGCAGGCCTCCTGCCTGGGATCCTCCTAACTACTCCTGGTCGTCATCAGCGGGCTGCACGTATTAGTAGGCACCTCCGATGTAGTAGGAGTCGTCGTCAACAGTGGCATCCGGCTCCTGGACTCCATCGTCTGGTCGCAGCAATCGGGTAAAGGAAAGGGGAAAAGGGGGAACAAAGCAACCGTGAGTACTCATCCAAAGTACTCGCAAGCAATGAGCTACACTACATATGCATGGGTATATGTGTACAGGGCCATATCAGTGGACTGAACTACAGAATGCCAGAATAAGAGGGGATAGCTAATCCTGTCGAAGACTACGCTTCTGGCAGCCTCCGTCTTGAAGCATATAGAAGAGAATAGACTGAAGTCCTCCAAGTAGCATCGCATAGCATAATCCTACCCGGCGATCCTCTCCTCGTCGCCCTGCTAGAGAGCGAGCACCGGGTTATATCTGGCACTTGGAAGGGTGTGTTTTATTAAGTATCCGGTTCTAGTTGTCATAAGGTCAAGGTACAACTCCGGGTCGTCCTTTTACCGAGGGACACGGCTATTCGAATAGATAAACTTCCCCACAGGGGTGCACCACATAACCCAACACGCTTGATCCCATTTGGCCGGACACACTTTTCGGGGTCATGCCCGGCCGCGGAAGATCAACACGTCGCAGCCCCACCTAGGCACAACAGAGAGGTCAGCACGCCGGTGTAAACCTAAGCGCACAGGGGTCTGGGCCCATCGCCCTTAGCACACCTGCACGTTGCGAGGGCGGCCGGAAGCAGACCTAGCAACCTCCAGTACAACGGAAGTCACGTTACGCGGTCCAATCTGGCGCGCGCCGCTCAGTCATTGACGTCACGAAGTGCTTCGGCTGATACCACGACGCCGAGTGCCCATATCTTTCCCACGTAGTTGGTTAGTGCGTATAGACCAAATGGCCAGACTCAGATCAAATACCAAGATCTCGTTAAGTGTGTTAAGTAACCGCGAACGCCGACCAGGGCCAGGCCCACCTTTCTCCTAGGTGGTCTCAACCTGCCCTGTCGCTCCGCCACAAAGTAACAGTCGGGGCCGTCGGGAACCCAGGCCCACCTCTACCAGGATGGAGCCACATGCCCCTTCAGCCCCCATCTCCGAACAGTATCATAAGTAATCTAACAGTATAAGGTATGTAGTATATGCCCGTGATCACCTCCCGAAGTGATCACGGCCCAATAGTATAGCATGGCAGACGGACAAGAGTGTAGGGCCACTGATGGAACACTAGCATCCTATACTAAGCATGTAGGATTGCAGGTAAAGGTAACAACAGTAGTAGCAAGGACAGGCTATGCATCAGGATAGGAATAACGGAAAGCAGTAACATGCTACACTACTCTAATGCAAGCAGTATAGAGAAGAATAGGCGATATCTGGTGATCAAGGGGGGGGGCTTGCTTGGTTGCTCTGGCAAGTAGGGGTCGTCAATAGCGTAGTCAGACTGGGGGTCGGCGGCAGTCTCGGGGTCGACCGGAAAGAAGTAATGGGGGGGGGACACAATAAATAATAGAGCAATCAAAGCAACACAAAGCATAACATGGCAATACGCGGTGCTAGGGGTGATCTAACGCAGGGATAGGTGATACTGGCGAAGGGAGAAAACATCCGGGAAAGTATTCCCGGTGTTTCGCGTTTTCGGACAAATGAACCGGAGGGGGAAAGTTGCGGGTTTGCTATGCTAGGGATGCGTGGCAGACGAATGGGCTGCGTATTTGGATTCGTCTCATCGTTCTGAGCAACTTTCATGTACAAAGTTTTTTCATCCGAGCTACGGTTTAATTTATATTAATTTCTAAGTTTTTAAACATTTTTGGAATTAACAGAATTAAACTAATTTGGAAATGCCATTATGATGTCAGCATGACATCAGGGTGATGTCAGCAGTCAACAGTCAGTTGACTTGGTCAAACTGACGCATGGGTCCCGGTTGTCATTGACTTAGGTTAACTAAACATGATTAGTTTAGTTTAATAAGTGATTAGGTTAATTGAACATATCTAATTAAGTTAACTAATGAAGTAATTAATTATTTTTTAATTTTTTTAATTATTCTTTTTTTAACAGTAGGGTCCACATGTCATATACACTACACCGAACCACTCATTAGCCTAACTATACTAATTAGCTACTAACCTAAATAGGACCCCGTCTCATCCAGAGACGCAGCCAGCCACACACACACATGGCCGCACACACACGACACACACAACACGCAACTCACACACACACACAGCCGCTTGGCCATGGCTAGCGGTAGCAGCGATGCGCGGCGAACAACGGCAGGCAGCAGCGCCGACGAGCAGAAGTGGCAACACATAGCGGCAGCAGTAGTTAAGAACAGCAACAGCAAGAGGAGGAATGGCATCAGCGTAGCCGTAAGCAGCAGGCAGCAGGAGTAGCAACTACGAGAGCAGGGGCACGACCTAGGCGGATACACGCGCAAAGCTGCGCCCGGTGCGGCAAAGGGATGGCTAGGGGCGCACGGGAGCTGGGCAGGAGCAGCATGCGGAGGTTGGACGTGACCGACTAGCAGGGCGCGTGGGAGCACAGCCACGGGCGCCCGCGGCCACGGCGACCTTTAACTACGATGGAACGGCGACGGATCGAAGGGGGAACGAGGGGAATGGGAGTGGTGCTCACGAGGGGAGGCGGAGGACGCGACCGACATGGCGGAGGAGCTCCGGTGAGGTAGATTGGGCGCGGGGCAGTGACGGCTGTAGACGAGGATGACGCGTTGATCCCATCGGTGAGGTGCCACCGACCTTGAGGTGGTGGTCGAAGAGGATGAGGCGGACGATGGCGAGGCTCCTGGCGAGGTCCTAGGAGGCGGGGGCGACAGTGAGCACGTAGACGACGACGGCCATGGTGACAGTGGCGGCGGTCTAATGCCGGGGAGGAAGAGAGTGGCGCGTGGGGGAGGAATGAGGTAGCTAGGGTTCGCAGGGGGGTCGATGGCGTCTTATCCATCGGGGGAATCACAGGATGGCTGACAGGCACGCCCAGCGGCGGCCAAGGTGGTTGGATGTGTGCCACGACCTCTTCTCGTACAGCGAAAAGGGATGACCCCCATTGGGCTGGGCCAGTGCATAGTAGCGGTTGGGCTAAAGTGAAAGAGAGCCTTTTCTTATTTCTGATTTGTATTTCTCAGATGTTTTGCATTCCTTTTGGGTACGAAATGAATTTAATAGATAGTATAACTTGTCAAAATAATTATTATGCAATATTCTGCATTGCCTCAAAAAGTTCAAAGATTATTTGAACTCCTTTGAATTTGATTTAAAATGAAAGGATTTATTTTGGGGCTGTTTGGACCAGTTTAAAAATTGTTTAAGGGCATTTTAATAATTCAAATAATGTTGGGTTATTCATGACCATTAGTTAGTGAATATTTGCAATCCAGCCTACATTTTTGTTTTACCGTTTGAAGAAATAATAATTTGACTTTATTTTAAACTTGAATATGAATTGGGTTTGAATCAACACGACATTAATGATAGTAATCATGGTAACGTGGCATCATTACCAGAGGTTTAATATATCTTAGTTATCTGGGCGTCACAATTCTCCTCCACTACAAGAAATCTCGTCCCGAGATTTTGGAGGGGGTGTAAGGGGGAAGGGATTTGGTTACGAAATTCTAACGGGTCTTCGCGGTCTTGGTTGCTCTTCTCCAAGAGGTTGATCCATTAAGTTGATGCCTTTATTCCTCTTACCCAGATCATTATGATGAAGTCGTCCTCCTTTCTTTGGAAATTCTGTCGTACTTACGAATTGGTAAGGGGCTGCCCTACAACGATAGAATGGTATAAGGGGAAATCATATGGGTTATCCCAGGAATGAACACATGAGTATCTCTCGAGTTGAACAAACAAAACATATCGAGAGCTAGGTAAGAAGGTACCATAAGAAGTTTCAAGCGGATAGACAATCGTTCGTTGCCTGAAACAGAGTGTGAAAAGCGATTCAGAGCAACGGGAATTGTGTTTAATAACAGAGTTGATGATCACACGGAAGGTGGCTCGTGAATTACATACGAGGCCTCGCGCGAGGAATAGCCTTGGGAACAGGGGTGTACAGGAGAGTCGGGTTTTGATCCTGGGGAACTGTGGGTTATGGGCCCACCATGTGGGATAAAAGTAGAAGGAGCGATGACATCTTGCATGGTCATGATAGCAAGGCATGTCAGAGGTTAGCATGTCAGTTATGGCGGCAACAACATCGGTACCAAGGGCGAGGGACGAAGAGAACCATTTTCCTGCTCGTTGAACGAGTCAGACCAATAGGCAAGGTTCTCGTCCATCGGTGGCTATCGGAATGTTATCAACATTAGTAACAGGGTCTTGCTGACAGAATTGTACACCGAGGTGTTTACTTAAGCAGGAGAATATTACTGCTTAGATCATACAGATCACAAGAAACATTAAACCAACCAATGGAAAGGAAAATATGATTATCAGATTAAACAGAACATTGGAAAGGAAAATGTGTTTAAACACATTATTCAGGGGTATATCCATCCCAAGGACAAACAGAGCATGATATCCACAACAGGACATAATGTAGAAAACCCTTTGGGAAAGGGGGGAGAAATTTCCTGACATTACCCATACAATGGTGTTTGGATAATTTGATAAAGAAAATTTAGCATTGTGCTTTAGATGTTCTTTTTGAAAATCAGAGTAGCACATAGATGTTTCGAGATAGCATTGACATGGTCTTTAGGCAAAGGTCAGACTTTGGATACGCAAAGGATTCATCAGGAATAACTTATAGAATAAATCTTGCAATTTCCTCATGGAGGAATGGATAACATTGCTAAAGGGAACTATAACAATAGGGCCTCCGGCCAGGTGTGCTAGACACGACATCACCTTACCGGGTCACATAAGGACCATTGTTGTAACTCTTGAAAATATGTTCCAACCATCATATCTGACCGAGATTCAGATCCGATTGGCGTCAGGATACCTCAGGCTCAGGGTGCTTGAGAAGAAAAGGTGCAACACCAACTAACGAGATGACAATGTAAGATTCTCGGGAAATGGCTATGGAAGTGAGTTCCGAGACAAGGGTTCATCATCATTAAACCAAGAAGAGGATGAGGGGGTGGCTGATGGACTCAGCGACCATTCATCGAGAATTCCAAAAAGATGGTTTTCCACAATCATGTGAACAAGGAGATAACATTTTTCATATCAAATGACATAATGATGTATGCTCAAGGGAAACATACACAATTTAACATTGGTTGATAGGTGCACCCGAAATATGGGATGGGCTGCACGATAAAGGTTAGAATGGTGACTTAATGAAACAGAATCAATCGACCATTCACTTCAAAGTAATAGGGTTGCTAGAAGTTTTGAAGTCGCACATCATAGTTCAATTGTCGGTTTTCCGGTTAGAAACAACACGTTGACCAAGGAATGAACGGATATGGCAAGAAGTACCACCTGTATCAAGATCTCTTAAGAGGTGGTGAAATTCTCACGACTTTCTTGACATAAAAGATGGTAATACTTCCAAGGTAAAGAAGAACAAATGATGGGTAGCAAGGATCTCAAGGTATAACACAAAACACGAACAAGTTTGTGTTGAGAGGGAAATCAAGTATGTTGTCGATGATAACACAAATCATCAAGGGGCAAGGATGGTATTTCCCATCATGAATTCAACTGATATCCTGGAAGAGCTCAGAATGTTGACGATGATCTGACACAATTGTCGAGAGATTTCATGAAGGTGTAATCGATCAGCGATGACATCAAGTCAAAGGAATGATGAGGCGAAAGGTTATTGGAACCACGGGTACATCACAAACTCAGAATCCAGCTTGTTGTTCAAGGAAAAATGATATGACATGGAAAGTCAACATAAGCTTAGCTCATCGTCGAAATTTGTGCTCCGGGGAGAAGGACCAAGTAGCACAATTAAAATTAGCATGGTAATGATGTAGCCGAACAGGCTAGGAATGACGTGATCGGGTACAAACTCGTAAGTAAAGAAGATTACTAAAAGTTGTTGAACCGTAGTGCGGACTCGAGTAGGTTATCGGTGTCTTTGAGTGTTTAATAACTCAGAGCCCGTGAAAAATTGGAATCAATGAGAATGTAGCACTTGATGAAGAACTCATAAGAAGTTATGCAGTTCCGTGATAATCTTGATATACCAGGGGGTAATACTCGACGACAAAGCGAAGTAGAGGTTGGACTGGGGTATTACTCTGCAGAAGACAAGTGCTTAAACTTGCACGAGAAATGGTATTTAAAGGAGAACATGGTCGGAAACCACGATCATAAATGATCGAACCACGGATACAAGATGAACATATAACAAGGGGGTAATTATTTTTACGAGCAGCTTCCATGATAAGTTATACATCGTGTCCATGGGCATGAACACAAGGTTCAAGGTCGACTCCCACTTCCTCAATGCATAACCTTACATTGACCTCTCGTATTTCAAAAATGACATTAGTTGTGGAAAGTTTTACCTGGTGCAATACCAGATAAGTATGACCCGTTAAATCTTTTGGGTTTGCATAGATTAGGGAAGGCATTGGTTCAACCCATTGGGGCTTCTTAGGAACATATACCACAAGCTTCAAGAGTAAATATCACCAGCTCGAAAGCAGAGCATGGTTGACAAAAGGATAGGATACCATTTACCAAAGGCATTATGTATCGGAGAAAGAACTCACAAGGTGATTAATTATGAAGGACATTGTCGGATAATAATCCAAAAGTGGATATGGCGATCCACAATGGAGCTGATGTGAGTATCGATACCCAATCAGAGGAAGAAAGAATGCAATGCATCGGTTTATAGAACATCTGAATAATTCAACGTTTAAATAGCAAAGGAATTATGATTTTCAAATAGAGGGATCAGGAGCAAATGCTCTGATCAAGGATGGATAAGTTGAATAGACTTAGGGGTACAATTGATGGCAATCTGATTGGCCGAGAACCAGCTCATGTTCGAAAGACATCTGAGCCGGAAAGATAATTTATTAGGATCAACTGATGATTGCGTGCATTCGCACACATATAGAATCAACGGACTTAAAATGATAGTGACAAAGGATGCCAATAAGATTACTAGACTTATGGGACTAACCATAATGCAAGCAAGCAAGAATTTCAAGAGCAATAAGCTGCTAAGGATTTTTGAAAAATCGAATAGTATTTCGAAGACCTTAGTGAAACACATAAACAACTGGGGATGGGCGGATACTCGGTATGTGCGAGGAATTATCCGTAGAAGTGTTCATGTGGGTAATGAACTGCAAGGCAGTAGGCACAAAGAATCTCAGAGCTATAGAGAGACTTTTCGAGGTATCTTGTAATAACAAGATCAACTGGGAATGAAGTTATGGACGACAAGTGTATGTAGCTTTCCATAGGGATTTATCGGTGGTATGGAATTGCAATGGCGAAGGGCACAAGGGTCTCGAGGAAACATCAGAGAGTATTGTTAGAATATTCTGTTGAAGCGGTCGATCATCTGTAATGAAGGGGATCTTCAGCAGGAAGTGGTAACGAGAACCTAGAGTTAGATTTTAGCAAAATCATTTAACCCGAATAGAAGAGATATTAGAATCCCAGAGTATAGACGAGGAATAAAAGATCCTAATACCACCCAATGGCGACGTGGGCCCAGGGGTCGCACAGCCAAGTTAGTAAAACAATTTTCATCGACTAGACTCAACTTCAGCCAAGGAGTGTGGAAGGGGGATTCCTACAGGCAGTCGGCTTTGATACTAACTTGTGACGCCCCCGATTTAATCATACACTAATCATACACGCAAACGTGTACGATCTAGATCAGGGACTCACGGGAAGATATCACAACACAACTCTACAAATAAAATAAGTCATACAAGCATCATATTACAAGCCAGGGGCCTCGAGGGCTCGAATACAAGTGCTCGATCATAGATGAGTCAGCGGAAGCACACTATATCTGAGTATAGACATAAGTTAAACAAGTTTGCCTTAAGAAGACTAGCACAGACTGTGATACAGATCTAAAGAGGAGCAGGCCTCCTGCCTGGGATCCTCCTAACTACTCCTGGTCGTCATCAGCGGGCTGCACGTATTAGTAGGCACCTCCGGTGTAGTAGGAGTCGTCGTCAACAATGGCATCCGGCTCCTGGACTCCATCGTCTGGTCGCAGCAATCGGGTAAAGGAAAGGGGAAAAGGGGGAACAAAGCAACCGTGAGTACTCATCCAAAGTACTCGCAAGCAAGGAGCTACACTACATATGCATGGGTATATGTGTACAGGGCCATATCAGTGGACTGAACTACAGAATGCCAGAATAAGAGGGGATAGCTAATCCTGTCGAAGACTACGCTTCTGGCAGCCTCCGTCTTGCAGCATATAGAAGAGAATAGATTGAAGTCCTCCAAGTAGCATCGCATAGCATAATCCTACCCGGCGATCCTCTCCTCGTCGCCCTGCTAGAGAGCGACCACCGGGTCATATCTGGCACTTGGAAGGGTGTGTTTTATTAAGTATCCGGTTCTAGTTGTCATAAGGTCAAGGTACAACTCTGGGTCGTCCTTTTACCGAGGGACACAGCTATTCGAATAGATAAACTTCCCCGCAGGGGTGCACGACATAACCCAACACGCTTGATCCCATTTGGCCGGACACACTTTTCGGGGTCATGCCCGGCCGCGGAAGATCAACACGTCGCAGCCCCACCTAGGCACAATAGAGAGGTCAGCATGCCGGTCTAAACCTAAGCGCACAGGGGTCTGGGCCCATCGCCCTTAGCACACCTGCACGTTGCGAGGGCGGCCGGAAGCAGACCTAGCAACCTCCAGTACAACGGAAGTCACGTTACGCGGTCCAATCTGGCGCGCGCCGCTCAGTCGCTGACGTCACGAAGTGCTTCGGCTGATACCACGACGCCGAGTGCCCATATCTTTCCCACGTAGTTGGTTAGTGCGTATAGACCAAATGGCCAGACTCAGATCAAATACCAAGATCTCGTTAAGTGTGTTAAGTAACCGCGAACGCCGACCAGGGCCAGGCCCACGTTTCTCCTAGGTGGTCTCAACCTGCCCTGTCGCTCTGCCACAAAGTAACAGTCGGGGCCGTCGGGAACCCAGGCCCACCTCTACCAGGATGGAGCCACATGCCCCTTCAGCCCCCATCTCCGAACAGTATCATAAGTAATCTAACAGTATAAGGTATGTAGTATATGCCCGTGATCACCTCCCGAAGTGATCACGGCCCAATAGTATAGCATGGCAGACGGACAAGAGTGTAGGGCCACTGATGGAACACTAGCATCCTATACTAAGCATGTAGGATTGCAGGTAAAGGTAACAACAGTAGTAGCAAGGACAGGCTATGCATCATGATAGGAATAACGAAAAGCAGTAACATGCTACACTACTCTAATGCAAGCAGTATAGAGAAGAATAGGCGATATCTGGTGATCAAGGGGGGGCTTGCCTGGTTGCTCTCGCAAGTAGGGGTCATCAACAGCATAGTCAGACTGGGGGTCGCCGGCAGTCTCGGGGTCTACCGGAAAGAAGTAACGGGGGGGAACACAATAAATAATAGAGCAATCAAAGCAACACATAGCATAACATGCCAATACGCGGTGCTAGGGGTGATCTAACGCAGGGATAGGTGATACTGGCGAAGGGAGAAAACATCCGGGAAAGTATTCCCGGTGTTTCGCGTTTTCGGACAAATGAACCGGAGGGGGAAAGTTGCGGGTTTGCTATGCTAGGGATGCGTGGCAGACGAACGGGCTGCGTATTTGGATTCGTCTCATCGTTCTGAGCAACTTTCATGTACAAAGTTTTTTCATCCGAGCTATGGTTTAATTTATATTAATTTCTAAGTTTTTAAACATTTTTGGAATTAACAGAATTAAATTAATTTGGAAATGCCATTATGATGTCAGCATGACATCAGGGTGATGTCAGCAGTCAACAGTCAGTTGACTTGGTCAAACTAACGCATGGGTCCCGGTTGTCATTGACTTAGGTTAACTAAACAGGATTAGTTTAGTCTGATAAGTGATTAGGTTAATTTAGCATATCTAATTAAGTTAACTAATTAAGTAATTATTTATTTATTTATTATTTTAATTTTTTATTATTCTTTTTTTAACAGTAGGGTCCACATGTCATATACACTACACCAAACCACTCATTAGCCTAACTGTACTAATTAGCTACTAACCTAAATAGGACCCAGTCTCATCCAGAGACGCAGCCAGCCACACACACACATGGCCGCACACACACGACACACACAACACACAACTCACACACACGGCCGCTTGGCCATGGCCAGCGGTAGCAGCGATGCGCGACGAACAACGGCAGGCAGCGGCGCCGGCGAGCAGCAGTGGCAACACATAGCGGCAACAGCAGTTAAGAACAGCAACAGCAAGAGGAGGAATGGCATCAGCGCAACCGTAAGCAGCAGGCAGCAGGAGCAGCAACTACGGGAGCAGGGGCACGGCCTAGGCGGATACGCACGCAAGGCCGCGCCCGGTGCGGCAAAGGGACGGCTAGGGGCGCACGAGAGCTGGGCAGGAGCAGCATGCGGAGGGGGGACGTGACCGACTAGCAGGGCGCGTGGGAGAACAGCCACGGGTGCCCGCGGCCATGGCGGCCTTTAACTACGGCGGAACGGCGACGGATCGAAGGGGGAACGAGGGGAATGGGAGTGGTGCACACGAGGGGAGGCGGAGGACGCGACCGACGTGGCGGAGGAGCTCCGGTGAGGTAGATTGGGCACGGGGCAGTGACGGCTATAGACGAGGAAGACGTGTTGATCCCATCGGTGAGGTGCCGCCGACCTCGAGGTGGTGGTCGAAGAGGATGAGGCAGACGATGGCGAGGCTCCTGGCGCGGTCCTAAGCGGCGGGGGCGACAGTGAGCACGTAGACGACGACGGCCATGGTGACAGTGGCGGCGGTCTAATGCGCGGGAGGAAGAGAGTGGCGCGTGGGGGAGGAATGAGGTAGCTAGGGTTCGCAGGGGGGTCAGTGGCGTCTTATCCATCGGGGGAATCACAGGATGGCTGACACGCACGCCCAGCAGCGACCATGGTGGTTGGATGTTTGCCACGACCTCTGTCTCGTACAGGGAAGAGGGATGACCCCCATTGGGCTGGGCCAGTGCATAGTAGCGGTTGGGCTAAAGTGAAAGAGAGCATTTTATTATTTCTGATTTGTATTTCTCAGATGTTTTGCATTCCTTTTGGGTACTAAATGAATTTAATAGACAGTATAACTTGTCAAAAAAATTATTATGCAATATTCTGCATTGCCTCAAAAAGTTCGAAGATGATTTGAACTCATTTGAATTTGGTTTAAAATGAAAGGATTTATTTTGGGGTTGTTTGGACCAGTTTAAAAATAGTTTAAGGGCATTTTAATAATTCAAATAATGTTGGGTTATTCATGACCATTAGTTAGTGAATTTTTGCAACCCAGCCTACATTTTTGTTTTACCGTTTGAAGAAATAATAATTCGAATTTATTTTAAATTTGAATATGAATTGGGTTTGAATCAACACGACATTAACGATAGTAATCATGGTAACATGGCATCATTACCACAGGTTTAATATATCTTAGTTATCTGGGCGTCACACCAACGCCGGCGACCACCGCCCCCACCCTGAACCCTAAGATAGATAGTAGGGTACCTCTCCAGTGAGCCCCCCTCCCCGCTGTGGCTAGTTCTTCCTTAACTCTGGTGAGCCCCCCACCCCTTGAAAATCGACTGACCCAAAAGTCGATTCAGTCGACTGAAGTGTAGCTAAATCGGAACAGCATCGCAAACAAGACCAAGAGTGAGAGAAGCAGCAAGAGCAAGAGCAGACAAGGCAGGGTACCGAGAGCAAGAGCAGAGCAGCAGCGCGAGCAAGAGCTAAAGCAGCAGTAGCTCCTACTGATGTGGACGTCGCTGCCGAGGGAGCGCCGCTATGGAGGAAGTGGCCGACGACGCTGCAGTGGATGGAACCGCGCCGTGTCGGCTCGGGACTGAGCACCGGTAGCACCGTCAGATAGAATCAAGAAGAAAATGCGGTGATTAGTGTACAACCTCTTTGGAGCACCGATTAGGCCGCAACTTCATCTGAGGAAACAGTGATGATGATGCTCTTCCGGTGGTGCAGGTGAAGACGATAGTGTGGGAATGGAGGTGGCACGAAAGGCGAGGGGAACGTCAGGGCAGCTCCTTGGAGGTGGAGGACGGGGTGGCTGAACCGGCGGGACGACCAGATCGACGACTGATCCTCATCCGGTACGGTGGATGAGGGACGTCGAGGTGTTGCTGTGGACGACGTCGTCAGGGAAGTGGCTCCGGCTAGGTGGCAGACGGAGGAAGGTGTGGGGCTTCGCGGGTTTTCCCGGCCTCGGTGTACGAATGGGTGGGCGGATGGGATGGGAGTGGGGAACCATGGCTTAGGGACGCGCTTGTCCAAAATGTGGGGTAAGTGACGAAACTACCCCCACCGATTTGAGGCGGTTCTTTCGGTTCAGGGGTATCACGGGCATTTCGCGTGTCGGGATTTCACAGGAGGTGGGAGTTTTCGCGCGCGTTGTAATTTTGGAATAGCAAGGCGCGGGTTGAGATGGAGGGTGTTGTCGGAGCACAACGAGACAAAGATATATCTTAAATATTTCGGGCTAACAAGGCGCGGGTTGAAATTTCCAGACAAGCCTAACGTGTACTGTACCAAATCAATTCGCACTACAAATGTCATTCAAAACTTTGAATTCATGTTATGTTCAATTAACATATTTCGCTACGTGTATAATGCATGCAACCTACTACTCAAATGAACGTTTTATTGCATTCCAAAGTATGTACTACCGCTTCAATATGAACTAAATTTGAATTCGTTTCTCTATTTGAATAAGATCTACAATAATGATTGTTGTGAAGTCAAAGCATTTCAATTCGTTTCTCTGTTTTAATAAGATCTACAATCATCATTATTGTCAAGTTAAACCATCGTTTGTGTATTATCTTCACAACACACCACATGATTAGTCTCGAGTTACATATGAACTATGTGTACTATATGAACTCGAACTTGATTTTTTGAATCCACTTTATGTTGATTTCAAATCACAGTACATTTGAAGATCTAGCTAGATCTTCATAATCTAAACCATGTCTCATAAACACCACATATTACCACAAATTCAAATAAAATGTGAGATTGTTCAATGTATAGTATGGTTTAGATTGTTTGACATTTAGCTCTGAGTAGCAAACGCCATGTATTATCACATTATGGTATAACATGTGCGAAACCACAACACGCGTATCACCGCTATATTCGTGCATGCATATGTTTAAAACACTATGATCTCCTATTCAAATATATGAATCCACTTTCATATCAAATTATGATCTTTGTTAGTCTCTTACACCCACACAATCCTCTAACCTTTGTAGCTACCACTAACTTTCTCTCGTGCATGCACACGCCCTCCTCGCCCTCCCCCTCCCTCAGCATTCTATCGATCACACACATTCATTTTTTTTCTTTAGGTTGTTCTCCCACAGTCTCCACAACTTTTTTCCAACACACACCGATTGATAAACCTCTCCAGCGATGTCTGCCTACAACATACACACGCACCTTCAATCTCCTCCTTTATGTGTCCTTGCCTTGTGTCTCTCATACGGTCCCACACACATGTAAACTCTCGCCCCTCTTTTCATCGATCCCACAACCGCACACTCCTCCCCCTGTCTAGCTAGTAGATGGGCCTCTCGCACCACCTCCTAGCTCCATCCTCTCTGTCTATCTGTCTCACTCGGCCTTATTTGCCTCTAACAAATGGACGTACACTGACCGATCTC
The DNA here is from genome assembly GCA_032464435.1 of Aegilops umbellulata. Taxonomy (NCBI): domain Eukaryota; kingdom Viridiplantae; phylum Streptophyta; class Magnoliopsida; order Poales; family Poaceae; genus Aegilops; species Aegilops umbellulata. The sequence goes on from CP136057.1 coordinate 372,956,270, forward strand.
CCGGTATACATATAGCTAGCTAGGTCCTTATAACTCATTTTTCCCCACGCGTCGATCGATCTACCTCATTAGTTATGTCTCTCCCTTCCTCCGACAAAAAACAATTGGTCTACCGATCTAGTTAGGTTTGCTTACCAAACACATGGTTCCCCTTCATCATCCATGGATGCGTCCCGACAGATCTATCACGCACAGGCACACACGGAAACACATCCCCACTCTTATTGATAATATTGCAGTTCCACCCTCAGTTTGTCTAGTAGGCCTCTCCCACCATCTTCGAGAAGCAACTCCATCACCCATCCAACACTCTACCCCTCTCCCTCCCTCTCTCTCCTCTCTCTCTCTCTCCCTGGCCCATCCTATTTCCCGTCCTTCAGTTATGTATGGATGTCGACCAATCTCCCTCAAGACATAGCTGGGTCTCTCCTTCTCAACACATATACGAGTAGTTCTACCTCTATAGTTAGGCCTCTGCCTACCCCTTCCCCACCCCCTCCCACACACACACACACCGATACATCGAGCGCTCTAGTCATGTCTCCCTGCCACACGCAAACTTGACCTGTGCCCTCTAACGTTCCAGTAGGTCAGTCGCCCTATATCTTTAACTTGCACACACACACAATTTCGATAGCTCTCTTCATCGATCTCGCACCCACCCACTTGATCCTCTCTTCGACTATATTGATATCTATGACCCCTCCCTCTCTTCTCGTGCATCACCTGTCGGCGTTCTGGGAACGGGGGTCCCCAGACCTACCTGCCTGCAGCCTGCGGCGTGGCTCAAGGGAGCCCAACACGGCCCATCTTCATCAACACAAGACCCAAGACCCTCGAGAGGGGTCAAGCCTCGCGGGGCGAACGACGCGGAGCTTCCTCAGGCACGGCCTCATCAGGCTGGCTCACGAGGAGGCGGGGAGATCAAGGCGGGGTACCTCACGAGGTGCCCATGACGCAAGCCATGACGACCTAGGGCGCCAGGCGGGCGCCAGCCCGCGCAGTGTCCTCCCTTTCCTCTTTGGTGCAAAGGGGGCAAGCGCAGGCGAGAGGATCAAGCAAAGGCACACATTTCGGTGCAACCAGACCAAGACAAGCTCCGTGACAAGGAGGAAGTCACTGTGGAGCCCAAGCCAGTGTCATCGCCAGAACCTTTTGCAGGCGAGGACCAACTTTAGTTAGGATAAGTGTACTAGATGTTCCCCTTCAAAATGGCCGACTGTTGGCGCCCTTCCCGCTCAATATTTGGGAGGAGGCCCAGGGCCTTTTCCTATAAATAGGACTAGCCACCCCCAGGGTAGAGACAGCTAGCAACCCGGCAATCAGTTAGAAAGGCATAGGCAACAGACAGAGAGAGAGAGAAGGACCACTGAACTCCTCCTAACAGTTCATCGCCCCAGCCAAGAACAGACCCTCGCGAGGCTGTTCTTCCTTGTATTATTCATCATCTTCAGCCCAAGAGGCAATCCACCACACCACAAACTAGAGTAGGGTATTACACCACAATGGTGGCCCGAACTAGTATAAACCTTGTGTCCCTTGTGATGTTCTTTTGTTAGTTTAGATCCTTGCGAGGCGGAGAGGTAGAAGGCGTAATCTTCGCGCGCACCCCAGAATTCGAACCTCAAGGGTCTGCCGGAACCCGAAATCCGACATTTGGCGCGCCAGGTAGGGGTGCGCCGGAATTCGTCTTCCGCCGCTCCGTTCTCCTCCGACCATCGCGTCCATGTCCGACACTCGTCGGGCCCGCACCGAGCGCCGTGCCGCCCTCGCCTCTCGCGTCGCTCAGACGGCTCCCGTCGGCGGGCGTCCACGCCGTTCCCCGTCACCCGCCGTCAACGCCACCACCGGCCTGGCGGGGAACGTGCAGCAAGCGTCGTCTCAGCACTCGTCCGTGCGGCAAGACGGCCGCACCGCTACACCAACACCCCCGGTCGTCGCGGCCCTCCTGGGCGGCTTGCAGGCACCGCCAACAAGTCACCACATCAAGCCATTCGTCCGCCGGGTCAGCACCGTTTCCGCGTGGCAGGGGGCTCTCCCGGACCAGGCGGCGCACAAGACCGGCCTGACCTTCAGCTCGGAGGACCACCCCTCCAACTCGGCTTACTCGGGCGTGCTCCCCATGCTGTGCACCCCCACCATCTGCCAGGTGGCCGTCACCAGAACTCTCTTCGATGGCGGCGCGGGCCTCAGCGTGCTTTCGGTTGAGGCCTTCGATCTCCTCCGCATACCCCTGGAACGACTGCAACCCAGCCGGCCCTTCTCAGGCGTTGGGGGCGGAACATCCAGCTCCTTGGGGCAGATCCGGCTCCCAGTAACCTTCGGCACCTATGACAACTTCCGCATGGAGATGGTCGACTTCGACATCGCCCCCATCGGCCTCCCCTACAATGCCATCCTCGGCTACCCAGCGTTGGCCCGGTTCATGGCCGCGTCACACCCGGCGTACAACCTCATGAAGATGCCCGGGAGCAGCGGTGTCCTCACCGTGCACGGGGACACCGGGGACGCACTACGAGTGCTCAAGCTTGCCTTCAAGACGGCGGCGGCGGCATAGCCCGCCGACTCAGGGACCCCCGAGCCCAAGGGGGCTGCACCCGCCAAGAAGAAGCAGTTGTTCACCCAAGACAAGGCAGAAACCAAGCAGATACCCGTCGATGAGGACGAGTCCACCAATGCCACTTTCACCATAGGCGCCAACCTCGAGCTCGAGCAAGAGGAAGCCCTGGTCAGGTTCCTACGCGCAAACAAGAAGGTATTCGCTTGGGAGCCTGATCAGTTGGCAGGGATCCCCAGGGGCGTAAACGAGCATCACCTCAACGTGTGCCCAAATGTGCGCCCCGTGAAGCAGAAGGCAAGGCGGCAGTCCACAGAAAAGCAGGCCTTCATCGTCCAAGAAACCCGCAAGTTAGAAGCCGCTGGGGTCATTCACGAGGTCTGATACCCGAATTGGTTGGCCAACCCTGTCGTTGTGCCCAAGAAGGCAGGGAAGGAACGCATGTGTGTCGACTTCACCAGCCTCAACAAGGCATGCCCGCAAGATCGGTTCCCGCTCCCCCGCATCGACCAGACCGTCGATTCCACCGCAGAGTGCGACCTGCTATGCTTCCTGGATGCCTTCTCTGGGTATCACCAGATCAAGATGGCGGTAGAAGACCTTCCTAACTCCGTGCGGGGTGTACTGCTACACATGCATGCCATTTGGGCTGCGTAACACAGGGGCGACCTTTCAGCGGTTGATGCACATCACCTTGGGCCCGCAGCTCGAGAAGAATGTCGAAGCTTACGTAGATGACATTGTGGTGAAATCTCGGGAGGCCAAGACCCTGATACAAGACCTGGAGGAAACCTTCGCGAGCCTCGACGCAGTAAACCTGCGGCTCAACCCCAAGAAGTGTGTGTTCGGGGTCCCCTCAGGCAAGCTCTTGGGTTTCCTCATATCTCATCGAGGCATCGAGGCTAACCCAGAGAAGGTCAAGGCGATCAAGGACATGAGCCCGCCGAAGACCCTCAGAGAAATGTAGAAGCTCACTGGGCGCGTGACCGCACTAGGGCACTTCATCTCCAGACTGGGGGAGCAACCGCTGCCTTTCTTCCAGCTAATGAAGAAAAAGGGGCCCTTTGAATGGACTGAAGAGGCAGACAAGGCGTTTCAAGATCTCAAGAGATACCTGACTAGTCCCCCGGTCATGGTGGCTCCGCGTCCATAGGAGCCCCTGGTGCTCTACCTCGCCGCCACTCCCTACTCTGCCAGCGCAGCCCTGGTGGCGGTTAGGGAGGAACGCCGAACCAGAACCACAGCAACAGCCCGAGACAAGGCAAGATAGGAACGGGGAAGGCCCACAGAAACCGCTACCGCAGCTGAGGAGGATCGGCCGCCGAAGAGTGCACTGGAGGCGGGAGAGGCCCCTCACCCGGATGATCAGCCTCCGGAGGCCCCATCACCTCGCGAGGCACAATTGCCTTCGGAGGGCGCCGCAAGCACTGATGCATCCAGCCTCGTTGAGCATCTAGTATACTTCGTCAGCACGGTGTTGCGGGACGCGAGGGCCCGGTACCCCATGCCTCAGAAGCTCCTCCTTGCGCTACTGGTGGCCTCGCGCAAGCTGCGGCACTATTTCCAGGGTCACCCCATCAAGGTCGTCTCGTCATACCCCTTGGAGAGAGTGCTCAGGAGCCCTAACTCAGCCGGAAGGGTCGCTGAGTGGAATATAGAACTGCAAGCATTTTAGCTCGAATTCAGCACGGCCAGGGTCATTAAGGGAGCAGCATTAGCGGATTTCGTGGTAGAATGGACGGAGGCACCAGGCCTTAAGGCCGACGAGGATCGGTCCCTCTCCCCGGGGAGCGAGGCGCCAGAAGGCTGGGTCATGTACTTCGATGGGGCGTTCTCTAGGCACGGCGCGGGGGCTGGGGCGGTGCTGATGTCGCCCACTCAGGACAAGCTCTACTACGCTGTACAGCTCTGTTTCCAGCAAGGCGAAAAGGTCTCCAACAACATAGCAGAGTATGAAGGCTTGATAGCGGGCTTGAAGGCCGCAGCTGCCTTGGGGGTGAAGCGCCTCACCATCAAGGGCGATTCGCAGCTCGTTGTCAATCTCTACAACAAGGTATACGAGCCTAAAGACGAGCACATGGAAGCCTACCTTGCGGAGGTTCGCAGGATGGAGAAGCAGTTCTGGGGGTTGGAGCTGCAGCACGTGCCCTGTGGTACCAATCAGGAGGCCGACAACATCGCCAGACGGGCGTCCAGGCGATTACCACAGGAGTCGGGCGTCTACGAGGAGCAGCTCTTCAAACCCTCGGCTCTGCCGTCACTGTCAAACACAGCTCAGCCACGGGAGGAACTTCCCCAGCCACCTGCCTCCGGAGCCCCGGTCTGCGGCCCAGCCTCAGGAGCACGCCTGCTCCTGACAATGGAACCTCAGGAGGGGTGTTGGATCACGGAGCTCCGGAGCTATTTAACACAAGGGACCCTGCCGGAGAAGGAGGAGGAAGCGGAGCGTGTGGCACGGCAAGCCACGGCGTACTGCATCAGGGATGGAGAGCTCTATCGGAAGCGGCCAAACGATGTATCCCTGTGCTGCATCTGTAGGGAGCAAGGAAAGGAACTACTGGAGGACATACACGGCGGAGACTGTACGCATCATTCATCGTCGCGGACCCTCGTTGGCAAGGCATTCCGCAGCGGGTTTTACTGGCCCACCGCACTCAACGACGTTGTCGAACTGGTGAAGGCTTGTGAGGCCTGCCAATTTCACGCCAAGCAAATCCATCAGCCGGCAGGAGGCCTGCAGACCATACCCCTCTCGTGGCCATTTGCAGTCTGGGGGCTGGACATCCTGGGCCCGTTTCCTCGGGCGCCAGGGTGCTACCGCTACCTCTACGTCTCCGTGGACAAGTTCACCAAGTGGGCAGAAGTAGAGGCCGTCCGCACCATCCCCACGGGTTCCACGGTCAAGTTCATCAGGGGTCTCGTGAGCCGGTTCGGGGTGCCGAACCGCATCATTACAGACAACGGTTCGCAGTTCACCAGTAACCTCTTCAAAACATACTATGCTAACCTTGGAACGCAGATATGCTATGCTTCGGTGGCGCACCCACGAAGCAACGGCCAGGACGAACAAGCCAACGCGGAGGTCCTGAGGGGCCTCGAGACCAGGACGTTCAAGAAGAAGCTGGAGGCCTGCGGCAGAGGTTGGTACGATGAGCTTCAGTCCGTGTTGTGGTCCATCCGCACAACCGCGACCAAGCCGACTGGAGAGACTCCGTTCTTCCTGGTCTACGGAGCCGAAGCAGTCCTCCCTCAGGAGGTCAGACGTTGCTCCGCACGGGTCCTGGCGTTCGACGAGGCGCAGCAGGACGCCATGCGGGGGATGGACCTTGTGCTAGGGGAGGAACGCCGCCGAGAAGCCGCGCTACGGGCGGCGAGGTACCAACAGGCACTACGACGCTATCACTGCCGCAACATCCGCCCCAGAACTCTCGAGGTAGGAGACCTCGTGCTCAGGCGGGTTCTCTCCAGGGAGGGGCTGCACAAGCTCTCTCCCATGTGGGAGGGCCCGTTCAAGGTTGTTCATGTTTCCAGGCCCGGCTCCGCGTGCTTGGAGACTCAGGAGGGGGAGCCGATCCAGAACGCATGGAACATCCAGCACCTCAGGAGGTTCTACCCCTAAAAGGCCCAGAGCCTGTGAAGAAGGCAAACGCCTGTGAAGATTATCCCTTTTTGGAAAAGGCCCAGAGCCTGTGAAGAAGGCGAATGCCTGTGAAGATCGCCCCTTTTTGGAAAAGGCCCAGAGCCTGTGAAGATCATCCCTTTTTGGAAAAGGCCCAGAGCCTGTGAAGAAGGCGAATGCCTGTGAAGACCACCCTTTTTTGGAAAAGGCCCAGAGCCTGTGAGGAAGGCGAACGCCTGTGAAGCTGTCGCGTTTTCGAAAAGGCCCGGAGCCTGTGAAGAGGGCAAATGCCCGTGAAGCTCGTTTCCCCTAAGAAAGGCCCGGAGCCTGTGAAGAAGGCCAATGCCTGTGAAGAAGGCCAACGCCTGTGAAGCTCGCCGCCCGTGACACTCTCACGTAATAATGAGTTGGGGCTGTACACGCCCCGGAGTCTCAGGAGCGCCGGCCTCAGGACCTGGGGCTCCCTCCCACGCCCAGTGGCAGCACTTAGCTCCGCGCTGGTGAGAAGACGTTGAAGACTAGATTAGGTGCCGGACGCGGCTTTTTCATTTGCTTTCCGCAGTTGGCTTGTTTGTTTGCATTCGAAGTCTTATTGAAATTATTGCCGTCGTTGCTTTGTGGTTCGTCGATTTTTTACTCCCCTGCTTCGATTTCTCTTATGCAAGGCCTCGCGAGGGAGGGTAGTCAAGCGCCCTCGCGAGTGCTCCTGTCCTAGTCGTTCAAAGGTTTCACGACCTGGGCCCATTACAGGAGCACCCCTCCAGTCCATGCCCCTCAGGCACCGCGACACGAACACGGGGCCTGGGTCGGTCGCCCCCCCACGGCTGGGGCCGGGAACTATCTACACGCGGACACATAGCTGGAAGGCGCGATAACGGAAGCAAGGTAATGATTAAACAACAATCACCCAAACACGCCCCCGCGGAGCTCCACACTACTGTTTTCTATTACGCGGGAAAAAGGAAAAGAAGGGACAAGTCAGGCGCGGCTCGCCTCACACCGGCCTGCAGAGGAGACCCGAGCTACCTCCGGGGCTCAGGCAGACTCCCTCTCACGCTTCACCGGGGCGCGACGGTGGGCGGACATGCTAACGCCTCCCAAGCAGGCGCGACGGCATGGAGGCTGACTGCGGCTAACGCTAGAAGAGTCGCTTGAAGAAGAGCCGATGAAGCTTGGGGAGCCTTGAGCGCCGCCAACCACGCGGGCGCTGTCCCCTCCATCATCGTCGGGGCAGGGTCCCCGGCCACGGTCGTCGTCCTCAGGGCAGCACCCTGCGCGGCGACCATCTTCCCCAAACACCCTCACGTAGAGGGTGGCATCGCCGTCAAACTTGAAGTGCAGGGTGCACCGACGCCCCAGGCCGCGAGCGCGGGCGAACGCCTGCCAACCGCGGGTCAAGGCCAGGCTCCCAGTTGTAGAGACCTCCAGTGCAGCCCATGAGGCCCGGCTGCAGCAGCCGTCCGCCTGAAGCGAGAGGCCGCCCGGGGCGCCGACCGGGAGCTCACCGAGGAGGAAGCGAGGGAGTTGGAGCCGGGCGCTAGTCGGCTCCGCCGACCGTACGACGAACTCCGGCATCACCTCTGCAATGCGAAAGCGTGGCCTAGGGGAGCGCGCGACTGAAGAGCGCACCCCGGCCGCAGCGGCTCGCCCGTCACCATGCTGGAAACCATCTCCAGGGCCGCGGGAAGCTGCCGTGGTGGCCACGGGATGCTTGCGAGGGCGACCTCGGCCGTACTTGGGCGGGGGAGAGGCAGGCTCAACCTGGCGGGCCATCCCTTCTCTGCAACCGAGAACCTCCTCGACGGAGCCATGAATAAGAAGGAAAATCAAGAAGAGATGGACTAGAAGGACGCGCGCCGTTGCGTACTTATAGCCGGCGAAGGCCAACCGTCGGCCTCCACGATCACAGGTAATCGTGACCAGTTTGCATGCAGGGACTTGTCCAATCCATGCGGATGCCGAGGCGTCGTGGGGAAGTGGAGACGCCCACGTCCAATCAACCGCCACGCGGCGCCCAAGGCCGCAGGCTGTTAGGGCCCGCGGCGCTTCGCCCTTGCCCTTTCGCCTCTTGGCACGGCCAAGTCCGGGCGCACCTTTGGCCCGGGGCTACTGTCGGCGTTCTGGGAACGGGGGTCCCCAGACCTGCCTGCCTGCGGCCTGCGGCGTGGCTCAAGGGAGCCCAGCACGGCCCATCTTCATCAACACAAGACCCAAGACCCTCGCGAGGGGCCAAGCCTCGCAAGGCGGACAACGCGGAGCTTCCTCACGCACGGCCTCATCAGGCTGGCTCACGAGGAGGCGGAGAGATCAGGGCGGGGTACCTCACGAGGTGCCCATGACGCAAGCGATGACGACCTAGGGCGCCAGGCGGGCGCCAGCCCGCACAGTGTCCTCCCTTTCCTCTTTGGTGCAAAGGGGGCAAGCGCAAGCGAGAGGATCATGCAAAGGCACCCATTTCGGTGCAACGAGACCAAGACCAGCTCCGCGACAAGGAGGAAGTCACTGTGGAGCCCAAGCCAACGTCATCGCCAGAACCTTTGGCATGCGAGGACCAACTTTAGTCAGGATAAGTGTACTAGATGTTCCCCTTCAAAATGGCCAACTGTTGGCGCCCTTCCCGCTCAATATTTGGGAGGAGGCCCAGGGCCTTTGCCTATAAATAGGACTAGCCACCCCCAGAATAGAGACAACTAGCAACCCGGCAATCAGTTAGAAAGGCATAGGCAACAGACCGAGAGAAAGAGAGAGAAGGGCCGCTGAACTCCTCCTAGCGGTTCATCGCCCCAGCCAAGAACAGACCCTCGCGAGGCTGTTCTTCCTTGTATTGTTCATCATCATCAGTCCAAGAGGCAATCCACCACACCACAAACTAGAGTAGGGTATTACACCACAATGGTGGCCCGAACTAGTATAAACCTTGTGTCCCTTGTGCTGCTCTTTTGTTAGTTTAGATCCTTGCGAGGCAGAGAGGTAGAAGGCGTAATCTCCGCGCGCACCCCAGAGTTCGAACCTCAAGGGTCTGCCGGAACCCGAAATCCGACATCGCCCGGTCCTCTATATATGATATGGATAGGCCTCCATTTCATAGACAACATTGCATGCAAAATTTTGTTTGAGATGTCATCGACACATATTCCCACAAATACATTCACGAAATCAACCCCCTCCCCCCAAAAAACAAAAAACACTCACGAACGCACAAGCCATTTGTCTAGGTTTGTATCTCTTACACACACACCCTCGTAGGTGGGGGACGTGCACGAAGAGAAGAGGTGCACGCATGGCGCACATACTCCCGTCACTTTCCCAACCACACCTGCGCGGGTACACGGTGGAGCTCATATCTGTACGCAAAGGCAGCCCACGTGGTAATTTGACACGTGTACTAGTTGTCCACTTGATGGAGGGAGGATCGTCTACCACAGGTGAACAGACAAATTGCGATTGACGCATTATGTTAAAAAGGAGGCAAACCATGTGGGGCCTACCTTAGAGGCAAGGCTCTATACAATGGAGTACTTTTGATGTGTCCCGTCAACTCGTAGAACGAGGAGAAGCTTGCTTAGTACACCATGTCCCCCACCCACGGGCACGATGGCTCACAGGATGAGGTGAAGCTTGCTTACTAGTAGTAGTACTGTACACCTTACGCCCGCTCCCTCGCCCACGCGCGCAGTGGCTCGCAGGACGAGGAGAAAATTTTACTACTCCCTCCGTTTACTCCTCATCCCAACTACCTTGGTTAGAGAGATTATCATATTGTTTGGAATATATGTGCCCTTTAGTAGATTTCAATATGAACTAGTAGTACATACTCCAAACACTGATGTATATAGACGTATTTTAGAGTGTAGATTCACTCATTTTGCTCTGTATGTAGTCCATATTGAAACGGACGTAATAGTACGCACTCTCCCTCGCCCCTCAACCCTTGCCCACGTGGTGGATGTGCAGCAATTCATTCGGTCTCATATAGCCAATATACTGCATTACCATTATTGCTCGACTTCCCAAAGAGCCGAAGGGCCAATCGCAAGGTTAATATTTTGGAGATCCCAAGCGCAAGGTTTATAGGAGAACAAGTAGTAGGTGCCGTGTCATTTATAAATAAAGTTTTTTTTCTTTAGTGGCACACACACAATATAAATAGGTTCATATGGAGAGAAAAGGAATCCGCTCCACTATATACATAGGCAGGATGAGCCTACACGGTTGCTTGCTGGGTTTGCTCTCTTCAGTTTTTACACTCTCTCCCACAAAATGACTGTGGCAACATCTCTAACATCCCGGCGGATCACGTCCGCCGGGGGAAGGGGTGGATGCTTAGAGTAGATGCGGTCGTCGTTGCCGACGGCGAAAACCCACTGTCGGCACGTCCCGATCAGGGGTCCCCGCCGTTCTCTCTCACAAAGCCGGTGAGGTTGCCTTCGTCCATTGCTCACTGCCACGATGTGGGCAGTTGCCTCCTCCCGCCACCCTCCTCTAGGTTGAGCTACGTCCTGACGTCCCTCAGGTACAACTCCCTTTACAGCCAGCTTGCACCACTGCTCCAGCTGCCCACATCACTCCATGTGGATATTTCTCTACTTCTTTGCCCCGCACATACCTCTACTTGCTTCTACTACTATATTTGTGATGAGTATGTCTCATCAACTAGTCCCAGTAATCTTATTCTAATCACGCTTCTTCAATTTCTTTGCCACAGGGATGCTCATCTAGATTTTGGTGAAACTGCACAAAATGATCCGATGGTCAAAGGGTTGCAAACTTCATTTCTTAGGAAGCTCCAACGTTGCCAGCAAATTAAAGCCTGGTTAGGGTTTACGGTTCAAGGGCTAGGGACTGCATGGATCTTTTTTTGTTTAGCTGTCTTTGTTCCAAAATAATTGTCAACTTTAGTAGTAGTACAACTTTGTACTAAAGTTTGCATAAAGTTGAGACACTTATTTTGAAACGGAGGGAGTACACATTGGCTATGATCTGTCAATCATTGAGATGCAATAGCATGCATGTTAGTCTCCTTTGTATTTGATGAAATGTTGCAACAAGCAACCTTGGACGCAAGATACATGAAACAGAAGCTAGAATCTTCATAGCATTGTACAGATTTATCTCGCTGATAAATTACAGTACGTACTATACTAGTACTATGTAAAGAGTTAGGTGTCGCACGGTGCACAGAAAATATGGTGATAGTGTGAGGTGGGCCATGTAATCACTGATCCTGCGTGTTTTCACTGCTCTCACACTCCTCCGCTGAGAATGAAGAAAATTGTAATCTAGTAGTACCTCCTTTCGCCAAAAGCATGGGACATCCAGCAGTCCTACCTCCTCAGTAATAATGACCAATGAGTCGTCAAATCACATAGACCCAGCAATAAGTTGGACGGACGAAGCAACCATCACTCTTGAATCCGCTTCTCCCTTCAATGCAGTCGCCAGTGAGAGGTCGCGTCCGCTCTGCCCGGGCATGAATGCGGCACCGATTCTTTGGAGCGGCGCTGACCATTTCGGGCGGGAAGCGCGCGCGGGCGATGGAGGGGCTTTGGGTGGGCCAGGCTGGTCAGGAGCGGGCGTGGCAGCTGTCCCACCTGTCCCGACCGGACGCCTGGAAATGAGAGTATGCACCGACTCTCGCGGCTAAATCGTACACTACACACCATCTCTCTATAGGAGTAGGTCGATGTGTCGCTCTCTCTAACACACACATGCTGTTAAACACACATACACACAAGCCGAGGTAAAATGAGCCTATATCTCAATTAATGAAGACTTGCATGTTACCATCCATATGTTACTACCTAAAGTAGTAACATAGACTAGTAACATATGCATGTTACTAGTCCAAGTTACTCACCACTATGACTAGCCTAGCAATGTAACCAAATGCTCCTTACTCTGCCTTGTTATCTCCCCCAGAAACCCAATTCATGGAGCGCAACTACGCGTTGATGCTTGCGAGTTAATATGTGGCCCTACATTGCAGCTAAAACGACATCTCTTAGTTGTTGTGATTAATTGTTGCGTTTAGAGACAGAAATCAGGGCTTTGATTGGAGGAAGGACCGGTCAAGTTTCTCCTTCTCCTCCAATCTGCTTGCACCTCGTTTCGAAAAAAAATCTGCTTGCACCTTGGTCCTGCTGCACCTTCTAACGTGATTTATCACACCTAGACGGAGGGAGTAGTACGACATACGGTGGCACACTGACTTAGGTTGAATGCAAGTGCCCAAAATTGTGTGCATGTTATAATATGGATTCACTCAAAATAGTACGTGAGCGAACAGAGGGATCAATTGGACAGTGCTCACAAGCAGTACCGAGATGTGTGAGGTAATATACACCACCTTAAATCCCAATGACCCCCATGCAAAAAAACACGACATGCTTGTCACACGAATGTAGGAATGTATTAAAGGTCATTTTCCTCTTGTTAAACATAACGTGGGGGTGGTGTAGCTGGGTAGCCTGTTCACTCATCAAACTTGAGGTCTCGGGTTCGATAACTACACGTGAGCATAATTTTGTTTTTGTTCGACTTCTTTCTTCCACCCAATGATAGGTAGGCCCTGCATGACAGAGAGAGAAAGTGATCTGGGGCGGTGCCAGGAGGATTCTTTGACTGGTCAAAATGGATGGATACGGAGCTATACGATCTCGTAGTGACCATATAATCACCTCATCACGTATAAGCTGCAGCCTCGGCGCTTGTTTTCTAGGGTTTGCACTCTTCACACTCTCTCCAGTATATATATACATGCTGGAGCCTCAGCGCTTGTAGTTGCTCTCTTCACACTCTCTCACCCTCTCTAGATCTAAACAAGACTTCGTTGGCCTCTCTCTCCCCCCTCACTGCTGGTCTGCTTGTACTTGCTCTCTTCACACTCTCTCACCCTCTCCAGATCTAAACAAGACTTCGTTGGTCTCTCTCTCTCCCCTCACTGCTGGTCAAAGAGCCGGCAGCATCCGTTCGCCGGGAAGGGAAGGAGGCTTAACGCTGTCGCCGTCGGCGAGGGAGGGAATCCACTACCAGCGCAGCTATTCACTTTCACCCCGCGGCGGCGCGGGAGGGCCTCCGACCCTTTTTATTCGCCGCCGTACATAGTGTGGGTCGAACGGCCTCCGGTCGCCCACCGAACCACACCCCAAGAACCTTAAGGTATAATTTACTTATTCCACATGCATTGCTCTAGCTGCATGTGGGCCTTTTCCGCTTCTGCACTCGAATCTAGGTGTTGGATCAAACAGAACAGTAGTGGGGAAAGTTGTATACCATGAATCTAGGACGTGGTTCAAAGAGGAAAGGAATGGGGGAAAGTAGTGGGAAAAGTTGTATAGCATGAATCTAGGACGTGGTTCAAAAAGGAAAGGAAGGGGGAAAGTTGTGGGGAAAGTTCTATCGCATGAATCTAAGACGTGGTTCAAAGAGGACAGGTATGGGGGAAAGTAGTGGGGAAAGTTGTATATCATAAATCTAGGATGTGGTTCAAAGAGGAAAGGAAGTGGGGAAAGTACTAGTACAGACTGGCTATCCGGCACCTATGTTGGTTGAAAAGGGAAAACAATGACAAACACAATACGCACATCTGTAACAAACTGATCCTTCGTTTTGGGGGACAAGGCTGTAGAGTTTGAGTAGGACTAGATTTGCTGCGCTCACGTAGGGAAATGTGTCTAAAGATAACAAAACTGGGACCAACACAAATATTCTCCTTGGTTGTTTGTTCTTTGTTGCAACAGACTGTGCATCAACCCAGTACATCGGTAGATGCACATGGTGCTGGTGTGTCCACTGTCCCGTGCAACTCTTTAGCTGTTGTTAATCTAAGGCCCTGTTTGGTTAAAAACTCCCTAGTCCCTACCTGCTTGGTTCCAAGGACTAAACATGGACTAGAGGTTGTTAAATGACATGCTAAAAGACCATGCTACCCCTAGTAATGAACTAATATAGACAAGGTGCGATGCGTGGCAGGGGCAACTGTTCGAAAAATTCCCGAAAAGACTCTCCCTCGGGGTCTTCTTTCTTTAGTCCCAAATGCCCAGTTTTAGTCCCTAAAAGTCCCTCCTGTTTGGTTTAGATGGGAGTGACACGGAGTTTTTTTAGTCCCTCCACCAAAAGGTCCCTGTAAACAAAGACCCTCCAATAATGCCGCTGGAAAATTGATGCAATGCCACAGTTAAAAGCAAATTACATGTTTAACGAATTTTATTGTTAATATAATCTCTTTGTTAATATAAATCAATGCCACCGTTTGAGAAATGCTACTATTGTGCTTTCTTTCCCATTTAGATAAGGTAGATGCTTCTTTTTGTTGGCTTTCGTGTCATCCACCGTTATTGACCACTAGTTGTTTCCTTTGCACCTCTGTGTAAACAGGGTTATCTACTTCACCTCGTTGCCATTGTGACCTTTTGTTGCACTGCACAAAATACTTTTGTTTTAAGAGTGTTTTGTGCAGTTCAACCATAATGTCACACTCACAACGTTGCTTGATTGCTTGATCTTAGTGGAACTGCACAACATGAGATCTTACTTCCTATCTGTGTTGGCAAATTTGGTTCAGATCTTCTTCTTGTGAGTTGTTTGAATTCCGCGTCATGAGAGGTCAGTACTAGCCTTCTTTCACATGATTCTGCAGTGTGCTTTCATATGTTGTGCTACTTGTACGGTAATGTTGCTTGATTTTAGTGAACTGCACAAATGGAGACAAGACTTCCAATCTGTATGTGCATCGTAATATCCCATTGAGGTAAGATAAGGATATTTCACAACTGTTGGCCTGTATTTTGCCACTTTCATCAGAAAATTAATGTCATTGTTTAGTGCTATACTTGTGCAACCTAATTGACATGCCAAATCTTACATTGAAGGCGAAGCTTGTCTGTTCTTGAACCAAGTGATGAAGGGGAAGAACAAGCAGAAGAAAAAAATCAACTCCCGGTGCTGTAATGAAGCACTGGAACTGTGATTACACAAGTAATGATATAGTTTTGCATCTTAATTTATTGCTATGGCTGGAATGAGCAATTGTTTTGCCACTGATTTGATGCCACTCTTAATGTAATACGTAATTATCTCTACTTGTGCAAACAGGGATCTTCTTTGAAGATACCATATATTTTAGTGGAACTGCACAAGAAGATGTTGGAAACATTAAACTAATCGAGGAGTATATAGTAAGCATGCTTCATCTGTATGCTCTACACAATAAGCCTCCCGACAAAGGTTGGTACTCGCCCACTGATTTCATCCATATGATTGATCTTTGTCATCTCTATTGGTGTTGTGCTACTGTTTAGATACTGTCATGAAAAAGTGGTATTGTCCTTGAGAAGTGCTTCATCTGTGCTGTTTTAAATATTTCCTTTCCTTTTTTTCAAGCAAACAGGGATGCTAGCATTTAGTTGTCCTCTTGTCTTTGCACAACAGGATCATCCTCCTTTGAAGAAGAATATGGAGTACATGAAGTGACTAGTTCTGATTATGCAAGGATGAAGAAGCCATGTCTATCTTCTCTTCAGAAGGAGCAGTTGAAGGATGGTTACATTACTCCCCACAAGACCAAACTAACTTCAGCTCAGAAGGATTGACAAATCTCTATTTTATTGTTGTGATGCGTGAGTACAATGTTGTTCTAGGATTCTTTCTGGTGAGTTCCATTTTTCTAAAAGTGTGCTCTACATGGACCATGTAGGTGCCTATTTAAACTGTCAATTCATAGTACAGTTTGCTTTATACTAATCACTTTTTTCTATTTGTGCAAATAGGGGTGCTCAGCTTGATTTCAATGGGAACTGCACAAAATGTTCATGAATACATCGAATCATTCATTTCCACCACAAGAAAGGAGGTGCCGATAAGTTCAAGGCGTTGTAACATATAAGGGCGAAATCATACAAGCTACGCGCGAATTTGGTTGATTTTGGTGGAACTGCATAAAAAGAACAGCTGGTTTGTTTAGCACGAGGTGCCATGTCAATGTCCGAACAGATGGCAAACCCTGCCCATTCCACAATCGTAGGCATTTGATATTTGGGAATGGGAAAACCTTGTCAAATTTTGCTTATTGATTTTAGCAAGAAGACATGCGTTTGATATTTTCGAATGGGACGCCCTTTGCTGTTAGCAGCGTCAATCCATTTTTTATTTATTCTTTAGTTGTGAAGTAAATATTGGCTCTGACATGTGAATCGTTGAGATGCATAATCATCAATTGTTTTGAATGTTCTCTATGAATTGCCAGGCCTGTGTGTTTGATTGCAATGTACAGGAGCGCTAAAAAGCTGCTCAAACTCTTTGTACTCCTTCTGTTCCTTTTTACTTCGCACATTGTGAAAGTGCATACTTTTTTCTATAAGATTGGTCAAAGTAGAGATACTTTGACTGCAGACAAAACTTGTATGCAGACTAGAAAGGACCGGAGGGAGTACATGTGAAACTGCTGCAAACGAGGTGATCACCCTGGGAATAATGCTAGTACGTATTGTTTTGCATGTTCATCCAATGCCAGTGATACAAGAATTCGAACTAATCGAAATAAATTCATTCATACACGGTCGGATTTCATATAAACATGCCGGATTTCATTACATTTCATACATTCTTCAACTAAAAAGGTGTGCGCTAGTGGTATAATTAATTAACCGAAGCTACCCACCTGTGTCCGCACGAGCCAAATAGAAGCTTCAGTGACTTAACTACAGGTCTAGTTGCATAACTAACATGTGGCCCAGATGCCTGTTGGGCCCACGTGTCAGTCAACCAACTACACCAGCAGTTAAGTAGAAGCTGCGTCCTTCTCCAACATAGCTCTCCGACTCCATGTCGCCGCCAAGAAGCTAACCGTCCATCAGTGGTCAACCCTCCTAGCTTGGCTTCAATCGGAGGGTAGCAGCGGTGGCCTTACTTGGACCCGATCGGCGGTGACCTACCGTGTTCCTCTTCCTCGTTTTCTGTGTGGCGCGGCCTCGGCGGAGCCGGCGATGTCCTCTGTCTCGTTGCCGGCGGGTGGCGCCTCGGCGGAGCAGGGGAAATCCTCCCCCTCGTTGCCAGTAGGGTGGGGCCTCCGCGGAGCCGGCGATGTCCTCTGCCTCATTGTTGGCACCGCGGGGCCTCGGTAGAGCAGGGCCTCGTCGACACCAGCAGAGCGGGGACTTGTTGGAGCCGGCATTGTCCTCCACCTCGTCCTCGGTCTCGCCAAACAGCGCCTCACCCACTTCATCGCCCTCTTTGTAGGCGGCCGCAGCCTCCGCCACCCGCATGCGGTACCGCCAGCGCTTGAGGTGGCCCTCACGGGTGGAGCGGTACGAGTCGAGCAGCGCCTCCTGCTCTGCCCGCTCTGCGATGATCTACTCCTCTGCCTGCAGGTGCTCCTGGGGGAGATGGTGGTTGTAGGCGGCGTCGGCCTGCGCCTCCCAGAACTGCTCCTCACGCTTCTACCTCACCGTGTCCATATATTGGGCACGAGCCTCGCCAATGGTCATTGTGCAATGCACCGGCGGGGATGGCGCGGAGGAGGGGGTTGGCGCCGGATCATCGACTACCATGTTCTCCATTGGGACGTCGTCGTCCTCCGGCTGCCTGCTAGCCAGCCAGTCGGCAGCAATGGCTGCCATCTCCTTGTGGTCCATCGTCCGCCCGTACCGAAGAGCGCTGGAGTGCGAGGAAGCCATGGTGGGCAGTAGTGGTGTGGACAGGAGAAAGGGAACGGATGCGGATGACTGCGGCTATGGCCGGCGTAGTAGTTTATATAGCAATGGTGGGTGGCGAAGAGACGGACGTGTGGCGCTGGAGTAGCCACCTCGGCAACCGCATATCATTAATGTGGGCGGCAGAAGGACGGACGGGCGACACTTGTGTCGTTTGAAGGCGGAGCAATCGCCTGCACCGGGAAGCGGGGCGGGCGGCACTGACCGTTTCGGGCGAAAAGAGAGCGCGGGCGAGAGAGGCTGTCTGGGTGAGCGAGGGGAGTCAGACTTGTGCTTGGCAGCGGGTCGGTCCAGCAGCCGGACATGCTGGCTCGCCAACTAGCTCGCCGAGCTGAGCGACGACAATCAGACGATGGACGTAGCTTCCGACCAGGAGCCAGCGCCACTGTCCAAGCCGGTTCATGCCGTGTTCACCATAGAGCAGGTGTGGCCGCACTTCGACGCCCTAATGGTGGAAGAGCTACCAGCGTAGGAGGACCTGTGCTGCAACCTCCGTGTCCTCACCGAGCACCGGTGAACAAGCGAACGACAATGTCGTTGCGGACATGTGGCCCTATGATCCTGGATTCTCGAATGAGCAGCGGGCGCTGTATCAGACCATCCGTAGGGCCCGCGAGGCCCTCTACATCGTCCTTCGAGTTGTTGCGCTCGTTGTGGCGCCACCGTATCGCGTTGTCAACATGGTCAACGGACATGAGGATGAGGAGATGACTTTATTTGGAGAGGATGACAGTGGGGCCCCACCAGGGCCATAGCCGAACGTACGCAAGTGCCTCCTTATTAGTATATAAAACTATATTTTTTTTTGCTTCCTCTTGGTTTCCAGACATCATGGTCCCACACCATTGTCAACCTATGTAGTCAATAAACGAGAGAATTGCACAAGAAGCGGCCGACAGCTGGGACCAAGCAGCTCGAGCAGTATTTGTGTTTTGAGGTGTGAGCACTGCAGAATTTTTCTTGAGCGATGTTTAGCCCAGATATTAATTTTTCTCCTCTGAACAACCACGAAAACATCGCTGCAGGTATTAACTGGGCGGGCTGTGGCCCGTCTAGCCCAGGCCAGATATCCAGCCCAGATATTAATTTTTTTCAAGCTGAAAATGGCTAGCCCAGCTATACTTTTTTTAGGAATACCCAGGCAAGGTCAAGTTGTTATTCTCCGCTCCGCTGGGCTACAAATCTTTCCTAGGAGGGACGCATTAGTCTTAACAAGAAAATGGGCTTTAATAAATAATAAATGGGATGTAATTATAAAAACTGGGCAGTAACTATAAAAGATGCACCAAACACGTAATTACTTTATAAAATATTATTTTTGGATATTGAAAATTTTAATTTCATTAATTGTTGCGAGCACAATGTTTTGTTGGATTTTTATGTAATAAATTTATATTGAAATTGTATTTAATCTAACTAGAAATTTTGGAATAAAAATATTTCGGATCCCATCAAAATGTGGGAAATTTAATGGAATTCTGTTTTGAACGGTTGGTTGAAATGGGCTATACTTTTAACAAACTGTAAATGGGTTGTAGTAAATTCCATTAGAATTCAAAAATTGGCTGCACATTCTTACAAATCTCAAATGGGCGATAAGTTCTCTGCCACACACTTGTGGCCTTACTAAGTTGACGCGTCCCCTCAAAAAAAGAGAGTTGACGCGTATGCAAGGCTTTGTCAACTTATAGTCAACACACGGTTCTAGCAGCAGTGGCCGTTGGATGTCCATCCAATGGATGCCGTGCTTCTTCTTCAATCTCGGATATTCTAGCTTCACGCGCCCAAAAAATGATTCCTCCCCCTTACATCTGGGCGCACCGTTTCAAAAGCTGACATGTGGGCCTACTTAGTTGACGCGTACCAAGGCCTTTGTCAACTTAGTTGATATAAACGATTCTAGCTGTAGTAACCGTACGATGTACATCCAACGGTCGTCGTGATTCTTCAACCTCTGGCCTTCTTGCTCCAGCCGTCCAAAGCAGCGCCGGTCGTGCCGCCTGCTCCTGTCTTCCCTGGCCGGCTGTGCTGCCACGCAGGCCTCACCGCCCCTACTACTCCCACTGCTGGCCAGGGCATCCCTCTACTCACCCACAGCCCCTGTTATTCTGCGGCGACGGCAGCCTCACATCGCAGCCGAACAAGTGAACCCTCGTACTCCTCTCCGCGTGGGCATCCACTGTCGCGTCTTCCCCGGCTCCGTGTCGTCCCCTTCCTAGGCCTCGCCGTCGTCCACCGCCCTGGTGCTCTCGGCGTGGCATGGTCAACATGGTCAAGGCACGACTTCCATCGGAAGAGTACTGTACGTGGAGAGGCTGACAGCTAGGTCCATGGCAGCCGCAAGGAGGTGCCTCCTTATTACGTGGAAAATAATTATTCCTCCACCTGACAGCAGGGACCCATCGGACGGGCCACTGTATTTGGCGAAAAATAACGTTTCCCCCTGACTGCTGGGACCCACCGGACTGGCCACCATATTTCACTAAAAAATGTTCCCCCCGCTGTCAGTTCAGACCCACCGGAAATGGCTCCTTATTACGCAATAAAATGAATACTCCCCCTGCTAGTTGGGACCCACCTTGGTGGGAGGCTGACTTGTGGGCCTACTAAGTTGACGGGGACGGAGTGCTTTGTCAACTTAGTCAATATGAACGATTCTAGCTCCAGTGACCGTACGATGTCCATCCAATGGCCGTAATGCTTCTTCAACCTCTGGTCTTCTGGCTCCAGCCGGGCAAAGCAGCGCCAGTTGTGCCGCATGCTCCTGCCTCCCGTGGCCGGTTGTGCTGCCGTGGAGGCCTCACCGCCTCCTACTATTCCCACCGCTGGCCAGGCCCTGCGGCGACGGCAGCCTCACACCGCAGCCGAACCAGTGAACCCTCGTACTCCTCTCCGCGCGGGCTTTCGCTGCCGCGTCTTCCCCGGCTCTGCGTCGTCCCCTTCCTAGGCCTCGCCGTCGTCCACCGCCCTGGTGATCTCGGTGCGGCGTGGTCAAGGAACGACTTCCATCGAAAGAGTACTATACGTGGAGAGGCTGACAGCTGGGTCCATGGCGGCCGCAAGGAAGTGCCTCCTTATTACGCGCAAAATAATTATTCCTCCACCTGACAGCAGGGACCCACCGGACGGGCAACTGTATTTCGCGAAAAAATACATTTCCCCCTGACTGCTGGGACATACCAGCTACATCTTTGCACGCAAGGAAGTGCGTTCGGGCAAAAAAAAATGATTCGCCCCCTGACTGCTGGGACCCACCAGCTACATCTTTGCACGCAAGGAAGTGCCTGATAGTCGGGATGCACCTGGTCGAAGCGTACGTAGCATTGTCATTCTGGTCGCGAACATGTATGTACATACTGGTCGATGTAAAGGCGCGCACGTGGCATGTACACGTACGTACAACGGCCAGGGTGCAAGAAAGAAAATACGTCCATGTACGTACATACGGGCGGGGTCTCGAACGTCTACTCGCGCGTACGTACGGCCAGGGCTCGAGCACATGGCTGGGTCGGAAAGGAGAAACAGCGTCGTCCTCGTGTTCATGGGGAGCCAACCGACTGGGTCAGAACAGAATGCGTCATTGTGTTCATCGGGAGAGCTTGGACGGAACAGCCGATGGAAACGAGGCCTGGCGTACCATAGAACGGATGAAACGGCCATGTGTTCGACCAGCCACGTTCAAAACGGGATCCTGTTCATCAGGAGGGGTCTGGCGTACCGCAAAACGGAGGAAACAGACCTCCTACGGTCGAAACGGGGGTCTTGTTGATCAGGAGGGGTGTGGCGTACCGCAAAACGGAGGAAACGGACTTGTGTTGGAGCGCTACAGTCGAAATGGGGGTCCTGTTCATCGGGAGGGGTGTGGCATACCGCAAAACAGGGCTCCACGGGATACTGTTCATCTCCACCGTGGACCCCCTCCAGCCTCCACGGGCTACTGTTCATCCATCGTCGACCTCCTCCAGCCTCCACCTGCGACTGTTCATCCACGGGCTCCTGTTCATCCAGCCTCCACTGCGCGCTACTCCACTGGCTACTGTTCAACCAGCCCTCTCCATAGGCTTCTGTTCAACCACCCCTCCACGGGCTACTGTTCATCCATCCCTCCACCATCTACTGTTCATCCAGCCCTCCACGGGGTGGTCCTGTTCATCCAGCCCTCCACGGGGTCCTATTCATCCAGCCCCAACCGGCTCGATCGATCCGGGTCTGTTCATCCAGAGCCAACACCACGGGGTCCTGTTCATCCACCCCCACCAGGAATTGTTCATCCAAACCCCCCAGCAACGCTCACTGTTCATCCAGAGGCAGCACCGATCAGCTTCAGTTAGCAGCAGTAGTGAAGGAATCGCTCGATCGGGTTCTATTAACAGCCATCGATCGATCGCTCGGGTTCAGTAATGCGTAGCCTGTAGTGCAATCGCTCGGGTTTAGTCAGAGCCCAACGCCTCGCTGGGGTTCAGCTAGAGCCCAACGCCTCGCACCCACGCGCGTGCGTGTATGAGAGAAACGCGCATCGCTCGGCCCCGACCATCCACTGTAACCGGGAACACCCCAATATTTTCCTCACCCTCGCTTCTACCACGGTTTTTTCCGTCATGGACGGCCCAAAGAATGTCATCAAGCTGCGTCTCCGGCCCGCCCAGGACGAAAAGCCAATTTTCTGTCATGATTTTTTATCATAGAAGTAGGAGCCCACCACATCTATGATGATACCGGGTTTTGTCACAATTATCGTCATAGAAGTGTCATAAGTATGATAGAAAAAATTTCATTTGGCCCAAAATGTCACGGATGTGTCTTTTTTTAGTGATTGCACTGTCAGTTTTTTAATATATTGAGTACATAAGATGACTAGCTTGTCTATTTTCTAACCATAGGTTAAGAAGATGCGGGAGGATGGGCAGGCAGCTGATGATGCCCTCTGCGCACTAGGAGTGGGTCCTGATACTCGGGTAAGACATTATGAATCTTGCTTTGTTGGAGATGTGCGCTACAACACCCTTGCACGCGACGAAGGCAGGAAGACACAAAATAGTGCCATCATGAGCACGGATACGTACGACAGAGAGACAACTGAAATGTATGCTAACATAACAGACATTGTTCAGTTGCAGTTGTCGGATTTCGGGTTCCGGCAGACCCTTGAGGTTCGGACACTGGGGTGCGTGCAGAGATCTCTCCCCTATCGTTCTACGTCTGATCCCATCGTGTGAACTAAGATGGAAACAATGAACAACGCAAGGGGCACGAGATTTATACTGGTACATGCCACCGTTGTGGTGTAATACCCTACTCCAGTGTGTGGTGTGGTGGATTGCCTCAGGGGCTGATGATGAACAGTACAGAGGAAGAACAGCCTGGCGAGAGGTGTTCTTGAGCTGGTGCGTGGAGTTCTACTTGTTCTCCAGATGCCTCTACTCTGTGGTGGCTAGTTCTATTTATAGAGGCCCTTGGCCTCTCCCCAAATAATGAGCGGGAAGGGCGCCAACTGTTGGCCATTTTGAAGGGGAACATCTAGTACAAGTTATCCTGACCAAAGGTGGTCTTCGACTGCCAAAAGCTCTGGTGGTGACGCCGTCTTGGGCTCCACGGTGACCTCCGTCCGGCCGTCCGGCTGGTCTTGGTCTCGTTGCACTAGAATGGTAACCTTTGCCTGATGCCTTGGCATGTGCTTGCCTCCTTTGCACCAAAGGAGAAACAAGGACTCTGCACAGGCCGGCGCCCGCTGTCGGCGTTCTGGGAACGGGGGTCCCTAGACTTGCCTGCCTGCGGCGTGGCTCGAATGGGGGCCCAGCGTGGCCCATCTTCATCAACACAAGGCTCAAGACCCTCGCGAGGGGCCAAGCCTCGCGAGGCGGACGACACGGCGCTTCCTCAAGCACGGCCTCCTTAGGCTGGCTCGCGAGGAGGTGGCGAGATCAAGGCGGGTACCTCACGAGGTGCTCATGACGCAAGCCATGACGACCAAGGGTGCCAGGCGGGCGCCAGCCCGCGCAGCGTCTCCCTTTCCTCTTTGGTGCAAAGGGGGCAAGCGCAGGCGAGAGGATCAAGCAAAGGCACCCATTTCGGTGCAACGAGACCAAGACCAGTCCAACGGTGGGAAGGAGGTCACCATGGAGCCCAGGACGGCGTCACCACAGGGCCTTTGGCAGGCGAAGACCAACTTTAGTCAGGATAAGTGTACCAGATGTTCCCCTTCAAATTGGCCAATTGTTGGCGCCCTTCCCGCTCAATATTTGGGAAGAAGCCCAGGGCCTTTGCCTATAAATAGGACTAGCCACCCCCAGGGTAGAGGCACCTGATTCAGTATCTAGAGGCATACATAGAGAGAGAGAAGGCCGATCGAACTCCCCCTAGCAGTTCATCCCCTAGCGAAGAACAGACCCTCGCGAGGCTGTTCTTCCTTGTATTGTTCTTCATCATCAGCCCAAGAGGCAATCCACCCACCACAAACTAGAGTAGGGTATTACACCACAACGGTGGCCCGAACTAGCATAAACTCTGTGTCTCTTGTGTTGTTCTTCTGGTAGTTAGATCCTTACGAGACGGAGAGGTAGAGGGCACGATCTCCGCGTGCACCCCAGAGTTTGAACCTTAAGGGTCTGCCGGAACCCGTGATCCGACACCCGCCTGGCGCCCGCCTGCTCTTGATCGTCATGGCTTGCGTTAGTGGATCCTCGCGAGGTACCCTTGCATTGATCTCTCCGCCTCCTCGCGAGCCTGCTTGATGAGGCCGCTCCTGAGGAAGCTTCCTGTCATCCGCCCCTCGAGGCTTGGCCCCTCGCGAGGGTCTTGAGCTTGTGTTGATGAAGATGGGCCGCGCTGGGCCCCCACTTGAGCCACGCCGCAGGCCGCAGGCAGGCAAGTCTGGGGACCCCCGTTCCCAGAACACCGACAGTAGCCCCCGGGCCCAAGGCACGCGCGGGCTTGGCTTAGCGAAGAAGCGAAGGGGCAAGAGCGGAGCGCCGCGGGTCCTTACAGCCTGCGGCCTTGGGCGCCATGTGGTGGTTGATTGGACATGGGCGCCTGTGCTTCTCACAACGCCTCGGCAACCGCACGACTTGAGAAGTCCCTGTATGCAGAGATATGGGTCATGATTACCTGCGATCGTGGTGCTCGGCGGTTGGTCTTCTCCGGCTATAACTACGGGGCTGCGTGAGCTCCGCCACTTCGCCCCTTTCTGCTTCTTCCTCCTTCTCCTCCTTGGCTACTCGCCGTCCTCATGGCCCTGAAGAGGTTCTCAGCCGCAGAGAAGGGAAAGGCTTGCCAGGCAGGGCCTGACTTCTCCCCGGCCAAGCGCGGCCGGGGTCGTCCTCGCAAGCATCCTGCGGTCCCCGTGGCGGCTTCCCGCGGCCACGGAGGCGGTTCCCTGCGCGGTGGTGAGCGCCCGGCTGCTGAGGGGAGGCATGCCATGGCCGCGCGGCCCCCCAGGCCGGGCTTCCGCTCGGCGGAGGTGCTACCGGAGTTCGTAGTGTGGTCGGCGGACCCGGCCAACACCTGGCTCCAGCTCCCCCGCTTCTTTGTTGGTGATCTACCGGCCAGCGCTCGGTGTGGCTTCTGGCTCCAGGCGGATGGTTGTTGCAACAGGGCCTCCTAGGCTTTGCTGGAGGTCTCCCTTTCCGGAAATGGGGCCCTGACTCGCGGCTGGCAAACGTTTGCCCGCGCGCGCGGCCTGAGTCAGCGGTGCACCCTGCACTTCAAGTTTGATGGCGACGCCACCCTCTACATGGGGGTGTTTGGGGAAGATGGCCGCCGCGCTGGGTGCTGCCCTGAAGATGGTGACCGCGGCCGCCTGCCCAGCCCTGGTACCGACCAGGATGAAGACGTCGCCATGCGTGCCGGTGGCGGTGCTCGGGGCTCGCCAAGTCTCGGCGATTCTCCCTCAGGCAGCAGCTCCTCCAGCGGTAGCCGCGACCAGCCCCCGCGCCGTCGCGCCCGCTTGGGTGAAGGCAGCGGGTCCACCCGCCGCCGCGCCCCGGTGAAGCGAGAGGAGGCGTCCGCCTGAGCCCCAGGAGCAGTTCGGGCTTTTGCCGTAGGTTGGTGTAGGGCAGGTCGTGTCCTATTTTGTTTCCTTCCTTTCCTGCGTAAGAAGAAGGTTGTACAGGGCCCCGTGGGGGCGTGTCAGAGCTGTTGCTGTCAATCGTCGCGTTGCTTTTGCCATTTCCGCGCTATATTTCCATAATGCGTGCCCACGTGTGGGAGTCATTTAAGCTTGGTGGAGCTTGACGCGGCCCTTGCTTCCCGAGGCTGAGGCCTCGCCATGAGCTTCATGCCCTGCAAGGATTAGCTAGAAGGGGCAACCCTTGACCCCGGCAGCGGGGGGCGGTCAGCCTAGGTCCTACGTTCGTGTCGCTATGCCCGTGAGGCATGGACTGGGAGGGGTACTCCCGCAGAGGACTCAGACAGGAAAGCTCCAGACGATTGGGGCGAAAGATGCTAGCGAGGGCGCCCGCGAATATCCCTCGTGAGACTTGTGCGAGAGAAAACGAGGCGAGTAGATGAAAAGGACAAAGAGCCACAAGCCAGGAATGTCAACAACTCAAATAAGACTTCAAACAGGAATAAACACACCAACTGCAGAAAGCAAATGAAAAGCCGCGTCCGGCACCTATTCTAGTCTTCAACGTCTTCTCACCAGCGCGGAGCTAAGTGCTGCCATTGGGCGTGGGCGGGAGGCCCCGAGGCCCAAGGGAGGGACTCCGGAGACTCCGGGGCGTGTACAGCCCCACTCATTATTACGTGAGAGTGTCACGGGCGGCGAGCTTCACAGGCGTTCGCCTTCTTCACAGGCACCGGGCCTTTTCCAAAACGCGATATCTTCACAGGCATTGGCCTTCTTCATAGGCACCGGGCCTTTCCCAAAACGCGATATCTTCACAGGCATTGGCCTTCTTCACAGGCACCGGGCCCTTCCCAAAATGCGATATCTTCACAGGCATTGGCCTTCTTCACAGGCACCGGGCCTTCCCCTAAACGCGATATCTTCACAGGCATCGGGCCTTTCCTAGGCGCTAGGCCTCGCTCAGGGGTAGAACTTCTGGAGATGTTGAATGTTCCACGCGTTCTGGATGGGTGCTCCCTCCGAAGTCTCCAAGCGCGTGGAGCCAGGCCTGGAAACATGAACAACCTTGAACGGGCCCTCCCACATGGGAGAGAGCTAGTGCAGCCCCTCCCTGGAGAGAACCTGCCTGAGCACGAGATCCCCTACCTCGAGGGTCCTGGGGCGGATGTGGCGGTAGTGGTATCGTCGTAGCGCCTGTTGATACCTTGCCGCTCGTAGTGCAGCTCCTCGACGGCGTTCCTCCCCCAGCACGAGGTCCATCCCCCGCATGGCGTCCTGCTGAGCCTCGTCGAACGCTAGGACCCGCGCGGAGCGACGCCTGACCTCGTGAGGGAGAACTGCCTCTGCTCCATAGACGAGGAAGAACAGGGTCTCGCCAGTCGGCTTGGTCGCTGTCGTGCGGATGGACCACAGCACGGACTGGAGTTCGTCGTACCAGCCCCTGCCACAGGCCTCCAGCTTCTTCTTGAAGGTCCTGGCTTTGAGGCCCCTCAGGACCTCCGCGTTGGCTCGTTCAGCCTGACCATTGCTCCGGGGGTATGCTACCGAAGCATAGCATATCTGCGTTCCAAGGTTAGCACAGTACGTTTTGAAGAGATTACTGGTGAATTGCGAGCCGTTGTCCGTGATGATGCGGTTAGGCACCCCAAACCGACTCACGAGGCCCTTGATGAACATGACTGCCGAGCCTGCTGGGATTGTGCATACAACTTCCACTTCGGCCCACTTGGTGAACTTGTCCACGTTGATGTAGAGGTAGCGATAGCCCCCTGGCGCCTGAGGGAACGGGCCCAGAATGTCCAACCCCCAAACTGCGAACGGCCAGGAGAGGGATATGGTCTGTAGACCTCCCGCAGGCTGATGGATCTGTTTAGCATGAAACTGTAGGCCTCGCAAGCTTTTACCAGCTCAATGGTGTCACTGAGCGCTGTGGGCCAGTAGAACCCGCTGCGAAATGCCTTGCCGACTAGGGTTCGTGACGACGAGTGGTGCCCACAGTCTCCGCCGTGTATGTCCGCCAGCAGTTCCTTTCCTTGCTCCCTGGAGATGCAACGCAGGGGCACGTCGTTTGGCCGCTTCCTGTAGAGCTCGCCGTCCTAAATGCAATAAGCTGTTGCCTGCCATGCTACACGCTCCGCCTCCTCCTCTTTCTCTGGCAGAATCCCTTGTATCAGGTAGTACTTGAGCTCCGGGATCCAACATCCCTCCTGAGGCTCCAATGCCAGGAGCAGGCGTGCTCCCGAGGCCGGGCGGCAGACCAGAGCTCCCGAGGCAGGCAGCTGAGGAGGCTCCTCTCTTGGTTGCGCCGTTCCTGCTAACAACGACACCGCTGAGGGCTTGAAGAGCCGCTCCTCGAAGACGCCAGGCTCCTGCGACAGCCGCCTAGACGCCCTTTTGGCAATGTCGTCAGCCTCTTGGTTGGTGCCGCGAGGCACATGCTGCAATTCCAGCCTCCAGAACTATTTCTCCATCCCGCGGACTTCAACGAGGTAAGCATCCATGTGCTCGTCCTTCGGCTCGTATACCTTGTTGGAGAAGTTGACGAGGAGCTGTGAATCTCCCTTGATGGTGAGGCGCTTTACCCCTAGGGCGATCGCAGCTTTCAAGCCCGCTATCAGGCCTGCGTACTCTGCTATGTTGTTGGAGACCTTCTCTCCGTGCTGGAAACAGAGTTGCACGACATAGTAGAGTTTGTCCTGGGTGGGGGATACGAGCACTGCGCCAGCTCCCGCGCCGTGCTGGGAGAATGCCCCATCGAAGTACATGACCCAGCCGCCTGGCGCTTCGCTTCCTGGGGAGAGTGATCGGTCTTCACCTGCCTCGAGACCCGGCGCTTCTGTCCATTCTGCCACGAAATCTGCCAGCGCGGCTCCCTTGATGACTCTGGTCGTACTGAATTCCAGCTGAAATGCTTGTAGTTCGATGTTCCACTCTGTGACTCTTCCAGCTGAGTTGGGGCTTCTGTGTATCCTTTCCAAGGGGTAGGCTGAGACGACCTTGATGGGGTGGCCCTGGAAGTAGTGCCACAATTTGCGCGATGCCACCAATAGTGCAAGGAGGAGCTTTTGAGGCATGGGGTACCTCGCCCTTGCGTCCCGCAGCACTGTGCTGACAAAGTACATGGGATGCTCGATGAGATTGAGGGTGTCCGCGCAGCGTGCGTTCTCCAGTGGTCGGGGCGTCTCCTGAGGCGATGGAGCCCCCAGCGTTTGGTCGTCTGTAGAGGCCTCTCCCCCCCAGGTGCGTCCTCCTGGCACGGCCGCTCCTCTCCGGCTGCGGTTGTGGTCCTCGCGAGGCCCTCCTGGCCTTGCTCTGCCTTGGTCTGGGCGGTTGATGTGGCTCCTGCTCGGCGCTCTTCCCTGACCGCCACCAAGGTTGCGCTACCGGAGTAAGGGGTGGCCGCAAGGTAGAGCACCAGGGGCTCCTGAGGGCGTGGTGCCAGCATCACTGATGGGCTGGTGAGGTACCTCTTGAGATCCTAGAATGCCCTGTCGACCTCTTCAGTCCATTCGAAGGGGCCCTTCTTCTTCATCAGCTTGAAGAAAGGCAGCGCTCGTTCCCCTAGCTTGGAGATGAAGCGCCCCAACGCAGTCACGCGCCCAGTGAGCTTCTGCATTTCCTTGAGGGTCGTCGGCGGGCTCATGTCCTCGACCGCCTTGATCTTCTTTGGTTGGCCTCAATGCCCCTACGGGACACGAGGAAACCCAGGAGCTTGCCGGAGGGGACTCCGAACACACACTTCTCCGGGTTGAGTCATAGATCCACTTCATTGAGGCTCGCAAAGGTTTCCTCCAGGTCCTGAATCAGGGTTTTTGCTTCCTGAGATTTCACCACGATGTCATCGACGTAAGCCTCGGCGTTCCTCCCGAGCTGCCGGCCTAAGGCGATGTGCATCAGTCGCTGAAAGGTTGCGCCCGCGTTGCGTAACCCAAATGGCATGCACGTATAACAGTATACCCGCACGGGGTTAGGAAGGCCGTCTTCTCTACGTCTTCCACTACCATCTTGATCTGATGATAGCCCGAGAAGGCATCCATGAAGCACAACAGGTCACATTCTGCGGTGGAGTCGACGATCTGGTCAATGCGGGGGAGCGGAAATGGGTCCTGCGGGCAAGCTTTGTTGAGGTTGGTGAAGTCAACACACATGCGCTCCTTTCCCCCCTTCTTTGGCACGACAACAGGATTGGCCAGCCAATCGGGGTAGCAGACCTCGCGGATAACCCCTGACGCTTCCAGTTTCCGGGTCTCTTGAATGATGAAAGCCTGTTTCTCAGTGGTCTGCCTCCTTGCCTTTTGCTTCAAGTGGCGCACGTTGGGGCACACGTTGAGGTGGTGCTCGATCACATCTCTCGGAACTCCTGCTAACTGATCAGGTTCCCATGCGAACACCTTCTTGTTCGCGCGCAGGAATCCGATCAGGGCCTTCTCCTGCTCGAGCTCGAGATTGGCCCCTATGGTGAAGGTGGCGCTGGTGGACCCGTCCTCGTCGACCGGTACTTGCTTGGTTTCCGCCTTGTCCTGGGTGAATAGCTGCTTCTTTTTAGCTGGCACAGCCCCCTTGGGCTCGAGGGCGTCGGTGCTGGCGGGCCGTGCCGCCGCGGTAGCCCTGAAGACAAGTCGGAGCACCTGCAGCGCATCCTTTGTATCCACCGGCACGGTGAGGACGCCGCTGCTCCCGGGCATCTTCATGAGGTTGTACGTCGGGTGAGTCACCGCCATGAACCGGGCCAAGACCGGGTAGCCGAGGATGGCGTTGTACGGGAGGCCGATGGGGCGATGTCGAAGTCGATTAGCTCTATGCGGAAGTTGTCATAGGTGCCGAAGGTCACCGGGAGGCGAATCTGCCCCCAGGAGGCGGTGGAGCCGGCTCCGACGCTTATGAAGGGCCTGCTGGGTTGGAGCCGCTCCGGTGGTACTTGCAAGAGACTGAAGGCCTCCACCGAGAGCACGTTGAGGCCAGCGCCACCGTCAATGAGGGTTCTGGTGATGGCTACTTAGCAGATGGTGGGGGTGCACAGCATCAGGAGCGCGCCCGAGCCGGAAGGGTTGAAGGGGAGGTCACCTGAGTCGAAAATCAGGTCAGCCTCGGGCGCCGCCCAGCCCGGGGGAGCTTCTTGACGCTTGGAGGCCGCGCTGATCTGGTGGGTGAACGGCTTGACGTGGTGGCTCGAGGGCGGCGCTTGGGAGCCTCCCAGGAGGGCCGCGACAAAGGGTGGCGCTGGCGAGGTGAAACGGGTGAGGAAGAGGCTGCGCAGCTCTTCCCAAGAGGTCACGGAAGCCATCGGTAGGTGGAAGAGCCACATGCGCGGGACGCTGGTGAGGGCCATGGGTAGCCAGTTGGCCATTACCCGGTCGCCGCCCCCGGCTCTGAGGACGGCCTCCTCGTACGCCAGCAGGAAGACCAGCGGGTCTGCCGCGCCGTCGTAGCGCGGCGGCATCTCGGGCTTGAACTTGTGCGGCCATTGCACCTGCCGCAAGGTGGGGGCCAAGGCCGGGAGCCCCCTGGCCCCTGTGCCGGCGTCCGCTGCCGGGGCCGACAGCGCGTCGACCGCCATGGGTGCGGAGCGCGGTGTTGACGGGGAGCGGGTTGTCGGAAGGAAGGTAGGATTCCGACGCACCCCTACCTGGCGCGCCAAATGTCAGATTTCGGGTTCCGGCAGACCCTTGAGGTTCGAACACTTGGGTGCGCACGGAGATCTCTCCCCTACCGTTCTACGTCTGATCCCCTCGTGCGAACTAAGATGGAAACAATGAACAACACAAGGGGCACGAGATTTATACTGGTTCGGGCCACCGTTGTGGGGTAATACCCTACTCCAGTGTGTGGTGTGGTGGACTGCCTCGGGGGCTGATGATGAACAGTACATAGGAAGAACAACCTCGCGAGAGGTGTTCTTGAGCTGGTGCATGGAGTTCTACTTGGTCTCCAGATGCCTCTACTCTGTGGTGGCTAGCTCTATTTATAGAGGCCCTGGGCCTCTCACCAAATAATGAGCGGGAAGGGCGCCAACTATTGGCCATTTTGAAGGGGAACATCTAGTACAAGTTATCCTGACAAAAGGTGGTCTTTGGCTGCCAAAAGCTCTGGTGGTGACGCCGTCTTGGGCTCCACGGTGACCTCCGTCCGGCCGTCTGGCTGGTCTTGGTCTCGCTGCACTAGAATGGTAACCTTTGCCTGATGCCTTGTCCTGTGCTTGCCTCCTTTGCACTAAAGGGGAAACAAGGACTCTGCACAGGCCGGCGCCCGCATGGTCTTGATCGTCATGGCTTGCGTCACTGGATCCTCGTGAGGTACCCTTGCATTGATCTCTCCGCCTCCTCGCGAGCCTGCCTGATGAGGCCGCTCCTGAGGAAGCTTCCTGTCATCCGCCCCGCGAGGCTTGGCCCCTCGCGAGGGTCTTGAGCTTGTGTTGATGAATATGGGTCGCGCTGGGCCCCCACTTGAGCCACGCCGCAGGCCGCAGGCAGGCAAGTCTGGGGACCCCCGTTCCCAGAACGCCGACAGCAGTATATCTCCAATTTCGGGGTTCATCGGTGTGTGGTTCTGTTGTGCTGTCGTTGGTGTAACTTGTTTTCCAGGATTGCAAAACCCAGAGCTGGTGATTATTTCAAATCCATCAATGTCAAGGCGGCGTACCAGACCAACGAGCCTTTCATTTTGGCAAATCAAGCAACACAGATATTTTTCTTGGAAGACACATTTGCATGTAGTGATGACTGGAGAGTATTGCAAAGTTTTGAGCAGAGGAATTCGTTTAATGAAGTTGCACAACAATATGATGCTTACACTGCTCCCGATGTACAAGATTCCACAGATGTTCCTAATATCTTTGAGAACCATCACGTCAATGACGTTGGCGAAAAGATTGCCTGTCAGGCTGTGGACATACAAGAGTTTATCAAGAAGAAGCCAACATTCGAGGACATTGAGGATGAAGAAGAAGATGTCACTGTGGGGACTTACGATTCAGACTGATACACATGGCGAAGATGTTGACGCTGCTACTACGGATGATGATTAGATTGCTTTTGTCGTATTTGCCTGTCAAAAGACGTTTTTATCTACTATGTGAAATTGTGTTTGATATGACAATTGAAACCTGATGAACTTGTTGTTTAGTATTTTGCTATGAGAACATCACTTATTATGTATGTTGATTTGTGTTTTGTGATTGTATGACGACTAAAACATGATGACATTGTTGTTTAGTTGTACTCATATTTGGCTGTGAAACTTGAATTTGATGACATAGTTTGCTGTTGGACTGTAATTGCTCGACGTCTTCGAATGGGAACAAAGCTGACCCGACAGGGCCTCTGCTAATTTATTTATTTATTAGCAAAAGGGCCTCTGCTATTTATTTATTATGAGCAAAAGGGGATACCCCCAATTTCTATTAATAGAAATCATTAGATGTTCACAACACTACGCCCAGCCTGCTAAACAGGTTTCATTCATTACTAGTTTCAACAAAGTCCTCATGTCATAGCCACTGAATACATCACGAGTGCTACATACACTGCAAATAAAGAGACAATCATCCTACAGAGCACATCGATTTTGCCCACTATCTTCACAAGCTCTTTCATCTCCTCATTGCTGTCAAGGCCGTTCAGCAGCCGTTGCTTGGCCACGATCAGAGGAACTTCATGTTTAACCTTCTACTCTGCATCTTCCTCTTCTGTCGTTCCTTCAGTTACTTGTCCAACACCCCAACCTGCTGGCATTGGGATTCCTCGGCTAACCAAATAATCAGCGTAGTTGCATTCCCCCACATCAGCAACTTCCTAGAAACACAAATCACACGAATCTTCCCTTTTTTGCATGAATGAAATTGGAAGATCATCAACCAAACTATCAAAAAAATCAGCAACTGAAAGCAGCAGAACAACACTTAAACATATTATTACCCCATGATTCGAGCATTTGTAAAAGACTCGGCCAAGGTTGAGGATTGTGGTTGAGACGCGATGGATGACTCTGCGTGATTTGCAGCAGTGGCACCACACCAACGATAGCGGGTTGCGATGAGCAATCGGCTACTGTGCATGTGCCGGCGGGGGTGTGATGAGACCCATAGGCGATGGTACAGGTGGCCATTTGGCGCATATCTAGTTGTTGCGTACTGAAGAGCAGGTGTACGAGCAGCCAGTGGATATGGTTGGTGCGGCCAGAGCTTCTGATGCTAGGCAGAGTAAGTGGAGAAGAGGAGAAGCGAACGTTGGACATGTCAGTTTCATTACTTGCAGAGTAGCATAGCACCATATATAGTCATAGTCTAGGTTTGGATTCGAACCAGCTACAGGAGCATGTCTCTCTTTTTTCTAAAACTCAGCAACGTCTCTTTACTGGTACAGTAGCTTGCTCTATACGCCTTCTCAAGTCTTTGATTTTCTTTCTTTTTTATAGCGAGGAAGGAAGGAGGACAAAATGGAGAGTTCCTGGGACTCGAACCCAAGACCTCATGGTTGTAAACCAAGGGTGCTTGTCACTTATGTGGTGAATGTTCCCTGGGAGGAGGACGGCAGACAAACGCATTTTCCTCACAGTTTTAGTTGTGACGCAAGATCGAACTGTCGCAGTTTCGGGAATGTTATCAGGCGAACGAGCCATGTTTGTCTTTCCTTCCTATATATAAAAAAGTATGCTACTTGGTGTCGGCTTAGTCAACAAATGATTGTGCCAACCTTGACCGTTGGATTGACATTCAACGACTGTCATGTTTCTTCAGTCTCTTCTTCCTCCAGCCCCCAAAGCCAAACCAGCGCCGGCGGGACTGCATGCTCCCGCCTCCCACAACTGGCTATACTACCGCACATGCATCATGGCCACATCGCACCCTGAAACTCTGCGCGTCTTCCCCGGCGCCTGTTCGTTCCCGTCCGAGGCCTCACCATCGTCCTCCGCCTTGGTTCGCTTGCTGCGGCGCCGCCCTTCGGTGTTGTCAACATGGTCAACAACTGAGAGGAATAAGGAGATGACTGTACATGGTGAGGATGACAGTAGGGACCCAGCAGCACGCGTAGTAATTTTTTTCGGGAGGGAGAAGGATATCAACTGGGTTGTGTGGGAGGTGTGGCCCATCTAGCCCAAGATTTTATTTCATATGTTTACCACATGACCAGCCCAGTTTGTTTTTTTCCTTTCTGTAAATGGCTAGCTCATCTATTTTGTTTTTTTTGCAGAATAACCAATGCAGGCCTACTTGCTTTTCTACGCCCTGCTGGGCCGGAAATCTTTCAAGACGAGGAGGGATGCATTCGGGCTTGCCCAAAAAATGGGCTATAAGTAATAAGAAATGGGCTGTAAAATGATAAAATACAGCAAATAGACAATTAGTTCCAAAATACTTTTTTCTTTCAGATTTTGATATTTTAAATTTCGTTGTTTTTGTGCGAGTAAAATTTCATTGGATTTAAATTAAGGTATGTTTAGTTTTTAAATTAATTTGAATTTGGCTAGAAATTTCATGCTGTATACTATTTGGGACAGATTTGGAGGCTGACTTGTCGGTCTACTAGGTTGACATGTACGAACGGCTTTGTCAACTTAGTCCACAAACAATTCTAGTAGCAGTGACCATTGGATGTTAATCCAACGGCCGTGTTGCTTCTTCAATATCTGATCTTCTTGCTCCCGCTGCCCAAACCAGCGCCGGTGGGACTGCCTGCTCCAGCCTCCCGTGGCCGGCTGTGCTGCTGCACAGGCCGCACTGCCCCACCCTACTCCATCGCTGGCCAGGCCATTCCTCTACCCACCCACACTTCCTGTTATTTTTCGGCGGCGGCAACCAAACCAGTAAACCCTCGTACTCCCCACCACGTGGGCAACCACTGCTGAGTCTTCCCTGGCTCTATGTCATTCCCTTCCTTGGCCTTGTCGTCATCCACCGCCCTGGTGCTCTCGGCACGGCGTGGTCAACGTGGTCAACGAACGACATCCATCGGAAGTGGACTATACGTGGAGAGGCTGACAGCTGGTCCACGGCCGCACACAAGGAAATGCCTCCTTATTACGCGCAAAAGGATGATTCCTCCACCTGACAGCTGGGTCCCACCAAAAGGGCCTCTGTATTTCGCGAAAAAAATGTTCCCCCCAATGTCAGCTCAGACCCACCAGCTATATCTTCGTGCGCAAGGAAGTGCCTCATTATTACACAAAAAAATGAATACTCCCCCCTGCTAACTGGGACACACCGTAGTGGGAGACTGACTTGTGGGCCTACTAAGTTGAGGGGGACGAAGGGCTTTGTCAACTTAGTCAATATGAACGATTCTAGCTCCAGTGACCGTAAGATGTCCATCCAACGGCCGGAGTGCTTCTTCAACCTCTGGTCTTCTTGCTCCAGCCGCCCAAACCAGTGCCGGTCATGTCGCGTGCTCCTGCCTCCCATGGCCAGCTGTGCTACCGCGGAGGCCTCACTACCCCCTACTACTCCCACCGCTGGCCAGGCCCTACGACGATGGCAGCCTCACACCGCAGCTGAAACAGTCAACATCGCATTCCTCTCTGCGTGGGCATGCACTGCCGCGTCTTCCCCGGCTCCGCATCGTCCCGTTCCTATGCCTCGCTGTCATCCACCGCCTTGGTGCTCTTGGCATGGCATGGTCAATGTGGTCAAGGAACGACTTCCATTGGAAGAGTAATGTACGGGGAGAGGCTGACAGCTGGGTCCATGGCCGCAGCAAGGAAGTGCCTCCTTATTACGTGGAAAATAATGATTCCTCCACCTGACAGAAGGGACCCACTGGACGGTCCAACGTATTTCATGAAGAAAAAAACGTTTCCCCCTGACTGTTGGGACCCACCAGCTACATCTTCGCATGCAAGGAAGTGCCTGACAGTCGAGACCCACCTGGTCGAAGCGTACGTAGCATTGTCATTCTGGTGGCGAACGTGTACATACATACTGGTCGATCGGTCTGTCCGCAGGCTGCAGCGATGAACCGTGGCCGAGTAAGGAAGGGCACGTGTCGTAGTAGAGGCGCGCACGTAGCATGTACACGTACGTACAGTCAGGGTGCAAGAAAGTAAATACGACCATGTACGTACATACGGGCGGGGTCCCGAACGCCTACTCGTGCATACGTACGGCCAGGTCTCGTTTACATGGCTGGGTCGGAACAAGAAACGTGTCGTTGTGTTCATCGGAAGGCAATGGAATGCGTCGTGTTCATCGGGAGCCAGCCGGCTTGGATGGAACAACCGATCGAAACGAGGCCTGGCTGACCGCAGAACGGAGGAAACGGCCTTCTGTTCGACCGACCACGGTCGAAACGAGATCATGTTCATCAGGAGGGGTCTGGCGTACCGCAAAACGGAGGAAACGGACTTGTTTCCAAGTGCCTACGGTCGAAACGGGGTCTTGTTGATCGGGAGGGGTGTGGCGTACCGCAAAACGGAGGAAACAGACTTGTGTTGGAGCGCTACAGTCAAAACAGGGGTCCTGTTCATCGGGAGGGGTGTGGCGTACCACAAAACGAGACTCCTTGGGCTATTGTTCATCTCCACCGTCGACCTCCTCCAGCCTCCACAGGCTATTGTTTATCCACTGTCGACCTCCTCCAGCCTCCACCTGCGACAATTCATCCACGACCTCCTGTTCATCTAGCCTCCACCGCTTCTCCACCGGCTACTGTTCAACCAGGCCCTCTCCACGGGGTCCTATTCAACCACCCCTCCACGGGCTACTGTTCATCCAACCCTCCACCGGCTACTGTTCAACCAGCCCTCCACAGGGCCATCCTGTTCATCCAGCCCTCCATGGGGTCCTGCTCATCCACCCCCAACCGGCTCGATCGATTGGGGTCCTATTCATCCAGCGGCAATGGCCTCTACTACCACGAGGTGAACGCCTCACTTGGGTTCAGTTAGAGCCCAACGCCTCGCACCCACGCACGTACGTGTATGAGAGGAATGCGCGTCGCTCGGCCCCCGACCACCCACCGTAACCGGGAACTCCCCGATATTTTCCTTTCCCTCGTTTCTACCATGATTTTTTCCGTCATGGACGGCCCAAAGAATGTCATGCAACTGCGTCTCCGGCCCGCCCAGGACAAAATGCCCATTTTCTGTCATGATTTTTTGTCATAGAAGTAGGAGCCCACCACATCTATGATGATACCGGGTTTTGTCACAATTATCTTCATATAAGTGTCATAAGCATGACAGAAGAAATTTCGTTCAACCCAAAATGTCACGGATGTGCCTTTTTTTGTAGTGTGTGCAGAACGCGGAGGTGCCATACTTTCTGTACTAGATCGGTTGGATCGCGAAGAAAGTTCGACTACATCAACCGCGTTGTGAAACGCTTCCGCTTACGGTCTACGAGGGTACGTAGACACACTCTCCCCTTCTCGTAGCTATGCATCTCCTTGATAGATCCTGCGTGTGCGTAGATTTTTTTGTTTTCCATGCAAGTTTCCCAACTGTGGCATCCGAGCCAGGTCTATGCGTAGATGATATGCATGAGTTGAACACAAAGAGTTGTGGGCGGTGATAGTCATACTGCTTACCACAAATGTCTTATTTTGGTTCAGCGGTTTTGTGGGATGAAGCGGCCCGGACCAACCTTACATGTCCACGCACATGGGACCGGTTCCACCTGCAGACATGTCACATATTTTGATTGCATGTGATGTTTATCCTTTATGCATCTTATTTTGCTTAGATCAGCGATAGCATTATAAGATGATCCCTTCACTAAATTTTAAGATAAAAGTGTTCTCCCTGAGTATGCACCGTTGCCAAAGTTCGTCGTTTCGAAGCACCATGTGATGATCGGGTGTGATAGACTCTGCGTTCACATACGATGGGTGTAAGACAGTTTTGCACATGCAGAATACTTGGGTTAAACTTGACGAGCCTAGCATGTATAGACATGGTCTCGGAACACTGGAGACCGAAAGGTCGAACATGATTCATATAGTAGATATGATCAACATAGAGATGTTAACATTGAAGACTACCCATCTCACATGATGATCGGACATGGGTTAGTTGATTTGGATCAGGTATCACTTAAATAACTTGAGGGATGTTTATTTAAGTGGGAGTTCATCAGTAATTTGATTAATTGAACTTAAATTTATCATGCACTTAGTCTTAATAGATTTTGCATATCTATGTTGTAGATCAATAGCTCGCGATATAGCACACCCCTATTTTTTGATATGTTCCTAGAGAAAACTAAGTTGAAAGATGATAGTAGCAATGATGTGGACTGGGTCTGTGAACTAAGGATTATCCTCATTGCTGCACAGAAAAATTATGTCCTTGATGCATCGCTAGGTGACAGACGTGTTGCAGGAGCAGTAGCAGATGCATACGTTATGAACATTTGGCAAGCTCGATATGATGACTACTTGATAGTTTAGCGTGCCATGCTTTACGGCTTAGAATGGGGATTTCAAAAAATGTTTTGAACGCCACGAAGAATATGAGATGTTCCAAGAGCTGGAACTGGGTATTTCAGACTCATGCCCGTGTCGAGAGGTATGATACCTTTGACAAGTACTTTGCCTACAAGATGGAGGAGAATAGCTGAGTTAGTGAGCATGTACTCAGAATGTTTGAGTGCTACAATCGCTTGAATCAAGTGGGAGTTAATCTTCCAGATAAGATAGTAATGAACTATAATATGCAAGGGATGACAAAAACGATTCCCAAGCTCTTCGTGATGCTGAAAT
This sequence comes from Aegilops umbellulata, assembly GCA_032464435.1. Lineage (NCBI taxonomy): Eukaryota > Viridiplantae > Streptophyta > Magnoliopsida > Poales > Poaceae > Aegilops > Aegilops umbellulata. The sequence continues at coordinate 372,995,910 of CP136057.1, forward strand.
CGGCGAAGGTGGAAAGGGCAAGTGAAAGAAAGGGAACTTTAAGAAGAATGGCAAGCAAGTTGCCACTCCCATGAAGAAGCCCAAAGCTGGACCGAAGCCTGAAACAGGGTGCTTCTATTGCAAAGGAAATGGTCACTGGAAGCGGAACTACCCCAAAATACTTGGCGGATAAGAAGGATGGCAAAGTGAACAAAGGTATATTTGATACACATGTTATTGGTGTGTACTTTACTAGTGTTCATAGCAACCCCTTGGCATTTGATACCGGTTTAGTTGCTAAGATTAGTAACTCAATACAGGAGTTGAAGAATGAACAAAGACTAGTTAAGGACGAGGTGACGATGTGTGTTGGAAGTGATTTCAAGGTTGATTCGATCACCATTGCACACTCGCTCTACCTTCAGGATTAGTGTTGAACCTAAATAAATGTTATTTGGTGTTTGCGTTGAGCATGAATATGATTAGATCATGTTTATTGCAATACGGTTTTTTCATTTAAGTCTGAAAATAATAGTTGTTCTATTTACATGAATAAAACCTTCTATGGTCATACACCCAATGTGAATGGTTTATTGAATCTCGATCGTAGTGATACACATATTCATAATATTGATGCCAAAAGATGCAAAGTTGATAATGATACTGCAACATACTTGTGGCACTGCCATTTAGGTCATATTGGTGTAAAGCGCATGAAGAAACTCCCTGGATATGGATTTCTGGAGTCACTTGATTATGAATCATTTGATACTTGTGAACCATGCCTCATGGGCAAGATGACTAAAACTCCATTCTCCGGAACAATGGAGCGGGCTAATGACTTATTGGAAATAATACATACCAATGTATGCGGTCCAATGAGTGTTGAAGCACGCGGTGGGTATTGTTATTTTCTGACCTTCACAGATGATTTGAGTAGGTATGGGTATATCTACTTAATGAAACACAAGTCTGAAACATTTGGAGAGTTCAAAGAATTTCATTGTGAAGTGGAGAATCATCAAAACAAGAAAATAAGGTTTCTACGATCTGATCATGGACGCGAATATTTGAGCTACGACTTTGGCCTTCATTTAAAACAATGTGGAATTGTTTCACAACTCACGCCACCTGGAACACCACAGCATATTGGTGTGTCCGAATGTCATAAACGTACTTTATTAGATATGGTGCGATCAATGATGGCTCTTACCGATTTACCACTATCGTTTTGGGGTTATACAATAGGGATAGCCGCATTCACATTAAATAGGGCACCATCTAAACCCGTTGAGATGACACTGTATAAACTATGGTTTGCGAGAAACCTAAGTTGTCTTTTCTTAAAGTTTGCAGTTGCAACACTTATGTCAAAAGGCTTCCGCCTGATAAGCTCGAATCCAAATCGGAGAAGTGCGTCTTCATAGGATACCCTACCACAGATCCGAAGGCAAGATCTTTGTTGCCAAGAATGGAACCTTTCTAGAGAAGGAGTTTCTCTCGAAAGAAGTGAGTGGGAGGAAAGTAGAACTTGATGAGGTAATTGTACCTTCTCTCAATTTGGAAAGTAGTACATCAGAGAAATCCGTTCTCGTGATGCCTACACCAACTAGAGACGAAGCTAATGATGATGATCATGAAACTTCACATCAAGTTTCTACTGGACCTTGTAGGTCAAACAGAGCATGTTCCGCACCAAAGTGGTACGGTAATCCTGTCCTGCAAGTCATGTTACTAGACCATGGCAAACCTACGTACTATGAAGAAGCTGTGATGATCCCAGATTCCGATAAATGGCTTGAGGCCATGAAACCTGAGATATTGTCCATGTATGAGAACAAAGTGTGGAATTTGGTGGACTTGCCCGATGATCAGCAACCCGTTGAGAATAAATGGATCTTCAAGAAGAAGACAAACGATGATGGTAATGTCACCATCTACAAAGCTCGACTTGCCGCGAAAGGTTTTTTGACAAGTTCAAGGGGTTGACTATGATGATACCTTCTCACCCGTAGCGATGCTTAAGTGGGTTCGAATCATGTTAGCAATTGCCGCATTTTATAATTATAAAATCTGGCAAATGGACGTCAAAACTGCATTCCGTAATGGATTTCTTACAGAAGAGCTGTATATGATGTAATGAAAAGGTTTTGTCAATCCTAAAGGTGCTAACAAAGTGTGCAAGCTCCAGCGATCCATCTATGGACTGGCGCAAGCATGTCAGAGTTGGAATATACGCTTTGATGAGGTGAACAAAGCATATGGTTTTATATAGACTTATGGAGAAGCCTGTATTTACAAGAAAGTGAGTGGGAGCTCTGTAGCATTTCTGATATTTTATGTGGATGACATATTGTTGATTGGAAATGATATAGAATTTCTAGATAGCATAAAAAGGATACTTGAATAAGATTTTTTCAACGAAAGACCTTGGTGAAGCTGCATATATATTGGGCATCAAGATCTACAGGGATAGATCGAGACGCTTAATAGGACTTTCACAAAAGCACATACCTTGACAAGATTTTGAAGGGGTTCAAAATGGATCAGTCAAAGGAGTTCTAGCCTGTATTGTAAGGTGTGAAGTTGAGTAAGACTCAAAGCCCGACCACGACAGAAGATAGGGAGAGAATGAAAGTCATTCCCTATGCCTCAGCCATAGTATGCCATGTTGTGTACCAGACCTATTGTGTACCTTGCCATGAGTTTGGCAAGGGGGTACAATAGTGATCCAGGACTAGATCACTGGACATCGCTCAAAATTATCCTTAGAGAACTAATGAAATATTTTCATGGTTATGGAGGTGATAAAGAGTTCGACATAAAGAGTTACTCCGATGCAAATCTTTAACACCGATTCAAATGACTCTGAGTCTCAATCTAGATACATATTGAAAGTGGGAGCAATTATATAGAGTAGCTACATGCAGAGCATTGTAGACATAGAAATTTGTAAAATACATACGGATTTGAATGTGACAAAACTGTTGACCAAACTTCTCTCACAAGCAAAACATGATCACACCTTAGTACTCGTTCGGTGTTAATCACATGGCGATGTGAACTAGATTATTTACTCTAGTAACTCTTTGTGTGTTGGTCACATGGCGATGTGAACTAGATTATTGACTCTAGTGCAAGTGGGAGACAGATGGAAATATGCCCTAGAGGCAATAATAAAATGGTTATTATTATATTTCCTAAATCATGATAAAGGTTTATTATTCATGATAAGAAGTTTCAAGTAGCCAGGCAATCGTTCAATGCCTAGTCAGAAGGTGAAAGTGGTTTCAAAGCAACGGGATAATTATTGTGTCCGAAGCCAGAATTGATGATCTCATCGGAAAGGTGGCTCATGAATTACATACGAGTCCACGCGGGAGGAATAACTTTGGAAACTGGGGTGTGCAGGAGAGTCAGGTTTCGATCCTGTGGAACTGTGGGTTATGGGCCCACCATGTTTTTTTTAAATAGGAGCAGTGACATCTTGCACGGTCACGATAGCAAGGCGTGTCAGAGGGTAGCCTGTCAGTTACGTCGACAACAACATCGATACCAAGGGCGGGGGACGAAGAGAACCATTTTCCTGCTCATTGAACGAGGCAGACCAATAGGCAAGGTTCTCGTCCCTTGGTGGTTACCGGAATGTCATCAACAAAAGTAACAGGGTCTTACTGACAGAATTGCACACTGAGGTGTTAACATAAGCAGGGGATTAATACTGCTTAGATCATAATGATCACCAGAAAGGTTAGACAAAACAATGGAAAGGAAAAGGTGTCTATCAGATAACAAAACAATGGAAAGGAAAATGTGTTTAAACACATATTTCAGGGTATATACTTCCCAAGGGCAAGCAAAGCATGATATCCATGACAGGATATAACGTAGAAAACCCTTTAGGAAAGGGAAGAGAAATTCCATGACATTACCCATACAGCGGTGTTTGGATAATTGAGCAGGAAACATTTAGCATTGGGCTTCAAATGTTCTTGTTGAAAATCGGAGTACCATAGACATGCTTCGAGATAGCATTGACATGGTTTTCAAGCAAAGGTCGAATTTAGGATACACAAAGAATCCATCAGGAACAACTCATAGAATAAGTCTTTCAATTTCCTCATGGAAGAATGGATAACCTTGCTAAAAAGGAAACTATAACAGTAGGTCCTCCGGCCAGCTGTGCTGGGCATGACATCACCTTACCGGGTCATAAAAGAACATTGTTATTAAACTTGGAAATATATTCCAACCATCATATCTGACCGAGATTCCGATCTGATTTGTGTCAGGATAACTCAGACTCGGAATGCTTGAGAAGAAAGGTGCAACACAAATTGTCGAGATGACATTGTAAGATTCTCAGGAAATGAACTATGGGAGTGAGTATCGACACAAGAGTTCATCATTTAAACCAAAGAGAGGATGACGGGGTTGCTGATGGAGTCAGCGACAATCCTCGAGATTTCCAAAAAGGTGGATTTCCACAGCTATGTGAACAAGGAGATAACATTTGTCGGATCAAATGATATAACAATGTATGCTCGAGGAAAACATACACAGTTAAAAATTGGTTGAAAAGTGCACCCGAAATATGAGCTGGGTTGCACGACCAATGTCAGAATGGTGATGGTGATAAGTATCACTATACCAAGAAATTTTTAAGAGGTGGGGGAATTCTCACAACCTTCTTGACATAAAAGATGGTAATACTCCAAGGTAGGGCATAACATAAGTCGGATAGCAAGGAACTCAAGGTACAACGCAAAACTAGAACAAGTTTTGTGTTGCGGAAACGCAAGAATGTCATCGATGATAACACAAATCATCGAGGGCAAGGATGGTATTTCTCATCATGAATTCCATTGGAAAGCTAGGAGGAGTCAAAATGTTGATGATGATCACGACAATTTGTCGAGAGAATTTATGAAGATGTAATCAATTGGTGATGACATCAAGTCAAAGGAATGATGAAGCAAAAGGTTATTGAAACCATGGGTATGACACAAACTCGAAATCAAGTTTGTTGCTCAAGGAGAAATGGTATGACGAGGGAGATCGACGTAAGCTTAGCTCATCATCGAAACTTGTGCTCCCGGAATAAGGACTAGTTAGCACAGTTTAAAATCATCAAGACAATGATATAGCCAAACAGGCTAGGAATGGCGTGATCGGGTACAAACTCGTACTTATAGAAGCTTACTGAAGAGTTGTTGAACCGTAGTGCGGACTCGGTTCAGTTATCGGTGTCGTTGAGTGTTTAATAACTCAGAGTCCGTGAAAAATTGGAATCAGTGGGAAGGTAGCACTTGATGAATAACTCATAAGAAGTTAAGCAGTTCCATGATAACCTCGAGATACCAGGGGGTATACTCAAGGGTAGAGCAGGATAGGGGTTGGACAAGTGAAATCATTTGCAGAAGGCAAGCACTTAAACTTGTCCAAGAAATGGGATGAAAGGAGAACAATACGGTCGAAACCACGGTCGCAAAAGACCAAGCATAGTTAAGATAAGAAGTTATAACAAGGGGATTATTATTACTACGAGAAGCTTCCATGATAAGTTCCACCTCGGGTCCATGGGCATGAACACAAAGTTCAAGGTCGACTCCCACTTCTCCAAAGCATAACCTTACATTCACTTCTCTTTTCGATAATGGCATTAGTGTTGAAAGTTTTACCTGGTGAAATACTAGATGAGTATGACCGGTGAATACTTCCGAGTTCACACATATTAAGGAAGGCATAGGTTCAACCCATCAGGGCATCTTAGGAACATATACCACATACTTCGGGGTATTTAATACAAGCTCGAAAGTAGAGCATTGTTCAAAAGCAGATGATACAGTTTACCAAAGGCATTATGTATCAGGGAAAGAACTTCTCAAGGTTTTTGTATACGAAGGACACTATCGAATGATATTTCAACAAAGGATCCGACGGTCCATAGCGGATCTGATGAGAGTAACAATACTCAACCAGAAGAGGAAAGAATGCAAATGCAACATGTTATGGAATCATCTGAATAATTCGGAGCTTAAAGTAGAGGAATTATGATTCCAAATCGAAGGATCGGAAGCAGACGCTCTGATCAAGGATGGATAAGTTGAATAGACTTAGGGGCACAATCAACAGCAATTTGATTGGTCAAGAACCAGCTCATGTTCAAAAATGACATCTGAGCCGGAAGGAGGAATTCTAATTGCGACTGATGATTGCGAGCATCCGCTTTCATGTTGAATCAATAGGATCAAAATGACAGTGTCTAGGGCTACAAATGAGTATTGCCAGACATATGGAAAGCATCCATAATGCAAGCAGACAAGTAGTGTAGAGCAATAAGCTACTGAGGATTCTTGAAGGATCAAATAGTATTTCAAAGACTTTTGTGAAACACATGAACAGCTAGGGATGAGCGGATACTCGGAAAGTGCAAGAAATTATTCCTAGGAGTATTCAGGTGGCAAAGAACTACAAGGCAGTAGGCACAAAATATTCTCGGGGTATCTTGTAATAACAAGATCGAGTAGGAATAAAAGTAAGCACGACAGGTGTAAGTATTTATCCATAGGGATATTTCGGTGGACGGGAATTGCAAAAGCAACGGGCACAAGGTCTCGAGAGAAAATCGGAGAGTATTTTCAGAATCTTCTGTTGAAGCAGTCGATCATCTGTAATGAAGGGGCTCTCCGGCAGGAAGTGGTAACGAGAACCTAGAATTAGATTTTAGCAAAATCATTTAACCCGAATAGAAGAGATGTCAGAGTCTCAGAGTATAGGTCAAGGAGTAAAAGATCCTACTACCACCCATTGGCGACGTGTGCCCGTAAGACACACAGCCATGTTAGTAAAAGTTTTGCAATGTCTAGACTCGACTTCGGCCAAGGAGTTGGAAGGGGGATTCCTACAGGCAGTCGGCTTTGATACCAACTTGTGACGCCCCCGATTCAATCGTACACTAATCATGCACGCAAACGTGTACGATCAAGATTAGGGACTCACGGGAAGATATCACAACACAACTCTAAAACATAAAATAAGTCTTACAAGCATCATAATACAAGCCAGGGGCCTCGAGGGCTCGAATACAAGTGCTCGATCATAGACGAGTCAGCGGAAGCAACAATATCTGAGTACAGACATAAGTTGAACAAGTTTCCATAAGATGGCTAGCACAAATGGGGATACAGATCGAAAGAGGCGCAGGCCTCCTGCCTGGGACCCTCCTAGACTACTCCTGGTCATCGTCAGCGGGCTGCACGTAGTAGTAGGCACCTCCAGTGTAGAAGGAGTCATCGTCCACGGTGGCGTCTGGATCCTGGGACTCCATCGTCTGGTTGCAGCAATCGGGTAGAGAGATGGGGAAAAGGGGAAACAAGGTAACCGTGAGTACTCATCCAAAGTACTCGCAAGCAAGGAGCTACACTACATATGCATGGATATATGTGTAAAGGGCCATATCAGTTGACTGAACTGCAGAATGCCAGGATAAGAGGGGGGTAGCTAATCCTGTCGAAGACTACGCTTCTGGCAGCCTCCGTCTTGCAGCATGTAGAAGAGAGTAGACTGAAGTCCTCCAAGTAGCATCGCATAGCATAATCCTACCCGGCAATCCCCTCCTCATTGCCCTGTTAGAGGGCGATCACCGGGTTGTATCTGGCACTTGGAAGGGTGTGTTTTATTAAGTATCCGGTTCTAATTGTCATAAGGTCAAGGTACAACTCCGGGTCGTCCTTTTACCGAGGGACACGGCTATTCGAATAGATTAACTTCCCTGCAGGGGTGCACCACATAGCCCAACACGATTGATCCCATTTGGCCGGACACACTTTCCTGGGTCATGCCCGGCCTCGGAAGATCAACATGTCGCAGCCCCACCTAGGCACAACAGAGAGGTCAACACGCCGGTCTAAACCTAAGCGCGCAGGGGTCTGGGCCCGTCGCCCTGAGCACACCTGCACGTTATGAGGGCGGCCAGAAGCAGACCTAGCCTAGTGGCGTTCCAGTCCAATCCGGCGCGCGCCGCTCCATCGCTGACGTCAAGAAGTGCTTCGGCTGATACCACAACGCCGAGTGCCCATATCTTTCCCGCGTAGTTGGTTAGTGCGTATAGACCAAATGGCCAGACTTAGATCAAATACCCAGATCTCGTTAAGCGTGTTAAGTATCCGCGAACGCCAACAGGGCCAGGATCACCTCTCACCCAGGTAACCCCGAACTGCCCTGCCGCTCCGCCACAAAGATCCACACAGAGGGCCGTCGGGACAAAGGTCCTTTCAGCCCCCAATCCGTGAATCACTCGCGGGTACTCCTCAAGCCAACCCGACTTTGGTCACCACATTTATCATGTTAATATAAAGTATATACCCGTGATCAACTCCCGAGTGATCACGGCCCGATAGTATAGCACAGCAGACGGACAAGAATGTAGGGCCACTGATGGAAAACTAGCATCCTAAACTAAGCAGGTAGGATTGCAGGTACAGGTATCAATAGTAGTAACAAGGACAGGCTATGCATCAAGATAGGAATAACGAAAGCAGTAACATGCTACACTACTCTAATGCAAGCAGTATAGAGGAGAGTAGGCGATATCTGGTGATCAAGGGGGGGGCTTGCCTGGTTGATCAGACAAGAAGGAGGGTCGTCGGTGACGTAGTTGATCACAGCGGCAGTCTCGGGGTCTACCGGAGAGAAGAGGGGGCAAGAAATAGTAAATACATAGCAGCAAGTGCATAACAGGACAACAGGCAGAGCTAGACGTGTTCTAACGCGGTGCTACACGTTACCGGCGAAGGGGGATAACATCCGGGAATGTTTCCCCAGGTTTAGCATTTTTGGACAGATGAACCGGAGGGGAAAAGTTCCATGTTCTCTATGCTAGGAGTGTGTGGCGGACGAACGAAGGGTGTAACCGGATTCATCTCGCCGCTCTGAGCAACTTTCATGTACAAAGTTTTTCCATCCGAACTACGGTTTATTTTATATTAATTTTCAAAGGTTTACTCAATTTATGGATTTATTTATATTCAATACTTTTGCCACATAATGCAGTGCCAGCCACAGTGTATGACGGGTGGGGGTCAGGGTCAAAGTCAATAGTCCAGTCAGCAGTTGACTAGGTCAACAGTGTCTGGTCAAACTGGCTGGTGGGACCTAGCTGTCATAGAGACAGGGTAAATTAACAGTTTAATTAAGTTAACAAATTAATCGGGGGGCCACATGTCATTGACTTAGATATTTTTAAACAGGCTTTTAAATGAAATGGATCCACATGTCATTTTCAGTTATGCAACTAAACAGCTTTATTAAGTTCTAATTTGGTGGTTAAGGGAATGGTTAAACTGGGCGGGCCCATACGTCAGTGGGTCAACCTAGTGTTAGAACGTGCATGCGCGTGTGTTCGGTGGACGGCGACGCGCGCGGAGCTGGCGGCTCCGACAACCAAAAGGGTCATCCTGGGCACCAAACGGTCAAGCGCGATGCGCCGCATCGAGCCGTGCCTTGGTTTGGAGCTAGGGGTGGCCGAAACAGCGTCGGGGGCGACGGAAGGCGGCGACTATGGTGGAGCTCGAGTCAACCGGCACTGGATGGCACGGGGAGGAGAGGGGAGAGGTCAGGCGGAGCCGGATGCTCACATCGTTGCAGAGGAGGGCTCGGGGAGGCCGGATGGACCCTGTCGGTGAGGTCCGGCGGCCGGACGGGCCGGCAGGCGTGAGGTAGAGCAGCAGCTTGGGGAGGCGCGGCACGGGGAAACTGCGGGGCGGAGGTGGCAACCCACAGGCGCGGGCGTGCTCGCCGGGGCCACGGGGAGCCGCGGTGGACGCGACCGAGTCGGCGAGGCACCGGCATGGCAGTGATGGCGGAGGCGGGCACCGGTCGACGAGGGGACTCCGGCGAGGGGAGCAAGGCAAGGGGAGGCTGGATCCGCGATGGGGCCTCCGGGATCCGTCCATCTCCGGCGAGGAGGCGGCTTGGCGCGGCACAGACGCGGAGGACCAGGCAGGTGCAGCCATGGCAGGAGCTTCTGCGCGACGGTGGCGCAAGGACGACGATAGGAGGCGGATCCCCGGGCGCGAGCGCAGCGACGAAGGTGGGGCTCCGGCGCGGCAGGGGATGGGGATGGGGCGTAGGGCCTGCCTGCCCTGGCGTTGGGGGGGAGTGTTGAGTGTGTGCGGCGCTGGGAGTGAGACGAGGGAGAGATGGGGATCGGGATGGGGAGTTAGGGTTAGCGGTGAGAGGTGGTCGGCCTAGTAGGCCAGGCGCATGCGGGGTGGGCCGGCTGGGCCAGCCGGTTGCTCGGCCAATAGGCCGTGGCCCAGATGGGTCGCCAGTTATATTTTTTTGTCTTTTCCTGTTATTTTTTAATTTCTTTTCTGTTTCATTTGATCTTTCAATCTTTCTTATTTTTTTAAATCATATAGTTAGCACCTAAATTAGTTATAGTAGTTATACCACTCCCTCAATTACTTTTGTAGTTATAAAAAGTGGTTTCAATAACTTAATCATTAAGAGACGTTTAAATAATTGTTTCAGCTATGTTTTTCTTATCTTAGAGCATTAATTATTTTATAAAATGTGGTTTCTTCACCAAATTAATGTATGGATTATTTGTCGCAAACTGAACATTTTAGTTTTAATGTTTGAAAACTTTTGATGTTTGCCATTAACTCAAATTTTGAATTTGAATTATTTTGAACTAACACGGGATTAGCAATGGTAATCATGGTGACGTGGCATCATTAGCAGGGTATTACTGTAGCTTAACTATCCGGGCGTCACAGTGCCCGTTTGATAGAGGGTCAATGCTCGAAGGATATCATGTTTGAGTGAATGTATCCGAACTGCCCAGACGTTGTATTATAAATCAAGGCTTTTGTAATATATTTTTGCCTTTTATCTTAAAGCATTTTTTCACCTGTGCGGTCGTTTTATCCCTGAGTTTGCCAGTCATCGGTTTCAGCCCCCACATAGATACTACGGGGGTGTTCGGCATAGCACATAACCACACTTGACCCAACGTCTTGGTCCGTGAAGGAGGTGTTAGTGCGGCGAACCAGGCAATCGGACTATGCGGCTTTATCACTCTCACTTAGCCATAGGAGTTTGACAATGGGACTGTAAGATAGCCCCTGGTGCTTGTGCGGCTATCCGAACATGGATGCCTTAAGCGCGTGACTGGGAAGAGCCAGTCCTTCGTGTAATATGAAAGAAATCACTAGAGATTTAGTAAGTCACCGAATTGCTGACCAACTCTCGTCGCATCATGGCCGTTAGTTTTCGGCTTTCTCTATTGAGGTGCTTGACCAGACGAACCAGAAACACAACCGCAGTAGTTCTCCCTTTACTACCTTAGCCGAACAAGCGAAACGTAAGGTGGTAATCACAGGAGCCGGGCAACCCAACTATTGACCAAATACATTATTCGGAGCCGATGGATATAATGCCATATTCGGGATGCCGAAGTATACTATAAAAGTGTTCGGACTTCTTTTGTTTGAAAAAGTATATGTGGCCGGATAGGGCCCCTGACGATTTAAATCATGCCGAGGTGTATATGCCAAACTGACATAAAGAGGGAAGACCGATTGAGAAATAAGCCAATACCAAACAAGGTCGGGCGGAACTGGACATCAAAACGTATTTTTATAGAGGATGCCCTAAGCATCGAGGCTATTTTACATGCCAAGAACAAGGGAAAGCTATATACAGGTCCTAAAAAGGAAAAGATGATCTTGGAGATCCTTTGGACACTCTGCCGCATGTCTGCGCCACTTTTCGCCTTGGTGTATGATCCTTTGAGAGGATCAATGGTCGAGTATATGTAAGGGGCATGGAAAAGTGCCCTTGGTACCATTGAAAAGTGATATGGGTTGTAAGGAACCTGAAAGATAAAAATAAGAAGAAAAAAAAAGGGGAGGATAGGAGGGTCCGAATAGGGCCGGGCCTTATTGTGGATCTTTGCCCATGGTATCTTTAGTGCGTAGTTATGTACGCGCGGTACGCATGCCACAATCAGGTTGGGGTTTTGACGGAGGCCGGATTGCTAATCTAGCTCTGGATGAGCTGGACTGTCATTCTGCAGGGTAGACCGGACTCGTTTGACAGTGTCCGGGGCCTTGACCGCCGGTGTAGTACTCGGCTTGGTAAGGCTACCCTGTATTTCAGTTGCGAGTGCCGCCGTGTCCTCCTCAGTACAGAGGGAGCGCTCCATGTTTCCATTAACTGTTATAACGCCGCATGGTCTGGGCATCTTGAACTTTAGATAAGCATAGTGCGGGACCGCATTGAAACGGGCGAACGCGGACCGTCCGAGCAGTGCGTGATAGCTACTGCAGAAAGGGACGATGTCGAAGATCAAGTCCTCACTTCGGAAATTATCCGGTGAGCCGAAGACTACCTCCAGTGTTATGGACCCTGTGTAGCAGGCCTCTACGCTGGGTATCACTCCTTTGAAGGTGGTTTTGGTGGGCTTGATTCTTCATGGATCAACACCCATTTTGCAGACAGTGTCCTGGTAAAGCAGTTTAAGACTGCTACCATCGTCCATAAGGACGCACGTGAGATGGATCCGTCGATAATTGGATCGAGGACCAATGCTGCCGAACCTCCATGACAGATACTGGTCGGATGGTCTCTGCGATCAAAAGTGATCGGACAGGCTGACCATGGGTTAAATTTTGGAGCGACTAGCTCTATGGCATAAACGCCCCTTAGTGCTCGCTTGCGCTCCCGCTTGGGGATATGAGTGACATAGATCATGTTCACTGTTTTTACCACGGGGGGGATTTCTTTTGCCCCCCATGTTCGTTGGGCGAGGCTCTTCATCGTCGTCCTTGCTGGGCGGCCCTTTCCCCTTATGTTCGGTGTTTATTTTACCGGCCTGTTTAAAGACCCAACAATTTTTGTTTGTATGGCTGGCAAGCTTGTCAGGGGTGCCATGAATCTGGCAAGGCCGATCAAGTATTCTGTCCAAACCAGATGGACCCTCTTTGTTTCTGTTGAGTGGCTTCTTCCACTGACCGGATTTGGAGCCACTGAATCCGGCGTTGACCGACGTATCTTCATTGTTGCTTCGGGTCTTGTGTTTGTTGCGTCGTGGCTTGCCGTTTCCATCTCTGGCTTTGGAGGTGCCAGGGTTGCTGGTGCTATTGCTTCTATGAGCTAGCTAGCTATCTTCTCCCGCGCAAAAGCGGATCATAAGTGCGGTGAGAGCTGCCATAGACTTTGGCTTTCCTTGGCCGAGGTGTCAGGCGAGCCACTCGTCACAGACGCTGTGTTTAAAGGCTGCGAGGGCTTCGGCGTCCAGACAGTCGACAATTTGGTTCCTTTTAATTAAGAACCTGGTCCAGAGTTTTCGGGCTGACTCCCCGCGTTGCTGGAGGCCGAACATAGGTGCCTCTGAAGTTGTCTCTAAAGGCATCTTCCAAATCTTCCCATGTACCAATAGAGTTTTATGGGAGGCTGTTTAACCAGTGCCGTGTTGGTCCCTTGAGTTTTAGGGGGAGGTACTTGACGGCATGGAGATCGTCACCGCGAGCCATGTGAATGTGGAGAAGAAAATCTTCAATCCATACCGTGGGATCCGTCGTACCATCGTATGATTCAATGTTCACGGGTTTAAACCCTTATGGGAACTAGTGCTCCATTACCTCATTGGTGAAGCATAAGGGGTGTGCGGCGCCTCTATATGAGGCGATGTCACGATGCAGTTTGGATGAAGTCCGTATGCGGTTTTTGGCTCGGGTGAGGTAGTGCCTGTCGCGCCAGGCCTGATGGCCGTCTTCTTGCATTGGGGCACGCCCCCTTGATCCATAGATTGATCTGGCTTGGCCTGCTCTATTATCCAGGTCCTGCCGTAGGTCGTAGGTGTATCCTGGAGCCGCTATCTCCTGCCTCTATGGCGCGGTGGTGCGGGTGGGTGTCCGGCATAGGTGTCCGCTTTATCTCGTCCACACGGTGGCCGGTTTGTTTCATCAACACGGTCATGTCTGGACAGTATGGGCTCGACGGCCTCGTCGTCGAATTGTGGTAGTAGCTGACGCTTCAGATAACTCCTTGCTGGGCATTGAAGGCCATACTCTTCGGCAGCCAGGACCTGGGTCCATCTATCGTTGAGTGTATCCTGTTCGGCTTGGAGCTGTTGCTGCTTCTTTTTTTGGCTTCTCAAAGTGGCGATTAGCTGGCGCTTAAAGCGATCCTGCTCGAGTGGTTCCTCTGGCACGATGAAGTCTTCATCGCCGAGGCTCACATCATCCTCGGAGATTGGTATATAGTTATTATTCTCCGAGTCCTCGTTCCAGACTGGATCGTCAAGGGTTAACTTGCCCATCCTCCCAATCATCCTGTTCGTATGTTGGCTCGATAGTGGCTTCGGGGTCTTCGGCATTATCCAGAGTGTTATTGTCTCCGGTGCCGGTATTGCTGTCTTTTTTGCGATGCGATTTTGAGCGGCGCCGCTGACGTCGACGCTTTGGAGGTGCCTCAACAGGCTTGTCCTCAACCGGATCCTTCCTGTCGTTGTCGTCAATCTCTTTGGGTGTGTCCACCATATACATGTCATATGTAGAGGTGGCCATCCAACATCCGGTGATCGGCGGGTTTTGGCCTTGTTCATCTCCGGCATCGTCATCTATGTCGTCGATGTCTTCAGAGGCGTAGTCCAGCATGTCGGTTAAATCTTCGACAGTGGCTATGAAGTGGGTGGTGGGTGGGACATAAAATTCCTTGCTCTCAGCCCCTAGTCCGGGCTGGGCATAGTTCAGTAGTGATTCCTCTGTAATAGCGAGGGATCACATTAAGTCCAGAGGCTCGTTTAAGAGTGAGGTTTGGATGGGGAAACGAGAGTCCGCGGGGCTGGCTGGGGCGAAGGCCTCCTAGCCATGCTTGCTTGGCGTGGACTTCGAGAGTTCGGATCTGGAGTCCGGGGGCGAGTCCGGCCTTTCAGTGATAGGGGGAACCCGGTCTGATTCCGAGTTCGCCGTGGACACAATCGCCTCTGGACCTTCGATAATGGGGTTTGCAGCGCAGAGTCCGGTGGGCTCCAAACTCCCATCTTCGGACCTGATGCTCTCCTCCGGATCTAAGGCCAGAGCGGTGGTCTAGGCCGCGAACACTTCGAAGATCAAGTCTCCTCGGATATCGGCGACATAGTTTAGGTTCCCGAAACTGATCCGATGACCAGGGGCGTAGCTGTCGATCTATTCGAGGTGGCCAATTGAGTTGGCACGCAAAATGAGGCCATCGAACACAAAAATCTAGCCGGGGAGGAAAACTTCCCTGGAAGCGGCATCATTGTTGATGATCGAACGAGCCATCGAACCTTCTGTCGACGGCAAAGTGGAACTCTTAAGGAAAGCACCAATGTCGGTGTCAAAATCGGCCGATCTCGGGTAGGGGGTCCCCAACTGTGCGTTTGAGGGTCGAAGGTAACAGGAGAGAAGGGACACGATGTTTACCCAAGTTCAGGCCCTCTTAATGGAGGTAATACCCTACTTCCTGCTTGATTGACTTTGATGAGTATAGGGGTTACAAGAGTCGATCTACCTCGAGATCGTAATGGCTAAACCCTAGATGTCAAGCCTATATGATTTGTGATAGCCTCTACGGACTAAACTCTCCGGTTTATATAGACACTGGAGGGGCCTAGGGTTGTACAGAGTCGGTTTACAAAGAAAGGAAACTACACATCCAGACACCAAGCTTGCCATCCATGCAAAGGATAGTCCCATCCGAACACGGGGAAAGGCCTTCTATCTTGTATCTTCATGGCCCATCAGTCCGGCCCATGTCACATAGCCTGGACGCCTGGGGACCCCCTAATCCAGGACTTCCTCAGTTGGTCATGAGGTGATGAATTATGGAACGAGTAAAGAGACTTGCCGGTAACGAGATTGAACTAGGTATGAAGATACCGACGATCGAATCTCGGGCAAGTAACATACCGATGGAAAAAGGGAATTACATATGTTGTCATAATGGTTCGACCGATAAAGATCTTCATAGAATATGTAGGAGCCAATATGGGCATCTAGGTTCTTCTATTGGTTATTGACCAGAGAGGTGTCTCGGTCATGTCTACATAGTTCTCGAACCCGTAGGGTCCGCACGCTTAACGTTCGTTGACGATATAGTGTTATATGAGTTATATAATTTGGTGACCGAATGTTGTTCGGAGTCCTAGATGAGATCACGGACATGACGAGGAGTCTCCAAATGGTCGAGAGGTAAAGATTGATATATAGTACGATGGTATTCGGACAACGGAAGTGTTTCAGAGGGTACCAGATACTTATCGGGTCACCGAAAGGAGTTTCGGGCATCCCCGACAAAGATATGTATGGGCCAAGTGAGGGAACACACCAGCTCACAAGGGGCTGGTGCGCCCTCTATAGGGACGGCCTAAGGGGAGGGAAAGGAAAGGGGAGGAGGAAAGGAAAGTGTGGAGTTGGACTCCCACTTTCTTCCCTCTCCCCCTCTTTCCTTTCCCCTTGTCCATACAAGGAAGGGGGTGCAGGAGCCCTAGGGCTGGCGGCCAGCCCCTAGGGGCGCACCCTGGTTGCCTTGGCAGCCCCCCTCTCCCCTCGCACATTTATATACATGGGGAGGGGGTGCCACATAAGAACACAACATCTTCTTAGTCGTATGCAGCGCCCCCGTCCACCCTTTACTCCCTCGGTCATATTTTCGTAGTGCTTAGGCGAAGCCCTACGGAGATCACATCACCATCAACGTCACCATGCCGTTGTGCTGCCGGAACTCATCTACTACCTCGCCATCTTGCTGGATCAAGAAGGCGAATGACATCACCGAGCTGAACGTGTGCAGAACGCAGAGGTGCCGTACGTTCATACTAGATCGGTTAGATCGCGAAAAATGTTCGACTACATGAACCGCGTTGTGAAACACTTACACTTATGGTCTACGAGGGTACGTAGACACACTCTTCCCTTCTCGGTGCTATGCATCTCCTTGATAGATCTTGCATGTGCGTAGATTTTTTTCCATGCAATGTTTCCCAACACTTTTGGCATCCCCTTTATGGTTGATGTGGGTGGGTTCCTGATTTGCATTGTTGCTACTTCTTGAGCTTGTGTTGGTTTTTCCTTGAAGAGGAAAGGGTGATGCAGCAAAGTAGAGATAAGGATTTCCCTTAGTTAAGAACCAAGGTATCAATCTGGTAGGAGGAACACACAAATCTCCAATATTTGCACCTACACAAACAAACAAATACTTGCACCCAACGCGATAAAGGGGTTGTCAATCCCTTCACGGTTGCTTGCAAGAATGATATCCGATAGTGATAGATATAAAAGATAAGTACAAATGTGAAATAAAATAAAAGTAAATAAATTGTAGCGAGGTATTTTTGTGTTTTTGATTTTATAGATCCGAAAATAATATGTTAAATGATAGACCCGGGGCCATAGTTTTCACTAGAGGCTTCTCTCTTGAAATAAAGCATACGATGGGTAAAAAAATTACTGTTGAGTAACTAATAGAAAAGCGCATAGTTATGACGGTATCCAAGGCAATGATCATGTATATAGCCATTACGTCTGTGACACGTAGACCGACTCCTACTTGCATCTACTACTATTACTCCACACATTGACCACTATCCAGCATGCATATAGTGTATGAAGTTAACAAAAACGGAGTAGCGCCTTAAGCAAGATGACATGATGTGGAGGGATAGATCCTATATATCAATATGAACAAACCCCATCTTCTTATCCTTAATGCAACAATACAAATACGTGTCATGTCCCCTTCTGTCACTTGATTGAGCACCATAAGATTGAACCCATGACAAAGCACCTATCACATTGGAAGAAAACTCAGTATAGTTGGCCAAACCAAACCAATAGATCAGAGAGAAATACAAAGCTATATAATCATGCATAAAAGAGTTCAGAGAAGAATCAAATAATATACATAGATAATCTGATCATAAACCCACAATTCATCGGATCTGAACAAACACATCGCAAAAGAAGATTACATTGAATAGATCTCCAAGAACATCGAGGAGAACATTGTATTGAAGATCAAAGAGAGAGAAGAAGCCATCTAGCTACTAGCTATGGAACCGTAGGTCCGTGGTAAACTACTCACACATCATCAGAAGGGCAGCAAGGTTGATGTAGAAGCCCTCTGTGATCGAATCCCCCTCCGACAGACTACCGGAAAAGGTCCCCAGATGGGATCTCATGAAGACAGAAACTTGCGGTGGTGGAAAATTATATTTTGGTGTGCCCTCTGGTCTACGAGGAATATTTGGGTATTTATAAAAGAAAAATTAGGGCTGGAAGTGCCACAAGGGGCCCACAAGCTTGGAGGGCGCCCCCTTAGGGCGCGCCCTATGAGCTTATCGTCTCCTCATGGCTCTTCTGGCCTCCTCCCGAAGCTTCCAGGGTGTCTTGTGGTCCAAGAAAAATCATCAAAAAGTATTGTTTCGTTTGGTATTGATTTTCTATAAAGACAAAAACAAGGGAAAAACAACAACTGGCGCTGGGCACTAGGTTAATAGGCCAGTCCCCAAAAATGATATAAAATAGCATAATAATGCATATAAAACATCCAAGATTGATAATATAATAGCATGGAACAATAAAAATATATAGATACGTTGGAGACGTATCAAGCATCCCCAAGCTTAATTCCTGCTCGTCCCCGAGTTGGTAAATGATAAAAACAATTTTTTTGATGTGGAATGCTACCTAACAGGTTTGTCGGATTTCGGGTTCCGGCAGACCCTTGAGGTTTGAACACTGGGGTGCGCGCGGAGATCTCGCCCCTACCGTTCTACGCCCGATCCCCTCGTGCGAACTAAGATGGAAACAATGAACAACGCAAGGGACACGAGATTTATACTGGTTCGGGCCACCGTTGTGGTGTAATACCCTACTCCAGTGTGTGGTGTGGTGGATTGCCTCGGGGGCTGATGATGAACAGTACAGAGGAAGAACAGCCTCGCGAGAGGTGTTCTTCAGCTGGTGTGTGGAGTTCTACGTGGTCTCCAGATGCCTCTACTTTGTGGTGGCTAGCTCTATTTGTAGAGGCCCTGGGCCTCTCCCCAAATAATGAGCGGGAAGGGCGCCAACAATTGGCCATTTTGAAGGGGAACATCTAGTACAAGTTATCCTGACCAAAGGTGGTCTTCGGCTGCCAAAAGCTCTAGTGGTGACGCCGTCTTGGGCTCCACGGTGACCTCCGTCCGGCCGTCCGGCTGGTCTTGGTCTCGTTGCACTAGAATGGTAACCTTTGCCTGATGCCTTGGCCAGTGCTTGCCTCCTTTGCACCAAAGGGGAAACAAGGACTCTGCACGGGCCGGCGCCCGCCTGGTCTTGATCGTCATGGCTTGCGTCACTGGATCCTCGCGAGGTACCCTTGCATTGATCTCTCCGCCTCCCCGCGAGCCTGCCTGATGAGGCCGCTCCTGAGGATGCTTCCTGTCGTCCGCCCCGCGAGGCTTGGCCCCTCGCGAGGGTCTTGAGCTTGTGTTGATGAACATGGGCCGCGCTGGGCCCCCACTTGATCCACGCCGCAGGCCGCAGGCAGGCAAGTCTGGGGACCCCCGTTCCCAGAACGCCGACAGTAGCCCCCGGGCCCAAGGCGCGCGCGGGCTTGGCTTAGCGAAGAAGCGAAGGGGCAAACACGAAGCGCCACGGGCCCTAACAGCCTGTGGCCTTGGGCGCCGCGTGGCGGTTGATTGGACGTGGGCGCCTACGCTTCCCACGACGCCTCGGTAACCGCACGTCTGACAAAAGGGGATGCTCGGGCCAGGCTTGCTTACCCTGCTCTCATCTGTCTTGCCCTAGATCCCATTTCTCGCTCTCCTTCCTCTTGCTCCCTAAATCCTCCAGATCCGTCTCAATCCTCTGCATACTGCACGCCATGGCGCCTCGCAAGTCCCCGGCTGATGCTTGGTACTCGCAGGCCCAGGATTCTCCGAATCTGACGGAGAAGAACCTTGCCCTCGCGCGCCTGATGACGGTGGCGCAGGGCAGTGAGGGGGCGACTGTGCTTAAGGTCGGCTCCGACCAGCCTGAGGGGAAGGGGAGCACCTTATACCCGTTCTTCGTGAGCGTCATTGCCGCTGGTCTGGTGCCTCCTTTCTCCGAGTTCTTTCATGTCGTTCTCCGCCAATACAACTTGCAGGCTCTGCATCTCCACCCCAACTCTGTTCTTCTCCTGGCGATTTTCGCCTATTATTGCGAGGCTCATGTCGGCGTGAAGCCCTCGGGAGCTTTGTTGCGCCACTTCTTCTCCCTCCGGGTCTCTAGCACTCAAGTCTCTGCATACGCGAGCTTCATTGCGTACTCCAACTCCAACACCATCTCGAAGCCTGGGAAGAGGATCGAAGGCTACCGGAGCAAGTGGGTCATGATGGACGTCGGGCGCCTCCACCCTCATCTGGTATTGCCCACAGGGCAGCCTAAGTCCATTGACGCGTGGTCCCGCGCAGAGCTCATCGGCCCTCGCGCGAAGGCGGTGCTGAGGAGGACGAATGCGGACCTGAGGCCAAGCAACTTGGGGGTGACGAAGCTGACCAGGGCATCGCTCCTGAGGAAGTTCCTGGAGCACCGGGTGGCTCCGCTCCGGGCACACCCGCTCCCACTATGGAGGCTTGGAAGGGAGGACGCCGCCATGCGCCTGAGCTCTGAGGCACTGACTGACGAAGATCTAGCCGCGGCCCTCCATTCCTTGGTTGGGGGAGACGTGGCGAGCCCGGTGGGCGCCCCTGTCCCCCTGTTCCTTCGCGATGACTGGGAGCAGGTGGTGAACGCCATGCCCACTTTCAACGGCGAGGGGGCTAATGCCTGCGACAGCTCCCGAAGATCTGGCGGTCTTGACGACGGTGAACTTGTCCTCCGGCAGCTCCAGCGGGGGAAAGGGGGAAGAAGAGGTGGAGGAGGAAGCGTCTGACTCGAAGGAGACTGGTGAGGATTGGGGGGAATCCTTCCCTCGGCATAGGTCCCGGGCCCTTCGCTCCATGCCGGACGATGACGAGGCCAACGCCAGGCGAGGAGGGGAGGGTTCTTCCTTGGTCACGAGGAAGGGCAGGTCGAGCCTTGTTCCCCCAGGGTCTGTGGTCCCTGCGGGGGTCCAAGACCGGCTCCATTCCTCCTGATGCGCCCTCTGCTTCTGGGTTCCCCAAGGCTGATCCCCGTTGCAGGCTCTTGGGCTTGAAGTTCGGTCGGAGGTTGCTTGAGTCCACGGACGACGTCCAGTAAGTGCTCGATCCATGCTCCGCTTGGTTTCTGTTGCTGAAGCTTGACGTTTGCCCCTTCTTTTTACCAGGCCGGCGCCCGTGGCCAAGAGGTTGAAGCAGGCTTCTGCGGCCCCGCTTGAGGTGAATCCGTCCGCCGGAGCGGCGCCTTCGGCCTCTGGGGGAGGGGACGGCGCCCGCACCTCTCTGATCCAGCCGCCCTCGCGAGGCCAACCGGGGCACCTTGGCGAGGAGTCAGCCCCCGTGGCCCCGCTGGACCTGGAGTCGACTGTTCTCGACACTGCGGCCGCGGTCAACAAGGCTGAGGAGGTCCCTCCCTGCCAAGCCGTGGTCACGCTACCGTCTTCTTTGCCTGTTCCACAGGTTCTTCTCTCTTTTGCCTCCTCCGCTGCCATCCTGGACCAGGTTGCCAATGATCTGAGCCAACTGCGGGAGGATCTCCTAAGTGCGGACCCTCGTCTGGTGGCCGGGCGCCTGGAGTTGGCTTCTGGCTGGGCTCGCTCTGCCGCCTCCGTCCGAGCGGCGCTGAGCCAGGCTGCGTCGTCCTCCGACGAGGAGAAGCCGACCGCCAATCAGGCCAAGGCCGCTCGCGATGCTGCTCAGGGCGAAGCTGCAGGGCCTGCACGACAAGCTCGCCAAGGAGGTGCACAGCCAGAAGGAGAAGGAGAAGGAGATGAAGGCTAGGGAGGCCGCTGCCAAGGACCGGGACGCTGAGCTTGACGACCACCAACAGCGGCTGGAAACGCTGGAGCGGTCGCTAAAAGTGGAGAGGACCGAGCTGGACGCCAAGGCGAAGGTCCTGGCAGAGGACCGGGTGGCCTTCACGAAGCTGGAGAAGAAGGCCCGCGACATACTGAAGACGCTGTATGAGAGCGGCCTGGAGGAGCCGTTGGCTGGTGCAAACGACGGCCCCGACAAGATGCTCCCCTTCCTGGTCGATGCGCTTGAGGATGTGGCAGACGGCCTTGGCCCCACGGTCGAGGCCGAGGCGCGTGCCCTGTCTTCCGCGGCACTGACGCATGTCCTCTGCCATGTCTACCTGCGCGACCCCGACGTCGACTTCGACAGCCTGCTGGAGCCCGTGAGCGGCGACCGTGTCGCCGCTGCCGCTGAGGTCGTGAAGGTCCGAGCCAAGGCTTTGCTGGGGAAGTTCCGCTCCCGCAGCGTCCTGCCCGGGCGTGGCGCCGCCGGCCGTGCGACCTCGAGAGGCGAAGCCGTCCAGCGTGACCCCAACACCGGTGACGGCGCTACTGGGAGGTAATCCCCTCGCGACTTCCGTCCTGTTTTATCCCTGCACATGCACCATGCCTCGCGGAGGCGTTTAAATTTGTGTTTGACGTTGTGGAACAATCTTATGACTTGTTGTCGGGTGGTAGGTGTGACATATGCCAACGGGTGGCTTATCATTGTGGGAGCCAGTAAGACATCGCCGGTGCCTGGAAGCGGGATGAGGCGAAGACATGCACGTCGGCGAATCTTACCCAGCTTCGGGGCTCTCCGTGGAGATAACACCCCTACTGCTACTCTGCGGGGTCTCCGCATGATCACTAGATGAACAAGTGGCTACAAGATGCTCCTTGAGCTGTTCGGCGAGAGGAAGAAGAAGGGCACGACTAGCTCTCCTCTTCTCTCTATGTGATGTCTAAACCTAGATGAGATCAACCCTTTGCATGGGTGCCCCGGGGGGTTTATATAGACCTACCCCCCGGGGGTAGAATGGTAATCCGGCTGGGCGCGGGCCCTAGCCGTCAGTGTCTACGCTCGCCGGCTGGTGCGCCGGCTGCTGGGCCCCGCCGGCTGGTGGGTCCCGCCGGCTGCCGGCTCCTTGGTCGACAGGCTGGCCCCACTGCCAAGGGCCTTGTCGGTGGCTGGTTACTGTTGCCTCAATCCTGATGATGAGGGCTTTGTCGAGGTAAGCGTGGCTACAGTGCCGCCGCCTGGCGGGCGATCACTGTAGCCCCACTTCGTCTTGTCTCCTTAATGGAGCGCTTCCTTTGAGGGAGGGGGCGAGCCGGCTTTGGGAAGCCGGCCTTGTCTTGGGCCGACTAGGGGAGGCCTGGCCGCCTTCGGGTGTCTCTCTGCCCGAAGGGGCCCACCGCCCGTGGGCCACACTGACAGCCCGTCGTGGATGGCGTCATAGTCAACATGGCAACAGTGCCGCGCCGGACGGGTCAGGGCTACCCCGCACGGCGCACTGTACCAGGCGTGCTCTGGGTTTCGGGGGTGGCAGGCTTTACTGTAGCCACGCCCCGTCCCATCGTTGTTATGTGGACGCAGGCTTCGAGGGTATGATCTTGACCGCGTTGTGGGAGCCGGCTCTTTGGAGTTGGCCTTCTCATGGCCGGCTTCTTGAAGCCGGCCCTCCCGCCGCTTTCTTCATGAGGGCTAAGGCTGGGCCGCCTTCCGACAGTTGGCCTGAGAGGTAGCCGGCAGGGGGAAGGCGGCCCCACGTCTTGGATCGGCTCATAATTTTTTCTGAAGTGCCAGGGGGAGCCGGCTAGGCTACCCGTGGTCATTTACTCCGACAGTAGTCCCCGAAGCTGGTCGAGCTTCGAGGTGGATGAGGGGACGAGAAGCTCGGTCAGCTTCCTATGTTGAGGAACCAACAGCTGGGAGCCGCCTCTGCATATGCATGCCGACTTCGGAAAGCTCCGTGGTCTTGCAAACGGGAGCGTGGGCCAACACGCGCGCTGACTGCGTGCCTCCCGCGGGCCACATGGCAGAAAAGGCCTGCCAACGCGCGTGCATGACGGGACGTCGCCGCAGGCCTGGGCCCGCCACTCCTGGCCTCGGCCCAAGCGCGGCCTAGAACGGGTTGTTTGCCTTCCTGCAGTGGTTTCGCCACGCCTTCAAGGCACAATTATAGCGGGACGTGGGGGAGTGGGCGATGTTAATCCCACGTCCCCCACACCACGTCTCCTCGGCTCTGCCACGCGGGTCTATAAGTAGGGGGAGGAGAGGGAGCGGCAGGGGCTCGCACGCTCTCCCTAGCTCCACCCCTTCTCATCTTCCTTTCTCATTCTCTCCACCGCCGCAGCGCCTCGTTGCCGCGCCGTTCCGCCGCCGCACCTTGTTCCTCGCCTCATCGCCCCCATGGTGTTGTCGAGCTCGTGGGACGGCTCCAATGTCCATGAAGATCATGTCGAGTTCCTCCGCCGGACACGGCGTCTGCCGGGCGAGAGCTACGTGCGGGTCCGGCACGCGCCGGAGAGGGAGATCTCGCCGGCATCGGAGGAGGGCGAGCGGGTGATCTTCCGCTCGCACTGTCTGCGCAGTTTCGGCCTCCCGGTGAGCGGGTTTCTTCGCTCCTTCCTCGAATTCTATCACCTCCAGCCGCATCACCTCAACCCCAACGCAGTGATGCTGCTGTCGGCCTTCGTCACCCTCTGCGAGGGCTTTCTTGGTGTTCTCCCCACCCTGGATCTTTGGGGAGAGTTTTTCCAATGCAAGCTCGGCACCGTCATCGCGGGCGTGCCCACCCCATGCGGAGCTTTCATCGCCATGAGGCGGACGGGCGAGAACAATCCATTCCCATCCTTCCCGCTGATCCAGTCGATGATGCTTTGGCAGAAGTCCTACTTTTACGTGAGGAACGTCGCCTCGCAAGGCGACTTTGTCAACCTGCCGGCTTATGTAGCCGGCCCGCCGGCTGCGAGGCCTCCCTCATGGAGCTTCCGGGCCAGGACGCTGTCTCAGGCCGGGAACGCCGCCGTCGCCCGACTCCGGGTGATGACCCAGTCAGAGGGCCTGGTCGGAGCCGACCTCGTGGCCGCCTTCGTGGAACGTCGGGTCCTTCCGCTCCAAGGCCGGCCTCACATGATCTGCCAGATGAGCGGCCGCTTCGACCCCTGCCGGCTGAGCACCAGGGAGATGCCTCACGTCGAGGTGTCTTACATGGTGAACTACATCTCCAACTGCAAGCTCGCC
This sequence comes from Aegilops umbellulata, assembly GCA_032464435.1. Lineage (NCBI taxonomy): Eukaryota > Viridiplantae > Streptophyta > Magnoliopsida > Poales > Poaceae > Aegilops > Aegilops umbellulata. Next base: position 373,021,051 of record CP136057.1, read on the forward strand.
GAGGATTGGCGATACGGCAAGGAGCCATATTCTTGCGCCAAACCTCCGCCTGCTGTAAGTTTTCCTTCTTTTATTTTTCTTTTTGTGGTCGGCCTCATGATGGCCGGCTTCTGATTAGCCAGCTTGTTTTCTGCAGAATCTCCTTCTTCCGCCGGCGGCCGGGGCTGCAGGGGCAGAGCACCAGTTCCTCCCCGACCTACGGCGGCGCAGGGCTCGGGGCCGGCCTCGAGGACTGGGCGGACGATGACGAGGTCCAAGTCGTTCCGCACCGCCAGCCGGCGCCTGATCATCAAGGCGCGGGTCCCTCTGCCGCACCGGCTGCCCATGGCGGCGCGCCGAAGCGCCGGGCCACGTCGACCTACTTCGGCAGCCGGCCGAAGAAGGCCAGGGGCACCGCTGCGGCGACCAAGCGGGATGAAGCGGCCGCGAAGGCGGCCCGCTTCCAGAAGGTTGTGAAGCAGCCGCAGGCGGTTTCGTCGTAAGTGTTAAGCATCTTGTATTCTTGCCGTGTTCTTCGATTTGAATCTCTTCTAAACTCTTTCTTGGCTAACCGGCCAGGGCGCCGCTTTCCCTCGAGCGGGGTCCTGCCGGCTCCGTGATCGGATCGGCTAGAGGGTCTTCGAGCTCCCGCCGCGTGGATCCCCGCGCCGACCTCATGGCGGCCACGGAGCGGAACACGCAGGAAGCGCGGGAGGAGTGGGAGGCGTCGGAGCGAAGGGCCACCCAAGCGGCGAAGGAGCAGGCCGACGTGGCGGCCAAGGCCCAGGCGGAGGCGGAGGCCGCGGAGAGGGAGGCGGAGGCCTCACAAAACAAGCCTCCACAGCTTGTCGTTCCCCTCCGCACCATGGCCCCTGACATCCCCGTGCCTCCGTCAGAGGAAGCCGACCGCGGCCGGTCGAAGACGGAGAGGAGGGAGGATAACGTGGTCTTCATGGAGGAGGCACTGCGGACGACGCCGACTGGAGCGGGCCAGAGCGGCCAACCGGCTGCAGTGCCGGAGCAGCCGGCTGGGAGCGAGCCCGCAGCAGGAGCCGGCCTTGAGGTGCAGCCGGCATCTCGCCGGCGCGCGGGAGAAGCTACCCCTGTGCCGGAGCTGAACAGGGCTGCGGGCGCCAGCCGGATGGCGGAGGCCCTGGAGGCGGCCAGCTCCAGCACGTCCGAGTGGACGCCCAGCGGGGGGACGGCCGAGCTGAACGCGGTGGCCCAGGAGGTCCGGAGTCTGCTTTAGGCTCACGCCGTCGCGCTGCAGCGATATACCCAAGATTTCCTCGCGACACGGGCTGTCGTCCGGGTGAGTCTTCTGGCCTTGGTTGATTTGCTTTTTTGATTTCTTCCGTGGGGGCGCGTCAGCGCACCCACTGGGTGTAGTCCCTGAGTTACGAGTCGGCTGCTGACTAGGCGGCTAGGAACTTACTAGGTCCTGACAGCTCTCTTATTCTTGCATCCTGTCTGATCTTCCAGGAGTACCATAACCACCGCGTTGTTGCCTTCAACTCCCAGGCTCAGGAGCTGCGCCAGAAAACCGAGGACCTGACCAACAACCGGAGTGCGTGGTTTGTTTTGCTCATATCCTGTGGGGGCGCGTCAGCGCACCCACTGGGTGTAGTCCCCGAGATCCGGGCCGACTGCTGAGCAGTCGGGTCGGATCTTCCCCGACGACTTCTTCCTTATTGATTCTCCCTTGTCTTCATGCTTGCAGGGGCCAATGCTGACTTGAGGGAGCAGCTTGGCGGGGCCCAGACCGCCCTTCGCGCCAAGGAGGCCGAGTGCAATGCCTTAGTCCTGGAGCGTGACCGCCTGGCCAAGAAATTGGCCGATCAGGAGGAGAGCCACAAGGCGGCCCTGAAGCAGGCGCAGGACAGCGAGGCCGCCCTCAGAGCTGAGTTTGAGGCCGAAGCGGCGGGCTGGGCTGAGGCGAAGCAAGCGCTGAGCGAGGGCTATGGCCGGATTGAGGATCTGATCAATGGTAAGCCGCCTTCCTCACTCCTTGCTTGCCCCTTGCCCTCTGATTTGTGCTACTTTTTTGTTCTTTGTGCAGATTACTTCCCTGGCTACTCTATCATTGCCACTCAGACCATTGAGGCCCACCGCGAGGCACGTCGGCAGGCGGGGGTTGAGATTGCGCTGGACGCGAGCCGGACACTTGAGGAGCAACTCTTGGTGATCCCAGCCCGACTGCAGCCGGCACACCGCATGCTCCGCTGCCTCGAGCGCGCTGGGGCGCAGGTGCTGGCCGCCCTCTGGCCAGGCGAAGCGATTCTCCGCACCCCGAGCCGGACTGCCGACTGGCTGGAGGTGGTAGTCGGCCGCTTTGAGGCCTGGAAGGCCTCCGCTGCTCGATCCAGTGCCAGGCGGGCGTTGGAGTTCGTCCGGGCCTGGTACCCTGGGCTGAACTTGGAACAACTAAGGACTTGGCAGGAGGAGGCTGACGAAGAGCTGGTGGAGGTGCGGCCGACTATCATCCAGCGTGATTCGGCCCTTGCCGAGTATACCGACACCAGCGTCTTCGCTTCTGAGGTCGATGACAACGGCGTCGCCTAGCCGGAGGAGTGGTTCGGGCTGAACCCGGCGGAGGGTGAAGACTCGGCGGAAGAGATCGCCTCCAGCGATGAAGGTGAAGACGAAGAAGGAGAGGAAGGCGAAGACGTCGAGCCAGCCGGTGAAGCAACCAGCCAGCCTCAGCATGACCGTGCCTCCAGCAACGAGGCGCGTGCTGGCGCGCCCTCTACGGGAGGCGGTGATCATGCCGAGGTTCATCAGCTGGCCACCCTCCAGCCGGCACTACCGTCTCTACCGACCTGCCGGACTCGCCAGTCGTTCCCTTGGCTTAATCTGCCGTCCTTGCTTTTCCTGCTTGTTACTATTTGTACAATTTTTATTAAGCTTGCGCAGTTCCACCCACTGGGGGTGTATTCAAACAATGTTGAATGCTGGCATTTCAAAGGTCTTTTGGTGTAAATATAATCATGCATGTGTTTGGCTTCCATTCTTGTATGCTTTTTATCCTTAGGCTGTTTCCTTTGCCGCCTTCCCCTAGCTGCTGCCTTCCTAGCCAGCAGCTGCTCTGCAGTCTGTGGCTAGGGAAGGACTTGGCTGTTTGTTGGGGAAGTCAAGTACTCGAGCTTTCTTAGATTGTAGCGAGGTGAATGGAAGCCGGACGGCCGGCTACTCAGGTAGTCGGTCGGCCGGTGGTAGAAAAAACCGGCTTTCGTTATATTAGTCCGTTAGTCCCTAGCCGTTTTTCACGTGGGCGTCCTTTCCTGCCTTTAACTCTTGCCAGCCAGACAGCCGGTTCTTCGAACTGTGACTTTTGGCAAGAGGAGGCTTGGGTGCCGGCACACTACTTGTCTGACCGCGGGTAGGACTTCTAATATAACTCAAGGCGGCCAGTCCCCGGGCCGACTAGTCGAGCCCGGTGCCGGACGAGGAAAGTGAATGTAATGGCATAATCATAAGCATGATACTCTTCATTCATAGATAAAAGATGGCAGTCCCCGAGCTCTCCTCGGGGGGCCTATTGTCTCGTACTTAGTACAAAAGTTAGCGTGATACATACTGCATTTCAACTGTAAAATCTTCGGAGGAGGTTGGCGTTCCATGGTCGTTCCGATTCCTTGCCGGAGTCGTCTCTCTTTCGTGCCTTCGGCTTCTGTGCGCCGATCAGGTAGTAGGCGTTCTTTCCTAGCGCTCTGCTGATGATGAAGGGGCCTTCCCAAGGGGCCGAGAGCTTGTGCTGGCCGGCTGTTCGCTGGATCAACCGGAGCACAAGGTCTCCCTCTTGGAAAGATCTTGGCCTGACCTTCCAGCTGTGGTAGCGGCACAAACCCTGCTGGTAGATGGCGGACCAGCTGAGGGCTAACAGCCGGCTTTCTTCCAATAGGTCGACGCCGTCTTCTCGTGCTTCCTTGGCCTCCGCCTCCGTGTACATGGTCACCCGAGGCGAGTCGAACTCGATGTCGGTTGGGATGACCGCCTCGGCACCATATACGAGGAAGAAAGGAGCGAAGCTAGTTGACTTGTTTGGGGTAGTGCGCATACTCCAGAGGACGGCCGGCAGCTCATCGAGCCAACAGCCGGCCGAACGCTCTAGTGGCATGACCAGTCGAGGCTTGATGCTGGAAAGGATGAGGCCGTTGGCTCGCTCGACTTGGCCATTTGACTGCGGGTGGGCAACAGACGCTAAGTCCAGTCGGATGCCCTGCGTCGCGCAAAAACGTGCCAATGCTCCCTTGGCGAAATTCGTGCCGTTGTTGGTGATGATGCTGTGTGGCACGCCGTACCGAGTTGTAATATCTGCGATGAATGTCACGGCAGTCGGCCCATTCAGCTTCTTGATCGGCTTTGCTTTGATCCATTTGTTGAATTTGTCCACAGTGACAAGCAGATGTGTCATGCCCCGCGCACCGTCTTGAATGGGCCCACCATGTCCAGTCCCCAAACGGCAAAGGGCCAAGTGAGGGGAATGGTCTTGAGTGCCGAAGCCGGCAGGTGTTGCTTGGAGCTGAAGACTTGGCACCCTTTGCAATGTTTGACTAACTCCTTGGCATCGTCCAAAGCAGTCGGCCAAAAGAATCCATGGCGGAAAGCTTTGGCAACGAGTGATCTTGAGGTCGCATGGTGGCTGCATTCACCTTGGTGGATGTCTCTGAGGATTGCTATGCCCTTCTTTTGCTCGACGCATCGCTGGAAGACTCCAGTGATGTTGCGCCTGATGAGCTCTCTGTTGACGATTGTGTATGCTCCGGCTCGGCGTTGGACTTGTCTTGCCTCTGTCTCATCAGCCGGCAGTTCTTGGTTTATCAGGAAGTTGAGGATGGGCTGGGCCCATGATGGAGATGTGACTTCCTCTATTGCCAACACGGCTACTGCGACCAGGGTGGGCGGGCTGGGTTGTGAAATGCTGGAGTCGGCCGCCGTCTGTTGTGTTGGTGCAGTCCCCGGGCCGACTACCGCAGTCCCCGAGCCGGGTTCAGAAGTCCCCGGGTCGGGTGCAACTACGGAAGTCCCCGAGCCGCCTACTGAAGTCCCCGAGCCGTCTATCGAAGTCCCGGGGCCGCCTTCTTGGTTCTTCAAGCCGGATCCGGCTGCATCGGGGCTAGGCGGCATGAAGATGGAATCAGACTCTGGAGACGGCTTGATAGACGGCTTGAGGAGGCGTTGCAGAGAGACGCCGGTTGGTATTACCTGCCGAGTGGAGCCTATTCGAGCCAGGGTATCTGTTGGCTCGTTGTCGTCTCGTGGTACGTGGAGGAACTCGCATCCTTCAAAGTACCCACTGATCTGCTGAACAAGGAAGCGGTAGCTTGCCATGTTTGCGTCCTTGGCGCCCCAGTCGCCGGATGATTGCTGGACTACCAAGTCCGAGTCGCCGTAACACAGGATCCGGTGTATGCCGAGCTCTTTGGCAAGCCGGAGCCCGTGTACGAGCGCCTCGTACTCGGCCACGTTGTTGGAGGCGGCAAAGTGAGTTTGCAGCGTGTATCGGAGCTTGTCGCCTTTGGGAGAGGTGAGGATGACGCCGGCTCCCAAGCTGGTGTGCATCTTGGACCCATCAAAGTGCAGGCGCCAGTGAGTGGAGTCGGGAGCCGGCGGCAGGTACTGGGTCTCGGCCCAGTCGACGAGGAAGTCGGCCAATGCTTGGGACTTGATGGCGGTGCGAGGCTGGTAGAAGATCGTGTAAGGGGCCAGCTCGATGGCCCATTTCGCCACCCGGCCGGATGCATCCCGGCTGCCTATGATCTCGGCGAGCGGGGCGGTGCATACGACCGTGATGGGGTGCTCTTCGAAGTAGGGCTTCAGCTTCTTGGCGGCAAAGTACACGTCGTAGCACATCTTCTGGTAGTGTGGGTAGTTCTGCTTCGAGGTAGACAGCACCTCGCTCAAATAGTACACCGGCCTCTGGACCAGCTAGGCTCGGCCCTCTTCTGGGCGCTGGACTACGATGACGGTGCTGACCACTCGGCTGGTTGCAGCAATGTAAAGGAGCATGGGCTCTTTCTCAGTCGGCGCCGCCAGGACAGGCGGCGTGGCCAGCATCTTCTTCAGCTTGTGAAAAGCTTGGTCGGCTTGGTCGTTCCCCTCGAAGTGAGTGGTCTTCTTCATGAGGCAGTAGAGGGGGAGAGCTTTCTCTCCAAGCCGGCTGATGAAACGGTTCAGGGAAGCCAAGCATCCGGTGAACTTCTGGACGTCTCTGAGTTTGGTGGGAATCGCCATTCTCTCAATGGCCTTCATCTTCACTGGCTTGCATTTGATGCTGCGTTCGGAGACCAGGAAGCCTAGGAGCTGGCCGGCTGGTACTCCGAACACGCACTTTTCGGGGTTGAGCTTGATCCGGAATCGGCGCAGGTTCTCAAATGTTTCCTTGATGTCTTCCAGCAGGGTGCTGCGCTTCTCCGTCTTCACCACTATGTCATCCACGTAGACGTGGGCATTTTTGCCGAGCTGCTTGAGGAGGCACTTCTGCATGCAACGCTGAAAGGTGGCACCGGCATTCCTCAAGCCGAATGTCATAGTCAGGTAGCAGAAGGCTCTGAACGGCGTGATGAAGGCGGTCTTCAGGCGGTCGGCCGGGTCCAACTTTATTTGGTGGTATCCGGAGTAAGCATCCAATAAACTCAACAGCTCGCATCCGGCTATGGAGTCTATCACTTGATCTATCCTTGGCAGGGCGAAAGGATCTTTGGGGCAGGCCTTGTTGAGGCTCGTGTAGTCTATACACATGCGCCACTTGTTGTTCTTCTTCAGCACGAGGACCGGGTTGGCGAGCCACTCCGGAAAGAAAACCTCCATAATGAATCCGGCAGCCAGAAGCCGGGCTATCTCTTCTCCTAAAATCCTTCTCTTTTCCTCCGACAGTCGGCGGAGGGGTTGTTTGACTAGTTTTGCACCTTTTCGGACGTGTAGCTTGTGCTCGGCGAATTCCTTCGGAACACCCGGCATGTCCTTAGGGGACCATGCAAAGATGTCCCGATTCTCATGGAGGAAGTCGGCGAGCTCGCCTTCCTATTTGTTGTTCAGGTTTTCCCCAATGACGGCAAACCTTTCTGGGTGCTCGGGGTTGAGAGGTATCTTCTTTGTTTCCTTAGCCGGCTGGAAGGAACCTTGGGCATCACATTCTTTGGGATCGGGGGACAGGGCCGGCTACTTGCCGGCCATGGCCACGATTCGGTTCAACACCTTCTTTTCTTCGGCAATCACAAGGGACTCGGCCAGCCGGCTGCTGGCTACCGCGCACTCGGAGGATTTCTTGTGATCGCCGGCTATGGTGATGACGCCCTTGGTGCTCGGCATCTTCATCTTGAGGTAAACATAGTGGGGAACAGCCATGAACTTGGCCAAGGCAGGGCGGCCAAGTAGTGCATGGTAGGGGCTCTTCAGGTCCACCACTTCAAACCAGATTGCCTCCCAGCAGAAATGATCCTTGTCCCCAAAGAGGACATCAATCTTGATCTTGCCAATGGGGGCACAGGACAGGCCGGGTACAATGCCATGGAACACAGTCCGGGTAGGCATGAGCTGCTTCGTCTTGACGTTGAGCTTCTCCAGGGTGTCACGGTACAGGATGTTGATGCTGCTCCCGCCATCTATCAGCACGCGGGAGAAACGGGCAGCGCGTCTGTCCGTTGCAAGGGTGGCATCCAGAACCAGCGCGTAAGAGCTGGGAGATGGCATCACCTCTGGGTGGTCGGCCCGGCTCCAGCTGATAGGCTTTTCTGACCAGTGGATGTGCTTGGAGGGGTTGGCGGCGACCGCGTTGACTTTCTGGTGCTCTCGGCGCCTGCTGCGCCGGTCTTCAGGCTGGCTTGTAAAGACGACATAGGCGGCATGCTCGTCAGGGAACTCATCGTGCATGGCTCCGACTGCTGGCCGAGCGGCCGGCTGCTGCGGAGCCGGAGGCGGCGGACCAGCAGGTGGGGGCGGTGCGAGCCCTTCGCCTTTGGAGATTCGGGTGAGCCAGTGACACTTCCGGGTTGTGTGGTTGGACGGCTTCGCGCCGCTGTGGAACATACATGGGGCGTCGAGAGTTTGCTCGTAGGAGAAGGTCGGCTGCCAAGCCGGCCTGCCGCCTTTCTACTTCTTGGGTGTGGGCCGCCCTTCGGGCTGCTCGCCCTCGACCATGGCCACCTGCCAACTGGTGGAGGGCGGCACGGGGCCCTTGCGCTTGTGGTCGTTCTGGTACGGGCGTCGGCCGGAGTCCCCAGCCGACGTCTTGGGCGCCGGGTTGAGTACCTTCCCGGACGCGTCTACCCGAAGTTCGGTCTTCATTGAGGAGTCAGCTGTGGCATACTTGTCCGCTATGACTAGAAGCTCGTCGAGGGTAGTCGGCTCATCGCAGAGGAGCTCGTGCTTGAGAAGGGTGCCTTCTCGGCACCCGGCAGTGAAGTATTCTATGGCCTGCACCTCGTGCACCCCTTCACAAGAGTTGCGGAGCTCGGCCCAGCGCGTGAGGTAGTCGCGAGTGGACTCGGCAGGGCCTTGCACGCACAAGGAGAGTTGTCTGGGCTTAGGAGCCCGCTTGTAGGTGCTGGTGAAGTTGCAGACGAAGGCTTCGGTGAAGTCTAGCCAGCTATTGATGTTGTATGGCTTGAGGCTGTTAAGCCAGGTCCGCGCCGTGCCTTGGAGCATGAGGGGCACGTACTTCACGGCAACGCGCCTGTTGCCGTTGCAATGTGTACCGCGGGGGAGTAGTCGATCAACCAATCTTCCGGCTTCACGGAGCCATTGTATTTGGGCGTGTCTCTTGGGAGTGAGAACCCTTTGGGAAAGGGCTCGTCGCGGATGCGGGGACCGAAGCAAGGCGGGCCGACATCGTCTTCTTCTTCTAGGGCCAGGGATCTCGCTAGGCGGTCGATCCGATGGCGGGCGTCGTTCTCGCCGACTCCTTCGCGGCGACCTAGTCGGCCGCTGAGAGTCGGATGCGCGACAGGCGGTGGGGTGGGGTATCTCTCCCCACGAGGCGGAGGCGGAGGCGGGTTGCCCCGCTGCTCCACGGCTCGAGGGCGGCCTTCTGCATCTCGCTTGATGGAGATCCGGGTTCGGCTTCGGCTGGCAGCCGGCTCTTTCTCGTGTCGCGCGCGGGTTTTACCCGCAGTCGGTGTCCGGGATGTCGCGTCGTGCTCTCGGCACGGGAGAGGGCTTTCCGCGCGGGCATCGGCTTCATGCCACTGTGCGGCTGCATCGATCAGTTGCTGGATGCGTCTGGTCATGTGGGGGAGCCCTTCGGCCCCCAGTCCGTCCAACTCGTCTACGGCCGCCTGGGCGGCGCGCAGGTTCTCGAGCGGGGTGGCGTAGACTGGGCGGTCGACTCCAAGCATGTCGGCGATGGCAGCGCCGCGCTGTCTAACGACGCCGGCTCGGCTTGGCCCGCCGGGAGGTGGCGTGCCAAAGGCGGCGCGGTCGACTTCACGCTGGTAGGCCTCGGTGAGGCGTCTCATGGAGGCCAACTTCCGGCCCTCCGCGAGGAGGGCGAGGCGACGAGCCTCTAGTGCTTCGGCATCGGCATCGGCCGGGAGGGGGATGGACAAGTCGTGGATCGCCGCTTGCGGGGCGTCGTGGGCGTTTTCGCCAGAGGCGCCGCCGTGGCTGATGACTATCACCTCTGTGGTGGCAGCGTCGCAGCCATCGGCTCGGGGAAGCGGGTCGTCGTAGATCACGATGTCGGTGGGGAAAGCGTCAAGTGAGGCCGTGTCGGAGTCGACAGGCATCGGGTCGATGGAGCCAACGGACTCCCGGTCCACAGTAGGCTCGCTGGAGACGTGGAGCTGGCCGAGGAGGTTGATGAGGTGGTCGGTGCCCGCGCCGGAGGCGGGCTCGTCGGAGATGCGGGCCTCGCCAAGGAGATCAGCGAAGCCGCTTGCTGTGCAAATGTTGGTGACGCCTTGCAGCGCGTCGTGGCAAGCGACATCGGGCATGTCGGGCTGGCTACGCTCGCTGGGGAGGAAGAGGGTTCCCGTCCAGAACAGGTCTCCGGACGACGGTGCACCTGGCCCCATGGTGGGCGCCAAATGTCGGGTGGTAGGTGCGACATATGCCAACGGGTGGCTTATCATTGTGGGAGCTAGTAAGACGTCGCCGGTGCCTGGAAGCGGGATGAGGCGAAGACATGCACGCCGGCGAATCTTACCCAGCTTCGGGGCTCTCCATGGAGATAACACCCCTACTGCTGCTCTGCGGGGTCTTCGCATGATCACTAGATGAACAAGTGGCTACAAGATGCTCCTTGAGCTGTTCGGCGAGAGGAAGAAGAAGGGCACGACTAGCTCTCCTCTTCTCTCCATGTGATGTCTAAACCTAGATGAGATCAACCCTTTGCATGGGTGCCCCGGGGGGTTTATATAGACCTACACCCCGGGGGTACAATGGTAATCCGGCTGGGCGCGGGCCCTAGCCGTCAGTGTCTACGCTCACCGGCTGCTGGGGCCCGCCGGCTGCTGGGGCCCGCCGGCTGCCGGCTCCTTGGTCGACAGGCTGGCCCCACTACCAAGGGCCTTGTCGGTGGCTGGTTACTGTTGCCTCAATCCTGATGATGAGGGCTTTGTCGAGGTAAGCGTGGCTACAGTGCCGCCGCCTGGCGGGCGATCACTGTAGCCCCACTTCGTCTTGTCTCCTTAATGGAGCGCTTCCTTCGAGGGAGGGGGCGAGCCGGCTTTGGGAAGCCGTCCTTGTCTTGGGTGGACTGGGGGAGGCCTGGCCGCCTTCGGGTGTCTCTCTGCCCGAAGGGGCCCACCGCCCGTGGGCCACGCTGACAGCCCGTCGTGGATGGCGTCATAGTCAAGATGGAAATAGTGTCGCGCCGGACGGGTCAGGGCTACCCCGCACGGCGCACTGTACCAGGCGTGCTCCGGGTTTCGGGGGTGGCAGGCTTTACTGTAGCCACGCCCCGTCCCATCGTCGTTATGTTGACGCGGGCTTTGAGGGTACGTTCTTGACCGCGTTGTGGGATCCGACTCTTTGGAGTCGGCCTTCTCGTGGCCGGCTTCTTGAAGCCGGCCCTCCCGCGGCTTTCTTCATGAGGGTTAAGGCCGGGCCGCCTTCCGACAGTCGGCCTGAGAAGTAGCCGACAGGGGGAAGGCGGCCCCACGTCTTGGATTCTTGGAGGCCGGATCGGCTCATAATTTTTTCTGAAGTGCCAGGGGGAGCCGGCTAGGCTACCCGTGGTCATTTACTCCGACACTTGTAATATTTGCTTCGAATTTCTTGGAATTTGCATTTGCATTTTCCTCTCATACTTTCTTGCGCTCTACGTCGGCAGGGCCCGGCCGCGCGCGTACCTCACCCACCGTTAGCCCCGACCGGAAACCAGGACGAAACTAAGGAGTGAGGGGCTACATGGCAAGTTAGGCTCCTGAGTCGCGATGCTTAGGAGTCCCCCTTGACGTGTGAGCAACAAATAGGGAGGAGGAGGCGAGGAGTGGATTGTCCGTTCTACGTCGGCAGGGCCCGGCCCCGCGCGTACCTCACCCAGCGTTAGCCCCGACCGGAAACCAGGACGGGACTAAGGAGTGAGGGGCTACGTGACCAGTTAGGCTCCTGAGTCGCGATGCTCAGGAGTCCCCCTTGACGCTCAAACGGGTTTCGTACCTTGGCTCCGCTCGGGGAGTGGCGCGCGCCGACCAGGTCAAAGGGACTTGGCTGGGTGGCGTGCTCGGGCAAGGCCCGGGCGTAGCCCCCATGTCCAGCCCCCTCGCGTGGCGCTCCCGAGGGGAGGCGTGGCGATGGTGCCGAACACTGAGCTCTGGGCTCCCTGAGGTTGGTACGACCATGGGCCGCCCTCATTTGTTTATCACCAGCGCGGAGCATAGCGCTTCCATATGTGTACGGGCATAGCCGCTCCTCAGCAGTGTCGTCAGCCAGCACAGAGCATGGTGCTTCCACTGGTACGTGGGAGGGGGCTCCCCTTCGGGAGGAGCCCCCAGGGCATGTATAGCCCCGGCCTGACTCGTGGCTGGCACGGTAGGGCTAGGAGAGGTGTACCTGGGCACCCGTGAGCCAGCGCGGGACTCACGAGGCCCTACCTCGAGGCGGGTTGCGCCTGGCTCTAGGCCTTTATCGACTGGTGTGTTCCTGCAGGGTTGTTAGAATGCAAATGCTCTACGTCCTCAGGTCCCGTCCATCGAGCGGGCTCAGCCGCCACTGGTATGACAGGTCGTGATGCCGTGGGTCAAGGCCAAGGGGTGAGGGCTGGAGAGCCAGTAGGAGCCCATGAGTCGTGATGCTCAGGCGCCCCCCTTTTAACGTGCAAGAGCTTTGCATGACAATAAGCACTAGGCGATAACTTATGGGAACCGAATTTAGCGCGAGGGAACACTTCATCCTAAGGCAAATACTAGGAAGGCAGCTGCTGCATGGTCGGGCCCGAGCGGCGCGGGGGGAGATGCGGCCCGAAGGGTGCCCACAACAAGGTAAGTAAAGAACATAAACAAAATGGATACATGCCGCGGGGACGAACCCACGCGGCCTGGGGACGGTGCAGCCCTGCGGGCGCTCCCAGCTGAAAGTAGAACTCTGAAAGATGTCACCTGACGTTGTTGAACATGAAGTGATGCTGAGGAAGCGAGCGATGCGCGGTGAAGACGTCGGCCCTCACGAGCCCCCAGGCCCTGGGGCCTCGGGAGGCTCCACGGGCTCAAGCGGGTCCTCGGAGAGCCATCTCCATCTCTGCCAGGACCGCGTGGTGCCTGACCTCCTGGCCCTCTAGAATGCTCCTCAGCAAGCGCTGGTGAGCGGCTGCCGCGTTCGGCAGTCCAAAGGGCATGCGAACGTAGCTGTGAGGTGGCCCCTCACAAAGCCCCACGCGCGAGGGCCAGAGGCGCTCCTGAGACACGGCTCGGTTGAGCCCCGGGACGTCGACGCAGACGCGCAGCCCACCATCCTCGCCTGGATGTGGGGCTACGGCAGGCATGTGTCGCCTGCCGCGCATGACTCTTGACTCTTGTAGCTCTTGAGTGCTTCTCGCGATGAACTCCTGGGGGTTCGGTCTTCCTCGCCTTGTACCTTCCTGAGGGAAAAGTGCCTGAAAGCGCCCCTCCAAGTGATGCCCGAGCGCCTCCCTTGTGACCTTGGCAAGGTCAGTGGCTCTCCAAGGAGGAGCCCCCGAGTCTTTCCCGAGGAGGGCGTTGGGCACGCTTTCCTATGCGTGAGAGGGCGGCGCTCCCCGATCGAGCGTGGGGCTCGACGCGACACCTCCGGAGGCGCCAGCCCTCTCGTGGCTTGAGCCTGGCGAGGTCTTCTTCTTCCTGAGGGTCGCTTCGAGAGGTCTCCCGCCCCTGTGATCTGGGTCTTCGACTGCTGCGGCTTGGAACGCACGCTCTAGTGAACACACCATGTCTCTTTCTTCACAGGGCACGGTGATGACTCCACCACTTCCAGGCATCTTGAGGACATTGTAACCATGATGAGTTACTGCCGTGAAGTTGGCTAAGGTCGGGTACCTGAGGATGGTGTTGTACGATAGGCGGATGTGAGCGATGTCGAAGTCGATGAGCTCGGTGCGGTAGTTGTTGCGCTCTCCGAAGGTGACTGGAAGGCGCACCTGCCCAATCGGAACAGTAGAACCATCGGTGATTCCTGAGAAAGGCTTGGTTGGCTGAAGCTGATCGTACGACATTTGGAGGTTGTCGAACGTCTCGACGGACAGGACGTTGAGTCCAGCACCGCCATCGATGAGGGTCCTGGTGACCTGCACATTGCTGATGACTGGGGAGCAGAGCATCGGGAGGACTCCAGCCATTGCCGCGCACTTGAGCTGATCCGCTGAGCTGAACGTGATAGCGCACGCAGACCACCTGAGAGGGCGCGTGGCCTCAGGCTTGGGAAGAACTGCGTTCACCTTTTGAGCAAACTGCTTGAAGATGCGTTGTGAGGCTGGAGCCTGAGCGCCGCCCAAGATGCAGGAAATTGCGCGCGGCTCCTGGAAGCCTCCAATCCCATCGTCTTGATGTTGGTCTTCATTCCTCCTTGGTGGTGGCGGCAGAGGCGGGAGGCCTGCGTTGCCGTGCGGGGGGTCTTCGCAAGGCTGGTCCCTCCAGCCTCCCTCGCGAGGCTGGTCCTGCCAGCGGTCCTCGCGAGGGCGGTCACGCCATCCCTGGCGCGGGCCATGGTCTTCCCATCGTCCTCCACCTCTTCCTCCTCCTCGGCCATAGCCCCTGTCATTGCGCTCGGGGCGTCGGCCGATCCGCCCGTCTCGCACGGCTCTGAGCTCCTGGCATTCGTTGGTGTTGTGGGTGTGGATGTCGTGGTACACGCAGTAGCGTCTGCCCTTGGATGACTCAGGCTGATCCCTGCCTCGCTTGGTGTCCGGCTCTGCTGCTAGCATAGCAGCCCCCTTGTGCTTCACGTCTTTGGCCTTGAGCTTCTTCTCTTCTGGGTCGGCTGTCGGGAGCTCGAGAAGGGAAGACGCCCTTCCTCAGCCCTGGCGCACTTGGCCGCCAAGTTGAACAGCTCCAGGGACGTGCACAGGTCTTCATGGAAGGCTAGCTCCTCCTTCATCATGCTGTCGCGCACACCATCGGAGAAAGCTGAGATGATGGCTTCCTCAGTCACCTTGGGGATCTTGAGGCGAGCATAGTTGAAGCGTTGGATGTACTTCTGCAGGGTTTCCCCTGGTTGCTTCTTGATGTGGCGCAGGTCGCTCACGGCTGGGGGCCGGTCGCGAGTGCCCTGGAAGTTGGCGATGAAGCGGGTGCGCATCTCGCTCCAGGAGGAGATCGTGCCGGCGGCCAAGTTCAGGAGCCAGGTGCGGGCTCCGTCCTTGAGCGCCATGGGGAACCAATTCGCCATGACCTTTACGTCCCCGTTGGCGGCTACGATGCCTAGCTCGTAGAGCTGCAGGAACTCCGCGGGGTCCGTCGTGCCATCGTAAGGAGGAGGGAGGTCTGGCTTCAACTTTCCCGGCCATGTGACGCCGCGCAGCTCGGGGGTGAAGGTGAGGTAGCCCGCTGTGGCCACCGGCGCCCTCGGCTGGTGCCGATCTTGCCCTTGCAGGTCACCATGCGCCGCCGCTGGGAGCAGCACGGGGTCTTGTTGTGGAAGCGCTGGGAGGCGATCTTGGCGCGCCGACGCCGGGAGCACGCGAGCACCTTCTCGGGGACGCGGGATCTCTTGGAAACTCCTTTCTTGCTGCGCAGGCGCTAGACGAGGTGGGTGTCACCCTGGGGCTGCGCGTCTTGTAGCCAAGGCGCCTTCTTGGGGAGGAGGTGGCGGAGGCACCTCCTGGTCATCGCCTCCTGTGCGGAACAGAGGGTGTGGTAGCGAGGGGGACCGCAAGGGAGAGCCCCCTGCGGTGCTGACGAGCTCGATGATGCGGGCGAGCCAGTCCTCGTAGAGGTCGTCAACGGGGCGGTAACGGAGAAGCTCCTTCGCCAAGAGCAGCGAGGCGCGCGCATCCATGGGGGTGTGACGGGCGTGGGACGACGAGCCAGCTGGGGTCAGCGACGGGGTGGCAGTGCGGCCATCCCGCCGCACCGAAAGATGCTAGGACAAAGCATGTTGCTCGTTCCCCGCTGGAACGGTGGCGGCGTTGGCGGCGGGCGACGGGGAATGACGAGGGGGACCGCCGACGGGCGCCGTCTGGGCGACGTGGGTGGCGAGAGCAGCCCGGCGCTCGGCGCGAGCCCGACGAGCGTCAGCCATGGACGCGACGGAAGATCACACGCGAACAGCGGAAGAAGGGATTCCGGCGCACCCCTACCTGGCGCGCCAAATGTCGGATTTCGGGTTCCGGCAGACCCTTGAGGTTCGAACACTGGGGTGCGCACGGAGATCTCTCCCCCACCGTTCTACATCTGATCCCTCGTGCGAACTAAGATGGAAACAATGAACAACGCAAGGGACACGAGATTTATACTGGTTCGGGCCACCGTTGTGGTGTAATACCCTACTCCAGTGTGTGGTGTGGTGGATTGCCTCAGGGGCTGATGATGAACAGTACAGAGGAAGAACAGCCTCGCGAGAGGTGTTCTTGAGCTGGTGCGTGGAGTTCTACTTGGTCTCCAGATGCCTCTACTCTGTGGTGGCTAGCTCTATTTATAGAGGCTCTGGGCCTCTCCCCAAATAATGAGCGGGAAGGGCGCCAACAATTGGCCATTTTGAAGGGGAACATCTAGTATAAGTTATCCTGACCAAAGGTGGTCTTTGGCTGCCAAAAGCTCTGGTGGTGACGCCGTCTTGGGCTCCACGGTGACCTCCGTCCGGCCGTCCGGCTGGTCTTGGTCTCGTTGCACTAGAATGGTAACCTTTGCCTGATGCCTTGGCCTGTGCTTGCCTCCTTTGCACCAAAGGGGAAACAAGGACTCTGCATGGGCCAGCGCCCGCTTGGTCTTGATCGTCATGGCTTGCATCACTGGATCCTCGCGAGGTACCCTTGCATTGATCTCTCCGCCTCCTCGCGAGCCTGCCTGATGAG
The DNA here is from genome assembly GCA_032464435.1 of Aegilops umbellulata. NCBI lineage: Eukaryota > Viridiplantae > Streptophyta > Magnoliopsida > Poales > Poaceae > Aegilops > Aegilops umbellulata. Next base: position 373,037,453 of record CP136057.1, read on the forward strand.
GCCGCTCCTGAGGAAGCTTCCTGTCATCCGCCCCGCGAGGCTTGGCCCCTCGCGAGGGTCTTGAGCTTGTGTTGATGAAGATGGGCCGCGCTGGGCCCCCACTTGAGCCACGCCGCAGGCCGCAGGCAGGCAAGTCTGGGGACCCCCGTTCCCAGAACGTCGACAAGGTTTATCATGTAATCTTTCTTTATGTGGCATAAATATTCAGATCCATAAGATTCAAAACAAAAGTTTAATGTTGACATAAAAACAATAATACTTCAAGCATATTAAAAAGCAAGCATGTCTTCTCAAAATATCATGGCTAAAGAAAATTATCCCTACATAATCATATAGTCTTGTCATGCTCTATCTTCTTAACACAAAGTATTTATCCTGCACAACCCCGATGACAAGTCAAGTAACTGGTTCATATTCTTTAACGCGCTTCAGCTTTTTGAACTTTCACGCAATATATGAGCGTGAGCCATGGATATAGCTCTCACTACAAAAAAATACACTTCCGTGATGATACGTGTTTGCCATAGTAGGTCGTGTTTTCTGTCATGCATGTACATCCATGACAAATTTATGACAAAATCAAGATAGTGATACCTGTGTTGTCATAGAAGTGTTCCATGACATTGCCAAAATTATCATCACGGAAGTGTCCACTTCCATGACGATAAATCGCGCGTCACAGAAGTGCTTTCATCAAGGGTGACCGACATGTGGCATCCACCGTAACGGAACGCCGTTAAGCTATCGGGTCGGGTTTTGGATCCGATAACCTGTTAACAACCCTGACCAATGGGAAATTTCCACGTATAAAATTCTTATTGGCCCGACGAAACACGTGTCAGCTCATCAGTGGGTTAGATAGGCGCCTATGATACGTCGACGCGTGGCACGGCCCAACAGAGGCCCATTCCTATGAAAAGGTCGGCCCGTTTGACTTGGTCAAAAGGTGGCGGGTCGGCTCATGGAAAGCCTGGTAACGGCCTATTCGCATATAGCCCATTTACAGCCCGCTAACCCAAGGCCCGTTACGCCCTATTCGAATTAGACCCACTAGCGTCATCTGGGCCATCCAATATGATTCCAGCCCGTTTTCACTTCTGGCCCATGTATGGCCCATGACGTCTTTCAGCCCATATGAGGCCCTATGTAACTCTTGGCCTACTAACGGCCCGTGGTGAAACTGGCCCGTAATGAACAGTGTATCACTTTACACCCATTAACGGCCCGTGGTGAAACTGGCCCGTAATGAACAGTGTATCACTTTATACCCATTAACGTCCCGTTATTCCGTTGGGCCGTTTCCAGCCCATGTTATCTTTCGGCCTTCTCAGAGCCCATTTATTCTTGGGCTCATTTCCAGCATTCGTTTACTTATGGCCCTTACTGTCATTTTCTGCTTGTGGGCCAAATTCAGCCCGTGGTTACAGTCGGCCCGTTTGTGGTCCGTTAATACGTTGGGCCGTTTTCATAGTGTCATCAAATACAGCCTATTAACGATGGCCCGTTATGGTCGACCCATGAATGGACGATTCCAACTCTAGCCCGTTTACGACCATAATGCGGTCTGTTTGGCCCATGTTTATGTCACACCCTGATTTTCATGCCACAACGCTTAAGCTAATAAATCATGATAAAATGTGGTTGACAAAAACTTTTGAGTGTTTTGGACCTTGCCTTGATTGGTTTTTGTCTGCTGTTTGCAAGTGCTCTAAAAATCAAATAAATCCTCCAACTCTTATACTCCTTCTCCTTGATCCAAAACCTTTTCCCAATGATCATGCCATGTGTATAGAGCAATATAGTATTTTCTTGCAAAAATAATTTGGCCAAAAAGTATTTTCAAAATTTAGTTTTCCAAAAACCCCTAAGTTGAGGTTTGCACTGCAAGTAATTAATTAAGGGCAGTAAAAATCTTTCCAAAAATATTTTTGGCTCCCTATTAGATATAGGTTACCCAGAAACCACAACAATATAATTTTAAAAGTTATTTTCCTATTTTATTTAAAGGATTTTTCTTAAGGCCGGAAATGGTCTTTAATAGGTTAAAATTGTTTTGAAGCTTTAGAAATATTTGAGAAAAATTAGGGAGACCCAATGGACATATATTTTCCATATATATGAGTTTCAACACATGGTCATGATCATAATATTGGACAAAACCTCCCAAAACCATTTCTGCTCATTTCAAGGTTTTGAAATATTTCTACAGGAAATATTTTCACAAAAATCCAAGAAAATTCTAGCATGTCACGTATGACATTTTTTATGATCTTGCCAAGTTCCATGTCGTGGAGAATAGTATAACCCCATGAAACCCTCTCAAAACCACTTCTGTCCTTTTCAAGTTTGAACATTTTTGCACTGTCAAACATGTCCAAATGCTCTCAAACTTGGTGCACATGCTCAAATGGTGTAATAATGTATCTAGACCAAATGGCACAAGTTGGAGAGAATGTTATCTTGATCAAAGTGCCCCAAAACCCTCTCTGACCGGAATCAAATTTGAACAAGTTTGTACTACCAACTTTCTCTCCTTGACCCCAACTTTTGTGAGCATGTTCACATGACCAAATGAGGCCACTACACCAAGTGGGGCATCAAGGAGAATTGATTTGCATGACTAAATCTTGGTAAAGCCATTTCTGTTGATTTCTAGGGTTTACCAAAGTTACATTTGCCACTTTGCCCAAATGAGCTCCAAATTGGTGGAAGGCCCTAATTATATGTGCCATTTCACCCTGTGGAGCCTCATACCAAATGGAGGTCATTTGCTTACCCAAACAAATATCAAACACCTTCTGCCCTTTTTCCAAAAACACCATTTTGACCCCTTCCACTAATCTCCTTGAGCTCAACTTTCTACCACAGCTCCTCCTAGTCCCCCTCTACCTCCAGTAATAATGGCTGCCTCTCAGCTCAATGATTGAGGAGTGAAACCACCTCTTTCTCTCTCTGGACAGCCCACTTCTCCCTCATCCTCACCTCCCTCCTCACTCCACTAGCCACCCAGGGCATCCAAGGCCATCTCCTACTTCTTTATTTTCCCCTAGAGCCACCAGACACCTTTGGTCGCGCCCTAGTTGCATAAAGAATGCCATGCCGGCCATTTGCACGCTCTGGAGCGCGCTACAGTGCGCTCCCGCACTATAGCCGCCCCCTGCCAACCGCCTCCGGCCACCTCGGGCCTCCCCAGCGTGTCTCACGAGGCCGCCTTGGCGTCTGGGACACGGCAAGCTGCCGGCCCCCTCCTAAACCTCTCCCCTCTCTCATCCATGGAGCCCGCCCGAGTGCGCCGTAGGCCGCATCCATGGTGCACCACGGCCACGCCTATTTAAGCCATGCCCGACTCTCTCTCTCTCGTCTTGGTTGGAACCGCCTCTCTCCCGTGCATCTCCCGGACAAGTCCCCTCTCCCCCTCACTCCCTCCTGCCCTCTCCATGGCCACCATGTTCGCAGTCGGCCTCCACTTTGCTCCGGTGAACCAGAGCCCCTCCCCCTCTCCTTCGACCTCCAGGAGAGCCTCCGCTAGGCTACGGAGCTTCCCCGCTCCTCTCCGCCTCGTCCCGTGCCTCGTTGTGCCGGTGCCGCCAATGCCCGATGAGGCCGTCCGCCATGACTGTCGCCAGATGCGCTCCGGCCATCCCCTGCCGTCTCTGAGGGCTTCCTCTGATGCGGCTCTCCCCGGCGACTCCTCCGGTGGCCGCGGCTTGGCCAGGGGTGGCCTGTGTCGCCAGGGGAAGGCGCTGGCCAGCGCACAGACGGGGCTCGATCCCCTCCTGTCGTGGGCGCCGGAGGAGGAAGAACACCCTGCGGGTGGGCCCCGCAGGTCAGTGACCCCGCCGGCCGGCCACGTCATTTAAGTGGAGACGGCTCCAGCCTTAACGGCCTCCCCCGAGCGAAGACGTATTCCGTGAGGCCGCCTTCGACGTGGCCTCCCAGCGGGCGCGCGCGAGGGACTGGGCCAGGCCCAGTGCACTGCCCTGCTAAATCTCGCCTAGTGCACGCTGCTGCCTCCCTAGATCCAGCCCATTTAGGTAAATCCCTTTCCTTTTTCTTTGTCTGTAGACTTGTAAAATCCATAAACGATTCAAATGTACTCCAAATTTGATGATTCAAATTTCTAGTGACTCTATAAATCAAGATCTACCTGTTGGTGCAACATGCACATTTTTCCAGAGACTTTTTCTTCACAAACATTTATCAAATCTTGTTTTTCCTATTTCTGTGATGGACTTTAGAAAATCACAGAGAGCTCAAATTTGATCCAAATGCCATGATTCAAATTCCTAGATGTTTCTAAGTTCATAACTAACATTATGAACATTTTTCTTAATACTTTCTGTACCACATAAAATAATGAGCCATTTCTTCATATTTGTCAACTTTGCAAATTCATAGGAAATTCATTTGAACTCCAAATCCAGTGAAACCAACTCCTAGATGCTTCTAAAATCATCCTTTGTTAAATGGGTGCCTTTGCTCATTTTTCAAAATGATTCTTCTGTACACTTCTTGCAATTCCATAAACCCCTTGATTCCATCATATCGAAATGTTGAGAAATATCCATTGACCCACTTCCAATGAAATCACTTTGGTCATTCCTCATATGACCAGAGGTATCCAAGAAAAGTCAACTTCATATTTTTAGAGCACATTTATTCTTGCCTTGTTGTGTTGCTTATTGTGATTGTTTCCGACATTAGTTGCCGAAGTAGACGGAGTACTTGGAGAAGGACCAGAGATCTCAAGACTCTGATGAACCAGGCAAGCAGCCCTTTGACCATGATGAACCATTTTACATCATGATTGCATTTTCGTTGCTTCACTGAGTACATAATATACCTTGAATGGCAACCTTGCTAGGCTTGCCTCCGTTGCATACTCCATTGATACTTGCATTGTTCATGACTCTATCCTTGCTTAGAGTTGTGTTAGTGGGTTGTAGAAATATGCTATGGTAAATGGCTACGCAAAGTGGGTCAGGGTTATGCATGGAAAGAAACAAGTGTGGTTTGACATACTTGCAAACAACCCCAGTGGGTGCCACTAATGCCCCTGGGAGATGATGATGAACTAGGTCACTACTTGGTGGAGAAGTAGTGTATCGAGGCTTGATAAAAGTGTTGTTTACAGAGACGGATTAGATTTAAGATTTGTCGACCGTCCCAACCAAACATGCGCGGCCACTCTACCCTTATATGGGAAAGGGCATTATTGATTACCTAGGCCGATACTAGCTTGGAGCCTGCATTACTAGTGGCGGGAGAGTTGTTGGTGCACTCTCTCGGGACGGGGTCGTGCCAGGTAGGGCGGCCAAGAACATTTTTATGGGGCACCAGACACACCGTTGGTACCCCGTGCCAGTGGTATGTGATGAATATAGGAGCGAGGCTCCACAATTTTAAGTTGTGAAATGTTGGGCACGGGGGTTACTACCAATCGAGTGGACTCCATGTTAGTGTCGTCTAGGGAAAGATAGTGATCGGGTGCTTACCCCGGTTACTTGAGGTACCGCGGGTCGTGGATGACATGGAAGTTCCCCGGATCTTGTGGGTAAAGTGTGCAACCTCTGCAGAGTGTAAAACTATTCGAATAGTCGTGTCCACGGTCAAGGACAGTTGGGTGGTGCTGCTTAGACTACGTCCATATGTTTCTGACAAACAACACGGTTTGGTAAATCTATTGACGTGATTCGTGAGGAAGTCACGATGAGCTTGAGCATGAGTTGTTCCTAACTCTCTCTTGATGTTGATGTGTGTAACCTCCTGATACTTGTTGCAGACGCATTCATATCCTTGATAAATGTTGATCATACTTGCATGAGAAAAACTAGCTTTCCGCAAAAATGCCAAATTAGCAGTAGTGCCTTGCATAATTATTCTGTTATCACCCTTGGGTTGCTTGCGAGTACATTCAAAGTACTCATTGGCTTGCCACTGGTTATTTTATTGGCCAGGCATGAAAGAACATGATATGAACAAGAATACTTTGTGACGAACATGCGAGCTACCATGCTTCCCAGTCAGAATGCCTGTAGGGTTAAGGCAGATGGCATGGGTCCAAGTTATCGACGAAGATTTCCGCTGCAATGTTATAATCAAGACTTGACCATAATGGTCCTACTTGTATAATACGGTATGTATGGATGTAAGACTCTTGTTATTCAGCTTCTGTGTGTTCAGTGAGCATTGATCTCTGGGATCACTGTACACGTGCATTCGGTGATCACGACTTATGAGTCGGGGTCCCCACAGTTTGGCCAATCGATCATACGGCCCGTATAAGGCCCATTGATAATACGGCCCACAGAAGGCCCATTGTTTCTATGGCCCGTAGAAGGCCCATTGTTTCTATGGCCCGTAGAAGGCCAACTGTTTCTATGGCCAGAGGAGGCCCAGTGTCACTACAGTAAATATTAGCCCATGGTTATTGTGGCCTAGTTTTAAAAAATAGGTTATTGCAGCCACTAGCTAACCACGGAAAAAGAACTGCAATGACTACAAGCAAACAAATAAACAAGACAACAAGGGAATAAATAAGCAAGCAACTAACGCTAGGCTATCACAGCTATTACACATATTACATCCACTGGGCATCAAAGTTCGCCACCGGTGCAAATATAGGAAACAAAGCAACATATCATATACACTGGTTGTCAAAGTTGGCGACCAGCGCAAATAAACGCCGCAGCAAAACAAATCCAGAACTGAAACCACTTCAGAAGATCTCAAGAAACAATATCCTGGGTACCCATAATGCTGGCAAGATGCTTAGCAAGCTTATTAACTTTCTCTTGTTTGGCGCTTAAATCCTCCAGCGCTTGCTGTTGCACCAGAAAATATGCATCTGAATTCTGCAGGGACTTCCTCAGTCCTTCAGCTTCCTGTCGCAGCACATCTGATCGATGTCTTTCAACTTGAAGTTGAGACTCAAGAAGATGAACTGATTCAGGCAGCGAGTTCGAAGAGCTTGTGCCAGCAGTAGTGGCCAGTAACTCGAACACTACATCAAGACAGGACTTTTGGGTTCCCTCACTATCGTCAAGATAGTTTTTATCAGCTTTCTTGGAGACCAAGAGGGATGTCTCACTATCTTGAACCTTATCTGCATTACTTCCTTTACCATTGGATAACGCGGTACTTGTCGGATTTCGGGTTCCTGCAGACCCTTGAGGTTCGAACTCTGGGGTGCGTGCGGAGATTATGCCTTCTACCTACCTGCACCCCTCCGCCTCGCAAAGATCTAAGCTATTGAAAGAACAACACAAGAGACACAGGGTTTATACTGGTTCGGGCCACCGATGTGGTGTAATACCCTACTCCAGTGTGTGGTGTGGTGGATTGCCTCTTGGGCTGATGATGATGAACAATACAAGGAAGAACAGCCTCGCGAGGGTCTGTTCTTGGCTGGGACGATGAACTGCTAGGAGGAGTTCAGCCGCCCTTCTCTCTCTCTCTCTCTCTCTCTCTCTCTCTCTCTCTCTCTCTCTGATTTCGATCCCTAGATGCCTCTATCCCTGATTTCCAGATGCCTCTACCCTGGGGGTGGCTAGTCCTATTTATAGGCAAAGGCCCTGGGCCTCTTCCCAAATATTGAGCGGGAAGGGCGCCAACATTTGACCATTTTGAAGGGGAACATCTGGTACACTTATCCTGACTAAAGTTGGTCCTCGCCTGCCAAAGGCTCTGGTGGTGACGCTAGCTTGGGCTCCACAATGACTTCCTCCCAGCCGTTGGACTGGTCTTGGTCTCGTTGCACTGAAACGGGTGCCTTTGCTTGATGCTCTCGCCTGCGCTTTCTCCCTTTGAACCAAAGAGGAAAGGAGGACACTGCATGGGCTGGCGCCCGCCTGGCGCCCTTGGTCGTCATGGCTTGCGTCATGTGCACCTTGTGAGGTACCCCGCCTTGATCTCTCCGCCTCCTCGCGAGCCAGCCTGATGAGGCCGTGCCTGAGGAAGCTTCGTGTCGACCGCCCCGCTAGGCTTGGCCCCTCGCGAGGGTCTTGGGTTTGCGTTGATGAAGATGGGCCGTGCTGGGCCCCCCCTTTGAGCCACGCCGCAGGCCGCAGGCAGGCAAGTCTGGGGACCCCCATTCCCAGAACGCCGACAGTAGCCCCCGGGCCCAAGGCGCGCCCGAACTTGGCCGTGCAGAGAGGCGAAAGGGCAAGGGCAAAGCACCGCGGGCCCTAACAGCCTGTGGCCTTGGGCACCGCGTGGCGGTTGATTGGACGTGGGCGCCTCAGCAACCGCGTGAGTTGATAAAGGAACAGCATCTGCCCAGGCTTTCCTTTTTGCTTTCTCCGGTTGCTGCTCAGATCCCCTTTCTTCCGCCTCTCCTTCCTTCCTCCAACTTCCCCAGATCTACTCCGACCGCGTGGCCTAGGAAGCCATGGCGCCTCGTCAGTCCCCGGCCGAAGCTTGGTACTCGTCTGCCCTGGAGTTGCCGAACGTGTCGGAGGCGAGCCTTGCCCGGTTGTGCCGGATGGCGGCGGCGCAGGGCATCGACGGGGCGAAGGTGTTCAAGGCCGGCTCCGCCACCCCTGAGGGCAAAGGGAGCACCTTCTATCCACTCTTTGTAAGCTCCATTGCTGCTGGCCTGGTGCCTCCCTTCTCCGAGTTCTTCTTTTCTGTCCTCCGCCATTATAAGCTACAGGCTCTGCATCTCCACCCCAGCTCCGTCCTTCTCCTGGCGATCTTCGCCTATTACTGCGAGGCTCACATAGGGGTGCAGCCCTCGGTGGCCTTGTTGCGCCACTACTTCTACCTCCGGACCTCTCGCGGTCCTGCTTCCGCGTGCGCGAGCTTCATTGCGTACGGTGGCGCCATTGCCATTTCGAAACCCGGGAAAAGGATTGAGGGCTTCAGGAGCAAGTGGGTCTTGGCAGATGCTGGGCGCATCCACCCTCGGCTGATCTTGCCCACGGAGCTACCCACGAGCTCCAGTGATTCGGGTCGAGCGGAGCTCACGGATCCCCGCGCAAAGCTGGTGTTGGAGAAGATGGACGCGGATCTGAGGCCGGCCAACATGGCGGCGGCGAAGCTGACCGGCGCGTCGCTGCTGAGGGAGGTCCTAGAGCACCAGCTGGCTCCGCTTCGGCAGTACTCACTTCCGATGTGGAGGCCCCATCCGAGCCTCACGGCTTTGGGCGACGGAGATCTGGCTGCGGTCCTCCAATCTCTGGTCGGGGGCGAGGTGGCGAGGTTGGAGGGCGCTCCTATGCCCTTGTTCCTCCGCGACGACTAGGAGCGGGTGGTGGAGTCCATGCCCGTCTTCAACGGGGACGGGCCCGTGCCCACAGAAGCTCCCGAGGATCCGGTGGACGTGTCCTCCGACGACTCCAGCGAAGAGGAGGACAGAGGGGGGCGGGAAAAGGGGCTTGACTCCGAAGCGACTGATGGAGAGTCGAGGGCTCCCATTCCCCGGTGTAGGTCCCGCGTTCTCCACCTCTCTCTGAGCGATGACGACGAGGATGATGACGAGCAGGGCGGCGGGAGCTTGCCCCCGATCCTGAAGAAGGACAGGACCGGGCTGATTTCCCGCGGGTTTGCCCCTGCCCCGAGGCAGACTACAGACGCGCCTTCCGCTTCCGAGCTTGACCCTTCCAGCCGGCTTTCAGGCTTCAAATTTGGCCGGAGGCTGCCTGAGCTCACCGGCGATGACCCGTAAGCGCTTGATCCTTGTCTTTAATTCTTGTTCTGCTGCTGAGGCTTGACGTCTGCATCTCTTGGACAGGCTGGCGCCCGTAGCAAAGAAGCCGAAGGGGGCTCCTGAGGTTCCATTCGTGGCAGCGCCTCTACCCGCGAAGGAAGGTGAACGCGACGCACGGGCCTCTCCTGCCCGGTCGTCCTCGCGAGGCCTGGCTGAGCTGGCTGGCGCGAGCTCAGCCCCCACGGCCCAAGTGACTCCCGAGGTGCCTTTGCCTGCTGTCGCCACCACAGCCGTTGGGGCGCAGCAGACTCCGCCTCAGGATGCTGTGGTCGTGCCGCGGCCTTCTCCTCCTACTCCACCGACTGCTATCTCTCCGACTCCTCCTTCCATTCTGGATTGTGCTGCTACTGAGCTGGATCGACTGTGGCAGGATCTTCTTGGCGCCGACCCTCGCTTAGTGGGCGGACGCTTGGAGCTGGCTTCAGGATGGATTCGCTCCGACGGTTCGATCCGGGCGGCGCTGGTCCAGGCCTCGACGGCTTGCGATGAGGAGAGGCAGGCCGTCCTTGAGACGAAGGCTGCTCGTGACGCAGCCCTGGGGGAGATGGTCGACGTCCGTAGTCGCTGCAAGGCGCTGGAGGACGAGCTGCAAGGCCTGCAGGACCAGCTCGCGGAAGAGGTCCGCCTCCGCCAAGAGCAAGAAGAAGGCGTGAAGACTCACGAGGCGGCCGTCGAGGGCCAGGAGGCCAAGCTCAAGAAGCGTCGTGACCGCCTGGGCGCGCTGGAGCAGGAGTTGAAGGCGATGAAGGTCGAGCTGGACGACAAGGCCCGGGTTCTTGCCGAGGACCGTGTGGCCTTCGCGTACATGGAGGTGAAGGCTCGTTCTTCACTAAAGATGCTTTACACCAGCGGCCTGGAGAGCCCGCTGGCTGGCGCCGAGGACGGCCCCGCCAAGCTGCTTCCCTTCCTGGTTCGTGCTCTTGAAGAAGTCTCCCTTGGCATTGGCCCCACGGTCGAGGCCGAGGCGCGTGTCCTGTCTTCTGCAGCGCTGACGCGGGTCTTCACCCACATATACCTTCGCAACCCCAATGTCGACCTCGACAGCCTGCTGGAGCCAGTAAGCGGCTAGCGTGGCGCTGCCGCTGCCGAAGCTGTGAAGGGTCGCGCGGAGGCTCTGCTGGGGAAGTTCCGGGCCTTCAGCACCAAGCCGAAGCAAGGCGCTGCCGACCCTGCTGCTTCATGAGGCGAAGCCACTCCGCGCTGCTCCACCGCCGACAAGTGACTCCGTTGTGGCTCCTGTCCTACTTTTAAGTCCTGCGCATGTATCATGCCTTGGGGAGGCATTTAAACTTGCGTTTGGTATTGGGATAACAGTGTGGACTGTAATATTTGCTTTTGAATTCCTTGAAATTTACGCCTTTCCTTCCTACTTGCTTATGTTCTACGCCGGCAGAGCCCGGCCCCGTGCATATCTCACCCAGCATTAGCCCCGACTGGAAACCAGGATGGGACCAAAGGAGTGAGGGGCTACATGACAAGTTAGGCTCCTGAGTCATGATGCTCAGGAGTCCCCCTTGGCGCACGAACAGCAAGTAGGGAGGTGTGATGTGGGTGGATCTACCGTTCTACGTCTGCAGAGCCCGGCCCCGCGCGTACCTCACCCAGCATTAGCCCCGACCGAAAACTAGGACGGGACCAAAGGAGTGAGGGGCTACGTGACCAGTTAGGCTCCTGAGTCGCGATGCTCAGGAGTCCCCCTTGACGCTCAAACGGCCTTCGTACCTTGGCTCCGCTCGGGGAGAGATGCGCGACGAACCAGGCACGGGGGGCCTGGCTAGGTGGCGTGCGTCTGGGCATGGCCCAGGCGTAGCCCCCGTGCCCAGCCCCCTCGCGCGGCACTCCCCAGGGGAGGCATTGCGATGAGGCTAGACACTGAGCTCTGGGCTCCCTGAGGTTGATGTGGCCCGGGGGGCCACCCTCAGTTGTTTATCACCAGCGCGGAGCATAGCGCTTCCGCATGTGTACGGGCATAGCCGCTCCTCGGCAGTGTCGTCAGCCAGCGCGGAGCATGGTGCTTCCACTTGTACGTGGGAGGGGGCTCCCCTCCGGGAGGAGCCCCCGGGGCGTGTACAGCCCCACCCTGACACGTGGCTGGCACGGTAGGGCCTGGTGAGGTGTATCTGGGCACCCGTGAGCCAGCGTGGGACTCACGGGGCCCTACCTCTAGGCGGGTTGCGCCTGGCACTGGGCCTTATCTTGTGATGTGTTCCTGCAAATTTGGTTAGATGCCGGCACTCTACGTCCTCGGGTCCCGGCCCTTGAGCTGGTCTCAGCCGTCGCTGGTATGCCAGGTCGCGATGCCGTGGACAAGGCCAGAGGGTGAGGGCTGGAGAGCCAGTAAGAGCCCTGAGTCGCGATGCTCAGGTACCCCCCCTTTAACATGCAAGTGGTCGACATGGAGAAGAAGAGTTGCCATGGACCGGCAACGAATAATCAAGCATGGTGGGTCGAACGCCTAACCATAAGTAAACGCACACGCCGCTGGTTCTGGCCCGAGCGACTTGGGGATGATGCAGCCCGTGGGGCGCCCCCAACAAAGTAAGCTAACAACATGAAATAAAAGGAATACATGCCGCAGGGACAGACCCACGCGGCCTGGGAATAATGCAGCCCTGGGGGGCGCTCCCAGCTGGAAATGAAACTTGAAATATGTCACCTGATGATGTTGAGGACGAAGGAGTGTTGGGGTAGCAGACTCGGTGGGCTGCGGAAGCCGATCCTCACGAGCCCCCAGGCCCAGGAGCCTCGGGAGGCTCCGGAGGCGCTGGTGGCTCCTCGCGGACCATCTCCATCTCCGCCAAGGCTGCGGAAGGCCTGGCCTCTTGAGCCTCCATGATGCCCCTCATGAGGCGCTGGTACGTGGCAGCCGCGTTCGGCAAGCCGTAAGGCATGCGAACGTAGCTGTGGGGTGGACCTTCGCAGCGCCCCACTCGCGAGGGCCAGAGGCGCTCCAGAGAGGCGACTCGATTGAGCCCTGGTATGTCGATGCAGACGCGCAGCCCACCATCCTCGCCTGGATGGGGAGCCACACCTTGTAGGCGGCGGCCGCCTTTCATGACAATTGACACCTGTAGCTCCTGAATGGCCTTGCTGACGAACTCCTGAGGGTCTGTCCCTTCTTGCCTTGCTCCTTCTTAAGGGAAACGTGCTTGGAAACACGCCTCCATGTGGTGCCCAAGCGCCTCCCTCGTGACCTTAGCCAGGTCGGTGGCCCTCCAGGGGAGAGCCCCCGAGGCCTGCCCGAGGAGGGCGCCAGGCGCACTTTCCTATGCGATGGAAGGAGGTTTCCCCTGGGCAGGCGCGGGACCTGAGGGGCCTGCCTCCTGAGGGGCCAGGCCTGACGACGTCTTCTTGTTCTTGGGGGTGGTCTCGGGAAGCCTCCTGCTTCCGCGATCCGGGTCTTCCAGTGATGTGGCCTGAAAGGCTAGTTCCAGGGAGCACACCGCGTCCTTCTCTTCACAGGGCACCGTGATGACTCCGCCACTCCCTGGCATCTTGAGGACGTTGTAGCCGTGGTGAGTCACGGCCATGAACTTGGCCAGCACTGGGTAGCCGAGGATGGCGTCGTACGGCAGGCGAATGTGAGCGACGTCGAAGTTGATGAGCTCGGTGCGGTAGTTGTCGCGTGCCCCGAAGGTGACAGGGAGGCGGACCTGCCCAATCGGGACTGTGGAGCCCTCGGTAACTCCGGAGAAGGGCTTGGTTGGCTGAAGCTGGTTGTAGGGCACATGGAGATTGTTGAATGTTTCCACGGACAGGGCGTTGAGCCCTGCCCCGCCGTCGATGAGGGTCCTGGTGACCACCACGTTGCTGATGATTGGGGAACAAAGCATTGGGAGGACTCCGGCTGTGGCCGCACACTTGAGCTGATCCGCTGAGCTGAACGTGATGGCGCATGCCGACCACCTGAGAGGGCGCGTGGCTTCGAGCTTGGGGAGGACTGCATTCACTTCGCGGGTGAACTGCTTGAAGATGCGCTGAGAGGCTGGGGCCTGAGCTCCGCCCAGGATGCAGGCGATCGTGCGCGGCTCCTGGAAGCCCCCAGCCCCTTCGTCCTGATGGCGGTCCTCGTTTCTCCTTGGCTGAGGCGGCAGCGGAGGGAGGCCTGCGTTGCCTTGCGGGCCATCCTCGTGAGGTTGATCGCGCCACCCTTGGCACGGGCCGCGGTCTTCCCAGCGTCCTGCGTTTCTTCCTCCTCCTCGGCCGTAGCCCCGGTCACCACGGTCAGGGCGACGGCCGATCCTTCCTTCTCGCACAGCTTGGAGCTCTTGGCATTCGTTGGTGTTGTGTGTGTGGAGGTCGTGGTACACACAGTACCGGCTGCCTCTGGAGGATTCGCGCTGATCTTTGCCCCGCTTGGTGTGTGGTTCTGCCGCGAGCACGGCAGCCCCCTTGCGCTTCACATCCTTGGCCTTGAGCTTCTTCTCTTCTGGGTCTGCGGCAGGCGGCTCGAGAAGGGAGTGACGCCCTTCCTCAGCCCTGGCGCACTTGGTCGCCAAGTTGAACAGCTCCAAGGAAGTGCACAGGTCTTCATGCATCGCCAGCTCCTCCTTCATCTTGACGTCGCGCATGCCGTCGGAGAAGGCTGAGATGATGGCCTCCTCGGACACCCTGGGAATCTTGAGGCGTGCGTTGTTGAAGCGCTGAATGTACTTCTGTAGGGTCTCTCCGGGTTGTTGCTTGATGCGGCGCATGTCGCTCACGGCGGGTGGCCGGTCGCGAGTACCTTGGAAGTTGGCGATGAAGCGGGTGCGCATCTGGTCCCAGGAGGAGATCGTGCGTGGAGCCAGATTCAGGAGCCAGGTGCGGCCCCGTCCTTGAGCGCCATGGGAAACCAGGTCGCCATGACCTTCTCGTCTCCGTTGGCAGCTTCGATGCCCAGCTCATAGAGCTGGTGGAACTCCGCAGGGTCGGCCGTGCCGTCGTAACGAGGAGGCAGGTCTGGCTTGAACTTGCTGGGCCATGCGACGCTGCGCAGCTCGATGGTGAAGGCACGGCAGCCTGCTGTGGCCACGGGGGGCCTTGGGTGATGGAGAGCTTGGTCTTGCGGGTCCCCATGCGCTGCAGCTGGGAGCAGCGCGGGTTCTTGACGTGCGGGAGCAGGAGCATGGTCGCGACGTGCCGGAGCAGTGAGCGCCCGGGTAGCTTCCTGCGGGCGCGGGACTTCTTGGCAGCTTTGCTCTTGCCGTGCTGGCACCTGACGGAGAGGGTTCCGCACAGGGGCCACGCGCCTTGGAGCCATGGCGTCTTCTTGATGAGGAGGCGGCTGGGGCGCCGCTGGAGCTTCGTCGCCCGCGCGGGGCGGGGTGCGGTGCAGGGAAACGGATGGCGCAGGAGAGGCCCCTGCAGCGCGGACGAGCTCGGCGACGCGGTCGAGCCATTCTTCGTATACGTCATCAACGGGAAGGTAGCGCAGGAGCTCGTTTGTCGCGATGACCGCAGCTCGAGCCTCCATGGGTGCACGGAGCGCACGGGATGAAGAACCAGCTGGGGTAAGCGAGGGAGTAGCGGTGCGGCCATCTTGCCGCACGGACGGATGCTAAGACGACGCTTGCTGCTCGTTCCCCGCCGGGCTAGTGGCGGCGTTGACGGTAGGCGACGGGGAATGGCGAGGACACACGCTGACGGGAGCCGTCTGGGCGACGCGGGAAGCGAGAGCGGCTTGGCGCTCGGCGCGGGCCCGACGAGCGTCATACATGGACGCGATGGTCGGAGAAGAACGGGGGGGGGGGGGGTGGAAGTCGAATTCCGGCGCACCCCTACCTGGTGCGCCAAATGTCGGATTTCGGGTTCCAGCAGACCCTTGAGGTTCGAACTCTAGGGTGCGCGCGGAGATTACGCCTTCTACCTAGCTGCACCCCTCCGCCTCGCAAAGATCTAAGCTATTGAAAGAACAGCACAAGAGACACAGGGTTTATACTGGTTCGGGCCACCGATGTGGTGTAATACCCTACTCCAGTGTGTGGTGTGGTGGATTGCCTCTTGGGCTAATGATGATGAACAATACAAGGAAGAACAGCCTCGCGAGGGTCTGTTCTTGGCTGGGGCGATGAACTGTTATGAGGAGTTTAGTCGCCCTTCTCTCTCTCTCTCTCTCTCTCTCTCTCTCTCTCTCTGATTTCGATCCCTAGATGCCTCTATCCCTGATTCCCAGATGCCTCTACCCTGGGGTGGCTAGTCCTATTTATAGGCAAAGGCCTTGGGCCTCTTCCCAAATATTGAGCGGGAAGGGCGCAAACAATTGGCCATTTTGAAGGGGAACATCTGGTACACTTATCCTGACTAAAGTTGGTCCTCGCCTGCCAAAGGCTCTGGTGGTGACGCTAGCTTGGGCTGCACAATGACTTCCTCCCAGCCGTTGGACTGGTCTTGGTCTCGTTGCACCGAAACGGGTGCCTTTGCTTGATGATCTCGCCTGCGCTTGCTCCCTTTGAACCAAAGAGGAAAGGAGGACACTGCGCGGGCTGGCGCCCGCCTGGCGCCTGCCTGGCGCCCTTGGTCGTCATGGCTTGCATCATGTGCACCTTGTGAGGTACCCCGCCTTGATCTCTCCGCCTCCTCGCGAGCCAGCTTGATGTGTCCTTGCTTGAGGAAGCTCCGTGTCGTCCGCCCCGCGAGGCTTGGCCCCTCGCGAGGGTCTTGGGTCTGTGTTGATGAAGATGGGCCGTGCTGGGCCCCCCCTTTGAGCCACGCCGCAGGCCGCAGGCAGGCAAGTCTGGGGACCCCCGTTCCCAGAACGCCGCTAGTACTGTTCTCCAATATTTTGTCCGCATTCTAAAAGAGAAACAAGCAGACACATCACATGTTTGCCATGTTGTATATGAAACTCATTTTGGTAAATGAGTTCAGTAGTAAAGTGGACAGGATAACAGCATGAAACAAACATATATCTATGTACCATGGTCACTTTATGGTCTATATCATTCTAGTTTTTGTTGCCAAATCAAGATAGAGACACAGTTCAAATAATATTTGTTCAAGACAAAGCAAAATAGACAGAATATAAGTGTGGGTAACTGTAGAGCAATAACAACACTTGTAATGTGCATGACATGAGAACATAACTATTTATTCAATTGAAACTGAAATCAACATAGAGCAGGTTACAACAGCAAACCAGTTAAAGAAACAGGTTTAAAACATACCTGTTGCGCCAATAGAGTTTCAATTCCATCCTTCAAATTTGAAAATAGTTGGTATGAGTAAATACAGGCATGCAAGAGCAAAGGAGTATGAACCATAGCTACAGAACTTGACCTGAGAACAAATATTCTTCTCCTTTAAGCGTTGAGTTGGGATTCGGAGTGGTGGTCCTCGTGCTTTGGGCACTGCAGTTCCCTTACTAACTGCTCGTGTTTGGATGCTCTATGGTGGAGACGGTGTTGTGTCAACTGGAACTGGGTTACTATCTGCCGGGGTTGGGGTTAGAAGGGGTGTAGCTGGTTCTCTGTCCAACTGGGTAGGGGTACAATCTGGGAGAGTCTGGGTTATGTGTGGTGGATCTGGTCCTTGGGCAAGTACAACTGTGGTTCTATCCGCATCAACTGGTAGCACTATCTTTTCTGAAGACCGTGTTGTTACTCCCTTAGATACTGCCATCATGCTCTCCAATTCAAATGGCTGATAAACAAGAAAAGTAATTGAAAGTATAGACATTGTATGATAGACAGGTGCAATGGATAGTGGGGAATAAAAGAGGGCATGAAATAATTCATATTTATGTTGTCTAACCAAACAGGATAGCATGACACAATTTCACATATATGATTGCTAACTAAACAGGATAGCATGACACAATTTCACATTATGATGGCTAACTAAAAAAGATGGAAAGACATAGTTCAAAATATGAGACTATGTAAACAGGATGACATGACATAACTATATAATGTGTTTATTAAATAGGTTCGCATGCCATAGTTCACATACATTCACGGATAGAATGCCATAATTCAAAATATGATGACTGTAAACACTAAGCAGGATGAGATGATATAACTATATGATGTCTTTATTAAATAGGTTGCCATGCCATAATTCAGATAGATGATGTGTATGTACTATGTAAACATGATGGCATGATATAATTCAAATATATGATTTATATAGTAAGCAATTAAGCAGATGGCAATCCATCTATGATGTAAAAACTAAGCAAAGCAAGACAACATGCATGACATGGGTAATATAACCCTACCAAGTTTGAGCATAGACCTCAGAGGGAAAATAGGACTGGTCATCAGTCTCTGAATCCTCCTCTGAGGAGCTCTCTGTAACCAGCAAGATGTCTGGTTCAGCAGGTAGCATTGTCTGCTCTGAATACCTTGTTTTCACTCCATATACTTCCATCACCGCTTCAAATGGCTGATGCACAGGAATAGTAGTTGAATATACAAACTTTGTCGACAAATGGAACACGTAATACAAAACAATGATAGCATGATATAATTCACATACATGATGATTGGCTAAACAGCATGGCATTGCATAATTCACATATATAATGCCTTTGCAATAAGATAGCATTGTATAATTCACATATATAATGTCTTGCAACAAGATGGCGATGCATAATTCACATATATGGTAATTAGACAATGAACATGTGGCATTCACACAAAGCATGTCTAAACTAATCAAATGACATAGCAATGCGAGACACCATACGCACGATATGAGCAACATAACCCTGCCAAGTTAGAGCATACACCTCGGGGGGTGGAATAGGACTGGTCATCTGTCTCTAAATCCTCCTCTGAGGAGCTATCCATAACCAGCGAGATATGTGCTTTGTCAGATAGCATAGTCTTCTCTGAAGACCTTGTTTTCACTCCAGAATTTTCCATCACCATGTCAATTGGATGATGCACACGAAGAGCAGTTGAATGTAATAACATTATTGACAAATGTAATATGTAACGGAAAAAAAGGATGGCCTGATATAATTTACATATAAGATGACTGGCTAAGCAGGATGGCATTGCAAAATTCACATATATGATGCCTGGCTAAACAAGATGGCGTTGCATAATTCACATAAATGATGAATAAACTAAACAGATGGCATTCGCACAAAGGATGTCTAAACTAAGCAGATGACATATTTGATGTATAAAGTAAGCAATGCAAGACATCATATGCATGATATAACAACATCAGCATGCCAAGTTAGAGCGAAGACCTCAGGGGGTAAATAGGAGTTGTCTTCTCCTTCTGAATCCCCCTCAGAACAGATATCTTCCTCTCGATTACAATCCGAAATGCGTGGAGGGGGGCTGCCTTTGCGCCTACCATGGAGCGACGTCTGCATGAAATTTTATTGCCACGCAAGGCTCATCTCTTTTGCTCTACATGTTCAATTCCATTGTTTGCAATAACTGTCATGCATAGGAATAAAACATAGTGAGATTATGTAAGGAGTGCATGCAGAAATCCAGAGTGATGGTAGCAACCTGTGGATAGACCCAAAACCAATAATAGCAGGCAGATAATGGCTTGAGTTAAAAAATACAGATAATGGCTTCTTTACTGTTTGTTTCCCACCCAACATGAAACTCATAGTAGACACCGGATATTAACCAGATAGTAGATAGATACTATTGATAGCGGCCCCGATATGTACCCCACAACCATTTAAAAACTCAAGTTTGACCATTAGTTTGGAGCTGACTCAGTGTCTAATCAGTGAACATGACGATAAAGTAGCATGTAATATTAAGCGATGCATAACGTAAACAGACACGAAAGAGTGTGACCTCTCTTGCGGACCCGTGTAGTCCTCGAGGTCATCTGCGCGGTTGATGATGGTAATGCAGTTTTCATGGCTGCCAGCGGCGGGGAAGAAGATCTTAGGCGGCAAAAGATAGTCTGGAGGCCGGATCCCTGCTGTGCTGGACCCTTCTGTCGTTGGAGCAGCTGAGCTGGGGTGGACGACGACGCAGCAGGAGCGGGACAAACCACGCAAGGTTTTCTTTGACAACTATCTGTAAGAGAAGTAATTCTGTAAGGGCTCGTTTGAATTGGAGGATTCCAACAATGCAGGGATAGGAAATAGACAGGAATATGATAGGAATGCACGTGCAAAACAGAGAATTTAAAAACACAGGATTTCTGCCAATCTGGTTGTTTGATTCACAACAATTGGAAGATCACATGATGCAAAGAAGCACGGTGAGATTAAGTCAAACCACAAGAAAATGTACGGTTATAATGCTATTATGCTACTATCTCTTAGTCTTGTGCTTCATGAATAGGAATTTGAAAAGGAGGACAAGTGAAAATTAAAATTCCTACGTATTTTCTTTCTAGGAGACATTAAAGGAACAAATCCGTGTGCTCAGTGGATTATATATATAACATGTAGAGTAAAAAAGAGATGCAACAAGTGTACAATCTCTTTGGCGAAGCCATGTCGATCTCAGCGTGATTGGGTTGACCGGTGAGGATGCTCTGGCTGACTTTGCTGTCGAAGGAGGGGAAGAAGATCTTAGGCGTCTAGAGATGGAGCCCCAGGTACTGCTCAGCTGTGATGGAGGGTTTCGTCGTTGGAGCAGCTCCGTTGTGTTGTACGACGCCGAGGCTGAAGCAGGACAAGAGAGACAACGAACAACATTAACCTGAGTGGAATTCTAATAGCATCTCCAATACATGACGTAAAATACATAACCACAATGTGCTAGATGTAAAATACATCAGCCGCTCATCTCTGAACTTAACTGTCGAAACTGAATTTAACCGTCGAAACTGAACTTAACTGTCGAAACTGAACTTAACTGTCGAAACTGAATTTTGCTGTCGAAACTGAATTTTGCTGTCAAAACTGAACGCACTAGCAAGGTGAGGCTACACGTCGGTCGACTGACTTTTTCATCTCTGGTCAGTCGATTTTGCAGCCGTTGGATACGAAATCAAGGGCCTGCGGTTCATCTTCAACCTCCACTGCCCTGAGCCGGCCAAACAGCAGCCCCCCGCCGCCCGCGGCCGGCGGTGCGCCACCCCACCCGCCCCGAAAACACTGCCCACTGCCGGTCTGCCGCCGCCCCGACCATCCCTCTAGCCCCCCCCCCCCCGTGCCGAGCTTTTTCTCCAGCGATCCCCACGCCACCGCCCCGCCAACGCCCCGCCACCGCCGGCGACCACTGCCCCCATCCTAAACCCTAAGATAGATAGTGGGGTACCTCTCCGGCGAGCCCCTCCCCCTGCGGCTGGTTCTTCCTTCACCCCGGCGAGCCCCCCCTGTAAATCGACTGACCCAAAAGTCGATTCAGTCGACTGAAGTGTAGCTAAATCGGAGCAACATCGCAAGCAAGAGCAAGAGCGAGAGCAGCAGCGCGAGCAAGAGCAATAGCAAGAGCAGCAGGCAGGGGACCGAGAGCAAGAGAAGAGCAGCAAAACGAGCCAGAGCTAAAGTAGCAGCAGCTCCTACTGATGTGGACGTCGCCGCCGAGAGAGCGACGCCGTGAAGGAAGTGGCCGACGACGCTGCCATGGATGGAGCCGCACCGTGTCGGCTCGGGACCGAGCGCCGGCAGCACCGTGAGATCGAATCAAGAAGAAAATGTGGCGATTAGTGTACAACCTCTTTGGTGGCGCCGATTAAGCCGCAGCTTCATCCGAGGAAACGGTGATGATGATGCTCTTCAGTGGTGCAGGTGAAGACGGCGGTGAGGGAATGGAGGTGACACGAAAGACGAGGGGAACATTGGGGCAGCTCCTTGGAGGTGGAGGACGGGGTGGCTGAACCGGCGGGACGATGAGATCGACGACGGATCCTCATCTGGTACGGTGGATGAGGGACGTCGAGGTGTTGCTATGGACGACGTCGTCGGGGAAGGGGCTCCGGCTGGGTGGCGGACGAAGCAGGGTGTGGGGTTTTGTCGCGGGTTTTCACGGCCTCGGTGTACGAATGGGTGGGCGGATGGGATGGCAGTGGGGAACCATGGCTTAGAGACGCGCTTGTCCGAAGAGTGGGGTAAGTTATGGAAGTACCCCCACCGATTTGAGGCGGTTCTTTCGGTTCAGGGGTACCACGGGCATTTCGCGTGTCGGGATTTCACAGGAGGTGGGAGTTTTCGCGCGCGTTGTAATTTCAGAATAGCAAGGCGCGGGTTGAGATGGAGGGAGTTGTCAGAGCACGACGAGACAAATATATATCTTAAATATTTCGGGCTAACAAGGCGCGGGTTGAAATTTCCGGACAAGCCTAACGTGTACTGTACCAAATCAATGCGCACTACAATTGTCATTCAAAACTTTAAATTCATGTTATGTTCAATTAAAATATTTCGCTACGTGTATAATGCATGCAACCTACTACTCAAATGAACGTTTTAGTGCATTCCAAACGTATATACTACCGCTTCAATATGAACTAAATTGGAATTCATTTCTCTATTTGAATAAGATTTACCGTAATGATTGTTGTGAAGTCAAAGCATTTGAATTCGTTTCTCTGTTTTAATAAGATCTACAATCATCATTATTGTCAAGTTAAACCATCGTTTGTGTATTATCTTCACAGCACACCACATGATTAGTCTCGACTTACATATGAACTATGTGTACTATATGAACTCAAACTAGATTTTTTTTGAATCCACTTTATTTTGATTTCAAATCACATTACATTTCTAGCTCTAGCTAGATCTTCATAATACAAACCATGTCTCATATGTATAATGTGTTCATCACATTATGTATGGTGCCCCGCCCCCTACGCCTACAAGTATTTAGATGTGAGTTGCAAACACCACACATTACCACAAATTCAAATAAAATGTGAGAATGTTCGATATATAGTATTGGTTAGATTGTTCGGTATTTAGTTGTAAGCTGCAAATGCCACACATTATCACAAATTCAAATAAAATGTGCGATTGTTTGATGTATAGTATGGTTTAGATTGTTCGACATTTAGCTGTGAGCATTATCACATTATGGTATAACATGTGCACATCACGTGTATCACCGCTATATTCACACATGCAATGTTTAAAACACTATGATCTCCTATTCAAATATATGAATCCGCTTACGTATCAAATTATGATCTTTGTTAGTTTCTTACACCCACACAATCCTCTAACCTTTGTAGCTACCACTTTCTCTCGTGCATGCACACGCCCTCCTCGCCCTCCCCCTCCCCCTCCCTCGGCATTCTATCCACCAGGCACATTCATTTTTTTTCTTTAGGTCGTTCTCCCAGAGTATCCACAACTCCTTTCCGACACACACCGATCAATAAACCTCTCCAGCGATGCCTGCCTACAACATACACACACACACACCTTCAATCTCCTCCTTTATGTGTCCTTGCCTTGTGTCTCTCATACAGTCAGACACACGTGTAAACTCTCACCCCTCTTTTCATCGATCTCACAACCGCACACTCCTCCCCCTATCTAGCTAGTAGTTGGGCCTCTCGCACCACCTCCTAGCTCCATTCTCTGTGTCTATCCGTCTCGCTGGGCCTTATTTGCCTCTAACAAATGGACGTACACTGACCGATCTCTCGCTATACATATAGCTAGCTAGGTCCTTATAACTCATTTTTACCCACACGTCAATTGATCTACCTCATTAGTTGTGTCTCTCCCTTCCTCCGACAAACAACAATTGATCTACCGATCTATTTAGGTTTGCTTACCAAACACATGGTTCCCCTTCATCATCCATGGATGCGTCCCGACAGATCTATCACGCACAGGCACACACAGAAACACATCCCCACTCTTATTGATAACATTGCAGTTCCACCCTCAGTTTGTCTAGTAGGCCTCTCCCACCATCTTCGAGAAGCAACTCCATCACCCATACAACACTCTACCCCTCTCCCTCCCTCTCCCTCCCTCTCTCTCCTCTCTCTCTCTCTCTCTCTCTCTCTCTCTCCTTCTCAACACATATACGAGTCGTTCTACCTCTATAGTTAGGCCTCTGCCTACCCCTCCCCCCACCCCTACCCCCCACACACACCGATACATCGAGCGCTCTAGTCATGTCTCTGTGCCACACACAAACTTGACATGTGCCCTCTAACATTCCGATAGGTCAGTCGCCCTATATCTTTGACTTGTACACACACAAAATTTCCATGGCTCTATTCATCGATCTCGCACCCACCCACTTGATCCTCTCTTCGACTCTATCGATAGCTATGACCCCTCCCTCTCTTCTCATGGATTGCCCGACCCTCTATGTATGATATGGATAGGCCTCCATTTCACACACATTGCATGCAAAATTTTGTTTGAGATGTCATCGACACATATTCCCACAAATAATTCATGAAATCAACCCCCCACCCAACCCCCTACCCCAAAACAAAAAACACTCACGAACGCGGTTTGTATCTCTCACACACACCCATGAAGGTGGGGGACGTGCATGAAGAGAAGAGGTGCATGCACGGCGCGCGTACTCCCATCTCTTTCCCAACCACACCCGCGCGGGTACACGGTGGAGCTCATTTTTGTACGAAAAAGGCAGCCCACGTGGTAATTTGGCACGTGTACTGGTTGTCCACTTGGTGGAGGGAGGATCGTCTACCACGGGTGAACAAACAAATTGTGACTTGACGTGTTATGTTAAAAAAGAGGCAAACCATGTGGGGCCTACCTTAGAGGCAAGGCTCTATACACTGGAGTACTTTTGATGTGTCCCGTCAACTTGCAGAACGAGGAGAAGCTTGCTTAGTACACCGTCTCCCCCGCCCACGGGCGCGGTGGCTCGCAGGATGAGGTGAAGCTTGCTTACTACGCCTTACGCCCGCTCCCTCGCCCATGCGCGCGGTGGCTCGCAGGACGAGGAGAAAAATTTACTACTCCCTCCGTTTACTCCTCGTCCCTACTATCTTGGTTATAGAGATTATATCATATTGTTTGGAATATATATGTCCTTTAGTAGATTTCAATATGAACTACTAGTACATACTCCAAACACTGATGTATATAGACGTATTTGAGTGTAGATTCACTCATTTTGCTCCGTATGTAGCACTCTCCCTCGCCCCTCGCCCCTCGCCCACGTGGTGGACGTGCATCAATTAATTCGGTCTCATATAGCCAGAACGATATATACTGCACTACCATTATTGCTCGACTTCCCAAAGAGGCGAAGAGCCAATCGCAAGGTTAATCTTTTGGAGATGCCAAGCGCAAGGTTATAGGAGAGCGAGTAGTAGGTGCCGCGTCATTTATAAATAAAGTTTTTTTTCTTCAGTGGCACGTACGCAATATGATAGGTTCATATGGAGAGAAAAGGAAACCGCTCCACTATATACATAGTCAGGACGGGCCAGCCTACACTGTTGCTTGTTGGGGTTGCTCTCTTCACACTCTCGCGCACAAAACGAATGTGGCCACATCTCTAACATCCCGGCGGATCACGTCCGCTTGGGGAAGGGGTGGATGCTTAGTGTAGATGCGGTGGCCGTCGCCGACGGCGAAAAGCCACTGTCGGCACGTCCCGATCAGGGGTCCCCGCCGTTCTCTCTCACAAAGCCGGTGAGGTTGCCTTCGTCCCTTGCTCACTGCTGCGACGTGGGAAGTTGCCGCCTCCCGCCGCCCTCCTCAAGGTTGAGCTACGTCCCTCAGGTACAACTCCCTTTACAGCCGGCTTGCACCACTGCTCCAGCTGCCCACATCACTCCTTGTGGATATTTCTCTACTTCTTTGCCCCGCACATACCTCTACTGGCTTCTACGTACTGTATTTGTGATGAGTTTATGTCTCATCAACTAGTCCCAGTAATCTTATTCTAATCACACTTGTTCAATTTCTTTGCCACGGGGATGCTCATCTCGATTTTGGTGAAACTGCACAAAATGATCCGATGGTCAAAAGGTTGCAAACTTCATTTATTAGGAAGCTCAAACGTTACCAGCAAATTGAAGCCTGGTCAGGGTTCACGGTTCAAGGGCTAGGGACTGCATGGATCATTTTTTTCTTTTGTTGCCTCTGTTCCAAAATAAATGTCAACTTTAGTAGTAGTACAACTTTGTACTAAAGTTTGCACAAAGTTGAGACACTTATTATGGAACGGAGGGAGTACATATTTGCTATGATCTGTCAATCATTGAGATGCAATAGCATGCATGTTAGTCTCCTTTGTATTTGATGAAATGTTGCAACGGGCAACCTTGGACGCAAGATACATGTAACAGAAGCTGGAAGCTTCATAGCACTATACAAATTTATCTCACTGATAAATTACAGTACGTACTATACTAGTACTTCCTCTGTTCCTAAATATAAGTCTTTGTAGAGATTTCACCATGAACCACATGCGGATGTATATAGATGCATTTTAAGTGTAGATTCATTCATTTTGTTCCGTATGTAGTGGAATCTCTACAAAGACTTATCTACTAGTAATAGCTAGCCCCCACTACAAGGAATTCTCTATCCTCTCCTTTAGCCACGTCATCAAAATTGATGTAGCCGTTAGATGAAGTAAATCAGTCCATAATAGCCGTCTGATCTAGACGTTGAGAGGCTCTGCACTAAGCCACATGCAAGCATGCAGAAATACCGTGGCACATGCATGTGAGTGGGTTTTAAATCACATCAACATGTCTGCATGCAAGCATGCATCGGTAGCATGCATGTAAGTGAGCTTTTAATTCCCATTAACATGTCAAAAAGAAAAAAAATATAATCCCATTATGCAGTAGGAGTTGGCTGATCTTTTTTCCTTATGTGGGATGATCTAAATGATGATGGGAGTTTATTTAGTTTGGCTACCACATTTGTCATGCAGTTATAGAGTTTTTGTTTAGTTCTATGAAATAGATAATTTTGCGCAGAGAGATATACCGTTGTTCCGCGCCAACGCGCGGGGACTCATCTAGTAATATTTAGGAACGGAGGGAGTATTATGTAAAGAGTTAGATGTCGCACGGTGATAGTGTGAGGTGGGCCATGTAATCACTGAGCCTGCATGTTTTCACTGCTCTTCCACGCCTTCGCTGTAAGAATGGAGAAAATTGTAATCTAGTAGTAGTATACCTCCTTTCGCCGAAAGCGTGGGACATCCAGCAGTCCTACTACCTCAGTAATAAAGACCAATGAGCCGTCAAATCACATAGACCCAGCAGTAAGTTGGACGGACGAAGCAACCATCACTCTTGCGCCAGTGAGAGGTCGCGTCCGCTCTGCCCGGGCATGAATGCGGCACTGATTCTTTGGAGCGGCGCTGACCGTTTCGGGCGGGAAGCGCGCGCGGGCGATGGAGGGGCTTTGGGTGTGCTAGGCTGGTCAGGAGCGGGCATGGCAGCTGTCTGCATGTCCCTACCGGACACGCCCGGAAACGAGAGGATGCACCGACTCTCGCGCCTAGAATAGTACACTACACAACATCTCTCTGTAGGAGTAGGTCGATCTGTCGCTCTCTCTAACACACACATGATGTTAAACACACACACACACACACACAAACACACGCACACGCACGCACCTTGGTCCCGTTGCACCTTCTAACGTGACTTATTACACCTAGACGGAGGGAGTAGTAAGTATACGAGATACGGTGGCACACTGACTTAAGTCGAATACAAGTGCCCAAAATTTGTGTGCATGTTATAATAAGGATTCACTTAAAATAGTACGTGAGCGAACAGAGGGATCAATTGGACAGTGTTCCCGAGCAGTAGCGTGATGTGTGAGGTAAGATACACCGCTGGCGCTTTTAATTTTTCTTATTAATTTGTTTGTTTCACCCTCTGACTAGTGGGACCCAACGTACTACATGGAGAGAGGTAAGGTGACTAAGGCTGCATTATTTCTGCACCACTATGGATAGTCTTACCACCAAAGCCACATGACACGATTATGATTGAAATCCCAATGACTCCCACACACACAAAAAAACACGGCATGCTTGTCACACGAATGCAGGAGTGTATAAAAGGTTATTTCCCTCTCGTTGAACATAACGGGAGGGTTGTGTAGCTGGTTAGCCTGTTCGCTCATCAAACTTGAGGTCTCGGGTTCGATAACTACACTTGAGCATAATTTGTGCCAGGAGGATTCTTTGACTGGTAAAAATGTTTTCTAGGGTTTGCACGCTTCACACACTCTCTCCAGTATATATATACACGCTGGAGCCTCAGCGCTTGTATTTGCTATCTTCACACTCTCTCGCCCTCTCCCTCTGGAGCCTCAGCGCTTGTAGTTGCTCTCTTCACACTCTCTCGCCCTCTCTAGATCTAAACAAGACTTCGTTGGCCTCTCTCTCCCCTCACTGCTGCTCAAAGAGCCGACAGGATCCGTCCGCCGGGAAGGGAAGGAGGCTTAGTGCTATCGCCGTCGGCGAGGGACTACCGGCGCAGCTGTTCACTTTCCACCCAATGGCGGCGCGGGAGGGCCTCCGACCCCTTCTTCGTCGTCGTCGTCCCGTCGCCCACCGAACCACACCCCAAGAACCTTAAGGTATAATTTACTTACTCCACATGCATTTCTCTAGCTACATGTATACCATGAATCTAGGACGTGGTTCAAAGAGGAAAGGAGTGGGGGAAACTAGTGGGAAAAGTTGTATATAGCATGAATCTAGGACGTGGTTCAAAGAGGAAATGAAGGGGGAAAGTTGTATATCATTAATATAGGACGTGGTTCAAAGAGGAATGGAATGGGGGAAAGTAGTGGGGAAAGTTGTATCGCATAAATCTAGGACGTGGTTCAAAGAGGAAAGGAAGGGGCGAAAGTACTAGTTCAAAAAGGAAAGGAAGGGACAAGGCTGTAGAGTTTGAGCAGGACTAGATTTGCTGCGCTCACATAGGGAAAGGTGTCTAAAGATAACAAAACTGGGACCAACACAAATATGCTCCTTGGTTGTTTGTTCTTTGTTGCAACAGACTATGCATGACCACAGTACATCGGTAGATGCACATGGTGCCGGTGCATCCACTGTCCCTTGCAACTCATTAGCTGTTGTTAATCTAAGGCCCTGTTTCATTAAAAACTCCCTAGTCCCTACCTGCGGGGTTCCAGGGACTAAACATGGACTAGAGGTTATTAAATGACATGCTAAAAGACCATGTTACCCCTAGTAATGAACTAATAGAGACAAGGTGCGATGCGTGGCAGGGGCAACTGTTGGAAAAGGTCCCAAAAAGACTCCCTCGGGGTCTTCTTTCTTTAGTCCCAAATGCCCACTTTTAGTCCCTAAAAGTCCCTCCTGTTTGGTTTAGATGGGACTGACACAAAGTTTTTTTAGTCCCTACACCAAAATGTCCCTGTAAACAAACATCCTCTAATAATGCCGCTGGAAAATTGATGCAATGCCACAGTTAAAAGCAAATTACATGTTTAACGAATTTTATTGTTAATATAACCTCTATGTTAATATTAATCAATGCCACCGTTTGAGAAATGCTACTATCTTGCTTTCTTTCCCATTTAGATAAGGTAGATGCTTCTTTTTGTTGACTTCTGTGTCATCCACCGTTATTGACCACTAATTGTTTCCTTTGCACCTCTGTGTAAACATGGTTATCTGCTTCACCTCGTTGCCATTGTGACCTTTTTTTGCACTGCACAAAACACTTCTGTTTTAAGAGTGTTTTGTGCAATTCAACCAAAATGTCACACCTACAACGTTGCTTGATTGCTTGATCTTAGTGGAACTACACAAGAGGAGATCTTACTTCCTATCCGTTAAGGCAAATTTGGTTCAGATCTTCTTCTTGTGAGTTGTTTGAATTCCGCATCATGAGAGGTCAGTACTAGCCTTCTTTCACATGATTCTGCAGTGTGCATTCATATGTTGTGCTACTTGTACGATAATGTTGCTTGATTTTAGTGAACTGCACAAATGGAGACAAGACTTCCAATCTGTATGTGCACCGTAATATCCCATTGAGGTAAGATAAGGATATTTCACAACTGTTGGCCTGTATTTTGCCACTTTCATCAGAAAATTAAGTTTAGTACTGTATTTGTGCTCCCTAATTGACATGCCAAATCTTACATTGA
The DNA here is from genome assembly GCA_032464435.1 of Aegilops umbellulata. NCBI lineage: Eukaryota > Viridiplantae > Streptophyta > Magnoliopsida > Poales > Poaceae > Aegilops > Aegilops umbellulata. The sequence goes on from CP136057.1 coordinate 373,067,131, forward strand.
AGGCGAAGCTTGTCTGTTATTGAACCAAGTGATGAAGGGGAAGAACAACCGTAAGAAAAACAAAAATCAACTCCCGGTGCTGTAATGAAGCACTGGAACTGTGATGACACAAGTAATGATATAGTTTTGCATCTTAATTTATTACTATGGCTGGAACGAGCAATTGTTTTGCCACTGATTTGATGCCAATCTTAATGTAATATGTAATTATCTCTACTTGTGCAAACAGGGATCTTCTTTGAAGATACCATATATTTTAGTGGAACTGCACAAGAAGATGTTGGAAACATTAAACTAATCGAGGAGTATATAGTAAGCATGGCCACCACCATAGATAGCAACAGATGGTTCCGGAGAATTGCTTCATCTGTATGCTCTACACAATAAGCCTCCTAACAAAGGTTGGTACTCACCCACTGATTTCATCCATATGATTGAGCTTTGTCATCTCTATTGGTGTTCTGCTACTGTTTAGATACTGTCATGAAAAAGTGGTATTGTCCTTGAGAAGTGCTTCATCTATGATGTTTTAAATACTTCCTTTCCTTTTTTTCGAGCAAACAGTGATGCTAGCATTTAGTAGTCCTCTTGTCTTTGCACAACAGGATCATCTTCCTCTGAAGAAGAATATGGAGTACGTGAAGTGACTAGTTTCGATTTTGCCAGGATGAAGAAGCCTTGTCTATCTTATCATCAGAAGGAGTAGTTGAAGGATGGTTACATTACTCCCCACAAGACCAAACTAACTTCAGCTCAGAAAGGACTGACAAAATCTCCATTTTTTTGCTGTGATGCGCGAGTACAATGTTGTTCTAGGATTCTTTCTAGTGAGTTCCATTTTTCTAAAAGTGTGCTCCACATGGAGCATGTATGTGCCTGTTGAAACTGTCAATTCATAGTACAGTTTGCTTTATACAAATCACTTTTTTGTATTTGTGCAAACAGGGGTGCTCAGCTTGATTTCAATGGGAACTGCACAAAATGTTCATGAATACATCGAATCATTCATTTCCACCACAAGAAAGGAGGTGCCGATAAGTTCAAGGCGTTGCAACATATAAGGGCGAAATCATACAAGCTACGCGCGAATTTGGTTGATTTTGGTGGAACTGCACAAAAAGAACAACTGGTTTATTTAGCACGAGGTGCCATGTCAATGTCCGAACTGATGGCAAACCCTGCCCATTCCACAATCGTAGGCATTTGATATTTTGGAATGGGACAAACTTGTCAAATTTTGCTCATTGATTTTAGCAAGACATGCGTTTGATATTTTCGAATGGGATGCCCTTTGCTGTTAGCAGCGTCGATCAATTTTTTCTTTATTCTTTAGTTGTGAAGTAAATATTGCCTCTGACATGAGAGTCGCTGAGATGCATAATCATCGATTGTTTTGAATGTTCTCTATGAATTGCCAGGCCTGTGTGTTTGATGGCAATGTACAGAAACGCTAAAAAGCTACTCAAACTCTTTGTACTCCTTCTGTTCCTTTTTACTTCGCACATTGTGAAAGTGCATACTTTTTTGTATAAGATTGGTCAAAGTAGAGATACTTTGACTGCAGACAAAACTTGTATGCAGACTAGAAAGGACTGGAGGGAGTACATGTGAAACTGCTGCAAACGAGGTGATCACCCTGGGAATAATGCTAGTACGTATTGTTTTGCATGTTCATCCAATGCCAGTGATACAGGAATTCGAACTAATCGAAATAAATTCATTCATGCACGGTCGGATTTCATATAAACATGCCGGATTTCATTACATTTCATACATTCTTCAACTAAAAAGGGGTGCGCTGGAGGTATAATTAATTACCCGAAGCTACCCACCTGTGTCCTGCTGAGCCGAACAGAAGTTTCAGTGACTAAACTGTAGGTGTAGTTGCGTAACTAACATGTGGCCTTTTGGGCCCACGTGTCAGTCAGCCAACTGCACCAGCAGTTAAGTAGAAGCAGCGTCCTTCTCAAGCGCAGCTCTCCGACTCCATGTCGCCGCCAAGAAGCTAACCGGCCGTCAATGGTTAAACCGCCTAGCTTGCATTCAACCGGAGGGTAGCAGCGGTGGCCTTACTTGGACCCGAGCGGCGGCGACCTACGGTGTTCTACTCTTCCTTGTTTTCTGTGTGTCGCGGCCTCGTTGGCAGCGGGGCGGAGCCTCGGCGGAGCCGGCGATGTCCTCTGTCTCGTTGCAGGCGGGCGGCGCCTCAGCGGAGCGGTGGAAATCCTCCCCCACGTTGCCGGCAGGGTGGGGCCTCGGCTGAGCCGGCGATGTCCTCTGCCTCGTTGTTGGCGGGCCGGGGCCTCGGCGGAGCCGGCGGTGTCCTCTGCCTCGTTGTTGGCGCCGCGGGGCCTTGGCGAAGCAGGGCCTCGTCGACGCCAGCGGAGCGGGGACCCGCCGGAGCCGGCATTGTCCTCTGCCTCGTTGTTGGCGCCGCGGGGCCTCGGCGGAGCAGGGCCTCGTCGACGCCAGCGGAGCAGGGACTGGTCGGAGCCGGCATTGTCCTCTGCCTCGTCCTCAGTCTCGCCAAACAGTGCCTCGCCCGCTTCATCGCCGTCTTTGCTAGCCTCTTTGTAGGCGGCCGTAGCCTCCACCACCCGCATGCGGTACCGCCAGCGCTCAAGGCGGCCCTTGCAGGCGGAGCGGTACGAGTCGAGCAGCGCCTCCTGCTCCGCCCGCTCCGCGGCGATCTGCTCCTCCGCCTGCAGGTGCTCCTGGAGGAGATGGTGGTTGTAGGCGGCGTCGGCCTGCGCCTCCCGAAACTGCTCCTGACGCATCTGTCTCACACTGTCCATATATTAGGCACGGGCCTCGCCGATGGTCATGGTGCAATGCACCGGCGAGGATGGCGCGGAGGAGGGGGTTGGCGCCAGATCATCGACTACCATGTTCTCCATTGGGACGTCGTCGTCCTTCGGCTGCCTGCCGGCCAGCCGGTCGGCAGCAATGGCTGCCATCTCCTTGTGGTCCATCGTCCGTCCGTCCCGAAGAGCGCTGGAGCGCGAGGAAGCCATGGTGGGCAGTAGTGGTGTGGACAGGAGAAAGGGAACGGATGTAGATGACTGCGGCTATGGCCGGCGCAGCAGTTTATATAGCAATGGTGGGCGGGCGGAGGGACGGACGTGTGGCGCCGGAGTAGCCGCCTCGGCAACCGCGTATCATTAATGTGGGCGGCAGATGGAAGGACGGACGACACTTGTGTCGTTTGAAGGCGGAGCAATCGCCTGCACCAGGAAGCGGGGCAGGCGGCGCTGACTGTTTCGGGCGGAAAGCGCGCACGGGCGAGGAGATGACTTTACTTGGAGAGGATGACAATGGGGACCCACCAGGTCCATAGCCTCACGTACGCAAGTGCCTCCTTATTATATATATATATATATATATGTGTGTGTGTGTGTGTGTGTGTGTGTGTGTGTGTGTGTGTGTGTGTGTGTGTGTGTGTGTATAAAACTATACTCCCTACGTCTAGGTGAATAAGTCGTATTAGAAGGTGCATCACGACCTAGGTGCAAGCAGATTGGTGGAGAAGAAGAATATTTCTCTCTTCTAAACACAACATCTAATCATAGCAGTTAAGAGGATGCCTTATTAGCTACCCATGCAGGTCATTGTAATTCATAGCATGCAAAGCGCTTTTATTTCTTGCCTAATAACCGCATGGACGTGCTGCATGCATTGGTCCTTGCCCGAGCAAAAAAAGGGAGGAATGGGGTTTCCACGGGAGACAACGAGGCAGAGGTGGAAGCGCTCGCTGGAGTAATTTATTTTGCTTCCTCCTGGTTTCCTGACATCATGGTCCCACACCATTGTCAACCTATGTAGTAGTCAATAAACGAGAGAATTGCACAAGAAGCGGCCGACAGCTGGGACCAAGCAGCTCGAGGAGTATTTGTGTTTTTGAGGTGTGAGCACTGCAGAGTTTTTCGATGTTTAGCCCAAATATTAATTTTTCTCCTCTGAACAACAACGAAAACATCGTTGCAGGTATTAACTGGGCGGGCTGTGGCCCGTCTAGCCCAGGCCAGATATCCAGCCCAGATATTAGTTTTTTCAAGCTGAAAATGGTTAGCCCAGCTATACTTTTTTTAGGAATACCCAGGCAAGGTCAAGTTGTTATTCTTCGCCCCGCTGGGCTGCAAATCTTTCCTAGGAGGGATGCATTAGGCTTAACAAGAAAATGGGCTTTAAGAAATAATAAATGGGATGTAATTATAAAAACCGGGCAGTAACTATAAAAAATGCACCAAACACGTGATTACTTTATAAAATATTATTTTTGGATATTGAAAATTTTAATTTCATTAATTGTTGCGAGCGCCATGTTTCGTTGGATTTTTATGTAATATAAATTTATATTGAAATTGTATTTAATCTGACTAGAAATTTTGGGATAAAAATATTTCAGATCCCATCAAAATATGGGAAATTTTATTGTATTCTGTTTTGAATGGTTGGTTGAAATGGGCTGTACTTTTCACAAACTGTAAATGGGCTGTAGTAAATTCCATTAGAATTCAAAAATGGGCTACATATTGTTACAAATCTCAAATGGGCTATAAGTTCTCTGCCACACACTTTTGGCCTTACTAAGTTGACGTGTCCCCTAAAAAAACAGAGTTGACGCATATGCAAGGCTTTGTCAACTTATAGTCAACACACGGTTCTAGCAGCAGTGGCCGTTGGATGCCGTGCTTCTTCTTCAATCTCGGATATTCTAGCTT